>OX421844.1:14282137-14892137 GCA_949127995.1 Suillia variegata
TTTAAAGATGGTAAGTGTTATTAAAAAACTTAATAAGAAATAAATAAAAAGAAAATCATTCAATGGGCTGAAACTCACCTGGTTCGGTTTTAATATCGGGCGAATTCCAAAAGTTGACATTTGAATTTGTTGCTATAAATAAGAAAAAACGGTCATTAGTGTGCTATAATTATATTTTATGAAATTAATAAAACAAACGAATATGGTTAATGGATAATGAAACAAATAAAATATTTAATAATTTCACACAACATTGAATTGGACTTACTCTG
This sequence comes from Suillia variegata, assembly GCA_949127995.1. NCBI lineage: Eukaryota > Metazoa > Arthropoda > Insecta > Diptera > Heleomyzidae > Suillia > Suillia variegata. The sequence continues at coordinate 14,282,410 of OX421844.1, forward strand.
GAGACATTTATTTAAATTTCCTTACACACATACATATACAATTTGGAGACCATCAAAAGAGAACATTTTTATACAATTATTTCTTTATTCAAAAATAATTAGCAGGTAAGTTACATCTCATTTATATTTTACTAAACAATTTTTAAATTTAATTAACAACAAAAATACTGATTTTATTGACATTTTTAACTCAAACAAAATTTGTTTGTTGCAATTATTACATATCGATGCTTCGAAACTAAATTATTTCAGCTAAAAAAATCACTTCGGCAGGAGATAAATTTATATGCATATGCGACTGAAACTGAAAAGTTTCAAACAACAATCAACGCTCGAGTAAGACATGGTAAATATAAGGTGAGAAAAGTGGAAAATTGACTCTCTCCACCTCGATTTTGTTTCTCTCTTTAAAAATTGAAGTTTTGAGCAGTTGTCATGGTTGCTATAAAAGTATTAAATACAATAAATAAAAACAATAACTTAGGTTGTTGTCAAAAATAAACAAATTTAACTTCAAAGTAAGACAGAAATCGAGGTGAGTTCGCTCAATTTGCGCTCTCATTTCTACTTTCCTAACTTTGTTATTTAACCATGAAATTATATAGACTTAATTTCAAAACATCGATATAGAAAATAATCGAATACACCAAAATTGAAATCAAATATTTGCTTTCTATATGTTTATATGTGATTTTATTTATGTTTGTAAAATTTGTACACCGTATTCAAGAGGTTTGGACCATTACTTCTTTTTCAAGCTATTATAAAAGTTTAACAACTTTTTGTTATGAGCAGATGACGATGTTTTTTAGTACAATCATTTACAGTATATAATGAAGTAAATACCACAATTTCAAAATTGTGGAACACTTTGTGAAACCACTTGTGCCTTATCGATTGGATATTGTTGGAAAACTTGGTCAACTCCGAGAGTACTTTAAATTCGTTTATTGTTTCTGGCAACTAAATTCTACTAACTGGAAAAGTCGTCGGCGTAATGCGTTAAAAAATGTAAAACAGAGCTTGTAAATAAGTTTAGTACGAAGTTGTGCCCTATTGTGGGAGATTACATTTTCAGTATCCACGTATTTCGAATGCATTGAGTTCAATTGAAGTCATGTCGAGTTGGTAAATAAAATGTATTTTGTTTGTATATTTAATAAGAGTGAATACCAAAATGAAATGTTTGCCCAATCACCAATAATGAAAATGGAAATTAAATGGAGAGAAAAAGACTTACGAAGCACATTTGGGAAATTATTTTGAATTTTTGGTGTTGTCTGTTGTAGATGTTTCTGAACTTCCATTCTAATATCATTCATGCCGCCAGTCTTAACACGCTTACGCCTTATAAGATCTAAAAACAAAAACATATCGAATCGATTAAAAACGTGTATGTACAATTAGATTTGAATTTGACTAGTTTGTGTGCTTATATATATCGAATATATAGTATAAAGATAATACGACATCGGATTGTATATGTTTAATACTTCATCGACATTAAAAAAAAAAATACGAATACGCAGCTACTTGGATGCCACACCGAACTCCAATCAACCCAATCAACAACTCATTGCAGACCATTAGCTTCCGCTAAACGCCGGGCGATTTCATCGGCCGATAGCATTTGACTCGCATCCAATTGAAACATAGCGGAGCTTGGGTCGCCATCACTGGGCGGCTTACTTGTATACAAAGCAAAATGCTCGGCCTCGCCCAAATCCACACCGGGGTCCAGAACAACGCCATAGGCGCCCTCACACAAATTCTTAATGCTCTGACGGTCGGCAATGGCGACAAGCTCCATATTACCGTCACAAATCGGTATATCGGCTAAATTGAGCGCGCTCAGTGTCTTGCGATCGAAGTGGCTGCCAAATGTTACAGTGCTGGCATTGGAATAGCCCTCCTGCTGGTGGAGACTATTCGAGCTATCGCCGCCCTTTAGAGGGATATGTATAACATCGGCATTAAGATATGCTGGACGCTGCCTGCCCGAAACATTGCTTGCACTGCGTCCAACTGGTTTACCAGCACCGCCGCCGCCGCCACTTTTGTTACTTCGGTTGGAGTTTGTACTATTTTGCGGACTCAAACCGGGCGTTTGTGGTGTTTGCGGTGGTTGCAGTGACTGAATTGAACGCATAGAAGAACGATTGGGATCGGCAAGTGAAAAATGTCCGATGCTGGGTTCTCGACTGCCCGAGGGACTGGTCAGTTTGGAACCACCCGATTTCGAGTTTGCCTCCTCGTCGTTGGGCTGCATATCGCTGCGACTTTTGCGACGTGAAAATAGACGCGAAAAGAAACCTTGTCGCTTTTTAGGTGACGATGTTGCAGAAGTCGGTGTCGAAGCGGTTGGCTGTCGTTTGGTTGGACTCTGATCGGGCGTGCGCATTATTATGATTTGTGATGGCGGACGCATCGATGTGATGCTACCATTCCGCGGACGTTCTATGGAAACTACATTACTTTGTGTCGGTGCGTTTGCAGTTAATTCCTGCGAAGCTTTACGCTTGGGCGGTAATGGCGGCAGTTGTTGATCGGGTCCGGGCGAAGGAGTTCGTGGAGGTACTGCTGGCAAGGGTGGAGACGATGGGCGCGTCGGTGATGATGGTGTTTGTACGGCATTAACTTGTATTTTTGGCGCAGGCGGATTGGTTAAAACCACCAAATCGGACTCATCCTCTTCGTTAAAAGACTTGGTGAGGGTATTTGTAAAATTGTAATGCTCCTTGAAATCGTTAATGGGTATTTCGATGGGGTTCTTGAAAGCAATTTGCAAACTGGTGTACGTTGAGGTTTCGTCAAAGTTTTCGTCAATATCGACCGAGGCTTGTGTACTAGCACTGCCCTCTGCAGTCGCCGCCTCAAGAGCTTCAATTGTCGTCGGCAACAGTTCACTGCCGCTGTCACCGCAATCGCTGTCTCCGACGACAACTAAACCACTCAACGGCAGCTCCTTTACATTGGGATTGTCGAGTGTGTCGCGACGCGAGTGTCCATCAACTGCAAATGCATCGTCCATTTCACCCAACTGTTCCATAAGGTCGGTGAATGTCTTGTCCTCGTCAGTCAGCGTCGGCATTGTAGTGGGATTGTTATTTGCCGACTCGTTTGTCGAGACGTTTGTAAACGCTGTAACGGGACTCAACGATGAAACGTCACCGTTCTCTACCGTCAAACTGTCCGTGCGCTCGAATTCGTTTGATCGCATCCATTCGGTGATTTTGTCCACGGCAGACAATTGACGCGGCGCATCCAATTGCTGTTGCTTGAGAATCTCCTCCATGGGCGTAGAGGTTTGTGTACTCTCATCGGCAGCCGGATAGTGAATTTGCGGCACCTCCAGTTCAATTTCCATGTTGTCGCGCATGCTTTTGTTAAAGTCATCGTCATTGTCATCGTCGTCGTCGTCGTCATCGCGGTCATAGTCGTCAGCGCCTCTGTCCGTACATTCGCCGTCGGTTAATTGATGTCGCTTGACTGCCTCCTCGTACTCATTCAGTGTGTCCGAGCTATGCGGTTTACTGACATCACTCTCACTGGTCACCGTTTCGTTATCATCGTCCAGCTCTGGCGGCGGACATGAGTACTTGGTGGCTGTGGTCTCGCTATCCAACGAAAGTATCTGCTGAAATATCTCAAGATCCTGTTTGCGCTTAAGTTTACGTTGTATACGCGAGAATGTACGCATACCTGGATCGGGAAAGTAGTCGAACTCCAAGGGTGCGCTGGTCGCACCGTCAGATGGACGCACCAACTGCAAATACACCTGCAAGTGAAACAATTTAAATTCTGCTCATAACTTTGTACCAAGTTCACTTACCTGCACTTTTGTCACAATGTCAGTGTTACGGTAGCGCGGCGTCTTAAAAGCGATTGCGGTGTTTTTATGTATATCCGGGTTTTGGAAATCTGCATAGGCTTCCCACAATAAATCACCATCGATGTTGGACTCGAAGAACCGCACCTTAATGTCGCTATTGGTGACCTTATTGCAAAGCAGAATAATCTCGTCGCCGCCGTTGACTTTGGCCGAACAAGTGCACAGCCTGCAGATCACAAGATCGTTGACGGTTTTCTTATCGAAAATGGGCTCTGAGACGACAGCCGTCAATGGTTTCGGGCCGCTAGGCGTTTTCATAAACGCCTGAAAACACAAACGCACCACATTGAGATCAATGCTCGATGGCTGATCCTTGTGTCCAAATCTCGCTGTAAGTAGACCACTAAAATTAAGTTCGTGTTTACAGAGAAAATATTTCGAATCAGTTCACACTTACTCTTAAATGGATCCACTTGCATACTTTCGCGCATTTCCAGCGCCTCTTTAATATCACGCCGTTTGACACATTGTATGCCCAGATTACTGAAGACCGCACGATATGGTTCCGCAGCCAAACTGACGGTGCAGATGCCATTTTTGCAATCTTTTCCGACAACATTGTGCGGATGTGGTCGATATGGCGGATCTTTGGTTACGCATGATACCACAACGGCGACTTCACCTTTGCAGCCGACAATCTCAACGGTGGGAAGGGTCTTGTTTTCCGGTGTGGAAGTGGCGCCTGGTATGGAACCCGCCGAACGTCCTTCACATTTGTAACGGAAACGCTGCTCTTTGGGCGCCGGTTGTTCTCTGATTTTAATGTAAGGCTTTTGCGATCGCCTATGTTGGTTGGAGCTCTGTGAAATTGCGTCCAGTTGTTGCTGCTGCTGAAGTTGTTGAGGTGCTTGTTGCAATTGTATAAATTGTTGTTGTTGTTGCTGGTTGAATAATGGTGTAGATGAGGATTGCGGCAGGTTGGACATCTGAATGTCTTCTTTGATGACATCCACTAGAGAAATAAATAAAGTAAACATTTGTTAGAGACTTTCGCATTTTTATATCAAAAATCTAATTTATAGGAATTGGATTTAAAGTTCAAAAATCAAAAATCGAATTTAAGGAATTTTGATTTAAAGTTCCTCATCTATTTTATTAATGAAATATCATAAATGGAACACAAGGAGCCAAACGATATAAGAGAAAAGCATTTTGAAAAGTCAAAGAATATCACAGAATTATCACAATATGTAACGTCTGGAAGTGCTTAAAGATCTTAACATTAAATATGTTAATTGCATGTTATTTTTACATGAACCTTGATTAGTTCTTCAACGTTCCTACTCACAAGAAAATCATTTTTAATCGTGTACACCTGGTAGATTTAATTTTGTTAACAAATGTATAAAATCCCAACAAAAACGATTAATACATTGAAATTGAAATTGAAAAGCGCCCATGATGTCCAAAACTTGAGTCATCAAGAATTCACACTGTTCTCCAGTCTTATCGGAATTCAATTAGCCAGTTTGTTTTTTTATACAATACTTTTTGTATATTATTGTAAAAGTAATCAAGGAATTTGACTTCGTCGTTGCCAGATGTTGACTTTGACGTCAAAATGTTTCGGTTTGCTGCAAAGAGCAAAATCCCAATTAGATAATCCGGCCGTTTGTTTATTTTTCGAAGATTACATTCAATTGTATTTTTTGTTCTCGGCCTTTCGATAGAATCATTGCAATCATCCTCGCAGTGCTAAATGGGCAGACATATTTCAAGTTCTTATTTATCGGCAGCGGTGGTAATTAACTTGCTGAGCGATTGAGTTATTGCCATAATTTTTGCGGTTATTAGCATTATTATGAATAATTTGTATGGTATGTTTTGTAGTTGAAAGCACTTCAAATTGTTTGAATTTCACTTTTTCGATTTTGAACACGGAAACCCCATGGAAGAATGTTTTCCAAACGGTTTAAATAGATTTCAGTGGCGAGTTCACTCATTGTACATTCCGGCAATTTAAAAGTTTACATTTTGCTGGTCTTGTTGGAAAATTGTAAAAAAAATTTAATTTAAAATTTTCTGGTTTAGTCCGAATATTTTCTAAAATTAAAAAGGGCCGCCTAGAGAGTCTTCAAGTTCGCTTTCCAAATTTGAAATATTTTTTTTGAATTAGAAATTCTTCATCTTCCGCTGATTGAAATTTACAATAAAATTAATTTAAATAAAATTTAAATGTTTCTTTTGTTACTAACTTAAGCAAATACGAGCGTGGTCCGATAAGTACTCAGCCTACAAAAGTAAAAGGAACATTTTGGAAAAGTGGCTTGTCAATTTCTCATTTTAACTCGATACACTTGACCCAGCGATGATCCAACTTCTTTAACCCGTCTTCTGGAAAATACGTTTTCTCGGGGTCAGCAAAGTAGACCTCCATCGGGCGCGCTGAGACCAAGCACTTATCGGACCACCCTCGTAGTTATTATTGCGATTCAAAATACTTTACTCTTTTTTTTTTGTTAAATATATTAAGTAACGCAAACTTACTTAAATCACTCAAGTTTTCACTGTTATCCAAACGACCATTTTTACCTACAAAAACAAAAAAAAATAAAGAAAACACAATTTTATTAAAAAACTTTGTTTAAATAAACGTTTGAAAGCGTTTTACAAAAAGGTTTGTCTTAGTGCGAGTATCAGAGTTACTTGTATTCTTTACATTCATATTTGTGAGTAATTAAAAATCTTTGTATGCAAATGATCCAATTTGTGGTCAGAACGTATGACTCAAAGCAATTTCATTAGTTTGTTGTATTTGTTTTAATAATGCATCATAAGATGACTTTAAACGTTTACACTATCAAAAGTAACAATTTATATGGCAAGTCGGTACAGTGTAGCGCCGAATAAGAAAATTTAATCATCGTCATGTTTACATAAAAGTACAGAAAATCAAGAAAACATATTTTTGGTGTTTGTTTAAAAGAATATTTCAAATTGATTCTACGTAAAACATTGAAAGCATTCATTCATAAATACAAATACAAGTACAAATACAAGTACACATACACATACAAATACACATAAATATTTATCGCATTTGGAGGTTAGCCAAAAATTTGGATTTTTTTTTTTGTTTGCAACGATGGAAAAAGCGGTTGGATACAATTATGAAATGTGTTCAAATGAAACAGTTGGATGTACAGTATTACCCGCTTACGTGCCTCTCCTCTTAAGTGCACATACCGCTTAGGTATCCAAATGATGGATATTTTTTCTTTTTCCATTTTATACATATAAATTTTCCATCTTAAGAGCTTTCCCGCTTAAGTGCCGTACCCGCTTACCCACGCACTATTTACTTAAAGTTTTTCCCTTTAAAGTAAACATTTGAAATCGAACTATTTTAATATGTCAGACTTATTAAAAGTCTAAACTTTTCCATGCTTTATTGACATCACAAACTTCAATCGCAATCGCTGATTTTACTTAATGAATTATTTTAATTAAAAAAAATGTTTACTTATGTACCTATGGGCACTTGAGAGGGTTAATATAACTACATTGAGGTACTTAAGCGGGTTTGAATAATTGACTTGAGTTTCTTATGCGCTGGTTTATATTGCCTCAAGGCAGTTGAGGTACTTAAGAGGGAAAATTAAAGGTGCCTAACCCGCTTAAGAACCCACAAAGCCGTGTATTTTGGGTAGACACACTTAAGCAGGCAATACTGTACATGGTATGTACTCAAAGACGATGGACATGATTCCAAGATATAGCATTATAATTGCAATAAATTGTTTTTTATACATCAACAGATGATCTAAAATTTTGTTTAATTGAAGGTTATTGCTACGAAATTTTTTTAAAAACATAATTTTGAAAAAATTAATATTTGACTACATATTTAAAATACTTGTTGCTTTGTTGTACTAAGATGTCGTTTGTTCTTTTATAATACTAAACAAAGTAATAACTTGGCAAAAGAATTCTATGCAAATGAATTTTTTAGCTGGGCATTTCAAAACCGAAAGGGTTAAGTTATCCTCGCCAATCATGGAATTTGCTTTAAAATGCAATTTTATCGTAAGTGCATATTTTTGCATATTATTTTAATAAATGCATGGTTTTGCATATTTTAATGTTTTTTTTTTTGGGAATATTTTTGGATTTTACATACTCTACACTTTTTATTTGGTTGAATTTTTTTAGACTACATTGTAAAATTTTCGCTCTACTTTTTCCTGCGATAGCTTTGCCGAAAAATTTGTTCCAAAATCTTCATCTCATTCGACTAGTTTAAACGTTAGTATCTCCTTTTTCTTTACTTTACTGCATGTTATAGGCGAATATTTGCGCTTGTTTAGTGCATGAAATTTCGATTCCTAGTAATAACTTCTATAAAATATTTTTAAAAATTCACTTTCAACTTAGAGCTCAAGTCAAGTACGAGAATGGATCGCAGTCTCGTTAGCGTTTGGGACATCGATATGCGATAGATACGCTCATCTAACTTAACTCATATAAGATTTTATACAACTGAAATATTTTACATATAATATTTTTGAAAAAATTAACACTCGTATTTGTTGCATTTGTGAAATTGATTGAAGCGCAAATCGATCGACCATTTCACTAAAACTATCAATTTCCATCAATTCATTCATAGTTAATACTGTTAACTAGCGAATTAAATGGCTTATACTAATTTCCACACGCTCATTAATAAAACAACTTGTAGGTCTGTGCTAGCATAAGTATACGCGCTGCTAAGTATCGCATCCGCAGAATACCAAACCCACACACACTCGTACACTTGGACGTATGTAGGTATGTATGAGTACATAAAGCGCGCAATATTAACCACCTACAGAATTGATTATTTTGCGATAAAACTTTTCGCAATTCAATCAATTCGCTGCGCTGCGCTCCATGTCTGCGCACAAAAATGTATATTCCAAATTAATCGGTGCGATGCGCGTTCTCCAAACTGAATCGAAATCCGTCAGAATCGAAACAATTTTTCAATTTGTTTGCGAACGTTTTTTTTTCTTTTAAACTAAATTCAAATTCGCACATTCTTAAATTACTAAAGTACAGCGGCCACAGATGATCACAGATCAGCGCCATCGGCCGAAGATTTGGCCAATGCTTTTTGTGATCAAAAGGTGTGAAACCGATTGTTTGAATTTCGAAAGTCATTCCGTGCGCTACGTTGGTTTCTCTGTAAGTCCACGTGTTTTGTTGTTGTGTCGGTTACTTAAACAACAAAATTTCCTTTAGGATTTGAAATAGTTTTTTAAGATTTTCAGATTTTCCATTTATTTTATGTTGGTTTCTTTTTTGTTTTTGTTTTTGCAACGTGATCGTGTTCATCACGTTCAGTGCGAAACATGCCTTCAGGAAGTTGGCTTTGGCAACTTCAAAGCTGCGAACATTTCAATACCTTTTAAAATAATCGAAATGAAACAGATGCACATACAGATACAGATACAACATCTCGCTCGCGGTGATATCTTGAAAATTTCCAAATACAAAACACCAACAACAAAAAAAAAAACGAACGAACGAACGAACTTGAGCGTGTTTCTTGTAAAAATATTTACAATTTTATCATCTAAATATTTGTTTAGAGTTGTTGTTCTTGCTGTTGTTTTTTTTTGTTGTTGTTCGTATTGTTGTATTGTCGGTGTGTAGGTTTGGTTTGGTTTGTAGATAAATAAATTCGATTTTCCGTTGTTTAATGAGCAAAGCGTTTTAAATCCGCACGCGCACACAGAACCTGTTAATGTAAATTTCAATTTATAAAACTCGATCGTAAAAGATCTTTTAAAAATTGTTTAAATGCGTTTTTACTTTTACAGTACTGGCAGAAGTGAGTATGCTAATCTTATATATGTATATACATACATATGTATGCATTCTCGCATACTCGCACACGTACTGATTAATTCCGCGAATAGAGGCGACGAAATTGTTGTAGTTGCCTTTTATGTTTTACGATAGTTTTTTTAATTTAAAACATGTTTATGTATGAATTAAACAAGCTGTATTGCATTGTATAGTATTGCAATTGCCATAGAATGCATTTAATGTATATATAAATATAATGTATCTGTATATTAATATTTAATTTACAATAACGAAATGCGCAAAAATGTTTTTCAATGTTAATTTCAATTTTTTCTTCTGTTAATCCGTTTTAAATTACGATAATTTAATTCTTCTGGTAAGAAAGTAAGATCATAGTTAGGACACACAACTTATTGCAATGACACTCGGAAACTGTTAATTGTTTTTTATTTCTGCGCTAATGACACCTAAGTTGGTCAAATGTTGACTACGTGTACTAGTTACTATATGCCAACCAGTACTTAGGTCATTCATAATTAACTTTAGACAAAAATTTTCTAATTTCTTGTTCAGGTGTGGCTACGAAGCAAGCTTAGACTCGACCAGCTTCTATAAATCGACACCATAGAGCCGCTGATCCTACGTATAAATTTCTCTAAACTTATAACAATAGAACCACAGATCTAGTGGTTCTGGACCTTCATCATCAAGTTAACTTCTTATAAAACCACAGAGTCCTCGAACCAATATTAGTTGCAGTTTCTTGTGCTTATTCGGTTTTGCTTTACACTCGCTGACTAATGTAGAGAAGCTAACAAGGTTTGCTGGAGCCCTCAATGCAAGCTGGCTGTCTCTGCAGACGTCTATATACCTTCCAATCTATCTCCTTTCTATTATCTAACATGCTACGTTCATAATAGCAAAGACGTCCTTGAAGACCCGTAGCTTGTGAGTATTTGGTACCATCACTTATGATCAGTAATATAAATTCTTGAGTGTTTTAATAGGGTGTCCTAAGCATTACTACGAGTAGATGGTTATTCGTTTTGAGAAGTTTCGAAAACAAGTTGTGGTGTATAGTATTCGATATATAAATAGTTTCTATATTTTTGCCATACAAATATAGTTTAAGAAATAAGCCGAATCGGACCGCATTCTTTGGTTTGTTTTGGTATAAAATCTATATGAAAATATTGATCCAATCTGAAACAAGTAATCCAAATCAAGTGAACTGCAACTTTTTTGACTTTTCCAAAATAATTGTCACCACAATTAAATTTTAAGAGGAACATATTAAATCACTAACGACAAATTTTTATTAAATAGCTGAAGAGCTAATGAGCAGTTAATGATAAAATTCTAAACGATTTTTAATAACTTGGAAAGTGCCAACCAAAGTATATACAAGTATAGTGAAATACATAAATTTTGGTTTTAATACAATTGTACTTTGTGACATTATACATCACCAAAAGATATCACATAAATATTAACGCGACTTAAAAGTATATTTTAAAATGCCGAAGAAATATTTGAAATATTTGAAATTTCATTTGAATTTTGCTATCTCGATTTTTTACCTTTTGCTTATTGCAGTTTTGATCCGAAAAGTAAGTAAATATTTAAATAAATATATAAACAAAATTTAATTAAGGAAGTGTTTCTACATTTCCAGACGGGCAGTCTCTTCAGAATGACCAAAGTCCAGTGCAACTCGTATAACCAGTCTTGGGTGGTCATCAACCATTGCCGCTTGCGCGCCTTCAATCGGAATATTACGAAATTCAATTTGAATTTAACCGTTCTTCATCTGGCGGACGACATTTTTGTAAGAGTAATTAACGTCTATATATAAAAGTATATATTTGGAATATTTAATATTTAAAAAAAACTCTCTTTTTATTAAAGTTGAATGCCACCATTGTAAAAAAAGCAAATGGGTTCAGGCCCTTTCCAATGCATTCATTTATCAATTGCTGCGAGGAAATCGTAAAACTTAATAACCCAATTGGAAATATAATCTTCAGGCTCTATAAAAACTATACCAATGCGAATCATTCATGTCCTTATGAGGTTTGTTTTGTTCTAATTGTCTTATTCAATTAACATTTTAACAAAATAATTGATATACTTTGTTCTAGGGCGATCAGATTTTAGATGGTTTCTATTTGAGGCACGATCTTTTAAAGCTTCCCATGCCAAATGGAGAGTTCGGTTTATTGTTGGATTGGTATTTTCGAAAAAGTTATAAAGTGTTTTCTACAAACGTTTTCTTCGAATTTAAAAGTACATCTTAAATGAGTACCCAATGGAGTGCATTATTCTTTACGAGTTTTAAGCACTAAAGCTGGTAATTGATGTTTAAAAATAAATGTATCTGTGAACTGCAGAAGTACAAAATTACAAATTTATAAGGTGTAAACTGTGAGACCAACAAAAACTTTAGGTTGGTTGGTTGGTTGGTTGAAGTGGTGATTCCTAGAGAAGAAATCCAAGTAGCGCTTACGCGCCTTTTTGCTGCCACATCCTCGCTTTCAACTTGTTAAAAGATTGTTTTATACTGCAGCTCTACTAAATCCTGTACCAGACAGCTCTTGGAGGTTTCCAAATAGCGGTTCACCTAGAGTTTGTAGCCTTATGGAAAAATGGAAAACGGTTTCCTTTTTGTTTTGAAGTTTACAGCTGCGGCAGTTTGTTTTATGTGGCATTCCCATTTTAGCTGCCTGCTCTCCGATAGGCCAGAAGCCGGTTATGACTCCCGTGAGTCTAACAATAACATTTAATTTATTAAAATACAGGATTAAATTAGATTATTGTGACAATATAATCTAAACAAATCTAGGTCCATGGCGTTGCCACCACCTCTCGCTAATTGCAAAAAAAGAGTGTTGACCTCGATTTGTGATTTTAAGCTAACATGAAAGTCAGAAACTTTATTTTCAAAATTATTGAATTTAAAATCCAATATTTTTGACGGAATCGAACCAATTAAAGCGACATTAAGGCGGCGCAATCATACACACGTATAAAACTTCCTCGATTAAAATCAAATAAAGGATATTTGCGTAGACAAAAGTAATTGTACTTTTGTGGGCTTCACGAAACTTTCCAACCAAGTTGGCAAATGTCAATAATGAAATGGAATGGCACGAAACCTTCGATAGCTGAACCAACGATTATTTATAGATTTCCACGCTTTGGCGTAGTATTATTTAATGCAAATTATAGAAATGTTTACAAAATACGCGTTGGTGGAAAATAAATAAATAAATAACAACAACAACAAGAATACAAACAAATACCAAAAAAAAAAACACCAAAAACAATAATACGAGTATACTCGATTGCCAAAAATAGCATTGGAAGGCTTAAAATGCCATTTAAACGTCAATGGATAGAAAACAATGTCCTCGCTAACATCGAAAGCAGACGATGACGACGGCGGCAAGCGGCGGCTTTGACAAAACTGTAATTAGGTTAGCTGGCAATATGAAAGAATTCTATGCTTAAACGTGAATAGGTCATGTTGAAGAGAAGAGGATATACGAGTATTGTTGTTGTTGTTGTTGTTGGCACAGACGCAAATAAAACACTGTAAAATACTGAAAAACTCGTACGTATGTATGTATGTATGTATGTGTTGGCTCATTGATTAGGGTGTTTCAGTGTTTCAAAATAATTGTTACAGAAAGTCACTCCTTGGTTAAAAAATATGCTGAGAGCATCTTGTCTGACAAATGACAGGAGAGAATAGGTTTTTGCATAAAAGAAAATTCTAAAAAAATTTACATTTTAGTAAAATGCATGGTTAAATAATAAGGTAAGAAAGTAGAAATGAGATCGCAAATTGAGCGAACTCACCTCAATTTCTGTCTAATTATTCTGCCTTATGTTGAAGTTTGTTTTTTGATTTTTGACAACATACTAAGTTGTTGTTGTTTTTAGTTACTTAATGGTTTTGTTTTCAAAGAGAGGATCAATATCGAGGTGAAGAGGGAAAATGTTCGCCTTGCCTCACCTTATATTTTACATATACCACGATATTTTGTACACCCTAAAGAATTTTAAAACACCCTAAAATTCACACTACGTCATTTAATATTTATTTTTTTCCAATAGTGTACAACTCTTAAACACACTTGTATACACATATACTTAAACATATATACACAGTTGAATGTAGATATGTATGTATGTATGTATGTATGTATGTATGTATGTATGTATGTATGTATGTATGTATGTATGTATGTATGTATGCATATCCTGTAGATTGTCACGTGCCCAATCGATTGGAAAATCGCGCTTTTCAACCGAAAATAAACACAAAAGCAAAGTGCTGCCAGCTGCTATTATGGTCGCCGCCCATATTTACTACGTTCACGGTTGTTTTGTCTTCGCTTGCAACCAACAACCTGTGCTTCATTAATGGAGCAACAGAACACCTGCCTGCCCTCGGGCAACAAACGACAACGACAACATAACATCCAGAACAACTTTAAAAGGACTTTGTAGTTGGATAAGAACCAAAAAAAAAAAAAGAGAGCATATATAAAAAAGAATTGAAAGTGGAAGGAAATGTGTGCATGTAATTTTAACAACAAAAATAACATTTTTTACTAATAACAAGCTACTTGTATTGTTTTTTGTTGTTGTTAATATTTGAAAAGAACAACACAAGACAAAGGTCGAGCAAATAAAAAGGTAAAACTCTGAAAAGAATAATTTATCTTACATCATGGTGTAATAATAAGGTGAGGAAAGTAGAAAAATATCTCTCTCCACCTCGATATTGTTTCTCTCTTTCAAAATTGAATTTTCAAGCAGTTATTTATCAAGTAAATAAACAAAATAAAGTAGTTTTATATCAAAAATATTAAATTAAACTTCAAAATTATATCTTGTGTACCAGGATGAAAAAAAAAACAAATAAATAAATAAGGCAGAAATCGAGGTGAGTTTTTACTTTCCTAACCTTATATTATTAAACCATGCCTTAAATTACACTTTTATAATTTAAAAAAGGATTTATGATATAGAAAGATATTATTACCACAATTTTGCTCTGGAGTACTTAAATTCGCTGCTTAATTTAAGAGTACTCTAGTAAGTGTTCGCTATTTGGGAATCTCTGGAGTAGACACAGACTTGGTTGAATCAAATTGCAGGAAACAAAAAAATTTTGTCTAATAAGTTTATAGCGAGGATGTGGCAATAAAAAGGTGCGAAAGTTCTAGTTGAATTCTAAACGAATCACCTCTTCAACCAAATAAGACAGAAGTCGAGGTGAGTTCGCTCAATTTGTGTTTTCTCTTATTTCCTTTTTTTTTAGCCTTATTATGCAGCCATGGTTCTTAGCATAATCGACTACTGGTATTATTTTTACAGGTAGCTACTGTCCAGTTCATCAAAAATTCATAAATATTTTGCTCTGGTCAATTTGCAAAATAATTTCTAATTGATATGCAAATTTTGTTTATATTTACAAACAATTGGACAGAATCCAAAACGGACGGACGAAATTTGTAAACACAAAAGTCATGAATTTTTTTTCTTTCAAATTTTATTATAGACAATGACTTGATACTTATTGCAACTACATAAATATTTTACTTGATCGGGCAATTCAAAAGAGTGAATAATATTAACAAATACAAATACAAATACAAGTTTTATTAACAAACTTACCGTTATTTTCATTTGGTTCCATGTCGTTCAATTATTATTTTTATATATTTTTTTTCTTATATAACCAACAAAAAAATCAGTTAAATATGTTGATATGGAAAACACTTCGGCTGTTCTAAATAAATTAATAAATAAACAACAAATTTGTTAATATTTTTGTATTTACAAAAACATTGTTTTTTTTTCAACAGGTAGCCGGGCGTTATCTGTAAAGACAAAAGAAAAAGAAACGAACGAATTGTTAAAGTCGGACATTTTAATCTTGACATTTAGAAAATATTAGCAATAATAAAATTAAATAACAATAAAACAATAGAAACGACTTATCTCAGTCATCAGTATAAGCATATACATACATGCATATGTACATACATACAATGTATGTCGATAGGTAGGTTAAAAAAAAATAATTGAAAAAAAGTACAGCGCTGCTAAATATTTTTCAAATGGAATCACATAACCACAAAAGCATCGCTCGAAACCACATCATCAAACCCTTTGCAACGTGTACTTATAGATACAGATTGTATCTAGATTGTCATGGCAATAATTACAGAGATGCACATTTATTGCAATTTTCATTTTAGTTTTCATTTCCACAGTAATGCAAAAATTCAATTTGAACACGAATATTGCGCATTATTCGCCGGTTTTACACTTGTACACAGACAAAAAAAAATGTTTGTAATTTTAAGATTCAAGTATTTTTTGTATAATTTTAAAATATCTTTTAATATATAATCAATATATATGTATAAAAATGAATGTATATTTCTTTCTTTCTTTGTACACAAAACGCGTCTAAACCATTCATTTGATTGCGATGAAATTTTGGGGAGTTGCTGTGCTCACGTCAAGGATGAGTTTTGGGTTAAAAAAAAAATAAGCCACGCCCACCTATTACGGCCACAATTTGTAAAACTTAGTAAAAATATTCGATTATTTCGCTAATATTGTTCCGAAAAATTTTGAAAATTAAATTTGTATATCTGAGTTTGTATGGGCACTATCGACAACTTCACCAAAAAGTGGGCGTGGTTGGATCAATTTAGCGGCCACTTTAAAAAAAAGTTAGATAAATGTTACGCCCACCGCCATTGCTCAGGAACTTGATGAGTAATATAGAAAACATGTTTAGAGGTGCACAGGGAATAATAACAGGGTATACAAAATCTGCCACGCCCACGATTTGTTTGATTACGTGAAAATATACGATTTGAAAATTTGAAATTTTGTTTCTCAGTTTGTATGGTTACCGTCGTTAATTTCACCAAAAATGGGCATAGTTGAAAAATTTAAAGCCCACCGTCCTAACTCAGAATCGCTACAACGGGGAGTACCAAAAAGTTTCGCTAACTAATTACCTCACATATTTATTTTCAAAACTAAACCCGGGCAACATCGGGTATTAAAAGCTAGTAAGTAAATAAGAGTACTGGGAAAATATAGACCACGTAAAATAAGACCAACTTCAAATAGAAAAATTTTAAAATATACTAAACTAAGCACAAACATATATAAATGTATTATTATATATTGTAGAGTATGAGCTTCGGCTTTGTCGAGAATAATTTCCTTTTTTATTAATTTTTTTTTAAACCGCCACCAGATTGATTTGACAGTTGTATTAAACATATACAAATAAAGTGTGTACACACGTATTCTAATACAAATGAAAAATTCTTCATAGGCTGTCTTCTTTACGTGTAACGTTTTTAGGCGCTAAAACTTTACGTCCGTCAATTTAGCATTTCAAATACTAATACGAGTACTTAGCCAATTAGCGTGTTAGCTTTTAGGGACTCTAAGTTTTCTTTGACTCTAACAACGACGCGGCATTTATTCGAATTATTCTAATGTCATGAGCACCGATAGAAAACTCTATTCACTACCATTTCAAGGATACCAATTTCACATTGGCCTCTTAATTTCGGGAGTTCAATAAATTTAAAAAAAAGACTACAACAATATCTTTAAAAAATCTGGTTTCAAATATTTTTAAACGTTTTTCTCATGAAAATTTCAAAGAAAAATTAAAATTTTTTTCTGTGTCGTAATTTAGATTTTGCGCGGTATATAAAAAGCTTAAACTGAAATATGCGGCGCTCGGCTCGTATTTCACATGTTTTTTATGCACCACTTAGTGGACCAGATTGGGTTTGTGTAGAAGTTGGTAACGTAGAGAAATGCCTCAAATAGATTTACTACACAAAAGCATACATAAATATATTCTCGATCAGCTTGAAAAACTAAGTCGTTCTCGCCATGTCCGTCTGTTTGTCGTAATTTCTTGTTGACATGAAATCGTAAGAACTGTTAAAGATATTGCGCTGCAATTTTGTATACCGTTTGCTCTTATGGCTTAAACGAACTGAAATAGTAAGTTTTTGTTAAAACGTTATCTTGAGAACCATGGAAGTTGTTGAGCTTGAAACGTTTAAAATTTTGCTATTTAAACAATTAAATTTTTCAAAGAAAAATGAAATTGTTCTTTAATATAAAAAGATTTTACAAGAAATATCTCAAACCAATTAGAGTGGCTTATGTCACAAATAAAAAAGGTGGTATTACTTAATTTTGTGTTTTAAAAGTTTGGTTGTTAAGCACAGTCGTGTCTGGATATATGGAACTAATTTTAACAAGGACTGTTTACTATATCCGGATTCTTCACTCTTTCAAGGTAGACATTTGTTGTTCTTGCGTTCAGAAATTGACTCTTGGACCGCTTTTTCGTCAGTTGAGTTTTTTGTTGTGTTTTTTATTGCTATCCGCTTAAAGTTGCTTTCAAAAGTACTCCATGTAAAAATTTGGATGTTCACTATATCGAGGTGTTCACTATACCCAGACACGACTGTATAAAGTAAACTTATTTTGAAATGATATTTTCACTTGTGCATACAAATCATATATGCAATCATTTTTTAGAATAAATAAATTTGTACAGCAATAATGTGGAGCAGACTCAATAGTCGGTAGGATCGACTAAGCTCGTAATTTCATACTTGCTTCACATATGTACATATGATTGTATGTATGTTAGCTAGTACCTACAAGATTGATTTCCGTGTAGTTATTATATTATTCGTTATAATAAAGAGCAGTTGATGTTGTTGTTGTTGTTGCTTTCCGCTGCTGTAATTGTTGTTGTATTGGTTGGGTTGTTGCTGCTTGCTGCTTTGCTGCTGTCATACACTTTGACACAACACACACTCTTAACACTTGTTTGTATGTATTTTATATTATTATTATTTATTTGTTCACTTCTTAGAACTGGTTTTAACGATTAATTTAATTTTCTACAGAATTCTCGCAGTATTTCAACAACAACAACAACAACAAAAAAGTTAAAATAAGTACGTATTATTTTGTATTTATTTATTTAATAATTTTGTTCTTTTGTTATGAGTTTTTGGTTGGAATATTATCGCCAAGTATAATCTACATTTAAATTATTTATTTGTGACTGACGGACTGACTTGAGCGAGCGAGCGAACGATTTAAGCGATTTAAGCGGACTCGCAATCAGTGAACAAAAAACAAACAAACAACAACAACGAAAGAAAAAAACAGTTTACAAATCGTATTTTTATATATGTAATTAATTGATTTTCTTAACATTTAAGTTAGTACCGAAAACAACAATCAAATATCAGTTGTTGTTGTTGTTGTTGTTGTATTTTGTTGTTGTTGTATATTTTTAAGCTGTTGTTATTCTGACTCGTACACGCGATCACGACTGAATCGACAAACAACGACTTGAGAAGCGTTTAGTTTTTTCGGATTTGTTGCGTTCGTGCGTCGATCCACGTTCAAATTGAGTATTCGACTGATTTTCGAAAAGTCGCCACCGACTGCCGGGAGCTAAAGAGCGCGCGTCCAACAAGCGAGCGAGTAACAAGCAGCAGCAGCAGCAGCAGCACGGCTTGGAATGTAACAACGACATTTAAATTCAAAAAGCATTCGGCGCCGCTCAAATCCATTCCATTCAAATCCAATCCGTCAGATACGAACCAGTCGTCGTTCTGCTGTCGTACTGAATCTTATCGGCACACTCAATGAGCGAGTGAGTATTCGCTGGCTGGCTGGCTCGATCGCTTGTTTGTTGTAATTATACCAATAGCTCAATATTGAACACCTTTTCCCCACAAGAGTACTTACAAATACAACAAATTGTAATTCTATACTCTTCGCTTTGTTATAATAACCAATTGTAGATAAAAATTTTTTCACACAAGACAATTTTTCTGTGACGTAATACAAGAAACGCTAATTTAGAAGATCTCGTTTGGTGTGGGCATTTATAGTAACAATTTGAGGAGGCACTTCATCGTGCGCTCAGCTCGTCGGCACTCGCCACTTTAAATGCGTTTGAATTTCCGCTGAATTCCCTCCCCATTGTTGTTGTTGTTTGTTTGGGTTTATTTTTGAATAATTGAAGAAAAAACAACAAAAATAAAAAAACAAAAACAAAAACATTTTTTTCGTTGTAGCTCATAACTCGTCTAATAAATCAGCATATTAAAATGACTTGCAAATCGATTTTTGACTGGGTAAACTGGTCAAGAATTTGCAAGAATCTTAAGCTGGATTTTGTTGTATATCATTTGATATAGATAATTTTTGTTGTTTTTTGGAAATTTCTGGGAATTTCTGCGAAGTAGTCATGCTAACTAAACGATTTATCTTCAAATCACCCGAGCGAATAATGTTCGATATATTTTAGCCAATAACAGAAGACTCCCGACTGGAGTGGAGAAAAGTTTTATATATCAATACTTTTTTGATTTCTAATCATTTGAGGCCCTATGCTCCCCGAGGAGTTCAAGGATCTATTGATGATGAAACATTCTATAATATGTTTTTTTTTTCATAAATTGTATATTAAAATTTAAGCATCTTTTTCTTGTGGTTTAGAAAAAAAAACCGGCCAGGCATCTAAATTCTGGACCAACTGCAAAAGTCCGGTTCAGGAGGGATATGCTTCGTTACCCTCTCCGGAAAGTAAACATTTACATATGTTCATATCAGTGTTGTATATTAGTTGTATTTTGACATACATACATACATACATACATACATACATACATACATACATACATACATACATACATACATACATACATACATACATACATACATACATACATACATACATACATACATAACCATGAACTCATGTTACATTTATACTTTCTTTTTTGTTTCTAGTGATAACCTTTGACTAGGTTAGGTTAGGTTGTAATGGCTGTCTCTTAAAAAAAACCACTTGGGTTGAAAACCTTTTCTGATATGATATAATATATGTTATACCGTTAGCTGAACCATCCTGTACTGTTTATAAAATGAAGAAGATTATTTTTTATATTCCTTTTAGATATATCGACTAGGCCAAAGAAAAATTATTCCCCAGGTGAGTATATCGTTTGTTAGCCAGTCGGGACATGTACGTTAAAGATGTGTTATAGTCTCCTTCTACTCCTCCTCCTCATCTCTACAGCTTCTTTAGAAATCATTTAATAAGATACTTCTTGCATGAGTATCTATGACATAATGTCCTGTTAGAACGCCTACTATGGTACTAATTTGAGTTGTGCTTAGAGAAAATAGATCGATTGAGCGTTTTAAATTCAGCTGTGGCCATATCATACGCGAAATGTTGCATTTACTATTCCACATCCATCAGGAGTTAGTTTCCTTGATAGAGATCATCCTGATGAGGAGTTAACATGTTGATGGAGGAATGCCATACTCCTTTTTATTGGGTAGAATTTCTTTTGTTATACCCTATCGAGCGAGTTCATCGGCTTTGTAGTTCCCTATAATGTTCATATGACCGGGAACCCAGCATAATTTGTTTAGTAGCTGCTCCGTAAGCTTTGGCTAGCTGGACCGATTTGAAAATGGCCATTTAGATCAGACTATGATTAGGTTCAGGATTTTAATTTTTTTTTAATTTTTTGATATTTTTCAAACAAAGTACAACAATGTAGATCAAACATTTTCCTTAGTTCAGACATGATCGACTGAAAGATAACTTTAAATGATAGTTTAACATTTTTTAAAAACATTAAAGATACATTTTGCTTAGTGCCCTTAAGTTGTTTGATCATTCTGCATTATATTCCAATGAACATTATTATTCATATAAATAAGTTAAGTAGCTCACAATATATTCCAAATTCCGAAAATTTCCTATCTATAAAAATATTTCACAATCCACACAAATACTTGCTGATGCTGGACTGCACCGCATTGCACTGCCTCGAATCGTTTTACAACAACAACAAAATCGCTTTGGCAATATTTTGACGATGATAGTGAGCGAGCGAGTTCATTTACGCCCAATTTATGCAAATGTTTATGTTGAAAAACTTTAAGCACACACATTTCGGGGGAAATTAAAATCAAACGGCATTCCGTGCGCCACCAGATCAGTTCATCTTTCTTTCTTTGGTTCGCTCTTTCGCTCTTTCTTTCGATATCCAGATGCATCCAGTGGTATGAGCAAACGCATCTATCGGATCGCGCCACACGTATCCGAATGTTTATTATTATTTAAGATCCGCAAGTAAAATATTTTCAAATTGCATTTTTTCCATTTTGGCGGCGGTTGATGCTCACACAAATTTTTGTTGTATTTAAAATGTAAAATTTTTTTGTTGCATCTATTTTTTTTGTGTGCGTTGTTCGATGAGATAACGCTCGTAAAATGATTAGCATGAATGCATTAATTCGATATTTAAATATATATTTAGTTGTACTTAAGTTGGTCGAATGGTTGAGGTTTTTTCTTCTTCTTGTTTTCTTTTCTTTGTTGTTAGATTTTCGTGGGCTATGAGTCGTTTGTGGTCTGATCTGGGTCTACGCTAATGTGTGTCTCAATTGTTTTTTTTTTGTTGGTGTATTTACAAAATCCAATTCGTATATATTCGATACATTATTGCCCGTGTTCAGTTTGTATTAAATCGACGTATTTGTCTGATTATTCAAATATTCGAAACGTGTTGATGTTGTCCAGCACGATCGCAAATGTTTGGCGGCGGCGGCGGAGAAATTATTTACACCAACTAACTGCACGAGGTTGTAGCGTGGAAACCTTGAAGGTCGTCTGATGCGTTCGTTCTTCTGCAGTGTTCGTCACGTTTAGTATGCCAAAAATTCGTCGATTTCGGGTGAAAGTGTTTCTTTTTATTTTTCTCTTTCTTTTTCTTTTCGATTAGTGTCAATTTAAACTAAAGCCATTCTTATTTATTGCACATTTCGTTAAAGTTATCGACGATACGATTTTAAATGGAATTTTTACAATTTCCACGCGATATTTGTATGCACAGAATTACGTACAACAACAACAACAAGTTCATAAAAATCTTTTGTTCTTCACGTACTCGCTCACAATTCCGGGCCGAACTATTTTTGACTTTTATTAGTCCACGCTGTGAATCAGCGCATAATTGGAAAATTTAATGCTCTCCAAAATTTGTTTTAATTACTTTGTTTTGTTTTGTTAAGTTTTTGTGTTGGCGATAATTTTAAGTACCTTCTGCCTTATCATTAATTGCATTTATTCCAAAATTATTTGCATGCCAAATAAGATTCAAAAAAATATTCAAAATATCACAGGTCATCAGCAGGTGACATTGTTATGATAACATTAAGAAACACTTTGAAGTTGAAATATATTTATAATTAGCTTTAGTTCCTGATACATTTCTCGCAGAGAAGGTATTTTCGGAAATTACCACGTTTTGTTGGTGTTGTTGTTGTTGTTATCATATTCGAAAGTCTCGATGATAACCTTTTGTAGGGTTCAGATTTGTCAATAACAAATATATATTGAGTATTTCTTGTGCAATAAGGCCAAGCGACATTTGAGGAGCTTTAAATCAAAAGTACATAGAAAAGATTCTAAAAGAACCAAAAGATATCACGTTATCTCTTCAAAAAAAAGGTTATAAACAAAAAATGTAAAAATGAAAAAAATATTTCGAAAGTATCTCACAATTTTACAACTTACGAACTGAGATTTGAAAATATCGATTTGATATCGATATTTTGTATCTGTCAGATAAATAAAGATCTACAGATTTCGTTTTTTAATTTGTTATTTTTTTTGGCCATGAAAAATGTTACCAAGAAAATTTTTGAGAAAATCAAAAATTCATATAAGAAGGCACCTTCAAGCTTTTATGCATAGTAATAATATCTAGAAGATATAAATTCAAATCCTAAACCGATATCCTCGTGGTGAAATAGTTTGAACAAACTGAAAAGTTCAACCAAAAGCGTTAACAAAACTTACAACAGCAAACAAAAAATCACGTTGACTTGGTCGCGTTCAAAGGTTTATGATTTAAGTGGAAGGTAATGAAATAGCAAAAGATGCTGGACCTATATTCCCAAGGTCGTTCGCATATATTAACAACAACAAAAACAAAAAAATAAAAATGCAAACGAAATGCAAACACACATAAAAACGCTCAACATAAAAGAGACAAAAGCAAAAAGTTAAGACAGACGGACGGACGGACAGAGGCAATAAACGCCAAAAAAAAATACACTGACAAAAATAACGAAAAACTAAATAAATAATACATACATATATTTTAAAAAGATTTATATATATATTTATATATAGACTCGTGTTTATAACTTCATAGTTCGATTTCATTGTAAGAGAAAAGGCGACTTTTGCCTAGAAAAAAATTTTGTTGCAAGAATTTAAATGCTTCAATTTTACGTTGGAACGATGGTGAAAACAACGAATTTATTTTATCCAGCTGAAGACCTAAAACTGTTAAGTCAACAGACTTTTCTGTTGATATTTGTACAATCGCAAATCTCCAATAAAATTCTTCAGAGATCAAACGAAATTATTTCTACAAATTCAAATCAAGTGTATTTTATCGTTATCAACAACAAACTGGCCATAACCGAAAACCGAGCAAAATCCCAAAAGAAAACCACTTGTTGTTGTTAAAAACGCGCTACAACAAAGACGAAGAAGAGGTAAAAAAAAAGAAGAAGCACAGCTACTTCGAACACAAACTGCAAATACAAAACAAAAAGGAATACATAAATATATACGAGTATATATAAAAAATAAAGAAAGAAAAAAACAGCACGTAGAAAGGTCGTCCGTCCGCCCGTCCGTCCATCGAACGTCAAAGATACTAATTAAAATTCAAGATGGATTGAAGCATGACACCAACGTCGATACTAGCGGCCCAAAAGCGATATCAATGCGTATCAATAGCCTCTAAAGCTGCAGTGATGGCATTTTACGACGTAGAGAAGATTATTTTACATTTACATAAAATATTTGACATCAAGATAACTGATCGTAGAAGTTTGGGAATTTTTAAGCCAAAAACGAAACATTTTTAGATTTTCATATCTATGTATATACGAATATGTATATAAGAATGAATGTATATTTCTTTGTACCCTATGCGCGTCTAAACCTTTCAACCGATTGCGATTAAATTTTGAGAGTTTCTGTGTTCACGCCGAGGATAGTTTTGGGATTATAACAATTTTCCACGCCCACCAAATACGCCCACAATTTGTATAACTAAGTAAAAATATTCGATTATATCGCTAATATTGCTCCTAAAAATCTGAAATTCGGTATCTGAGTTTGTATGCATACTGTCGACTTCCCTAAAATGGGCGTGGTTGTATCAATTTAACGGTCACTTTTAATAAAAGGTCAAATCAATTTTACTCACACCACCATTCCTCACCATTCCTCAGGTCTATATAGGAAACATGTAATGGGATGCACCGGAAAGAATAATAGAGTATTCAAAATCTGCCATGCCCACTTATTTCGACCAAAATTTGTTAAATTAAGTGAATATATTTGAGTATGTTGATACTCTTAAATATGAGAATATAGTCACTGTTGATAACTTCGCAAAAAATGATCGTAATTGGATCAATTTAACGCCCATTGCAGTAATTCAGAATCGCTGCAACGGGAGTGCCAGGAAGTTCCCCTATATATATATTCAAAAACAGAACTCGGGCAACGCCGAGTACTATAAACTAGTTCATTATAAACAGGGAAACATAACTTTTACATATATTGAACCATTGTCCATTAACATAAAAAAAGGAAATATATTTTAATATACAAAAATTTAAAAAAAATATTTCTTAATCTTTTTTCATGATAACTCACTAATGAACTGTTATTTTTTTACATTCTTTTAACGTTTAAAATTCATCGATTTGACATTCGTTGTCAAAACGTTACCATCACTGTTACGCAACTGAAGAAGCTTACTAAAACGCTGGACAGGCAGAAGATGCTTCAATATTTGCGGGCAGGCAACGAGGAGGGAAATCGGGGAGGCAAGACGACTCTTGAGTGGATTCCCCGAATTGGCGCATGAATCATGCACGTAAGTAAAATAATAAAATAACCAAGCCAAGACTGACCAAATTATCAAAACGCAGACCAGGTCATATACTCGTACTTAGTATATATCGAAGCATATCGAACGCATCTACTGAATTTCAAGTGTACGAGGCGGGGCAATGAGACTTCATGCGTAATGAGACTCTTTGTTGTTGCTGTTTTTGTTGCTGTTGCTGTTGCTAAGAAACCAAGCAACTACGTCAAAGAAAAGATGCAATAAGGTTACTTACAGATGCGGAAAACCGCATAAATTTTGCTGCAAGTGTTTGTAGCTGTATCCACAAGATACGAACTTAAGCGATTGTTGGTTTTTTTTTATTAGCTGCTGTCGCTGTCGCTGTTGTTGTTGTTGTTGTTTTTAATGTTGATTTTTCTGCTGCTGCTGCTGTTGCTGATACTTTTGTTGTCTGCAATTTCAGTTTCATTTATATTTCACAATTGACGTATGTGGCTGTCTCGATATCGAAAACAAAACTGGTAGAACGTGTTGTATCTGCGAGAGACTCACTCCAACGCGCACACATCGACAAAGTCGTATCTGTTTTTGTTTTTGTTGTTGTTGTTTTTGTATTTTAAAGCATAAATGCACACGTATCTGTGCGATATTCGAATTAACTACTCTCGTATAATTTTATTTAAAAAACTGTTTCCTTTTTTTTTTGTTTCTTTTTTTCGAAACTCTCAACAACAAATTCCAATATTCCAACGGCTCAGAGTTTTCCACTAGAGTAGCTTTAAATGCTCAACGCTGAAAAAAATTAGTATAGAGTCGCTCGCGCGTATACACGCCGCCGCGCCTGATTGCATCACACAAGCCACAGTTCGGAGCTTGGACAGCTATGGAAATCAACAACGACACGACACGACACGCCACACTTTACACACGCTTCTTTCGTTTCGTTTTGCTTCGGTTTTGTTTTGTTTTTTGTTTAAGCTTATAGAGTAAGTCGCACTTATCGCTAGCTTCGCTGTTCGTCCGCCGGCGTTTGTGACTGGAATGACGGGCTAAGCGCGCGCTGCAGCTTGTTATATTAAAATTTGTGATTGTAGTTTCGGCGTGTAGACAGGAGCGGTTTGACAATATGTTTGTGCCTTTAAATAATACCAGTCTAATATAATACACAAATAATTATCACTGTGCGGTTGAATTTTAATGACTTCTTCTGGTTTTCATCCCAATCTTTTAGTTATGTCCTCACACAAGCTACAAAATCTTTAGTGATCAGCGATACTCAGTTTTATTTTCCAAAGTATTTTCCACTGTAATTAATTTCAACAGCGACCGAAGGTTCTACCTCCTCCCAAGTAATGCCCAGGCCCTATTATGAGTAATGAAATATTTTGGATCTTGAATCCGAGCGTTCAGGAAGTTGTTCATTAAACAATCAGCGTAACGGCTTATCTGAGGCAAACGCGCCAATCTTGAGAGACTTGAGAAAACTGAACCTTCAGGACTGTAAATTTTTGAACTTCGAAATGTTTTTTTTATAGTAATTAGAAATGTAAATTTTCATTGAATGATTGTAATAATATTTAAAAAAAAAATCACGAAATTAGGGCGACAGTAGGCATGGTCAAATTTAATTTTTTAAAGGTAACGGGACGTCGGATTTTGATGCGGCTACTTGCATTCCGCTTTACAAAAGGCAATTGATTTCCATTTTTTTTATTTTTTATATTTGTGGGTGTAAGTGGGCATGACAAAAAATTCAGATATTATATTTGATTAAGTATGATCAATGAAATTCAATTTGTAGTAAACTGTGATTAAGATATGCTGCGACAGACCTTAAATGAAAGCTTGTTTAGTTGGAAAAAGGCACGGTCAAGACTTTTTATTATTTTCATTCATTCATTGAGGCTATAGAAGCACTGCACCCTGAAAGATCTATTGTGCAGCCTCGTTGTCCTACAAACACAATTCGAGTCTATTTATAAATCTCGTAATTGTTGTGGGCTTAATTTTAGAATTCCATTTCCTAGGTAGTTAAATCTGTGTCTTGTCACATTTGGACTTATACAAAGGTCAAAACTTGTTCTACAAATTAAATTTAAAAAAAAAAAAACGCTGCAAAGGAGTACGATCGGTATTTCTGAAGCATATTACGTTTGGGTAGAAAATTATAACCCATTATTGAAAAAAAAAATACTCATGTCCTTTGAACAAGATATCTTGAAAACCAATGTAGATATGATCTTAAAAATGTGTACAAATTTGACAGCTATGCTAAAGTTGAACTGATTAAATGAAACATTTGAATTGAAAACATTAGGCTGGTTCAAGCTTATTCATATTTGGTTTTTTAAATAATGCCATTAAAGTGATTTTTTTGGTACACAAACGTTCTGAATGTAATATTTATAAAAAAAAATTAGATAACTCCTAAAGTTAAATTTTTTTATAAAAAAAAATTGAATAAAAAAGTTTAACTAATTTGGTTAATTTATAATAGTCGGTAGAACCGATAAGAATTTCTCCTTTTTTGTCTGTCTGTCTGTTGATTTAAGTAAAAAAAAACTTGATTAGTTCCTAAAGAATTTAAAATTCGCGCCTGAGTCGGCATGGTCACTGACAACATTCTCATCAAAAGTGGGCGTATTTAGATCAATTTAATGTCCATCGCTTTAACACAGGAGCTTGGATGCGTTATGTTGAAATGTGAGATGGAGTTGTAAAACAACACCAGCCGACAAATTTTAAAAAAGTTTTGATCTGAATAATTTGATATAAAATTCCTATGTAAAATGAGGCGCTTAAAAAACAAAAACATTAAATGGGCGATATCTCCTAAACGGTGTGACATGATTTTCTATGATTTTCGAAATCAACGCCTCATTTTACATAGGAAATGGATATTGGTTAACCCAGATTATTTTGGCTGTCGGCTAGTGTAATCAAAGTAGGCATTCCAGTAAAAGTGAACTCCTCATTTATTGAATTTCTAAAGCGTTTCCCAGGCACTTTTGAATGCTCCGGTGTTGAAATTTGGTGTGGTGGCACATGTTACCTTGATGGTCCATGGTGACAATAAAAAATAGACGAAAATGGAGAAGTGTCACCGGTGAATACTGGATAATAAGATGTTAAAATTTGTCGACTGATGGATCATATCAATAAATAATAAAATAAAGAAATGTTCGGAATTACATGATTCTGATCAAAAAATCGAAATACACCGCAATTGAGAATCTATAAATCTTTATTTTTTTCTTACATTTTTTTCATTTGAGATTCAGATTTTATTTTATTAATTTTAACATTAATTTATTTACATACGAATATTTGTTAGACATATTAATCTAATGATCGATTATGAAGCCAAAGTCAAATTTTTGATTGAGGCATTGGTAAAAAAAATATGGTCAATAGTCCTTAACGTATTTTGGGTAATTTCATTTTGATTTCCAATAAC
This sequence comes from Suillia variegata, assembly GCA_949127995.1. Lineage (NCBI taxonomy): Eukaryota > Metazoa > Arthropoda > Insecta > Diptera > Heleomyzidae > Suillia > Suillia variegata. The sequence continues at coordinate 14,311,619 of OX421844.1, forward strand.
AACTTTCCGTCACGATTACAAACACAACACATTAATACATACATACAAACGTAGCTATGTGTCTACATATAAGTACATAGAAAGCTTCAACGTAGAACTTCTAACAGGTTACTTTTAATTGCAGCGAAAGTGCCAAGAAAGCGTTAGCCCGATCATTTATTGTGACGTTTTTGCGCCCAGAATCGTGGGAATTTCCAAGTCTGTGGTAAATCACATCATTTTTTTTTTGATATGGGAAAAAAATGTTGTTTTTTTAAATATAATAGAAAAAAATTCAGGTGTAGTGAGTTCTGGTAAATCCCAGGAAAAACCCAAGAAACTATGAATTAATATAAAATAGCTCGTAGTAAAATTAATACAAATCGAGATTGTCCACAAACGCTCGCGATAATTAACATACTTAGTCAGTACGGACTGAATGTTCTCGTACAATCGCGAAATTTATCATTATCGCTTTTTAAATTATAATTTATCTGAGCGTTTCTTACGTGTTGGCTTGGACACGTAACATAAGAGTATTTGATCAATTATACTCCTCGCCACGCGCTAGCTTGTACCGGAGGATATATTGAGTTTATTCTTTCACTTATATAGCCCATAAGAAGGCGTGGTAGGTGTGACAAAATACGAGGGCGGTCCGATAAGTACTTAGACAGTAACCATCTATGAGAGAGAAAAATAAATTTGCTGATCACTGGCTCAATAGCATAGGTCAAAGGGCAAGCTTAACGATTCCTCATCCCATCAAAGGGAATATCCAGAAAGTTACTGTTGTAAATCCATATAAACTTTGCAACAACAATCCCCAACTTGTGCTAAAATTTGGTCTTTTTGGTCGCAGTGCTTCCTGGCCTCCAATAATAATAATAACCATCTACGAGAATGTACGAGAATGTAAATTTCTCTTGGGATAGTGACGTCATCTTTTGGTGTGGCTAAGTACTTATAGGACCGCCCTCTTATATTTATATTTAAATGTTCAGCCACAAATTCTGTGTCGATTTAAATTTAATTTTAACTTAACAAATTTAAAGATCAGATTTAGAATCTTTAAAAATGAATACGAAAGCTTAAATCTTGGATTATTTTAATTAAAATGTAAAATAACTAAATAAAACAACAACAAGAAAATTGTGCAATTTCTTCAGCTTTTTTCATTCGCCTGTCTTCAGTTCATTGAATTCTCGCTTGTTTCCAAACCAAATTATTTTATAGACGGATTTGAAGAAACAAAGCTTCACATAGCAAAAGGACCGCTGATGAGGAATAGCAGAGCGTGTTCCGAAACTGCGCTGTACGCTCTGCTAAATTGGCCAATTTTTGTTGTTGTTGTTATTAAAAAATTATTAGATAGTTTCAGCCCATTAAAATTCTTATTTAAATATATGGAGAAAATGGTCAAATTTAAACTTTTTGAAAAAATTTTTGTTAGACGGCCCTAAAGCTCAAATAAAAGTTCTTACTAAACTTTACCATTAATTTGTTGTTGCAATTAACATTTATTTACAAAGTTATTTTGAATTTAAACAATTTAATTACTTTTAAAAAAATATGCTTTTGATTTCCTGATGAAAAAAAGCTTGAACTCCAACTGGACACATACTTAAAATAGATTCACTAAATTTTATACGCAATTAACACTGCAGAATCTTTGTAAATAGATCAAAGAACTTTTCTATTGACAAATTAAGTACGATATTTTACAGCTACAACGATTACCTTTCACTTGACACTTAATTTACCAAACGACTAAAACAAATCTTCTTTTAAATGGTAACGTTCCCATGGATTAGTTTAACTATTAATGATGAAATGTCATCTTTTAAATGATCTTATTTTTATAGACCTAAGTTAATGAACTTAAAGTTATTGGAGAGCATATTTATGCTCTTAAAACGTACCTTATTGCAAAGATTCAAGTGAGTTTCACTCAAAGAAAATGCTCCTGTCCACTGCTCGTATCTCATTAATTTCCTTTTTACAATTTGAAATAAATTCTTTCAAAGTCTTTAAGTCACACACAACTATTTAAATCCATTAGGCACGACCACCCGCCGCAATATCGCGTAACTTCAGCGATTTCAAATCAATCGTTAACGTTCATTTAAATATTTATGGAATTCAAATAAATCGTAGGCCACAACAACACGCAACGCACAAGGATTATATTTGGAGTGTTCCCGTACCGATTGCCACCAGAGCCAAACCGACAATGAAATTGCCAACCAAAAGCAAAAAGCTGGATGCCGATTATTTTTTTGTCTTTTCGGCAAGAAGAAAATTCACGCCGACGCAATGGCGGCGTGGTGAAAATTGCTGGCTGGATGGATGGACACTTTTCACCCATGGCGAACGAAAGCTTTTCCATTTGGTGATTTTATTTAATTGTTTTTTTTTTCATCTTTTTAATATTATTACTCTTTTTGTTGTTGTTGTTGTTATCTTTTGTTGGATTTTTCGTGGAGTGATGGAATTTGTTGTTGTTTAGGCATTCCGTTTGTTGTGTTTGTGCTCTTAACTGTGAAAATGAAAATGAAGTGCGGCTAATGAAGTGTAAAAAAGGTTGCGCCGCTAATATTCCGCAGCATAAGGAGCAGCAGCCGACTTGGCTGTGGGCCGCCATGCGGTACGGTGGGTTGGAACCACACTGGTGTGATGTGTTGATGTGGTGATATGTTTCAGCAATGACCATTGGCTGTGGTCGAAATTAATTTGGTGTATACTTGAAATGTGGTCATAATAATCGCATTTTATTTCCTCATTAATAAATAAATGCGAAATTTTCATTTCGAAAAAAAAGCAGAGAAAATCCGCGAACGTTTTCAAAGCTATTGAGATTGTTAAGCCACTTGTTGTTGTTGTTGTTGTGGCTTAATAAAATTAAGTATTAAAATTTTTCGAAAATGTTGTTGCAATTTTGGCGCCCTTTTTGTTTGCTAGCCTAATTTCATATTTACACTTTCGTTTCACATTTGCATGACTTCCCGTCGTCGTCCTCGTCGTCGTAGCTTAATTTGTTGCGCGCCGCTGCCTGTCGCGTGTTGTTTGCAAAGCTTTTGTCGCTTCCTTTGCGACTTTTCGAAATCATTCGGTTTGATTGTATGTGTGTGTGTGTGTGTGTTGTGTTTGTGTGTGCTTTTGCCCAGCAGCGTCGACATTATTTATTTTTCTACATGAATGCGTTTTATCCAACGAAAATTAATTCAAATCCGTTAAGACGCTTTAATGTTGGCGTCGACGACGACTCTGAGCCTAATCTGTACAGAAACCACAATTTCGCCGGAATAGAGGAAATTAGAAAACGATTTTGGCCAAGATTTGCACCCTACCGTAGGAGTATTGGCTTCATTGTTGTGTACTTTATATTAGCCAAACATTAATTTCTAAACGAATTTGATTCGTCTGCGTTGCGGAAAAACTTTTGGACAGATAACTTTAATCAGGTTTTAGACGACAGACGGGTTTTCAGTTAACTTTTATTTGAAATCATTAAATAGGAAAATTCAAATTTTCCTTTTGGGTTTTCCTTGAGGAATAGAACTAAGCTGGAGACTTCCTCGTTCTCTGCTCACTTCTGAATTTTCAGTTCATCTTTAGATTATATTGTTGCTTATTGATAAGGAAAGAAACGCCAAGCAAATGATTATTTCTACTGGGCATGAAATTTCCTTTAAAATGACGCTCAATCGTTAATGCATATTTTTGCATTTTTTTTCAATAATTGCATGAGTTTGCTTATTTTCTAATAAATGCATAATTTTGCATAAATTTATGTTATTTTTTCTTCAAATTTTAAGAAAATTTTTGATTCAGACTTGAAAAACTGTTTTTTGTTATGATTAGAGCTGGGTACGAACTAGTTAAAAAGTTAAAAATCAATTAACGAAGTTAAATTTTTTGCTAATTTTTAACTTTTTCGTTTGTTTTGAAAAACTCTAAAAGAGTTAATTAACTCGCGTTAATTCAAGTTAGTTAAATGTTAAACGAAAAACTGAAAAAGTAAAATCAATAACTAAAAAGGAAAAAATAAAGAATATAATTAGATCAAATCGAATGATTTTCTTCTTTTGTAAAAATAAATTCGATATAAACTAACTGAATCACAAATTTAACGACATTTAAAAATTCTTTTAACCCTTGCAATTTTTTGAAATATTGTATATAGAAATTTTAAGTTGTACGCAAAATTTTTAACGACGTTAACTTTTCTACGATATTAAGGAAATTAACTTAACGAAGTTAAGTTTTTGATTAACTTTTCTCGAATTAACGAAGTAAATTCTGAATTAACGATGCCCACGAATGCTTTTGATTATTATTATTTCATTTAATCATTGGTAATTTGTATGCTCCTATGACGTTTGTCAATATAGAAAGATCAGTTTGATTGTACAACAAATTTGTGAAATCCAATCGGAAAAGTGGATATTTTTTTCGATTTTCCAGAGCATGATACGAGTATTCCTTGGATGTAATTTAATTCTTTGATAATGTTCTTAAATGAACACTTGAGCCAACAATTACTTTAAAAGCTCAACATTTTACAATTAAAAAGAAAAAAAACTCGCATTTCCTTTCAAGTTTAATATAAAAAAAAACAACAAAAAAGCAGCTCAATCAATCACTGCCGAATTTTGAATTTATTTATCACGATTTTCAGAGCCAACAACTTGTACAAGTCATTACTCTTCTTTATAAAAAAAAACAAAACAACAACAATAACAACGAAAATAACAAAACATGCCGGAAGCATCGATGCCCACACTTGCCCTGTCCACCGGCTACTCCAGCGAAACAGATACTCCACCCATAACCGATCGGTCGTCTTCCTCAGCAGGAGCCACTAGATCGACAACAGCCAGTAACGATGCAGAAGCGATTGCCAAAAAGAAGCAACAACAGAGTGGTGGCCAACACAAGAAGTCGCGCAAGTCCACCGGGCGACGCGGTGCCCAAAAGAAGCCAACACTCAAAATCAGGTAAGTGCGCCAATTGACAACTTTTACGTAGCGCTGCCAAAGTGACAAACAACACCGGATGTCGTTCGAAATCCACTGTGTATATATGTACACGCACACACACACACAGATTATTTAAAATTCTTGAGCGAGCAACACTTGACAATTTTGTCCTTTTTGTTTTTCACAAAATTTTTCGATACTGAAAATTTCCAAAGCAAACAATTTTTAAAAATTTTGGGTTAACAAATGCATTTCCAATTGCATTAACAAATTCAAGAACACTTCGCGTCCGCATCCATAAAAGTTTCCTTTGCCAATTCACAAAAAAATTTCGAATATTTTCACCAACATCATTTCTTCTACACATACGCAAAACCGCAAAACGCAGCACTCCGCAGAAGACCGCCGCCGCACTGAGTCTCAAGTCGCAGATACCGCGTGCCTTGCTGCTCACGCCCTCATCGTCGTCGACTTCGTTTGCTACCAACACAACGACTAGCAACGACGCATCCGCGTGCGCGACACCAAGAACTGCAACTCCAACGAAGTATCCGACTACGACCACCACTGAGACCCGTTGCCTGCAACTGGTGCAACGTCAGAAGAGTATTTCCATTGTGAATTTTCGCCTGCAGAAGTCCGTCTCGCAAATGGATCTGAAGCGTGGTCGTCGCAACGGTAACTATCAGATGCCAATGTCGCCAAGACGTGGCGGCGGCGTCACCGAGACCTTGGAGAATGCCTCGAAAGCGCTCGAAAATAACTCGAAGGCATTGGTGCCGAATAACGGCGCTAATATACCGCCCATGATGAGTGCAAGTCACTCGTCGCTGGTCCAGAAGATCTTTCAGCACGACGACTACTATTATATGATGCAACAACAACAGCAGCAGCAGGGTAACGATCCCAAATTAGCGGGCATGCGCATTTTTGCGACAATCATGCTGAACGCCTGGCGTAAGCGACGCGGTGAGGTAAAGCGTCTCATGGAGGAGGTTAGCGATCTCAAGAAGGGCGTAAGTAATAAAGATTGTTTTAGGAATTCCAATATTCACAAACAAAATGTCTGCCTCCTTGACAGTCCATTAAGGCAAAAAACCAGCTGCATGTCTTCAATACGCTCTTTCGCGTCGAACAGCGTCGCAACGATGAACTCAACTGTCAGCTCAAACGCTCGATGGAGGATATCAACAATACGAAGTCATCGTGCGAGAGTTTAACCACTTCGCTGATCAGTCTCAAAGCAGATAAAGCTCTGCTTGAACAACAGCTAGATATCAAGGATCAAGAGTACGACGGACTCAATACCATACTCACACAGACCAAGTCGGATCTGTTTAAGGCCATGACACAACAGCGCGAATTGCAGGCCAACTTATCGATGGAGCAACGCAAGGTGCAGATGTTAGAGAACCAGAAGAACGATTTGATAAATGAGGTTCGTATAATTTTTCGTCCTAGGGAAGACCTTCTGAACCTAGGTTAATAAAGTTGTTGTCCATAATGGAATATGGAGTTATTCCACTTGGAATTCTTTTGTTGAGAAAAATAGTTTACTCAATTGTTGAGGAACTTTGTCCTTGATCCAACATACAAATAACATTTTAATTTGTCTGATGTAGATCTGCGAAATGAACAACGATGCACTCCAGAAAGAGGAGAAACTTCGCACGGAACTTGAAAAAAAGGAGGCTGATTTGAGCGAAGCCCAAGCGGAGATTAAGCTGTTCCACGAACTGCTCATGGACTTCAAAGAGTTAGTATACACCAATTTCACAGACACATCCATTACCATTCATTAGTTGCCGGAACACAAACTTGAATCATGTTTTACCTGTTTTTTCCACACGCCAGCAAAGACTCACAGTTGCGTCTCTACGTCGAATCCGATGGTAAACTGAAATCTGAAATTCAGACGTTGCGCGACGAAGTTGATCAGCTGCGTCAGTGCTTGCAGAGCACGATGGGTTATCGCCTCAGGACTTGTTGGAACAATACGTTGTTGTATCAGCGTACGACATTCCAGATGTTGCACTGGGTTGCCTTTTATATGCTGCCTGCCACGCCGCCACCGAAAGTCACCACGCTGCCCTTTGGCCTGACCTTGGAGAAGGTCCTGAGCGTTGTCAAGCGTTAAGTTTCTTCACTTGCTCTTGGTATGAAATCAATTTCAATTTCAATCTCGATCCCGATACGAAGTCATCTGTTCTCTCTTTAATTTAATTTATTTGAATATTCTTTAAGACTTTTTTTCTGTAACATGTGAAGATATTTAAAAAAAAAAACAACAAAAAAAATAATCTTTTTAACCGATTGGGAACTATAATACAAAAATAAATTAATATATGTAAAAAATATATGACGTCATTTTGATAGTTTATTAATGTTCAACGCCTGGACTTGTTAAGATTTTTTCTTTCCATTATCCTATCCCAGCATTAGACAACCACTGAGTCTTGTCTTTTTTGCATTATTGAGATTTTCATTTCGGAAAAATTTGCTCTTATTATCGCGATTAAGTTTATGAGAGATGTTTTTCGTTATACCGAAGTTATCAACAAACGTAATTGTGTGAAAGGGATAGTGTAAAGGAAAGTGAAAAGGAAAGTAAAAAGGATAGTAATGGCTGTCTCTGCAAACAGACCCACTTAGGCTAGAAGCCCTTTGTAATGCCATCCGGTATATAAGCACCGCCGTATCTAGGGGGGACGAAGGCCTCGGGCGACACTTTCTAGGGGCGGCATTTGAGTGAAGTGAGTTCTTTTTTTTTTTGCTCCTTCATATACTTTTCTCAATAATGTAAGAAGTGAAAAAGTGAAAAATACTGTGAGGATTTTTTTTCCGTTCATCTGCTTTCATAAAAAAATAAAAATTTTCGCAACTAAATCTGACTAAAAATATTTATAATCTTTCAATAACAAAATCAATTTTATATCAAATCCTTTCAAAGTTTAAAATATATTAAAATATATTATTAAGGTCGACAGTATCACGTCTCGCCCCGGGCGCCTTAATTCCTACGTACGGCTCTGTATATAAGTTAACCACTAACCGGACCATTCCGTACTGCTTATAAAATGAATAACATTGTTCTATCCATTGATCTAGATAAGACCTACGAAGAAATGCTTCCCTTAGATGAATATATCGTTAGTTAGCCAATGCAGGGCATGTACATGGATGATGTCTTATAGTCTCCTTCTACTCTTCCTCCTCATCGCTACAGCTTCTTCAGAAATTATTTAATAAGATACCCAGTCTTCTTGCATGAGTATATCTATGAGACAATGTCCTGCTAGAACGCCAACAATGGTGCAAATTTGAGTTGTACTTAGAGAAATCAGATCGATTGAGCGTTTTAGATTCAGCTGTGGCCATATTACACACTGCATGTACTACAGCCAATCCATCAGGAGTTAGTTTCCTTGATAGAAATTTTGGATAATTCTAGGTTACCATCCCCATTTCCTTCCAACGGCTATTTTACAAACGTACAGAGATATATTGGCCTTTTTGGCTCGCTCCTCGGTATTCGGTTTCCAGTTAAGTTTCCCATCCATTTTCGTTTTTGATTTGATTTTGAATTGACTTAATTTCAATGATCCTCTTATAAACTTCTGAAGAAAAGGAAACTACCTCAGCTGACTTATTTAAAGTTGATAATCCAATTTAATGATAATTAAGGTACAATCGCTAAGAGACAACATATGACAAGAATAAATCTAACGAATTAACATTACGTAGGTACACTATTTGTTTAGAACATAATAAATTAAATAAAGCACATCTTACGCGTATACAAAAACAAATTAAAAAAAAAACGAATTAACTTAAGTTTAAACAACATTTTAGTGGGGTTACGTTGAAATGGACAAATTCGATATCTGCAGATCGTCCGAGTTGAGACGAATCATTTGCTGATCCTCGGAGTTAATTTGCACCAATTGTGCGCTGTCGAAGTTTAGCAGGTTGCTCACCGTCGGGCCGTCTTCGGCGCTGCCGCGCGACGACACTTCGTTGCCTACTACGGCAGCAGCAGTTGCATTGTTTATGTTGGCCTGATGTTGGTATTGCTGTTGCTGCTGTTGTTGCTGTTGTTGCTGCTGTTGGTGGATGTGATGTTGCTGCTGCTGCTGCTGTTGCATGTGATGCTGCTGCTGATGCTCGTGTTGATTGTGCTGAAAAATAAAATTAAGAACAAATTAACCAAATTGAAATATGATGAAAACAAAAAAAAAAAAAATTAAATTCACTTGGATATGAGGCTGGTTCGGTCCCTATACAGAATATTTGAAAAAAAAAACACCCCTTACCCTTTACCACTCTAAAAACCACCATACTAAATATTTGGTCATAACTTTGTTTCTTGACACCCGATTTTGATCAACGATATATTGCCGTAGAGGGCTCATTCATGGTTGAATAATAAGGTAAGGAGAGTATAAATGAGAACACAAATTGAGCGAACTCACCTCGATGTCTGACACATTTTTCTGCCTTATGTTGAAGTTTGTTTTTTTTTTACAACAAACTACGTTGTTGTTTTTTGTTTTGTAGCAACCATGGCAACTATACATTGGCAACTATACTTAAATTTTTAAAAAGAGAAACAATATCGAGGTGAAGAGGGACATTTTTCTACTTAACTCACCTTATTTATTTATTACACCATGACCTCAATGATTGCTACGTTTCCTTCGTAGGTTTTACTTATGGAGGTACTACTCTGAGTGCAAGACATTTAAGGACGAAATAAATAGCATTTTTCGAGCCCTTTACAACAACATAGAGAAAAAAAATCACTTTACCGGTTTTTAAAAAGGTCTAAACGAATTGTTGTTTCTTTCGAAATACTCTCCACACGCTAATTCGATACTGATTTTTTTTCAACTTTATTTTTTACCCGCACTGGTGGATATTGAGTAATCATGGAAATCAGAGGAAACCTAAATCAAGCTCAATACAGCATTAACATATTCTAAAACTTATCTTGTTACAGACAGACAGACAGACAGACAGACGGACGGACAGAGGAAAAATCTAATATTACAATAAATTGAAATAATACCATCTGGGGTGCCAAATTCCATTGTTGGTGTGTTGTACAACCGCCGGCGACCGCATTGGATGTCAGCATGTTTTGCAAGGCAAAGGGCATCGCGTGAGTGAGATTGCTCATGTTGTTGTTGTTGATGTTGTTATTAGTTGGCGCAGCATTGGGATTGTATTTGCTATCCCATTGAGTTGCTCCTGCGCCTCCAAAGTTATGATCGCCCTGGAATTGTTGTTGATGCGATCCAACATGTTGCTGCTGTTGATGTTGCTGTTGGTGGTGCTGTTGTTGATGTTGCTGGTGCTGTTGATGCTGCTGATGCTGATGATGTTGTTGCTGTTGTTGTTGCTGTTGTTGTTGATGTAGTTGTTGCTGTTGCGCATACACACCGTAGACCGGTATATCGATCGTCATGGGCGACACAGTTGAAGTGCCACCACCAACAACATTAGCAGCACCAACATTAGCAGCGCCATTGCTGTGATGATGAACGGTGCCAGTTGGTCCACCTACACGGTTGTTAATGGGCGGTGTGGTGCCGTATGACGGCGAGTTGGACGGTTGCGGCGACGGTGAGAGTTCGGGCGGCGCACGATAGCCACCAAATGGCTGCGGTGAGGCATCTGCACGGAATTATACAAGATATTAAATGTGAGTTTTGTTTTATCAATGCAACAATTTAAATTAACAAAATAAATTGTACCTCTAGGTTCGGTCTTTATAGCTGGAACATTGCCTGCATTCCAACAGTTCAAATTGCCTTGGACTGAAAAACATAAATTTGAACTAAATAAATAAATAAACAAGCACAACCGAAAATACAACAAAGTCAATAACAACAAATAATAATAATAGTTAATAATATTAAGCCACATAAATGCATAAATGAAGTATTTCGTGATTGAATGTATTCTACGAAATACATATCAATGTATCGACTGTGCAGATAAAAAGCAAAAGTCGCAACATGCCTACAACAAACAACTCAAAATATCGCTTAGAAAAAATTGCAGAAAAATTTAAATATTTAATAAAACGAAATACTAAAATTAATAAAATTTAATTTAAAAAGCAAAAGGCAGCAACATGCAAAGCAAATAAAAATTTAGTAACCATCGCAAACAATTGAAAAATTTAAACAAATTGTTTAGAAATTTTTATAAACAATCTCACTTACTTGACATCTCACTTTTGTCAGATAAAATATCAATTTCGTTTCTTTGTTTATAACTTTCTTTTATTGTTTACTTAAGGTTTCTGAGATACACATTTTATTTAAATTTTCTTCCGATTAAATATCAGTTTAGTTCTTTGGTTTATAACTTTCTTTTATTGCTTACTTTAGGTTACTGAGATACAAATTTTATTTAAAAATTGTATTTGAACTTTCTTCCGATTAAATATCAATTTAGTTCTTTGGTTTATAACTTTCTTTAATTGTTTACTTTAGGTTTCTGAGATACAAATCAAATTTAAATTTAATAAATTTAGTTCTTTGGTTTATAACTTTCTTTTCTGGTTTACTTTAGGTTTCTGAGATACAAATTAAATTTAAATATTGTATTTGAATTTCCATCAGACAAAAATTTCAATTTAGTTCTTTGGTTTATAACTTTCTTTTCTGGTTTACTTTAGGTTTCTGAGTTACAAACTATGTTTAAATATTTGAATTTTCTTTAAAGTGCGAGCACAGTACACCGAGTACTCGCAATTTTACATTATTTTACTATCATTTCGTTTGTTTAATACTCATTTAACTGTTTTAACTTCGTTAAACTTTTGTTTGAACTTTCGTGTGTGAGACATTGCCTAGACAAATTATGCTACTAAATTGTTTGTTTTCCTATTTTGCTACTTCGATCGTCTTTCGAGATTCCAATAAAAATTCATATAAAAGTGCGAGATTTCTAGCGAAATTGCTGTGAATCTAAAATATACACATACATACATACATACAAACATACTCGTAAGTAATGTATAAGTCTATTGAATTTAATACATTTATTGCAAGTCTTGAGTATTTATTAAGGTATGCTTTAAAAAATTTATTAATTTTATTTATTTAATTAAATCGATTATAAAAATATTTGCACATTTGTGCGTTATTATTTGCACATTTGTGCTTTATTATTTGCACTTTTGTGCGTTTTCGATTGCCCACAGGGCTAACTAAATTTGCTAATCAATTTTTTTTTGTTGCTATTTAAAGCTTTTGGTAAAAACTTTTAGTTGAAAAGATGCTATCAAAATTGTTTTCTTAAAATATAGTAATGCGCTTTTGAAAGCTTTTTGTCTTAAAAGCTTTTTTCCGTATATTCGAAAATATTTGGTTTTTAAATGTTTTAGATATAGCTTTCGAAAAGCTTTCTTTACAAAATACAAAATCTATATTTACTTTAGTATACAAACATTTTAAAGATGCTGTTAAAAAATTTTAAGTAGCTATGTACATATGTATATATGTACTCGTATATAGCAATGTATGTATCTATATTTTATACCAACAAATTATGAAATTCTTTTCAAAGCTGGTTTTTCGAAAGTAGTTCGACATACTTTCGCAACAAATTTATTCGAATCAATTATTTATTCTTTAAATAAGTTTTTTACCGTTTTAACTAATCGATGGATAATCAATTAAACGATCTGGAAATATCAATTAAAACGATTCATACAATCTGAATCTTTTGCGATGTCATTTGTACTGAAATGTTCTTCAGTTTCCAATAAAAAAATAACCATCTAAACCTGACCAACGTAGTCGATTCTTTGTCATCAATTTACCAGGCGTTAATAGGCCAAATAGTAGATCTAGTACATCAGTATACTCCATATTAGAATAACAACCACGATCAAAACTAAGAGCTACATAAACTACCACCATAAGCACAAATTAGAGCAAAGTTCCGTCAAAGTAGGAAAGTCTACGAGAAACATTTCACCAACGAAAACTTTACGATTACATCATTCCAGCCATGGGTAACGTTTGCCTTTAGTTATTATACATTTGGATATACTAGTTGGGACAGCACAAACTAGAGTTCAAGCTTAATCCTCTTTTACTACATATATCTGAATCAATAGAGAAGAACAAAGAAAAAATGGACTTTCGAATTATGTGACCAGACACCAAAGCTTGATGAAGAAGACATGAATATGGACCACCAAAACCACCACCACCAAAGAGTAACCAATATGAGAGTAATGAATGTGAATTGCTGTCACCTTTTTTATTAGATACGAAACGGAACTTACGACCATCTTGGTGATCAGTCGGTTGTACTTGTTGTTTTTGCAGCAAATGCAAATGCATGGATTCGCCGCTAGTCTTTTGACGTTTACGCTTTAAATGAGCAGGATCTATAACAAAAAAATTTTATGTAATGTATTGTAATGTACATATGTAGTAAGTTTGAATTTATTAAAATGTTACAAAATTCGATTAGGGAATAAATAAATCAATTTCAATAAATATGTTTGAGTATTGCAAGGTTTCTTGTTGTCGCCATAGTTTAGTTTGGTTTTCGCTCCTAAAGATTAACTTAAGCTTATCAAAAAAATTAATTAAATAATTAATAAGTAAATAAATAGTGGACAGTGGACAGTGTCAACCAACATTCGGATTGCCAATTCTTTGAAGACATTTCGAAAAATGTTAACAATATATTTCAAATTACGCAGATAAAAGGGCATCGAAGCATCTTATAGTTCAGGCGTAGACCAAAACATTAGCCGAGAAGCAATCAATTGATTCGAAACAATTTTCAAATGTTTAAAAGTCGCTTTAAAATGTTTCAATCGGCGTTGTTTGAAATTACATGCCATACAAATCTTATGTTATGCTCCGATTTACAAATTCAAATTATCAATTTTAGCGTTTCAGTAATTCAAAAACGCTTTACAAGTATTTTTTTTTTTTATATATGTATGTAGTATGCTCACTCAGCTACTACATTTCACTTAACGATCAAATTAGAATTTCGCTTCTAAAAAAAAAATGTCGGGTCTTAGTTTCGCACAACGCTGAAATGCAGACGTAGGACGCTCAAAGTTTGGGTTTTCAAAGTATTTATCTTAGTTCACAAATACATACAAATACAAATCGGTCTTAAAGCAATTGATGCAATTTACTATTTGCACCGTTTCAAAACAACAAATTTCAATGGATCTCTTAATAAAATGAGATTTCTAACAATTCGATTGACTGGAAAATTCACCACAAGTCGCTACAGTTGCGCTCACAATTATAAGAGCAGATTGGGCGCAACTGCTTACATTTAAATACTCGTGGTGTTGAATTTTCAATGTCGTATAAAAAAGAAAAAAAAAAAACAATGCGGTTGCGTAGATTTGCGCGGTTTCGCAAAGGCATCGCAACCGTTCGTTTTTTTTTTTTTTTGGTAAAGGGTTTCGTTATCTTGCGCCCAGACTCAGTTCCGCCGAAACTGGTGTGGTCGCATTAGTTGATACAAATAAAGGCTGGCTTTGCACTAAAGTTTTTATCGAGAACTTGTGAATCTTATCACGCCTAATGATTGCGATTTGCCGCCGCTAAACGCTTCGCTATTTCGTCGGGCGTTAATATTTCGCCCGCGTCGACTGACGCATAATACGCTGACATTTCGTCGAATTCGCTTGCGGTCGCCACCGGCGGAATACTTGTGTATAAGGCGAAATGTTCTGCCTCGGTCAGGTCCACATTAGGATCGAGCTGTACATTGAATTCGCCCTCGCAAAGGTTACGCAAACTCTGGCGATCGGTAATGGCCACCAATTCCATGTTGCCATCGCAAAGTGGAATATCGGCCAGATGCAGTGCGGATACGGTCCGGCGATCGAGAGTATTGCCGAGTGTTATGGTGCTGGCATTCGAGTATGCCTCGGCGCGTGCGTTTGTTTGTTGTGGCAAGCTGTTGTAGCTGTCGCCACCCTTGAGCGGTATGTGTATGACATCGGCATTGAGATGGCCGCCAGGACGCTTGCCGGAAACACTGCTTACGCTGCGTCCCACCGGCTTAGCGGTTTTTGTCTTTACGGTGGACGAGACCTTTGCGGGGCTTGATGGCAGCGAAGTCGTCGTCTGTTGCAGCGACTTGACTGAGCGTATCGAGGAGGTACGTTTCGGATCGATTAGCGAGAACTGTTTAATGCTGGGCTCGCGACTGACATACGGACTAGTTGCTTTGGATCCAACCAGCGAATTCGGTTCGATGCTGCCGCTAGCTTCACTCTGATCCGATTTGCTCTTGCGACGCGAAAATAATTTTGAAAAGAAGCCGGGTTTCTTCTCATCTGTTCGCTTTTTCTGTTTCGGCAGCGTGTTAAATTTACTGTCCGGCTTGGGCGGCAGTCGTTTTGTGGGCGGCGATTGATCGGGCGTTTTCATTATAATTATAGTGCCCGTCTGACGCAATGACTTTCGATCGAAAGTGTCGCTTGAGTTGGCGCCGATTGACCGATTCTCGGCATTGCTATCTTGTTCAACTTTGCGTTGTCGTTTAGGTGGGAGCGGCGGTTGTTTCTCTTCGACAGCGGCGGTTATATGCATGTGCGGTTGGGCGGCATACGATTTTGGTGGCGCTGGTCTGGGCGGAGATTGTGGACCGGCGGTAGCTAAACTCGTTTCGATTCTTGGAGTATTTGCAACGCCAGAATGCGTCATAACTTCAACGTGATCATAGTGTTGTGCGTCCTCTGGGGCCATGTGCGAGGAAGGTGGTGTTGGAGGCATCATATCTTCAATAGGTAAGCTAATTGGGTTCTTAAAGGCTATTTGCAAACTGGTATACGTAGCAGCATCGTCGAAATTATCATCGATTTCCATTGCGGTCTGACCACCGTCAGGTAGACAAGCGTCAATACCGTTCAGTTCGTGCAGGATGCTGTCGTTGTATATATCACGACGTATAACATGATCTGTGTAAATCTCATCAAGTTCAGCCACTTGACCCAACAGTTCGCGAAGAGTCTTCTCTTCGTCAAAAGTTGATTGAGGCGTCAGCTTATCATAATTGTCAATGGTAGTTTGAGGAGTACTCGAAGAGTTGGTCTCTGTCGATGGCATGTTCACAAATTCATTTGATTTCATCCATTCATTGCATTTATCATTTGCTGAAAGTTGTTTAGGTTCCTCTGGAACTTGAGTTTCTCCATCCTGATCCATGGACTCTATAATACTCTGCTGTTGCAGCTGCTCTTGTTCACGCTGTTGTTCCAGTTCTCGTACCTTCTCATCGATAATGGTATCGATTTCATGCATACTGCGTCTTATGGCAGCTTCTTCCAGTTCATCGGTGGATGGTTGGGTAACGAAGACTTGAATGTCTTGTTGCTCCTTGGTTGGAGTATTCAAGTCAATAACTTCAATCGGTTCCGTTGACAATGGCGCTGCCTCGCCATTACTATCGCCACCATCTACAGTGAGAATTTCCTGGAATATGTCTAGGTCGGGTTTCCGTTTAAGGTTCCGACGTAGATTCCAGAATGTATGCCTACCTGAATCAAGCGGCACATATTCGAATGGCAGCGCTTCACTTGTTACACCATCCGATGGTCGTCGCAGTTGTATTAAAACCTAAAAAACAAAGCACCAGCATAAAATTAAACTTCGAACTAATAAGGAGAAACACAAAGAGAGTCAAACCTTTGCTGGTTCGGTTATGTCTAGCGTACGATATCTGGGCGTCTTCAATGTAATGGCAGTCTGCTTATGTACATCGGTGTGTTGAAATTCGCCGAAAGCCTCCCAGATCACCTGTCCGTTATTCTCCTCGAAAAATCGCACAGCAATATCCTCTTTGGCAACCTTTTCACACAGCAGTATGATCTGAGTATTGCCCAGCACGCTGGCTGAACAGCTGCACAAACGGCAAATAACCAGATCAGACATGGCTTTCTTATCGAAAATCGGTTCGGACACAACCGGTCTCAGCGGATCGGTAAAGCGACCCTTCTGATCACTTTCAATAAACACTTGAAAGCACAATCGCACCGCATTCAAATCGATGCTTGACGGTTGAAGTTTATGCGCAAAACCAGCTAAAATAAAATGAGTTAGTTAGTGAGCTATAGAAATAGAAAATGCAGATGGCACAACAATGTGAGACCTACTTTTAAACGGATCAACTCGAATTTCTTCGCGTGCCTTCAGCGCCGCCTCGATATCCTTCTTCTTGACGCACTGTATGCCCAAGTTACTGAAATTAGCCTTCATTGTTTCGGCATTGATTTCTAGAGTGCAGACACCCTTCTTGCAACCTTCTTTGCCCACCAGATTATGCGGATGAGGTCTGCAAAATATAGCACAAAAATTTATTAGGTTTTGTAAATTTAATTCATTAGGAAATACGAAGAGAAACTCAACCGACCTGTAGGGCGAGTCCTTGGTAACACAAGACACTACCACGACAGCACGTCCCTTTATGCCGCAGATCTCAATCGAGGGATAGGTTTTATTTTCAGCCGTGGAATTCGCGCCGGGTATAGAACCAGCGGAACGTCCCTCGCATTCGTAGCGAAATCGCAGCGCTTTGCCGGCGGGTTGTTCCGTGATTTTGACGTAGGGTTTCTTGCGCACATTTCTGCTGGTCTGCGATTGTTGCGGCTGCTGTTGCGGCATGCCATTGTAGATTATATTCTGTTGTTGGTGGTGTTGTATAGGCACCATCGAAGCACCGTTGGGATTGCCTGCACCACCACCACCACCACTTACGCCATTATTATTGGCAACACCTTGATTGTGAAACATGTCTTAAGATTGCAAAAAACTTAACTGCAAAGAAATGAAAAATTTAAATTAGCTGAAATTCTTTTGAAACAATTCTTTAGGGTTAGAATTAAGGATAATCTTGATTTTCTTTAGTAAATGGTAAAGAAACATTTCAATTAATATTATATTAAAAATGCAGAACAACTTTTAAGATTGTCAGTCTTTTATCAGCTCTTATGTAGTCAAACCGAAGATAGTGTAATAGAAAATCGTATCATATCGGAATACCTACATCCATTGAAATATGGTTAATACAAGTATTTAAAATGATGTAATCTACCTTTTTAACGCTAAAGTTAAAACTATTTTTCACTTTTATTTTCTTGTTTTCTTTTTTAAAATTTCAGCTGTAAATGGCGAATGTACAGCAGACAAGGACTGAACGACACTCAAGGCACACGTCCGTGGTGATTAATGCGTACGAAAATAATTTACTCGATGTTCGGAACACTGCACGAGCAAGAGAAGAATCGTCTGGTAGTGATTCTATATATATGTATATATATATGTAAGTATATATATTTGTTTTAAATTCTGTGGTGATCACAGTATAAACTGTCGAAAGATACTAAAACTGAAACTGGCTAGCAGCGCACAGCATGAGCGAGTGCCGTGTGCCGGACGGACGATGTGACTTTTTCGCTGCTTCCAAATTTTACTCACAAAATGTGGTTTCGGCTGTTGTCGCCGTAAGAGTTGTCTTTGTCGCCGTGGAACCTACACTTATAGTGCCTCAATTTAAAGTTGATGTTTTCAAAATTATCGTTTTGAAAATATTTGCAATGATTCTCTACATAAATTTCTAACAAAATTTACACCTTATGATCCGGTTCCAGTGGCACAACCACATCATAACCAAAAGAAACTATAGAAAAAAAAAATGCAATCTCTCTTTTCAGAAAGTCAAACATTTCCCATCCAGATGCGCCACTGTCGGCTTTTAAATCGTTCGTGCACGCTTCGCACTCTCGCGTTTTTGGCCAAACATTTTCAAAAAATTCCGTTTTTCTCATTTTGCCAGCTAGTAGCTCCGGAAAATTGTATAAAAATAAAATTTTGCGTAATTCGTTTCGGCGCCGCAAAGCGACAAGCGACGTTCGCACCGCAGCAGCATCATGGACTTTGTGTCGTCAGTGTGTATGCTCGGTTACTACAACTGCTGGCCTCCGTTGGTTGCAAAACTAAAGAAGAGCTAAGACAGCCGCCGCTGTGGCCTTTCAATGAGAGCGAACTTTGTAAATTTAAATTTAGTTGTATATGCTAGCAAGTTGGTATATTAATTTTAATTAAACGATTCAAAAACTTATTACAAAACTGGAACATTTATATTTATATTAACATATATTTATGCAAATATATATTTAAATAATTGGCCAGGTTCGAATTCAAGCATAAATATAAACTTATATTTAATATACTTAATACCTTGGAATACAGTTTTCCCAATAATATAAATATAAAAGCTTTTCATCTAAAGAAAATTTTACCTTATTCAAAAGAAAGGTTCGATTACTTTTTTTAATTTCGATGATCGAAAATGTTTCCCTGTGGAGGAATCCAATTTCAAATAACTTTAATTTAACATTCCCAAATCTCTTGGAATACAGTTTTCCCAATACGAATAAATATACTCGTAGAAGTTTTTTACCTGAAGAAAATTCTAACTTATTCAAAAATTCGATTCAGAATTTGGAAAATCAACAATCGAAAATGTACCGCCCTGATCCAAATCGAAATTGGGTACAAGAGAGCATTTTATAAATATTAATAACAACAACTTTTTTGCACAATGTGATAAATTTTGTAATACCTCGTTTCGATATGTTGCAATGACATTAAGATAAATATCATTTCTAATTAAAATTCGAAAATCATTTTATTAGATGACAAGTTTTGTTTCTAGGCAAGTTTTAACTTCGTCAACGGATACGTCTGACAAGTGTCTAGAATTAAAAGAAATGACTGTCGATTTGCGTCATCAAGACTTTTCGCAATCACACTCGAAAGTCAAATTGAAAAGAGAAAAACGCTTCGCGGTTTGCAAAAACCAGCGCATGATACATACTTATATATAAAGATATATAGTAGTAAATGTTTGTATATAAGAACACGTTCAAACTTTTGTAAATAAAATAAATTTGTTTGGAAAGAAATCCTTCAGAATTATTAATATACGAATATACTCGTACATATCTGCGAATGTTCAGCTAGATTCAAGTTGGTTACAAAGTGAATCTTGATGATATAAAATCGAAAATATTAGTTTAGTTTCGAAAAAGTTTGTATAAACTTGTGTATAATACATTTATGTATGTATATTAATGTTTAAAACAAAAATTGTTTAATCAGAAATTAATAGCAAACTGAACTAATTAAAAGTTTATTTGTTTAAAAATGTTTTCCTTCAATCAGCGAACCAAATGAAAACAAACAAACATCTGCATTTGTATTTGTATTGCATTTAAACAATACACTCGTATGTGATATATACGACACCGGATGTGACGTTATTTTACCAAGAATTTCCAATAATATCGCCGCGGCGATCGGATCGCCAACGAGCGAATGAGCGGACGAACGGACAAACGGACAAACGAGCGACCAACCGAGCACAGCGATTGTGCTTGTCATTTATTTTCGCTTCGATTGGCTCGGGGTTCGCTGTGGTCACTTTTTGCCAAAAATTCGACGAATTCTTTTTGTTGTTTTTGGTCAATCTCAAGACAATAAATGAAACGCACAACAAAAGTTTTGTTTTGTAAAAATGACCACCTACCGCAAAATTGCGTCATTAATTTGAAATTGAAAAGCTCAATTGGAGAATTGCCAGCGGTTTGGTGACCAACGTAATCGCCAAAGGTATAGAAGATCTAGTCAAGGAACACGATTTAAAATATATTTACTTTGCCAAACTTTGATTAATGCAATTGGATTGAATCACTTTAATGATTTGCATAATATAAATTCAGTTTCGAATTCGGTTTGATGTAAGATTTTTAAATGCTTCCGTACGAGATGGCGCACAAATGGTCAGCCTATTGCAAGATGCTGTTGCTTGCAATTGGCGCCAACATCTGTCATGGTGGCTGTCATTTTGTAAAAATAAAGTCGGCAGCTGTTAAAAACACGCCAACAAGTAGAGGAGCGTTATACTCCTCAAGAACGTTGAGTAATAAGCGATCAGTGGTTTTAATACAACGTGTACCTGGTGGAGCAGAAGTAATTCCACAATTTGCTAGGACTACAACTTTTTCTGTGTAAATGAAAAATTGTTGTTCCACATTTGGGTACTTTTCATCAAACAAATTTTATATAATAAATAAATAAAGTAGGGTTCCAAGAAAATGAGGAGCTTCCAGCCAACTCAAATCCAATTGAACTGCTTTTAAAGAAGGATTTTTTGAATCCAACAATTAATTTCCTCAATTCGATATTTTTAAGAATTTTTCTTTGAGTAATTCCTTTTTTATCTAACTTTATGTTTCATTTATCTGGTTTATAATACTAGCCAACGTCTGACGTCGGGATTAATGCTTAAGCTGGAGTCATCTAAAAGATATACTGCTCTGCATCAACATTAAATTGACTTTATAGCTAGATGGCGCTATAAGATTAGTTTAGATAAGATATGAGGTTAGGTTAGGTTGTAATGGCTGTCTCTTGAAAGAGACGCACTTAGACTATTAGTCCTTTGTGATGCCATAAGGTGAGGAGCGTTCTTTTCTTTTATGTTTTATGATATTGTATAAGGATGAATCTGGACATAGTACAACCTTTTTAGGCAATTACTTAAATTTGGTACTCTTAATATAATTCTCATCAATGTTATACTTTTGAGAAATGACTTTGAACTATTCTCATCGTTGCTTTTTATTTAGATTCTTCATTGTTTCAACTACTCTTATTCAAAGAGCAGACTATAAGGCGATAACGTAAAGTTACGCCTTGATATAGATTTAGTATGATATAGATTTAGTATGATTTAGATTGAGTATGAACATTTCTTTATTGGTATTACGAGTCTGGTCGGCATTATAAATTATTTGCAATCACCTTTTTTTTTTTTTTGCGTTATCACTTATCACTGCCGATAGACGTCTGCGATCGCTTAATCTAGAACAGGAGCGTGTGAATGCAGAAATTTGTTGCTGTTGCTCTTTTGTTGTTGTTTCTTTTTTTATTAAAGTATTGGATTTTTATGAATTTATGAACGTTAAAATTTTTATTGAATGCAATTTTCACTATCAGACATATTAAAATCAATCTGAACGCGAAGCGCGGTAAACTTCGATGTGCGCCGTCAGGTATTTAGTCAATATATATGTATGTAGGTATATATAAAAAATGGCTTATACTGTCAATTAGGCCAATTCGTTGTAATCACTTCGAGACACTTTCAAAATCAGACAAAACCAAAAAAAAAAAAGAATGTCGTTGATTTTGTTTGCGTTTTGCTCCGAGTTTCGTGTGCGTTAATGTTGTGTATTTGTTGAAAACTGATGGCACGAATTTTCCGATTTTTCCTCCGGCAGAATTTTTCACAAAAATATCTGTCGCCGAACTTTTATTTTTTTATTTTTTTTTTGTTTTAATAATTTTTTTTTTGCTTCTTTTGTGCTTTTTGGCATTTTGTTTTAAATATTGGGCATATGTAAAATAAAAATAAATTTCGTATTTGGTTTGTCGCAAAAGTGATTTTAATTAAAGAAATCGTTAACCGATTATTTGGGTAGTGTAGTCAATTTATTATTCGGGTATTTAGTTTGGTTTTGCATTTCAATCAACTGTAACGAGTGAACTTTGACCTAAAAACTTCTTGAATTTTATAATATTTCATCGTCAAATTGATTAGTTTCAAACAAAAAAGCTTAAGACTTTCATAAAAAGTATCCGCATACTCAGCAAGATCGTCGAATAATCGAAATCACCAAATGCCACACTTTGGTTTTCTGTGCCAAATAATTTTAATAGTCCACACAATTTCGTTTAAAGGGATTTTTTGTGAGTATATTAAGTTCGAAACCAAGTAAATCGAAAGAGAAAAGTCAAACAAATACTGATTCGTATATGATTGTCCGTCTGTCTATGAGTCGAACTTAGACAAAAATAGATTATGTTGGACAACGACCACTCGAACGTTTATAATATACTTTAAGGTTCTGCCTTAATATAATATGGGCGAACAATTTTGGTTGTTGTCAAAAATAGGCATGGTCAACCAATTTCAAACTTCACTCTTAAATAATAACTCCAAATGTCCAATAAAACTAGAAATTAATTTGCAATTATAAGAACCAAAAGTGGTCATAATAAATAAATAAATTCGTTTTCGTTCAAGACTTGGTGTGGGACATTTTAAGTTCTGCATTATCGAGGAAAATTCCATTTTCCAGATTTAAATACTTTTTTTTATGGGCACTGTAGAAAAGTTTTCGACGCAGTCGCAATTTGCGCCTTTCTCAAAGGAAGAGAAAAAATGAGAAAAAACCAAAACAATACAAAACAAAACAAAAAATATCATATGAACTTTCGAATACATACTTTTGCTTGCGAGTATATTCAAAAAGACTTTTTCGAAATGTGTCAATAAACTTTGCGACCACATTCGAATATTTGCTTATATCTTTTTTTTTGCAAAGGTATTTTATAGAATTTTTTATATCAAATATAAATAATTGTCAAATACTTACTTAATAGTGGATTTATGTTATTTTAATGCCACATCGCAAAATATATTCGAAGGGTCTCTGTAATGAAATAAATAAAAGTAAATCGTTAATTTTTTATATGAAAAATTAATTTAATTATAATGTATAAATTGTAAAGTAGTCTAGTATCGATTTGTGTACACCCCACGGGGAAAATGGTATCAGTTCAACAAAAAAGACAGGTCTCGCATTGAGACAATAGCACCTATCACGGGATTTGACCAAAGGGTTGCGGAGGAATGCAGAAGAGGACAAGTCTCTTAGTAGATACCATAGGACCTGTCACGGAATTGGACCAAAGGAATGCAGATGGAGACAGTTCGTCGACGATTCAAAGGTATCTAGCGGGTGGCAATTAGTCCCCTGCAATGACAAGCCCATGTAAAAGGGATAGGTCGGTTTCATACAAAAGTATCGATACTCAATAGGTCCCTATCACAAATGGACTGTCTCGTGCCTGACTCGGGATAGGTCTGATTCCCCGTAGGGCATTTACACCTCAACAGTAGCGAATGCAAATTATCATACACTCATTGAGGTTCAGATACATTGCTTATATTCGCGATGGTGTGTGGAAGTATTTAATGGCTTTTAAAGGGTAATTCATAAAATTTTTAAGTTTTCTAGAGAAATCTCGTAGATTATTAAAGATCAAAAATGGTTGTCTTTTTTTATTTCCTGAACATTTTCCAAATAATGACAAGAACCGTACAAAAATGTAAAGCATATAATTTTTACATTATATTTTACTAGTTAAATGTTCTTTTGAACACCGGTTTATAATCGGTAAACGTTTTTGTATTATCGTTTGTCCAAATAGCAGACTTGGGAAATTAACCGCTCAACAATCATAACAAGACATTTTTTGTAAATACCATAAAAATTACTGCAATGGTAATTGTAATTGAAATGCATTGCAATTATCCATTTCAATGAAATGAAGTAATGAAATTTTCATTTTCAATTACTTCAATTTTAAATATCAATTATAATGAAATTAAATAATGACTAATTAAATTATTTAAATTTTCATTAAAATTTTTGGAGTCAATGTCGGTCAATGATGGTAGAAGTCTACCTAAGGGGTAAAGTTTGGAATAAAAAATTAAAATTGAGATAATTCATGGCTGAAAAAAAGTAAGGAAAGTAGAAATGAGAAAGCAAATTGAGCGAACTCACCTCGATTTCTGACATCATTTTTTGACTAATTTTGAAGTTGCCTTTTGATTTTTGACAACAAACTACGTTGTTGTTTTTATTTACTTAATAATACAATGGTAACTAAACAATGGTAACTAAACAAAGATTTAATTTTCAAAGAACGAATAATATCGAGGTGAAGAGGGACATTTTTCTACTTTCTTCAGCTTATTTATTTATTACACCATGAGGTTATTGAAAAATTTAAGTTTCACTACTTTATTACCATTTCCATTGTAATTGATAATTGCAATGAAGTGTTAATTGCAATTGGTAATGATCATGGTATTGATCATTGTAATGCATTACCAATGCAATTAATTACTTGACCAATCTGATAAAAAGTAATATTTATCATCACTTATCACTAAAGCAAAAATCTAAAAACAATTTAGTTAATCAGAATCCGAAATTGTTTTCCAACAAACAAACATCAGGCGTTGCCATATTTGTGCAGGAAATCCAAACAAAAGTGTTTTCAATAAAAATCAAATATATTTTTTGCACGCTTTCAAAAAGTGATCACAAATTTAAGTATCTCGCATGAAAATTCCAAACAAAAATTGTTGAACTCTGAATCACAGTAGAGCAAAAATTCATTGAGAAAACGAAACGAAACGAATCGAAAAGATCAGAGATATGCAAACCGCCTACAAGCGAAAAAATGCAAATGGCGTTATCTGCCATACAAAACAAATCAAAACAAAACAAATATAATAAAATAAATTATAAACAAAATATTTTAAACAATATACGCGAAATGCTCTTGGAATGCGTCCAAGAAATCAAGAGTTTCCAAGCAAAATCGAATTCAAAAAGTAACGATTGCAAAGCATTTCCAACAAAAACAATTCACCACCAAAGCACAAATAAACAACAACAAAAAAAAACTCTTTCAAATGAAATCGTTACGGAAGTCCTTTGGAAATTCAAACCATGAGAATACGATTTATTGCCCGAGCATTTCTGTTTGGCTTAGAAACATTCGAGTACATACTACAACACTTAAGCAAACGCTTCGGGCATAAATCTACTTAAATGTTTATAAACATTTTATATTATTTATAATTGAAAAAAAATTATATTAACAAAAAAAAAGAGAAAAGAAAACGCAAAACGCAAAAATATGTTTGTGCCACAAAAGAAAATGTAGCGAAACCAGGGAAATTTCCAAGAAATCGGTGAGTAATTTCCTGAAAAATGCCAAGAATTTTGCTCGTGTGGCCAAAATAAAAAATAATAAAAAAAAAAACAGAAAAAACATCAAAACAACAACAAAATAAAATATTATAGAATAATTAACCTTCAGCATGGCGTCGTCTTCAATATTAAAAACGTTTTTACTTTCTCTACTCGTGAATGAGTGAAATGCATCCAATTCAAAACTGTACGAATGCATGTTTCGAAAATCGTTTCGAAAATTCTTTTGAAATTTTGTCATTTTCAACATGCGCAAAAAAAAAATATAAACCGACGACCATTTGAGACGCCATTTAAGCGACAAATCAGCGAAACGCTTTTCAGATTTTCCTTTCTGCAATTGCGAGAAGAAGAAGAAGAAGAAAAAAAAACGTATTTGTAAATTAAATTTCTGCGAATTGGTGCTTAAAAATACAAAAGTGCTGCTTCACTCAATGCGCAGATCGGAAGCGGCGTACCGCCGAGCGTTTTGCTTGTCAAGTCGATTTTCCCGAATTTTTAATTATTTTTTTTTTATTTTCGTCTTGCATTCGCGTTAATGAGGCGGAGAGCTTTTAAGTTCTACGCAAGAAACATTTCGATCAATTCTCTAAAATTTGTATGAATAATATTCGCGGCGTTTAGCTAAAGAAAACATTACAACCAGAAAGAACAAATTTAGAATGGCAATACATTTTGACATGATAGCTTCTACAACTTGCGAGATATTGCCATTTTATTTTCAGATCATTAGAGTTTCGAAGTTTTGTTCTACTAAAAATCACCAAAATCGCTTCGGTGGTTTAGGAGAAAATCACTAAAATGTATGGAAAATCATTAAAATGTGTGGGCAACCTTTAAATGTCCATAACTTCTTTTAGGAGCGTCGTAGAGCAAAGTCAGTTTATGTTGAACTAGTCTCCTCCGTCGAAGGAGGAGAACTTTAAAAGTATTACCGATGCGTATACCGAAAAAGGACAATTTTGAAATACAAAATATGTACAACTTAAGGGCTCTACAAATACAATGTACAAAAATATGGTCACAACCAGGCCCGTACCCAGGAATTAAGGCGCCCGGGGCAAGAGTGGATATAATGTCGCCCTTTCAAAAAATATTTATTTTTAGCAAACGAAGAAGCAAACAAAAAGGTGCAATTTACAAAAATAAAAAATATCTCATATATCATATGGAAGGCAACCATGAGAAAAGCAGAAGTAAAAAAACCAAAACAAAAAAAGGTCCACAAATTCAAAAATTTGCTCACCTTCTTTTAACCTTTTATGGAAAACATATTGAGAAGCAAAAAAAAGTATGTAGAGTACAACAATGCATATTAGTTTAACTACAAGGAGTACTTCTTCAAAAATATTAAGCAACAAATGTAAGAATGCCGAAGAAAGTTTTTTCCAAAGTCTGTTCTTCGATTTTGGATTCCATTTAAAAATATAAGGACTATACGAAGATTGCCTTTTATATTTCGGGATTGGGCAACCAATTGTGCTGCCCTTAGTTGTTGTTCCGAAAAACATTGATTCTGTGTGTGAACTGATACTGCAGCATCGTCATGCAACTTATCGAGAGATTGAGGCAACTTTGCACATTAGTGGGACCGACATACGAGTACATTCAATATAGTATGAAAATTTGGCTATAATAAAAATTTGTTCGCTTTGGATCTGACATAATTTGAGAAATGAATGGAAGTTGAATGGAAAAAGTGTTTCGAAAATTGGTTCACACGTCTGCAAAAGTTCTTCATGGAGAATATTTTGAAAAGCAATAAAGCCATTTTCGATGATTAATATCTACATATTTGTTTTCTCTAAACCCGAAATATAAAAGGCAACCCTCGTATACCTTGGTAAGTAAATATTTTAAAAAAGCTTCCAACAATTTAAACACAAAAAAGCATTTAAACTCTTATATTCTCTCAGTTTGCTTTAGTTGTCAAACAGTTCTCTGAAGTACAATCCTCGCCAACCAACCAACCAACAATCTTCGCGATATATTCCAAATTAGAATAAGAATTCATTCTTACAAAACATTTACAAAACATTTACAAAACAAACATTTCTACATTTGTTTAAAAAAATAAAACATTTTTTTTAGGGTAAGTGTGTATCTAAAGACCCATGCTGAGATTTTTTAGTGTCTCTTTTTATTATTATATACTTGTATATATGTTTATATAAAATATATAACATAAAAGTATCTAACTAAAATTCGAATTCATTTCTTTACGCACTGCCGACAAGTCGACTAGGTACCAAGATACAACCACATGCCGTCGCAAAAGACAAAGTTCAGATCATGTCTTTATATTTATATTTTTATCTACTATATTTTTTGTTTGTTGTTGTTGTTTTTGTCTCTTTCGTTGAAGTTACCTTCTGCCAATTAAATAATAAACTGAAAATAAATTAATTAATTTCCGCAATTCGACAGTCAGGCTGGGCGACAGACAGCGAACTCATGCCGACCGAGGAGCCGATCGAATTTCTCGATTATACGCCAATATAATTGTTATTTAGATATTATGCCTAAATATAGTCCAGCTAAGAAGATAAGCTACCGAAAAACTAAATGAGCTAGATATGGCACAATAATAATAAAAACAACAACAGTAGCAACAACTATACGAAATACAAAGCCAAATCAGTCGAAATGAATTATTTAGATAAATTGATGGATGTGAACGAGCAGAAAGCCGCTGAAATGTACTTTGGAACTTTGGATTGCGAGGAGTCATATGCAATAAAGGTAATCGAATTTTTTTCATTTCGTAATATCAAATGACAAATTAAATGTTTTCAATTTGAGTGCTGTATCTTCGGTGGCGTATCTTAAAGAACGTTTATCGCCAAATTTAAATTTCGTAAATATGAAGTTTTTTTTTTCTCTCTTTTTCGTGTGTTTAATTTAAAATTTTTTTAATTTATTCTTTTGCTATTGACGGATGTGGCGCCAGCGTCATAGATGACGATCAACAAAGCGTTTAGAATTAGCATTCGAAAAAAACAAAACAAAAAAAGCAAAATTCTTCAAAGTTATAAAACATGTTTTCATTAGTGAAATCTATTACGAGTTTATGCGATTTTCGGTTTTATTTGGCGCTCAGGTATGCATACGCTTAGCCAGTTTATGAAGCGAAAGAACAAAGAATTTATGGAGCCGGTCTGTAGGTTATTATGGATTAGCTTTTAATGATATTTTCCACAAATATAATTACAAGAAGAGGTGTTGCCATCTACACTGAAAAAGTTTCGGATCTTTCAAGCTTACAGATTCTGGAAGTTTTTTATTCACGACGGTCGGTTTAAAATTGAATATTTAAATTAAAATAAACAAATTTTTAGATCAGCAGAATATTAAATTTTTTCATTTTGTATTGAATTGTAAGGATTAAGATATATTTTCTTTATTACAGTAAGAACTTGAGAAACTAACTTGTTAACCCATTAAGCTACAGAGAAATGATCTTAACGTGTACAAAAAAAAAGAATCAATTTGTAGGCGGTTAATTTGGATCCTCTTCTTTACTATCACACCCACTTTTACATTCATCTATTAATATGCAATACCGACATCTGAGATTAAGTCTTAAATTTAAGATGCTAGCGGGTACTAATCTCATAGTCATTGCGACTAAAATCGGTTTATAATGAGGAACTCTAAATTTATAAAAATCCCCAAAGTCCAGTATTCATTAAGAATTCAGAGATTACTTTGGGAGATTTTTCCGCTATGTCTGACGGGCTTAGGTGATATAAGCCAAAGTATCTAAGATGGGTCCAAATTAGACCATCACAGTGACAGAACAAACGTTCAGCTATTTCTTCTTCTTCATTATATATCCTGATCACACTTTAAGCAAACAAAATTTATTCTTATCTAAAAAAAAACACACACACACACAAAAGTAATTCATACTGGGAAAAAGCTGAAAAGCATGTGAACGCTTAATAATTATGGCATTAAAATCACATTAACTTTTCGCACTGATACGACCGAGATACAACTCACTCGCAACGATCGATCACAGGAGTAAGTTAATAAGTAAGTAAGTAAGTACACCAACTGCTTCAAAAAAAATTGAGACCGGTTCGTTTGTTATTTTTCTTAATATGTAATGAACAACAAAAAAAAAGAACACAACACTCGATTCGATTCAATTCGATTCGAGCCAAGTCGACTCGAAACCGGTGTGCGATTATTTTGGATTCCCCTTGGCAATGTCGGGGGTGATTCACTGCTGTATAAATACGACAATTATTCTGTAAATTGAAAAGAAATTTAAAGTAAAAGTTTGTTGGAAAATACAAATGTTATTCAATGTTCTTAAAAGTATTTTAATTAATTCAAATTGATCTAGTTTTAGAATTCTTAGGATGAGCAATTAATGAATTCGCCAAAGTTATTATATATAAGTTGCAATTACTTAATATTATTAATTGATTATCTTGATAAGTTCGTGTTATACTCTCAAATGATGATTTATTTATCTTAAATCATAAAAAGTAGTTTGAGTCATTTTGAACTTTTGTAAGGTCTTGAGTAATGTTTTATTGCAGACCTATTCATTTTCAGTTTAACACTAGAAATATGAATCAACTTTAAAGAGAAATTTTTGAAACTTTTTTTGTGCGGTATCATTTTCAAAATATGGTTTTTCAATAATTTATAATATTATCTTATTAAAGTTTATTTAGAAATGTCTTTTCTATAGATAAAGCTGAGTGTTGAGAATTGACGACATTTGTTTAATGATTAATGCCCTACACCACGTGCAAGCACAGACCGTCGAGTATATTCAATTCGTTATTTTATTTGTAACGCTCGTAGGTAGTATGTATGTAGGATCATGTAAAAAGATCAGCGTCGAATTCGAAGTCTGCACCATCGAGAGAGGTTAAGAGATATAAAGTAATCACTCCAAAGGCAGGGTCTTCTAAAGGGTGAACCCAATATTAGCGAACCATTATTATAACTTAAAAACGCTTAGAAACTGTTTTTTTTTTCATAAAATAGGGCTTAAATACTTCACTAATTTTAAATTGTACGTATTTTTTAAAATTATCTTCATTTTGGAGACAGCTGAGCATTATTTTCTAAAAGCGGAATAATTGCAAATATTTTACAGACATCAGCAGATTGAAAAGTTCACGACTGGATGAAATTTTCATGCTTTCAAATTTTTCATCCAGATATTTTTTATTTCAAATAAACGAGTGTGGTCCTATAAGTACTAAGCCTCACCGCCCGATGGAGGCCTACTTTGCAGACTTCGAGAAAAATTATTTTTTCAGACGACGGTTTAAAGAAGTTGAAACATCGCCGGGTCAAGTGTATCGAGCTAAAAGGAGTTTTTCTTTTGTAGGCGAAGTACTTATCGGACCACGCTCGTACTTCTTTGATTGTATATAGTTTCTAGAACTATTACTTGCTTTGTTGATCTGTTTCCAAAATCAGAATTGGAGGAAAATACTAGCTTCTATATTTCGTACTTATATATTTAGATGAATATCTTTAGACAATTTTTCATATATTTTTATAAATAATGGTTAAGAAAGTTTCAACTAGCGTAGATGCTGGATACATACCAACAATTAGTTTTGTTTTTCGTCGATATTTAGTAAACAAAATATTTGTTTTTATTTGAACAGTTTTATTTGTTCAGTAATTTGCACAAACAATTGTTTTAATTCGTTTTAAACTGTTTTTGTTTCGTACAACTTGACTTAAAGTTTTCCTCGGAAACACTTTTTTATATACTTAAAAAACAACAACTACACCGAAATTCCAAATACAATAAGTATGTATTTTAAATGGAAAATTTTTTAGATTTTTTTTTTTTATAAATTATTAGAGAATAATTTTTAAATGTTTATAAATATTTTATATTTGTTTATTAATTTGGCGCGCGCACTGCTACGAAACACTTTTCGCACTTTAAACCACAAAACTGACAAAGTTATCGCGCGCGGCTTTAGGAAAACAGAAAACCGAACCACAACCCGTTGGTGCCGAAACAACAATGAACCGTATTGAAGTTCTGATGGGCACCAAGTGCTTTCTTACCAACTTTGAGTCAGCAAAGCAAGTACTAGCGGGAAACTAGTAACTTATTTAATAACTAGCAGAGCTGCTCATTGCGATGCAGTCGAATTGAACCAACAACATGAAACGTAAAAGCTTTCTTTGTGCAGATACAGATACAGATACAAATGTATCTGCAGAATGACCGGTGCGCTCTGTATTTGGCCAAGAGTACAGTACACCGATGAGCCGCTGAGCGCCGCACGCTCTTTCTTTCGCTTTGCTCTCTGCACTTGCACAGGTGTTTTTTCTGTTATGTATCGCAACTTCATTTCACAAACAAACTCTGAAATACTTGTGTACTCTGCCGTTTGTTGTTTGTTGTGTTTATTGAAAAAGTGAAATCAAAACAAACACAACAGTTGTGTGCTCGATCTATCTATCTCTCTCGACTGGTCGGTGGAGGAAGCTTTTCATTAAACACTGTGGACAGAAAAATGCGAACTTTAAGAAGACAATATACAAATATTTTTTTGCATGTAACTTTGAATGGTAAGACAATTTTCTAAGTCGCAGCTCAAATGCCCTACAAAAACTTTACTTCTTGTTGCCCACATGTGCTTTATGTCTCGATTAAAATTTGACGTTGTCCTTATCCAATCACGCCCTTTCTCATCCGTAGCTACATGTTACTACTAAAATGTTAAATACAGAATTTGAACTGATTATCTACACTGCATTATATTTATTAATTTATGAGAGATTGGATTATTTGTTGTCCGATCTTGCCCATCTTAGAAATTAGCTTAGTGAATGGGACGCACAATAACAAATATTTAAATGTATCTCTTATATACGGCGGTAATCGCTGGTACAGACAGATAGACGGTTGATACACTGACCGGACGGACAGACAACTCAGAATTTGACAATTGACTCTTTACAAGCGTTACAAGTGAACCGGTACGTGCTTACATGTGGCTTAGGATATAAACATAAACTTAAAAAAATGAAAGAAACTTGCCTCCTGAGAGCTGGTGCTTTGCATAGTTCACGTGGACATTGCAGGATAGTTAGTTGATTGTATTTTTAAATTATTCAGAGTTTTTAATGAACGTTGTGACAAGTGTATCCAACATTGTAAGCTGTGGTATAGCTCGCATGTGGATAATTACAACTCTCGCAGAGTTTATAGGCAGAGAAAATAAGTCTAGTGAAAAAGAATAATCATTGTGTACATGTAATTTAATATACTCGTATACTAAAGTACTCACAATAATCTGTTCTTTATTTTTGCAAATTGATATATCATTTTTATTACGACGTCAATCTTGAAATCATAAATGTAACTTGTCAAATTTGAATTTTGGTTAATCCCAATCAGCCACGAAATTATCTGATAACGAAATTATATCATCACTTCAGAGTGTCACCTTAAATGTGGCACTTCCGCGGCACGGACGACAATTCATGGTGGCAGTGCCAATCTGTGCCATTTTGTATTTTTTTACAATTATATACATACATACATATTATGTATTATTAGTTTTATTAATAGTAATAATAATAATTATCTGCAAAATCTATTTTAATTCGATTGTGGTGTTCGTTCGTCCGCTCGTTCGCTCGTTCGGTTGTTCGTTCGTTCGTTCGCATACGAAAATCGAGTGGTGTGGTATTTCCAAGACTCGCATCGACATTTCATAAATCAATTCTATTTATTTGCGATTTTCTTTTATGTATAAGTATTATATTTTAGCCTTTTGTTGGGCTTTGATTAGGCCATTTCAATGCAATGAACTCGACGACAAAACAACTCTGACAAACAATAACAACAAGTTTCTCTATTAATAATAATAAGTATTATTTAGTGTCCAACTATAATATTAGTGATTAATTTTAAGCTAACGAATTATTTTAATTTATGCAAAATTTCAAGCCCAGTGGCAAAGTTAACACCACAATTCGCTGAGTTCTCAAACGACTGCGCTGCGTTGCTTGATTTGGAGTGTTAATGTGATTTCTAGTTTTTGTTTAACACTGCGAAAAATTTTCTTAATATTCAATTTAGTCAGATAAAATGGATAAATTTATGAAAGAGTCAAAAATTCAAGCAACAAATCAAGTCAAGTCAAGAATTTTCAAAAATATATATGAAAGTTTTAATGCATTATTGGAAGCCCTCGGCATAAACTCTTAAACTTTCAAAACAAATAATTTGTAAAAAAATAAAAAATTTAAGGGATTGTTAATGTTTTTCAGATTTATGTTAAGTTGAAAATCATTTCCATTCCTCCTTTATCCCTGCAACTCAGTCTTTTAAGCTTCAAAACTTACATAACTTTTTCAGCAGCTCCCATGCTTCATTGCCGGAAACTTCAACGGCTTAAACCATAAATATGGTTCAACAAAGAACAACAAAAGAGTCAATTTTTTAGACCAATCCCTTCTAACCGATATTAACAACGATTCGCTTTGAGCCGATAGCAGTAGACCATCGATTCTTTGTTTTGCTTGCTTGAGCTTGCATTGCGAAGGTTGTGTTTTCAAGACTTGCTGACCTGAACGCGCCGTCGCCCTCTCTGAAGACTTGTCAAATCTTTAGGGAGTTTTTCGTATAATTTGGT
Source organism: Suillia variegata (assembly GCA_949127995.1). Lineage (NCBI taxonomy): Eukaryota > Metazoa > Arthropoda > Insecta > Diptera > Heleomyzidae > Suillia > Suillia variegata. The sequence continues at coordinate 14,346,154 of OX421844.1, forward strand.
TATGGTGGACTACAATTCAATTGTAACCTTTCTACTTAGTTTATGATGTAGTTGTTGGGCAATTGGAGGCACAACACTTATCTCAGCTTAATGGTCTCTTTACTAAATGATTTACCATGAGTTAGTCTTCATTTCCCTTCCCTTTTATCAATCACTTGCATGGCATTTCTTTTCCTATATGTAGGCACTTTAAGATGTCCGATGAAAACTAGGCTTGATTAAAATTAAACGTTTAAATTTATAGTTTTTGTTTATTTACAGAACTTGCTATAAAGTTAACTAACACAAGTATTTATAATTGAATCGATTAATTCGCTTACCTTTTGCATTTACATATGTTCCGATATCTGCGGCTTGTTGCAGGCCACAAACAATTTCCAGAAGAGCACTATTTGTTATTGTAATTAATTTATTTCAAATAAATTAGCAATTTAAGTGACAAGTCTCAGCAGTGATCTGTAACTAACAGAGGAAGTAATTTCCACACTTCACTGGAATTGCCCGGATTTCGCGGAAACACTTTTGTTGAGAGCAATAATCACCAAAGTCGATTGGAATTGATAAAGATGCAAATGGATGAAATTAAATCGTGCCTTCAATTTACACTTCAATGTGGGCCTTTTCTGAATTGTTTATAATACAATATAATATAAATTTTTGTGTCTCTGTAGTTGTAAATATTTTGCAATAAATTAAAACAAAAAAGGTTAATTAAATTTTATGAGGAGTAAGCGAAGGAGGATCGAATTTGAATTTGCAGTTAACTTCGTGATTCCCGAAACCGGTTATTTGTTTTTGTACAGAACGACGACAACGCGACAGCGACAACGACAACGACGAGACTTTGTACAAAACGAAAACGACTCAAAACAGACTGGCGACTAGACGAAAGCCGAGCTCGGCCGTTGGCTGGCGCGCAGTGACGTTTTTGGGAAATCCCGGGCTTTATTATGCTCTGCAAATGACTGAGCTAGGAGGGTGCGCAACGGATTCGCGGTTAAGTTATGCGATCATCGTAAGTGTCGATCGCGAGCTCAATTTTTATTTAAGAATAACTACGAAGAGAACTAACAGAGGCGGGGAATTTTATTTTATAGCAATTATTTGATTTTTTTTTATTTAAATATTTTTTTTACACTATTGGAAAAACACAGTTTTTTGTTTTTGTCTAATCTAAACGCTGAGGACGTGAAGTTTTATTTTCTTGACAAAAAAAATAAACTTTCAAATTTGACACCAACTTTTTCGGACGTTGTTTTCTCTTTGCGCTAATCTAATCGAAGCGATTATTTTTTTGTTTTTCTTCTTTTACCGTTTTTTTTTCACAATTATCGTTCGACGTGACCAAATTATATATGTACGACGATTGCACCTGTGCGTGTGTGTGTGCGTGCCAAATGCGTGTACTGCAATTGTAGTTGAAATTATTTTATTGGTATTTTTATTAAAAACAAAAAAAAAAGTCCGTTGATTGGTTTCGTTGGTGAAATTTTGTTGTTTAAATTATTTTCATTCGTTGAATTGAAATGTTTAACCAAATGAAATCACACACAAGAAAATCAATTGTTTTGACCAGAATTACCAAAAAAAAATTAATTAAAAGCGTTCAAAACGCTAACGAAAAACAAAACGAGTTATTAACGCACTTCAAACCACCACTAAAGCGAAATACCGACTAAAAACAACGATCTCCAAATAAATACGACGATCGGTTCGCCAGTTCGTTCGTTAAACGCCGCTTTTGCAGACGAAAGCAAACTAAGCCAAAATGTTGGTAGGTGCTCAGTGCACCCTACACTCGGTTAACTTATGTTGTTTTGCAATTCGTGTAATGAAGTTATATATAAAAAAAATATTTTTAATTATTTTGTTAATCTCTATATATACATATATAAGTTAATGTTTGTTTATATCCTTCTTTGTACCCTATGCGCGTCAAAACCGTTCATCGGATTGGAATAAAATTTTGGGAAATTAAAAAATCGGTTTATAAAATCTGCCCCGCCCACTTAATACGCCCACAAATTTAATTAAAATATTCAATAATTTCGCTTATATATTTAAAAAAAATTAAATTTTGGCATCTTGGACATGGTTGGATCTATTTTACGCCTACCATCAACACTTAGGAACTCCATGCTCTATATAGAAAAATTATAGGTCATACAAAATCTTCCAGGACAACTTATTACGACAATGATTTTTGAAATGAAATGAAAATATTCGATTATTTTGCTTAAAAAAATTTGTCGATAATTTCACTAAAATGGTCGTGGTTGGATAAAATTAACGCCCACCGTTTTGGATCCATCTAACATACATATTTTTAAATAAAAGACCAAGCACTAATAGTTAATCTCTATTATTTAAACTAGCGCATGGTACAGCCGTTATATTTTTGTTTTTTTTTTTGTCGAGTTCATTTTGTTGCCAATTCGCTTTGACGTGACCATTTGGAAGCTCTTTTCAAAATTAATCCAGTCACAGTTTTAAATCGCACTTAGCACATTTCTTCAAACTTCACAACAACAATAACAATCACAAAAAAACCTACAAGTGCGCCAACAATAAAAACGTCAAAACATAAAGTAGAAATGCTGGCAAAAATAAACGCTTGCACACATGTAAAGTCGGCGAGCGAGCGAACAAGCGAGCGAGTGAGTATGTGACCACAACTGTTGTTGTATTGGCTAATATTACAGTGTAGTTGTATGATGATCGTGTCTTTGTGGTAATTGGTAAATTTTATTGCTTCGAATTCTGACTCATTTTTATGGACAACAAAACTTAAAACTTAAAAATAGTTTAAATTCTCTTTTTTAAATTTACTTTTGATTATAAGAGTAGAATATGCGGATTTTTTTTAAATAATCAATTGATTGATTAATTGACTGCTTAATGTACTGTTTGATTAATAGATTGTTTTATTATTTTATTAAATTGATTATTCTCGATTAATCAATTGATTTTTTTATTATTATATTATTTACCTTAATGTTGAAATAATATTCGAAAATCTTCGACTTGATTAGGTAATTTTTATTTACTAGTACACAGTAAATTATTATCAAAATTATTATTAAACGTGCCACAACTGCCACTGTAAAGAATTTTTTACAGTGTACCAGATGAATCATCAACTTCTCGAATTACTCTCTTCATATTCTCTAAACTCAAAGTTTTTAACATTTTCGCTCAGCTTGACGTTTTTTTTTGTTTTTGAGACTGCAGAAACACGCACAGCAAAGCTTTTATGAATGAAAAAGTTTCTGTCTGCAAAAGGAGTCCTTTTTGTGTTTGTTGCTGCACTGCTGCAGCCAGAACGATTGTGTTTTGTTGTGGCCAACATTTTGTGCCGCCCACTCCCGATGGCGTTCTTCGAACTGATTCAGCGCCAAATTCTCGGAAAAGGATAAAATCATCCGAAAGCGTTTGTTGTGCCGTGAATTATTCCCGGCGCTCTGCTGTCATGGCATAGCATGGCATGACCGTGACTCACTGCTTAACATTTAGAGTTGTACTTTATTATAACTACAACAACAAAAACAACGACAGGACAACAGCAGCAAGAAAAACTTTCCTTTCTCCGCAACATACTTTCACTTTCACTTTCAGGACGCAATGATTTCCATCCGAACTTTGACATTTGGCACATTTGATGATGTCGAAATGGTTGTATCCCGGAATGTGTGAATCATTTGCAAAATTTGTCTACGAAGGTAAAATCCTTAAAAATGTGTTTTGCAGCAGTACAAACTTACTTAAGTATAAGTATTTCAATTGTAGTTGGTATCTTAGAACCTAAGGAGGCGTGAAACATTTCATTTAAGATCATTTAAGAATTGGGACTTTAACACGAAATTGAAATTGATTTATACTTTAAAATGTAAAGTTTTTTAATAACCCAACAAACAAACCATGCGATTTGAAAAAAAATATCAATAACGAATCGAATTTGAAAGCAACACTTGCACATTAACCGCTAACGATATCGCAAATTATTAAATTGTTCAATAAATTACACTTTTGAATTGGTTAGACAATACAAATGTCACACTTTGCAGCGTACTCCCTCTCATAATAAAACCAATATTTCAGAATTTCCCAAAAACTCCGTTTACAAACAAATTAGCCAAAATCCAATAAATAAAAAGATAATCTCGAAATGTCGAATAACTTCGAACCATGGCAAAGCTATCAGTTAACCCGACCCCTTCTCAACGCCCGACCAACATTTCCATGAATCGCAGGGAACCATAATAAAATATGCATGTTAGAAAAACATTTACTAATGATTGTCGGTCACAAAAGTCATCGATCAAACAAGACTTCTGCTCCCCACATTGGCTAATAAGAAAAAAATCACGCGACAGGCCGTTTCCTCGAAAAGAAAAAATATCACACCAAGGTGACCAACATTCTCTTAAAAATTTTACAAAATCTTCAACACAGTAAACACTCAACCTTAGATGTCAATGCACTTAAGCGAGGGTGGGCGGGGTACTTAAAAAACACCTAAGTGCCTCGAGACACTTTCCCTTAAGTAAAAAAGGTCGGGTTTTTAAAAAGCCGTTAAAAACCTCGATTAAAAAAAACTTGCCATGCCCACAATTTGTAAAACTTAATAAAAATATTCAATTATTTCACTAGCATTGCTGCTAAAATCTAAAATTATTTCTAGTTTATATGGGCATTGTCAATAACTTCATTAAAAATGGGCGCGGTTGGATCAACGCCTACTATTAATAAAATGTCTGACCAATTTTATGCCCACTACCATTGCTGAGGAACTTGATGCGCTATATAGAAAAAATGTATAGGGTTGCACCGGGAAGAATAGGGTATATAAAATCTGCCACGCCCACAATTTGTTTAATTTAAATATTCGATTACATTAAAAATTTCAAATTTGTTTCTGGGTTTGCATGGTCACTGTCGATAATTTTACCAAAAATGGTCGTGGTTGAATCAATTTAACGCCCATCGCAGTAACTCAGAATCGCTACAACGGGGAGTACCGGGAAGTAATGCTAACAAATTATCTTACATTCCGGACAACGCAGGGTACTTTAAGCAAGTTACAAGTTCAAAAATTTTTATAATTTTTAAGATTAGGTCCATTCAAAAAGAAATTCAAGTCCCCGATTTATAATTTTTCAAAACCATTTTGGCCAGATTGAATAAGAATACTTTTCAATGATCTAGACATTATAAACCTTAAATACAATAAGTAATTGACTCTTAAAAAACACGCACGGTCACCTCGATCCGAACTTAGTTGGCAAGTTGCGTGTTCGCGCAGCACGTGTCTGCGAACCGTTGTGATTTTATTGATTTTTGTTTTCAAGAACTGCCCTTTCCGAACTAAGTACCGCTGGTGTCTAGAATTACTTGACACCACCGCATGACCAAAACAGCAAACACCTTTTCCGCACGAACCACAGCGGCGGGACCCACCGTAAAGGTAAGTCCTTGACGCATGCCGCACGCCGTTCAATGTGAAGGCTGAAGGCACAGGCAAAGAACCTTGCTCGAGTTAGTTCCTCTGTTGCCACTGTCGTGCTGCGCACTGCGGTAAACAATATACCAAACCTCGATGGTATGCGAATGGACGACCTTGGCCAATTCCAAGAAAACCCTGTGAAATAGTTTGCAGTTAATGTACGAGTATGTAATATAGAACGGATTGATTTTTTTTGCTGGTGGTTTGTATTGGCGCAAAAGGCACCTTTTCATTTTCAGGAGGGTCTGTCTAATCGACTAAGATGGGGTCAGGCAGTGGTTTGAGTCAACCAGATGCCGCGATTAAACTCCGACGGTAATTATTATATAAAAAACAGTGTTGTAGCACGCTTCTGATTGGCTGCCAATGACGTGATAGCTTACTTTGTTGCTGGAAGAATAAACATCGATTTTTTTTATCACAAACAAATCTCGACACATTATGAAAAAGAAATTAATACATTTACTTGTAAATCCGTGTTCAGGGTACCAATCAGGTTGAAAGATTTCAGTAAAGTATTTTGTTAAATCATTAAAAATTTACCATTGGTATCAATCGAAAAGTAATCAAAATGCAGACATTATACTACGGTTACTTTATATTTAAAAAAATGTACGAGTATGAGCGTTTCACAATTTTGTAACTTTCCTGTTAAAAGTTTAAATAGAATATAGTCTTAACAATAAGATATATATTACTAGCTCAAAGTACCCGGTAATACTTGGGTTTTTTTTTAGAGAATCTTATCGAAATTTATTAGTTAATTAAGATTATAAAAATGTCCAGCCTCGCCCATTTTATATAGAATTATATTTAAGTTGAATGCACAACTTCATGATACTCCTCGTAGTTATAATCACCGGAAATCGCATTATATGTAACTAAAATTGTATTAGCATTTTCCAAATTATACTATAGTGGTTCACGTTCTTGAGATATGACGGTGGCCGTTAAATTGACCCCACCACGCCCATTTTTGGATGTAATTGTCTACAGTGACCCTACCTAGTCTGATACCCAACTTTAGATTTTTAGAGAAATCATATATTTTTTTTATTTAATTTCACTAATTGTGGATGTAGATTTGGGCGTGGCAGATTTTTAAGAAAGAAAAAAAGAAATGAAATAAAATAAAAAAAGGAAGAAAGAAAAAAGAAATAAAAAAATAAAGAAAGAAATACACGCTTCCATATAATATTTGTAAGGATTTTCGTATAAAAAAATGTAAATACTTAATTTGTTTTAGTCGAAATGCGCGGAAGTTGAACAAAGTAGACAAGCAACAGACGTTTGGACACACGCTTTGACGTTTATGACCTTGTCTGCGATTTGCATAAATTCATGTCCAATGAGGTTTTTTGTTGAATACGCTGCGCCAAGCCCCCATTGCATGTCCTTGCAACTTTTAAGCAGGATTTTACGTATTTTTTGTTTTGTTATTGATTTACCTGTGCGGCATTAATTTAGGTGGCTCCTGGTGGTGGGACATTGTATTAAATTGCAGATTGTTTGAGGGATCCTTTATTTGTCATGTGTTCAGTTTTAAGACGTCTCTCCAATATATGTATGAATGTATATTCAAACTTTTGACAAAAACCTTTGAATATATAATCATCTCGTAATTTTTCTTAAAAGTACATTTTTATGATCCAATCTTTATTGTATAAAATTTAGGCCCAATAATTTTCTTTTTATTTTTTTCAATTTGTTTGAGAAAAATCATTTGATTCTATCCACATTTAAGAAAATCTGGATTTTTTCGCTTTTGTTTTACCCGATATAATCTATTTCTATTTTATTTCCATTTTAAATATATGCTAGAAAATAAATGTTCTATAAAGAAGCGGTATACTGCATTTTTACTCATTTTTTTTTATGGAGTAAAACAATAATCAAAACAAAAAAATTTTTTATTTTTAAATTAATGTTCTTCAATTTTAATTTTCAAATAAATTATTTCAATATCTATATACATAGCATTAATATTGTATAATATAATAGGAGCATTAATAACGCAATGAAAAGTCATTGTTTGTGTGACTTGGGAAGTATGTCAAGCGGTACCGGCAGCAAATCATTGTGAATAACTTTATTTTAAAAGAACAAGAAGAAGAATTAATAATTTCACAAATTTTTGCTAAACATTTAAAAAAAATTCCGAATTCGAATTCGAAAAACAATAAATAGGGAAAGTACCAATAAATAGGAAAAGTACCATTAAGAACTAAGATATAAAAAAAGATGGTAGGAAAAAGTTCCGTCTCAGCGCTTCAGGAATATTGTGCCAAAAATCAGATCGATTCGCCAACTTATGATTGGATTAGTGACTCGGAAGAGGGCAACGGTACCGGCAGCTTTGTTTGTCGCGTTTTCGTTCTAAACATGTCGGCCGACGGTAATGGACGCTCCAAGCGCGATGCCAAACATCAAGCAGCGGCTGCGGTCATCAAGAAATTGCGTATCGAGCGGCCCGACATTGATGAAATACCACAAATGAGCGTACCGGAAGAGATGCCGACAACTGATATGATTGTTATGTTGCGCGACTATTGCGTGCAGCATCAACATCCGCTGCCTACAATTGAAATTGTGCAGCAGGCAGGCACACCGGACGCACCTGAATTTACGGCGCTGTGCACGATCGCCTCGCTGAGACGATACGGCGTCTCGGAAAAGAAGAAGGATGCGCGTCAGTTGGCCGCACTTGAGATGTTGCGCGTCATTATTGATGTAAGTTTTGATTTAGTGAAAAAATTCGTTTATATTTATCGTTCTAATGCATTGTTTATTTATCCACTGGCAGGACGACAAGCTGGAGCATCACATGCAGATAGTAACTTTGGCGGCAAAAACCAAAGATATCGAAGCGGAACGGTATCGCAAATTCAAAACGTATCGCGAATTGACTGACGCAAATACCGGCGAAATGCCTGGCATTTTGCTTTGCGACCGACACAACTTTTTTAAAAAATTCTATGATCCTTTAAAGGCTGCGGCACGCACCGTTATAACAACACCTTACGAAATGTATGAAGCACAGGCCAAGGATTTGCTGCGTGCCCTCAAGTTGAAGCCGAAAATCACAGCTGTAGGCCGATCGGAGCGTATGCTTCTAGTTGAGTTGGACTGCGATTTTGATGTGGTCTTTGCCGGCCTAGAGACCATGGTTTACAAGCAAATTATTGACTATTTCAGGGATATGTTGTAGAGCATAGACAGCGGTCATTTTTCATTGTGATAGTTTGAAAAACGAGTTTTAATTATATTTAAAATTGTACTAAAAACAAATACGCTTATGCATAAATTTTCAACTTATTCTTTGAATTTTTTTTAATGCTTAACCATTTACAAGATTTATAATGAATTCTAATTGTTTTTAATTTTTTTTTTAAGTATTTGTGCACTAAAATGGTATCAATTAATGAACATACACTCAAAAATCGTTAAAGCGAATATTTTATGAACCTAAAACGGATTCGCAAATAATGTCGGTCACGAATCTTAAAACGATTCATATAATAAGAATCGCTGTTACGATAAATGAATGAAACGACTCGTATGTGTATTTTTCAGTTTTGATTTATTTACGAATTAGTTTTGCGAGTCGTTAACGAGCGTGGAGTTCCTCCGGCCAGCGAGATTCGCTAAAAATATCATTTTCGATTTCAATTGTTTGTCGGGTTTCTATTGGTCACTGAATGTGAATTCTAATTATTTTGTAAGTTATCTAATATTTTTAATAAATTTTAATATGTTTGGATTTTAAATGTTATTTAAATGTTATTTAAAAAAAATAAAGAAATTTCCAGAAATATAAAAATTTAATTTGATTTATGATAGCAAAAATGTCCAAAAAATGTTTACTTTCATATTGTTATTATTATTCTCCATTTGTTGTTCGGAATGGAGCTGAGTGTTTGATAATGTTGTTTATAAAAGTATTTAAGGCGAACTGGTATACATTAAGGATCACTGGCCAGCAGGCATGTCAGCATATTCATTGCCCTATTTTCGATTTTAAAGTATTATTTTACTTACCTATAGAACAATTAACTAACATATGAACATAATATCTCATTGATTCCATGTAGAAATAAAACATTTGCTATTTTTTTATATATTTATTCCATTAGAAGAACATTTATTCGAAATGATTATTTGCGTCGAGAGTTACTTACAGTGGATGCTTTCTGGCTTAACCATAAAATGAAATGAGTTTTTGTAAAAATGGATTTTTAAAATATTCAAATTTGTCTCAGTGAATTACAAAAGAATTGAAACTATTTTATATAACAGAGATGCGTAAATACAACGGATTATACATACATGTATCTATATATTGTTATATATACTTATATATTTGTCCATGTGGTAGTAATGCAGCTTAAGCTTAAAAATTCATGTTACATATTTTCGTATTAAATTTCATTACATTTTTTTTCTCTTATAATTTTTTTTATATACATATATATATATATATATATATATATATATATATATATATATATATATATATATATATATATATATATATATATATATATATATATATATATATATATATATATATATATATATATATATATATATATATATATATATATATATATATATATATATATATATATATATATATATATATATATATATATATATATATATATATATATATATATATATATATATATATAATATATATATATATATATATATATATATATATATATATATATATATATATATATATATATATATATATATATATATATATATATATATATATATATATATATATATATATATATATATATATATGTATGTATATATATCAATGGTTACTACATGACTATGTTGAAAATGTTTTTATTTGTTATTTTTGTACAATTTAAGGCAATTTATATGTTCTTTTCTTAAAAATAGAGATGCAATACAAAATCGAAAAATAATAACAAATTGATTTGAAAAAAAAAATAAAGAATTATTAAGTAAACAATAACAATAACAAAGTGTCCTTTGAGGACACGTGAAGAAATTGCAAACAAAGTTTTTTTTTTGTTTTCTTGTTGCGAATATAATCAAAAATAATGCACATGTGATGTATGTATGTATATACGTATGTATGTATGTAAATTAAACTTACATTTGCAATGCTTGTATTATTAACATGATTTTTGCCTTAACATTTATTTACTTTATAAATAGGTACTTTACTTTACTTTACTTTCGTGTTAAATGTTCTTTATGCGTTACTTTACTTCTCACGTTATTTTTATAAAATATTCTTATTTTTTTATCAATATTCATTTTCAATGATTTGTATTGATGCGTTGTTGCTGTTTATTTCTATGTTTAAATAGTTTTACTTAATTGCATTACACTTCGAAGGTTGTCTTCTGCAAGGACCGTCGAAAATCAACTCGAGTTGAAAGAAAGAAACATTTTCAATATGGCTCAAAGTAAACGTGTATTCAATGGTATAAACATGTTATACCCAATCAAGTATTATCGATATTTCTCTCCTTTTCCATTTCTTTACGTTTTTAAATTTGTAATATGCCTAGAACGAATACGTTATTCATTTCGTATATCGTTTCTAAAAAAACGTTATTATAAACGTTATTTCGGATAACGTGTTCTTCAAATATAAGTTTTTCGGGCATATATCTTTGATAAGAAGTAAGATTTAAGATATACAGGTAATTCTTTTTTGCATATCAAAATCCGGAATATTGACTCGAATTATAATAACAAAAATATTCGTTTTTGCAATGACTTATTATCAAAAAGTAGCGTTAAAGTTAAAGACAACAAAATTGGATTGTCAAACAATAATTTCTCTGAGAGAAACATTCGAAGCGTTAAGTAAATTCAATCCTACAATAGAAATTGATTTTCACCCTAGATTGTTCTCTTTAATCCAAGTTTTAGATTGTACGAAATTGCAAACACGAATTTTTTATTTTGTAATTCAAGCCAATATTTCGATCTTTGATGTGCAAAAGGAATTATATATATATAATATATATACATATCTTACTTCTCATCAAAGATATAAGTCCGAAATTGTTATATTTTAAATGTTACTTTTTCGTTTTTTAAAGAATAACGTTTGTTTTTCGGTTTTCGTTTTTCTTGGAAAACGTTACTGAAAATAACGTTATTAAATTAAAGTATAACGTATTCGTTCAGTTCTGTCTAAAATATTTTCCGGGAGGAAATTTCATATTTCACGTGGCATTGCATTTTGATTTTTCCAAACCTTTCAATTTCTTATATTACAGCACGAATTTAAAATGATCAACTTTTTTTAATCTTTTTTTAACCTAATTATAACTTTTTAATTGCACATTTAAAAGATGAACTCAAATTGAGAAAACTTATGATTGGCATTTAATAAATTGTGTCAACATATTTAACCATTGAAGTCATACTTGCGATAACGCTTAAACAATATCCAAATACAACTAAAAGTATAAAAATCGTTCGTTTAATTTTTTTTTGAATAGTTTTGTTAACTTGGCAAATAAAAGAGAGAAAAAAAAAACGATAATCAACTCCTTTTGAAACATTGAACGAGACTCTTTTGCAGTTTAATAAAATTTCTTAAGTTGTCGCGAAAGAAGTACATAAACGTTTTTAATTTAGAGCGCGAGTCGAACGCAAGATATCAGCGCATAACTCACGAATGTCATGAGTTATAGCGATTTCGGTGAAAGTGTCACAAAACAGTTAAATTCAAGGAATTTGCATTTATAACTAGGTAAAAGCACAAGAAACTAACTACGAATTGAATTGCAGTTTGTTTGTTTGGTTAATATTTTCGGAGTTGAACAATTTTAATAACAATCGTTACGTTTTCAATAGTAACTTTTTTGAATTTTATTTCGTTTTTAAGAATTAAATGAACTTTTTTGATAGATTTTATTTTCAGTTATTCACAATTTATAATTCCATATTTTATTAATAGAATTGCAAAAGGCAAAGACATAAAAATACTTTTAAGATAATAAAGAAATTAAGTAAAAATCATAATTAATTGCATGCAGAGAATCGTAATTGCGTAATTTCAAATAAGTCTTAATACGATTCATACCAAATAATGGCAATTCTATTTGTAGAATTAAAATAAGTTAAAATTCTGTGTAATCAAATTTTAATTGCAGTCAATAAAAAAAGTTTTCCAATCCAGTTGAAATTTCATTCATGCCTTAAATCAAATCCGGATTACATTTCACTTAGTTCAAATCATATTGAATAAAATTCCATTACTTAATTGCAAATTCAAATGATTAAATCAATACAATACAATAACAATACCCAGTAATGGTATTGACAAGTCTACAACAAATACTTTCAAGTTATTACAATCTAGTTATAAAGCACATATTTTAAATAATTAAATACCAATTGTAATTAATTGCAATTTTGTTCGATACTAAATCCATTAAGTAACATTGTATTTGAAATTTAAATTACCGAACGGTATTTACAGTTTTAACATTACTGGGCGTAAAACTAACATAGCAAATAATTTTCAACTGCAATTAATAAATTCAACTTTCTCAACTGATTCGTAATTAAATGTCTTAAATAATGGCAACACTGCGATGACCATTGAAACAACCAACAATCGATATTGACCTGCCATTACCAAAAATTACTTCTAAAATTAACAATAATTACCAACTAGAATTCTAGCTTAAGTAGTACGTACATATGAGTTTGATGCCTACAGGGGAGAGTATAAATAATTGCACTAGCAAGTACGAAATCTGCAACCCTAGTAGCTGATCTTCTTGCGCAGCTTGAGCGACAACTGCTGCTGTTGCTGTTCACGTTCCGCAGCTAGAGTCGCAGCGGCAACATATTTGGCGCTGCGCTGTAAATACAAACCGTGCTGGTGTTGGTGCACACTCGACGTTGACGCTGTGGGTGTTGGTATGCCCGAAGTGGATGCCGACGATGTAGACGAAGTGGCTGCCGATGATTCCAGTGTGCCGCTGCCGGCAGCTAAACGCCGCGACAATGTTGAACCCTTAAAACTGCCGCCGCTGCCACCACCACTACTACAAATTGTTGTAGCCGCTGTAGTTGTTGCTGTTGCTGTGGACGTCGATGATGACGAAGCGCCAGCATTGTTGTTGGTATTATTGCTGCTTGTCTTGCGCAGCAATTTCGTATTGTACTCATCGCATTTGTCCTTCTCGATGCGCGTGCTGCTCAGCGAACGTTTGTTGCGCTTAATGGCGGTGCTTGCGTTGCTGCAGCAACTACTGCCGGCGCTGTTGTTGTTGTTGCCGGTAGTGGTGGTGGCTGTGGTGCTAGTAGCGGCTGTGGTGGGTGTGGCATTGTTGCTAAGCCGATTTGTATCTATGGAAGGTGGCGGTGTGGAACGTAAGTTAGCATTTTGTAAATCTGTGGAATGAATTGGAAGTTGGGAAGTGTTATTGTTGTTGTTGTTGTGGGATTTAGAGGAATTGTGTTGATGCTGATGCGTCGCGCGCGTCAAGCGCTCTTCGAGCAATTCTTGCTGCTGTTGTTCTTGTTGCTGTTGCTTGGCTGTCGAACTTGCATATTGCACGGGATTCGAATTTAAATCGAGCGGCGGCGGCGTCGTCGTCGCGGCTACCGAAGAAGAACGATTATTTGCACCGACGGCAGCTACAACAGCGGACGCTGATGCTGATGACGACGTCGGTATTGCCGACACGTCACGATAATAGCGCGCCGTCACTGCGGTACAGGGTTGCGCTGCGCCGATGTTTTGTTCTGCATTCGACATACGATAACGCATGCGCGAACGTCCGCGCAGCGTCATGTGATGATGGGAGCCGACGACGCGTGATGCGCTACGCAGTGTCGGTGGCGGTATGGTTGCGGCTGAGCCAATACCACCGCCGACACTACTGGACGACATCACCACCGTCGGCGCCTCCAAATCAATGAGTGTCGCAGTGGCGCGTACTATGGGAATTTTGCTCTCGTTGATCGAGGACATGTTTGAGCTGGAACTGAGCAACGTATTGTTGTACGTTTTCGTTTGTTTGTTGAGGCTGCTCAAAGTGGGCGTGGTCACATCGTGGTGGTGATGATGATGGTGATGTGCGGCAATGCAAGTAATCGGAGCCGATGTTGTTGTTGTTATAGATGTATTGTTGTTGTTATTATTATTGTTGTTGCTGTTATTGAAAGTAGTCGATGTGACTACATTTGCTTGTTGTTGTTGTTGTTGTGTTTCCGCTTTTCGCAGACTTATGAGGCCCATTCTGCGTGTTTTTTATATTTATTTTTTTCAAATTGTTAGTAGAGTGGTTTTTGTTTTTTAATCCACAATTCACCAAGGTAAGGTACAATTTATTTATTTTTTTAAATTACAAAGGAAAGTTGTTGGTGTTCGTAAGCGCAACAAAAGAGAGAAGAGAAGAAAAGATGGCTTTTTAAAGTTTTGTACGTTTGTTTAAACATTCATTGAAACAGTGTTGTATTTCCTAGCAAAGCAACAATTTTTAATAAAAAAAATCTATTTAAAAAAAGACAGATTAAGTCGACCAAAGACGACTTCAAGATTATACAAGTTGGTGACTTTTGCAAGTTTAAATGGTCATTTCGCAAGTCGTTGACGACTTCGATATTTTACAAGTCGCTGATGACTTAGATATTTGGCGAGTCCTTAAAAAAGCTAGTTTTTTTAAATCGTTTAAGTCGCAAGTTTACATTATTATTTCGCAAGTCGTTGACGATTTCGATATTTTACAAGTTTTTTAATCTTTAAAGTCGTCCATATCTTGTAATTTAAAATTTGTAAGTCGTTGACAGTTGAAATTATTATTTCGTAAGTCGTCGACGACTTAGATATTATTCAAATCTTTTATAAATCACGAAATAATTACCCAAAAATTAATAAATTTGTGGACTCGATAGATAACAGACAATTTTCGAAAACTCTTCAAACAAAATAACGTAGAAACTTTGTATCCATTACTCATGTTATATAACTTTTTGAAACACTAAACGTACGTTATTAGTAATTGGGTTATCCATATTAAACTCATTTTAATAAAAAAAACTGTTTCTATCTTTAGCACGATTCATAAGCTAAACTACACATCAACTTGCTGCTTGATCTAAACAAGGATTCTATACTTCAATTTAGCCAAATGAAAAGCACAATTCAAAATACAACACTGCTTTGATCTGTTCCATTTATTAAGGTTTTTTTTGGGATAATTGGGGGATTTATTTACACCATACACAGAACTTGCAAGAAAAAACGATAAATGCTACAAAGTAATCATCATGTCACAAACAGAAATTAGAATGTGCGGAACACACCGACGCCATACAAGAAGCTACTGTGTAAAAATCAGAACAACTTAAACAAACAAATTAAAGCCAATCTAACGAAAATTTACAGCAAACTAAAAATGTAACAACAACAACAACAACAAAAGAAAAAGAACGATAAGCCAAACAAAATAATTTTTATTTTTGATTTGTTTTGTTTTGTAAACAGAATTTTGTCTTTATTTGCATGCATTTGAAACATTATTATAAAAAATAAATCATATAATTAAAAAAATTTTGATTTTGTACAATAAAAAATTTAGTTAAACTTTTGTTATATATGCCTTAAAGATAAATATATAAAATTTGCATTACAGCTGGAGTTAGGTATAGGTTTTAGAAAGTATATACGCGTATGTATAATCAACTGTGCGTGTGTCTGTGTGTGTGTGTAAAACAATGGCAGTGCTTCTTTTCCTGAATTGATTTCTGGATGATTAATTAACAAATCAATTCGAATAAAGTTATTGGAAAATGTATTCAACTCTTCGGATTTGAGCTCATTTATTAATTCGAACAAATTTAATTTTAATAAAAAAAATTTTACTTTCAGAAGATCTTCAAGGAGTCAATTAAAAGAGGCACGCACTTAGGCGAACTTTTCAATGATGTTTATTGTTTATTTAAAAAAAATATCTTACGAAAAAAAGGACTGTCAATATTTTAGCGCTAGTACTTTAGACTGTAGCTGTAAGGAAGTACACTTGAAAAATGCATTTTGTTAGTATTTAATCAAATCAAATTAAACTCGCACAACCAATAGCCGATTAAATCAATTGACCAATTGACTATTAACAATTTATAATATTCAAAAAATTTTTGAAACAAATTTCAAATAATCAAAATCATAATTCTTAAACAAACTTTTCGACTATTGCTTCTACGGAATGTATTGCTTTTTGAATTTATATTCTTTCATAAAAATCTTTTTCGAAACATAATAAAATCGCAATTAATGCATTTTGAAAACTGAAATGCCTTGGGGAAAATGCACCCTGTGAAAAAGTTAATAATCATTAACAAATTTGGTTAATTGTTAAATTCAAATATTAAACATATGTAACTTAAAAACCAAGCTTAGAGATTAGTAAGTGGCCGATGTTGGGGCATTCTTAAGGAAACAAACTAAAATACGTTAAGAAAAAAGTAAAATTGCACAACAACGCTTCGAAAACACAAAAACAATGTAAACTAAAGATTTTATTACAGTTCAAAACATCATAAAACGAAAACGAATTTACGACGAACAAAATTTAAAGTGACAATTTCGAAAAAAAAAAAAATATAAAATACAACAAAAAATCGACAATTTCGTTATAAGAGAAAAATGGTCACAAACAACATTTCGAGCTTACATACAAAATTTATTCAAGCAATTCAATTGCATTCATAAAATTAATCAAAAAAAAAATAAACATTCGAAATAAATTCGCAGATTTCGAAAATTGCACAATTATCCAATCCAAAAAAAAAATATATATATATATATATAGAATTGACAATTTACATTTTAAAAAATTTAAATTTTCACATGAAGCACTTTTTTGTCTGGTTGGAACGGGTTAAAACGCAGGATTTCGATACACTTAATTTTCATAGTTTTTGAAAGGTGTTCTGGGAAAGAGGACATAAAGGATGTTGCTGGGTTGATGGTGGGTGGCCGGCAATTGGTCACGGGGCACTTACCTCTTTGAGTAGATGGCTAGACTACGGGCACGCGTTGTTATGGCGCTTGTGCCGCCTGCGATGGTTGTTGCTGTTGTTCCTGTCGTCAGGCCGCTGCTGCCCGCTGTTGTTTTTATTATGGTATTGTAGTTAGTGTGATTGTTGTTATTTTTGTTGTTTGTGTTGTTATTGTTAATAGTGTTAATGTTATTGCTGGTGTTTCTGTAGTTGTTGTGTGCTAAATTCGATGTGGTTGTTGTTGCATCGCCATCAGTTGATGTGACACTCTTGAGCGGCGATGTTGCTGTCGCCGATGTCGCCAACACATTAATGTAGCTGCCATTGTTGCGGAAAGGCTGGGAACGTGCGCGCGTATGCCGCAATGCGTTATCCGTATCCCTTTGTAAGAGGAGAAAACGTTTAAATAAATTTAGTAACCATCAAATGAAGTAAACATAAAAGCAATACTCACGGCGTGCTGGTCACATTTACCGAACGCGAATGATGATGCCGTCGCATCGCCTTGATCTGGTTCAGCTTATCGCCCTGCGTTTGTGCGTTCTTCTTTTCAATTGCCGCCTGCGACATTTTTACCGTCGACGCAATCGTCGGACGCTGTGCTGTCTCAAAAATAATGCCCGGCTTGCGTAGTTTCTTCTCACTGCACAGCGGTTGATCGATAAAGAAAGGAATGCGTATGCGTTGGCCTGGCAGCGACGACGACACTACCTCTGTCGGCGTCGGCGTCGGTGTCGACAGTGTCAGGGCCGACAATAAAGGCGTCGTCGTCTGATGTTGATGCGACGTCGGCTGCGATTGCTTCGGGTGCAACAGACACGAATCCACTTGAACCGCAACCGAACTCGAGGCAATTGTATTTGTCGAGATGATGGAAGCGTTAGCATTCAGGTCTGCTGGCATCGCCATCGTCGCTTTAAGATTGCCGGCAATCAGACATGGCGATTTGCGTCGTCGCGTTGCCACAACAAATGTCGAATGCGAGCCACCTTCTTCGGTGATAACTTCGTCGTCGTTATCGCTTGCGATGCTTGTGGTCGCACCGATATTATTATTGTTATTATTGTTGTTGTGGCTGCTGCAGCCGCCATCTAATTTGAAAGTCTTTTTGGCGCACGAATTCGGTGGCGCATAGCGCAAACGATTTCTTAAATCGCTGTTATTACTGTTGTTGTTGTTGTTGCCATTTTGCGCCTGCACTGTTGCATCTTCGACGCCGTCATGAAGATGCATTGTGTCCACCTTTTGAGAGATGCCTTTGACATGCGTCTGCAGCAGACCAACTGCTTCGGTAGCATTGTCGCACGGTCGCGGTTGTTCCGTTGAAGGTTTGCCATTCAGTTTAAGGCTATAGATGCCGTATTTGTGTACTGGCATCTCGGCATTAGTACGTCGACGCATTCGCTCACCCTCGGACCAAAGCCAGGACTCTTTGCTAAAGAAAAGAACCGCTCCATTAGTTTTAAATTATTAACAGATATTTTGTAGAAAAGTTCAGATTTTTACGATTAACTTTTTTAAAAATATTCTTTATTTTAATAGCCGCCTTTTCATCTATACAAGTTTTACTTACTCCTCCATCCACTGTTGTTGGTGTCCAATTACCGAGCCGGGACGACACAAACGCAGCCAGGCAATAGCTTCCAGCGCTGAGAAATTGTAGTGCTTCATGATGTAGGCACCAATGAGACTGCCAGTGCGTCCAAGACCAGCTGATGCAATTAAGTTAAATTACACATTTAAATTATTTGTAATTTATAACTAAAATGAATACTTTTCCGATCGGAAAAAACGAACCTTTACAATGCACAGCAATGGCACCCTTCGTCGACTCGCAAATGACCAAAAACTTCTTCAAAATCAAATCACTCGGCGTACTGCCATCGATAAAGAACAGATCCCGATGATCGAAACCGGCAGTCTCGAAGCTCGACGCATGATAAACCTTCGCATTCAGCCGGATCACAGTCGACACATTGTTCTCGCGAAAATAATCGAAATAAGTTTCGGGCGAGTGGCACGGATAACCGTTTGGCAATACTTTCGACTTTTGATGTGGGCCACAGAAAGCGATAAACTTTTGCGGTACGATCCAATTGAAGTCGCCATTCTCGACGCGCTCAAAATATTCATATTCCTCCGCATCGAAATCATCGAAATTGAAGAAGCCGGACTGCAGCGCTTTGGCTACTGCACGTATGCAATCGACCAGCGAAATTTTATAGCCGCTCGGACCGTAGGAGGCGTCACAGAAGCGTGTGTACGAGGGTATGTCGCCAGCGACAAGTGGACGAAACGCCTCCTCGGGCGATTTGTTAAGGTAGATGATCTACATTTTATATAAGTAATGTTAATTTTAAACTATTTATTTATATTTATTGGTTTTTACTTACCGAATAAGCACCGATCAGCACCGCCGCATTTAGGCGCTTTGCGGGATTCATCGATGTGTAGTGCACGATTTTCTTGTTTAGATGACATTTTGAGGTCATTTTTGAGTTGAGCTTCTGACAGTAGCGAAACAGCATACAAATGTTAAGCGGCCCAAAGTCATTGTAAAAGTTCTCATAAACGAAATCATCGTCCACAGTGAAATAGTGTGTGTTGGCTGTATTCTTCGGTTTAAAGTTCTTTTTGAATGCAACAAAATACAGGCGATCTGTGAAGAAGAAGACGAGAGAGAGAGAGAAAATATTATTATGAAGGTGTGGACAAACATTTTGTTAGGTATTGTTAAAATAACTTCTCTATCTAAAAATTGAGGAGGTGTGCAAATTGTACGTTTGTGGTGACCCTAGTTTCTGTATAAACTTTAATGGATACAACTGTCTGAAATCTTTATAGGCTTGCTTTCAAAAAAAAATTGAATGGTTGCTATCTAAACTTTACCCATTTTATAGAGCTTTAAATGTGGTGCTGCTTTGGGCGCATAAAACTTAAGGTACATTCCACTGAGTTTAATAATTAATAAATCTTGATAACAAGAAAAATGTTCCTCATACGCACCGCATTACCGGTAATAAATTTAACACCATCTCAAGTGGAAACTATTATAAGCAAACACAAAATTACAAGCAAACAATGGAAAACATGTAATAACAAAATAACAAGTAAATTCATGAATTCCATTTCGGAATTCCTCGGGTAAAAGTTTGCATTTC
This sequence comes from Suillia variegata, assembly GCA_949127995.1. Taxonomy (NCBI): domain Eukaryota; kingdom Metazoa; phylum Arthropoda; class Insecta; order Diptera; family Heleomyzidae; genus Suillia; species Suillia variegata. Next base: position 14,366,845 of record OX421844.1, read on the forward strand.
TAACAATAAGTAAAGAAGAACGCGGTGAAAATATTTAGAACACCGCACATGCAATCAACATAAAATATCAGAATGCCGAAGCAACAAACAGCAGGGAAAGAAGCAAAAAACAAGCGGCAGCGGTGTGCGAAAAGTAAATGGTTTGGTAATAGAATCGGCAGAAGGAAAATCCTAAACAACATTTGGCATTTACGTGCGCCCTCGCGCAGCAGCGCAGACGAAGAAGGTAACTTTTCACCGAAATAATTGCCATATGCCTCAGGAGATTTTTTTCTTTTTTATTTATTTTGATTTTTTTCTTTTTGTAGTTTGCGTCCTACCACTTTGCAAGTTGGCAACTTTGGTTATTGCATGTTTTGTGTAAATATAGTACTTGGGAAACACTTTGCAGCGCAGGTACCTATTGGCGTAGAAAAAAGTTGTTAGTGTTGTGTTGTTATTGTTGTTAATAAATAATAATAAAAACAACAAAATAAAAGGTAACTTTAAATGCCAAAAGGCGCTTCGGTTGGTTTGAAGTATGTTTCCTGCGGGGCGCTGCTGCTCCTTGTATGTTCCTAATTGTCACGTGTTGATTTATTTGTGGTAATTTGTTTACCAAAATTTGGTGGCCAAATTTCAAATTGGATTCCAATCACAGATAAAAAAATAAGAAGGCAAATGTTAGCTAAATTTAGCAAGAAGGAATAATAAAAGGAACTTATATAAATAAAAAGTCGGTAATTGGAGTGACTATCAACAGTTGTTGTCCTATTATTGTTGTTGTATTTTTTTTTTGGTTCAATTGTTGTTGCTTAATTTTGATAGACAAGTATTTTTGTACATTTTAGAGCGGTTGTTATGCAAATAATCCTCATTTAAAAAAAAAAGAAAACAACTTTGCGGTTGTGATGGTATCATCGAAATTGTTTTTTGTTGTTACTGTAGTTGCTGCTGTCGCTGTTGCAGTCGGTACTGTTTGATTTATTAAAGCAGTGATTTCTTGGCGTGTCACGTTTATTTTCTTTTGTGACAGAGAACTTTGCATTTTATGCAAATCTTCCACACAATTTCGTAATTTATTTTAGGGTTAAATGTTAAAAGTTCAAAATGATTGACACGCTCCTGGTCGCTTGAGGTGTTGGTTTTATTTTTAGACAACACATTTCAACAGCTCAAAAATTGACTGTGAATTATTTGAAAAAGAAATTATTCAAATAAAAATGATTTGCTTACTTCAAAAAATAGAATCGGAGACCGATTAAATGATTCCAAACACTTTTCCTAAAGATAACTGCAAGTCAGCGACATTTGGCATAGAGGCGAACTATTAATAAACTAAGCAAAGTTGAAGTTTTAAAGTATACGTAAATGAAGGAGGGAAAAACATAAAAAAATTTCACATTTATATCGTTTAAATTAAATTAAGCGATAACATTTAATCGAGATGTTTGCCAAAAATCGATAAATTTAACAAGATTACCCTTGCCTGATTTTTGATTTTGCCTCGTGCTTGACAATAACAAAAAAAAAAACAGCTAAACAAATATAAAAAAAATGTTACTGTTGCCATGTTTCGCCACTGGTTCATCATAATTTTCTTTTATCTTTTATGACTATGCGAAGGGTTAACGACAGCAGAAAAAAAAAACAATGACACAAGAAATAAACATAAAATAAACCACTACAGAGAAAAAATAAAAATAATACCAAAAAAAAAAAAGGAGTGGGGCATGGCAAGTAAAAAAAATGTTATCATAAAATAACAACATCAGAACAAAAGACGAAGCAGAGAAAACAAACTTTTGCGGCTTTAATAACATTTTCAGTTTCTTTCTTTTTATAAAATTTCATAATTTATGAAATTTATGGCTTCACGAAAAAGAAATATCCTAATAAGAGAAAAACACAAACATTAACATTTATGTATGTGGGTTAGTTATCACAGAATTCCGAGTATAAGCATGAATGCATTTGATTTCATTGTTTTTTTCAGTTTTCGGCTTTGGGTTTGGGTAATTGAATTTCCCAAGTTTAGCTATTGAATTTGATTTTATTGATTGAGCACACAAGGAGCATGTTACTCATACGCAATGTTAAGCAAATTTCAATTTCGGAAAAGTATTTATTTACACGCAAATAATTGCTCAAAGCAAGTTGCAGCTGATGCTAATTGAATACGTTTGTGAAGATTATTGAATTCGTAATTTTTATATTGCAAATGAGCAGAAAATTGTGTTTTTGAAGAGTCAATACAGATTTCAAAACTTTTTATTGCATCAGTATTATCAGTCTTAGTCGTATTTGATTTAATTTCAAATAACATTTTTGAATTCTTTTGACATAAGCATATAACTTGATTTTCTTTTATCAACACTTTGGTTTCATATAAGTTTTGTCCAAAATGTTTCAGTTTGTAAAAATATGTATGAAGAGAAAATATATAATATACAATAGTTATATATAAATATTATAATATTTGGATTAAGCTAATCCAATTGAATTTAAGTAAATATGTACAAATTCTTTAATCGCATACTGCGCAGCGTATACGTAATTTGGTTTAATTAGCTCGCGCAAAGTGCAAAAGTTGCGTATACGCCCTGTGTTATGCATAATTACTTAGCAACGTTGTTGTTGTTGTTGTTGTTGTTGTTGTTGTTGTTATTGTTACAACTAAAAATAGCAAATAGCAGCAATAACCGAAGTAATTAATGCAACTGTTGCAGCAGCAATGAAAATGAATACCTACTCACACTCATACTCATATGCAGCAAGACAACTGGCTACGAATATGAATGAGTAAAACTTAAAAAACCAAATGAGACTTAAAGTCACAAAATTTAAAACATTCCATTATTATTTTATTTATGTAATAATTGTATTCCTTTTTGAGCAATGCTCAAATTGAGATGTTTCCGTATGTCAATATTAAAATGTGAATTTTTAAAAATAGTTTTACATTTTTCAGAAAGACTTAAATACAAAAAATTGAATTTAATATTTTGCTGCTTACAGAAAACAAAAAAAAAACATTGCGGTCCATACCATGTTATAATCTCCTTTTGCTGAGAACCCCAAAATTGCATATTCCAATATTTTTAAAGTCAATTTCAAATTTAAAATTAAAAAAAACATAAAAATTGTTGGTACAATATTCTAATTCAATTCACTCTGAATAATGTGCTATAGAAATGATTGATAGTGACTACCAGACTCGCGTATAGTAAATTCATGGGAAAACTCACCTCGCTGCATTTCTGAAGCCGAAGCTAACAAATCGCTGTTGTCGTCGTCCAGCATGACGGTCAACGGCAAAGGAGACTGCACAGCGTTCGAACGGCGACTCAAAACACTCAAAAAAGTTCTTTTGCACAAAGCGACGACAACGACAACAACGATGATGATAGTGCACGCACGCGACGCTCATAAACGCCTCAGCTGCACCGTCGTAAGGGTCGTTGTGTGGCTGGCGATTGGGGATTTAAATTCAACTGTTGTTTTGGTTTTCTTCTGAGCAAGCTTAATTCGAATTTGCAGCTTTGATGGCTAATATCGATGACAAGTTGCTAAGCAGCACGTCACGTCAACCTCACGCCGCAGGCTTTATTGATTGACAGCGAGCAGTGAGCAGCAGTGGCCAGCGAATGCAAACTTTGTGGAGGCGCTTGGTCTGCCTTTCTTTGGTAGCTTCGTTTTAATTGATGACGGCAATCGATCGTAGTCGTCGTCGTCGTCGCCGTTGGTGGGTGCTGCCTGGGCGAATTATTTAATTAAGTGTTCGATTTCGTTGACTTCCGACTTTCGACCGACTTCCAAGGCAGGACAACGACGTTTTGCTGTTGGCGTACTTTGGCGACGGCGGCGGCAGCCACATTTGTTGTTGCTGACGGAAGGCGTATATGCGACAGGTTGCAGCTGTCTTATTATTCTTGATTTCGCTTAGCGGCCGTATACAAATTTTCACACAAATTTTACTGCAAATCGAAATGAAAAATAAGTTAGTTTATTGATTTTGAATTTATTTATAAAAAAAAAAGTTTATTATTTTTTTACTTGTAATTTAAAGTTTGCAATTTAAAAATACATTCAACGGGCTAAGTCAATAAAAAAAAAGTTCAAGTTCAAACGCTCAGCGTTCAACGCCAACTAAAAACGACTCTAGCTAATTTTCGTTAATCTCGCCTTTTGACGGCGACTATTGAAAAAATACAAAACTACATATTCTCTCGATTGGTTGAGTAGTTACTCCACCTACACCAAACCTAGCAGCAACTAACTGAAAGGCAATTAAGTCCAATCAAGCCAAAGTGCTGTAATGCTTTTTTTTCAGCTTAGAGCAAATACAATTTTAAAATGTAGCGAAAACTGTAGCATATATTTTCCGAAAATCGCGGAAAAAGAATTTGCATTTCTCCCAGTACTTTGCTGTATATTTGTATCAAAACTTAAAATTTTTTATTAAAAATGTCAACAACAATGAAATGTCGAAATCCCGGGATTCCAAACTCATAAATTTCGGGATTTTACGATTGAAAAACGTCCGGCATTGGATGCCTCAGTGTGTCCAAACCTACAATACATTAAAATATTGAACGAAGATTTCTTCTTGGTAGTAGTTCAAGTTCATGCAGTGGTGTCATCGATTCCAATACATGCAAATAATTCTGTAATTTTAAGTTCAACCTACGCGATAATTGTCAATTATTATTTATCGTCAGCAGATTTTGAAAGAACTTGCTTGCTGAAAATTACAAAAACAGCGAAACTGTTTGCAATAAAGAGAGAACGAAGAGGGAGAGAGAGAGAAATAAGCCATGAAAATGCTGACCTAAAGTGGATACTTAATATGCAGAATTTGCCAGCAACAATTAAAAGTCATCAGCGTTTATTGTGGTATTCGGAAAAATTATGGCTCAAACATTTAGCACACATTTAAGTCGAGTCACACAGCGTTCGTGCCAAATTCCGTGGTGAATGAATGAATTCTACAACAACAACAGCAGCAGCAAAATTAAATAAAACTAAAACAGTTGCGCGCCAAAATCCAACAACAAAAAGTACATTCGACAAAATCACTCGCGTGGAAACGCACAAACAAACTAGGAACAAAAAAAAATTAAAAAAAAAACTCAAGGGGGCAGCGGAAAGGCAAGAAGGCAGGCAGGCAGGCAAGCAAAGTCAGCGAAAAAGCTTTTGACAACGACCTTGAAATGAGCGAGCACCACCAATTGCACGCTCGATGGGGCAAGATCGTGCGCCAACGATTAGCAAAGGCGCTAACAAAATCGTCCGTCCGTCCGTCCGCACGGCTTTTATCAGCGGCGACACACCTTTTAAATGCTTGTAATGACTGTGGAATTTATCGTTATATTTATTTGTGCTTGAAATCATTTTCAAAAGCTTTTTAAGTTCCCATTAAGGGTTTTCTTCTATTTAAAAACGTTTGCAGAAAGTTTAATTTTGTTCATTTATTAAATTTTTTTTTGAATTCAAACGAGCGTTTTTAAATTGCTTTTTGAACGTTTTTCACAGTGGACTTTGCTCGAATATAGCTTACAGACAAAAGCGATAATTTCTTGGATATTTCTGTTTAAGCTTAATATAAGAAATATAGTAAATTTAAAATATACATGAGAATAATTCTAGAATACCCAGAAAATCAAAAAAGAAATATATTTTTTAGAAATCATTACTTGAGAGATTTAAATCAAAAACTGCTAAATCCATTCAATTTTATTTTTAGAAGAACACAAAAAACTAACAACAGCCTTAATTAACAAAAACAATTTTCATTGCTGAAGGAAGTCAGGTCAAATAAACTGGCTCAAACAGAGCGAAAATTTATTTTTTGAATGTGCTCCCAAACTATATTTTGATATATCCAGTTTTCATAAAACAAATTTGGGATTTGAAGTTTTAAGAGAATAACTCTTTGAAAATTTTTGTTTATAAATGCTAAGATTTACGCGTTCTTAACACTTTCAGAAGATTGCAAATAGAATCATTTTACGTCATTCTTTAAAAAAATAGTTGAAGACAATTTTCACGAACCATTTAAGATGTTTTGATAAATCTCGTTCCATTCAGCAATTCCTGTGTATAATGTCAATGCATCACGTAAAGTATTAAAGCAACAATTCACTTAATAAAAATGTTCTACGCCGCCACAAAAGACATCCTCGCAGAATCAAGGGAACTCATCTATCTATTGTATATACATACATACAAATGAGTGTAAATTTCTTTCTTTCTTTCTTTGTACCCTATGTGCATCTAAACCATTCATCCGATTGCTATGACATTTTGAGAGAGATGCTGTACGCACGCCAAGAATGGTTTTGGACAAAAATTTGCCACGCCCACAATTTGTAAAACTCAGTAAAAAAAATTCGATTACATCGCTAATATTGCTCATAAAAAATCTGAAATTTTGTATCTGAATTTATATGGTTATTATCGACAACTTCAATAAACATGGGCATGGTCACTCAGAATCACTACAACGGGAAGTACCGAAAAGTTCCCCTAACTAATTATCTTATATTCAAAACAAAACCCTGACAACGCCGGGTACTATAAGCTAGTTTTTAATAAATCAAGAAATGATATCATAAACATTTTAGTATGAGCGAACGAACGAACGAACGAACGAACACTTCGAAGTAAAGTAAAGCACTTTGGCACAAATTAAAAATCATTAACGAAAGAAAATATTTACAGCTTAGCTCGTGTAATTTGTTGTTATTTATGCGGCACATTTGAGAAAAAAATTACATCACCTGCTGGTGCAATTTGTATCGAGAGACGGAAGACAAGTCAAGTTCACCGCCTTAAAGGGGCCTTCTCCTCCTCCTTCTTCTTCGTCTTCTTCTTCTCGTCTTAATTAATTTAAACGAGAGGGAGAGAACAATAGAAAGAAGCCTTCTCTGCCATCGCATCGCAGTTATTGCGGCGATACACGAGTATTCTATACAAGTCACACGGAAGTGCGCCATGTGCGCCGACGCCACCGCTTCAAATATAACAGTAAATAACCTAGCACAGCAGCTTGTGTAGGTTTAGTTTATTTTTTGTTATATATATTGTTATATATATTTATATAAAACCGACAAACACACACACACACGCACACACACACACATTCGCAAATGTAGATATGTATGTACATATACGCCGAAACAACACAACAAAAATACAATAGATCCCAACTTGGTATTTTATCTCGCATTGAAGAACAAAACAAAACAGAATAAAATAAAATAAAATCAAACAAAATATAATACAAAGAACAATTGAATGAATTTATTTTGCATGCATGGGGAAGTATTGAGAGAATGACAATATTTCCGCTGAACCTTTTATTTGCATACATACACACATCGCTATATGGTAATTTATTTTGTTGTTTTGTTTTACATTTTCTATGCGCTATTTTTAATATTTTAACTTTTAACTATTCTTCACACGTTGACGTGTTGCTATAAATACGAGTAAACAAATACAAAAAAAAAATGTAAAGGTTCTTATCCGACAAACGAGAGGTTAGCGTTCGTTAGCGATTCGTTAAATGTGATTTTAAAACGAATTCGCAAATGATATCTTATCGTTTCGTATCGTAAAAGCTATACTTTTACGATAATCACATATCGATAATCGAAAATAATATAGCGACTGGGAAAAAATCCACGCTCGTTAACGAACTATAAAAGCGATTTGTTAAAGAATTTCTTTGACTATAAATAAATCGGAACGTAAATGTATCGTAAAAGTGATTCTTTTAATATTCGTTAACGAGCGCAGGTCGTTTCGAATGCGATTCGCTAATATCATTTTCGAATTTTGTCGCTTATGATATCGGCGACAGAAAAATCCACGCTCTTTAACGAAATTTATAAAACAATTTGTAAAAGAATCGCTTTTATTATAAATAAATCTGATCGTAAATGTATCGTAAAAGTGATTCTTTTACTATTCGTTAACGAGCGCGATATCATAATCTATTTATAAGCGCAGGTCGTTTTCGAATACGATTCGCTAATGCTACCATTTTCGAATACGATTCGCTAATGCTACCATTTTCGAATTGTATTTTAATCGCTTATGATATCGCGATCAAAAAAATCTACGCTCGTTAACGAAATGTAAAAACGATTTGTAAAAGAATTGCTTTTATTATAAAAAATCGGATCGTAAATGTATCGTAAAAGTGATTCTTTTACGATCATTTTCGAATCGCATGGTTTGTCGTGTGGTAAACAATTCTTAACACTTTTATATGCAAAATCGATTACATGTGTAATGACTTAATAAGACTTTATGACCAAAAGATATCAACTCTAGACTAATAGGCGAATATTTTATTTTTATAATGAGTTTCTTTAGTATTTATTCCTTTTTTTCATGGTGTATAACAAATTGGAAAAGTCCAACTCAAGCGTCAGGTATGAATGACTGGCTGACTGAATCTATGTATCAATCTAGCTGTCAAAGCAAATATGGTAAAAACCACTTGAAGTTGTTTGTTGGTAGTTTTTTTAAGCTGTAGATTTGTTTTATTGCTTCTTTCTTTATAAGTACCTAAAATATAAATATAACAACTCCACTTGAAACGATTTCAAATTGTAAGTAGTAATTACGAGTACTTTTAAAAAATACTTCAGCTCAATAATTTCGACATGAGATGGATTTTATTTCAATTCCGCTTTTGCGAAGGTTTAAAAAACAATTTTTTGATTACAAGAATACAATTTTACTTATGCACTACATTGATAAATATTACAATCAGTTTAGGGTGGTTCATGATTTAATAAAGTTGAGCACACATTTTATTTAATTAAAAAAAATTAATCTTGAACCACCCTAATTTTATAAATTTATAATATAAATTCTCATTAGATTACTATATTTATATAACATCGTTTGTGTACCAAAATAACAAATGAAAAAAAAAATAACAAACATGGACCACACTACTCGATTACAAAAATTTAAAAAGTTGTTCCCACACACAACAAAGTTTCAACCCAATATCTCCTTCGGTACTCAAGATATCGTGTTAACAAAAAATCAGTGTTTTTTGTAATAGTGAGGGTGGTCATGGGCGGATTGGCTCCAAAATCTAATCAGTTCGTCTAGAGCATAAAAGTAACCAGTGTACAAAATTTCAGCTCAATATTTTAATTCTTGATAAAGTCTATAGAAGCACTGCGACCTGAAAGTCAACTCAATATCTCTAACAGTTCTCTCGCTATCGCGTTAATAAGAAATCATGACAGACAGACGAAAAGACAGACGGATATGGCTAAATCGACTCAGTTTTTTATTCTGATACATGTCTATATCTATCTTGAGTATTTCTCTAAGTTACAAACATATGACCAAAACCAATATACACCACTAAGTGGTGCATAACAGAAATTCACCACCCTGCAGTTTCAACCTCAAAAGTACAAAGGGAAAATAAATCAATTATAGAAACATTTCGAGTTGAGGAAATTTGCAATGAAGTAAATTAACGCATTTTGTTTTTGTTGTTTTTTATGTTTCGCTAAATCGAGAACATTAAACGCAATTGCGGAGAAACAAATTAAGTCACTAATAACATTAAAACAAATACAGCTAACAGGAAAAACGTTAAACGAAACAGAAACAGAAAATGAAACATTGTAGGTTGAGGCAGGCAGGCAGGCAGGCAGTATAGTAGAACCAGAGTGGGCTGGAATAGATTGCATCACACAAAGTAGAGGAAGCGAACGAAAAAATGAAAAAAGAAACTTTTCAAGTGGGAAAAGCAACGCTTAACGTCTCAAATTAATTTCCGCAAACATGAAAAAAAAAATAGCAGAAAAACACAAAAGACGCAATTCGATTACTTGGAATACAGAGATAAGTGGAAACAAGAGAGCAACAGCAGCATCAGCAGCAGCAGAAGTAATGAAAATAAGTAAATGTTGGCATTAGATAGATAACAGAAAGACAAAGGAGAAGAAGAAAAATAAGAGGAACGACGGTGATGACAAACGACAAATGTTGGCGTATGAGGTGAACGAACAGTGTGTAAGAACAAGTCCAAGTACTAAAGCTGGGGCATTTGGTCTATTTTCGGCCAAATGATGATTGTGTTGCTGCTTTACGTTACTGCGACAAAAATTGTATTGCATTTGTTTGCCTGACATTCCGACATCGTCTTCGTCATCATAACTTCTTTTATCATTATTATAACAAGAGCGCATTTTCTTATATTTCAACAAGTGGTTAAAGCTCATTTTTCGAAAAATAAGAAAATTAATACGCAACGTAAAAAAGTAATAAATAATGTGTCAACATCTGACCTCCAAACGCTGCAGGTTTTCACTAATCGTTGTCTCCGCAAAATATTGAGAATCTTCTGGCCCGATACGATTTGATAGAGTTATTTTTCTAGAATATATTAATAAAATATTTTGACATTTTATGGGTCTTTTTAGAATAAAAAAAAACAGTCAAAATCGACCCAGAAATATTGTAGTTAGAGGGTTAATACGTTCTAGTAAATTGTTCCTCGGCTAATTTTATTACAGATCGCTGAATACATCTTTAGTCTCAGGTGCATAAATACAATTGTTATTAAAGTTATATTGAGAGACATCATTCCAACTTCAAAAAAAAAAAAAAAACTTTCCGAAACCCTTTATGGGTTTTGTTCGTCAAAAGGGTCTACTTTAATTTCGCGTTGGAGTCATTGAAGCTAATTTTCTCACAGTGCAATAAAAGATATAATTAAAATATGAAGCTTGCTGAGGTTGAAAGGCATAACACTTCTCTCAGCTACTCCTCTCTAAATTGTCTCTTCTCCCAATGATATGCCATGAGTTTCCATTCAATTCCCACCAGTATATCCACCACTTCTGTTAATCAGTTCAAATTTGAAATTCTGTCTCTTTTTATTGTGTTGTTTAGGTACTATACTAGACTAGTTCCTAAGCTGATTTGATGATATTTGTCATTTTTTAGCTTGAATTTCTAGTGAACGCGTATGAAGAGATAAATTTGAACTCGTATTTTTTTAGAAGGAAACATTTTGAAGATATGGACAAACAAACAGACGGACATGACAAAATCTAGTCAGTTTGAATCATGATCATTATCTACATTTATCTTGAGAATTTCTGCAATGTATGTACTGTGCAATTATTTTGCTTTGATCTTAATATTTAAAATTTGTTAAAGCCATCAAATTTTAAGCTATATTTGCTTTATATAAAATTCACAAGTACAACAATTTAACAATCGATTCGTTTAAATATTGGACTATGTATGATCTTATGAATTTTCTATAAATGTCGTTTTTTATGTATTTCTTTGACCTTAAAAGCATTTCGCATTCATTTAATGTTGAAAGAAATAAGCTGGAATTCTTAATCTGAGCACTCGCTTGGCTTCATAAAATTTCAGTAAACAAACGGAAAAAGTCGAAGTTTTTGTCTGTTTGTATTTATTTAGTCAAGTTGGCGAATTCCAGAACTCGATAACAGAGTCAAATAAAAATACAAAATACGAAAAAAAAACGACTTCGAAAAATATGCGGCCAAATGCAGCGAAATCAAAATATACGCTTTAAATTTTGTGCAGAACAAAAATGGCGAAAATCGAGGAAAAACGATTTTTGTTGTTTCGCAATTCTTATTTTAAGAGTTGTTTTTCTGTATTTTAATGTCCTAGAGCAGAAATACATGAACCCGCCATTAAAAATCACTTACGACACAACACGACGAAAGCGAACACACACACACAAAGAGAGTAAAAAAGAAGCAGCAGCAGCATTAAAAGAATTGCACACAAATATGGGCGTAGAGTGGGCTGGACTAAGTTGGTTTGAGATATTTATATCCAAAGAAAAAGGGTTTGTTGCGAATGGAACATGCTGGCTAAGGCATTATTGCGCGTCATTGTTGTGCTCAAGTCGAAAGACCCCGACTTCAGGGTGGGATTGGGATTGGAATTGTGCTTGTATGGTGTGTTGTGTTGGGTTGGGTTGAGTTGAGTTGGAAGAGGGTTTAACACCGTTCTTTATGTGCGATTGTTGTATTGGGTCAAGGTGTAAACACCGCATGTGCCTCCGCCTCCAACTCCCCATCCCACCCGACCCAACACATCGTCTGCTGTGAGCGAGTGAATGAGTTTTGCACAACACAATCGAAACGTGCATGCTTAGCACAAATTATTTAAATTGCAAGCGTGAAATTCTTATTTCGTAATTTTTTGGTTATTTGCATTTTTTTTTTTTTTTTTTTTTGAAATTTCCTGCGTTTCAAGCGAAAACGGTCGAGTTGAGTTTATAAATTTTAATGCGATTCTCAGTTTAAGTTGCTTAAAATTGCGTGTTTGAAAAATGTTTTGCGGAAGTCAAAGTCGTGGTCAGGAAGTTTTCAGAGCTTATACCGCTTGAAGAGTATTGCAATTCGGAAGTATTGCTTATGGTAATTTATCTTTTTGAAAAGTTCAAATACACTTTTTATAGAAGTAAACTTTTTTTTACCATTAACAAAAAAGTTTGGTTAGGAACATATGTATATATGTATGTATGTACTTGTATTTGCCATAATATGTTATTTAATAAAATGTTTTTCTTCATAGATATATCGCAAAGTTTTATAATGAAAGTAATATCTCTCATAATATTAAAAAATAATAAATCCATTGTGTAATAAAGGAGGAAGATAGAAAAATGTCCTCTCCACCTCGATGGTGTTTCTGTTTTAGAAAATTCAGTGCAGTGGCCATGATTGATACGAAACAAAAAACAACAACGTAGTCGATTGTCCAAAATAAAAAATAAGGCAGAAATCGAGGTGAGTTCGCTCAATTTGCATTCTCTTTTCTACTTTCCTAACTCTATTATTCAACCATTCGTGTGTTGCTTGGTTTGTTCCCGCTTGACGTCTAAACAGTCGAACTGATTTTTGGTAAAATAGATAAGTTCAGAACATATTGGTCAAATAACTTGCACGAGTATATGGTTTCTACCAAGATGAAATAATAAGCCAGATATACCCGTCCACCAATCAAAATCATAGTTTCCAAAAAAAAACGTTCTTATAGACGTTAAAAAATTGGTAAATTTACGTTGTCTCTGTAATATTTTTTAAAAGTGGGATAAGTTTAGTTCAAACCTCGCCCAAAACATCATTAAACGCTATGGCTACGATGATTAAATATGGTCTAGAAATCCATATCGACGTGTTAAATTAACACTTTTCTTTCTATACATTTCAAAATAATTTGTTTATGATTACAGAATAAATTTAACATTACATCTAAGTGTTAAAACAACATTACATATACGTGGGTGGTCCGATAAGTACTTAGCCTCATCACCCGATGGAGGCCTACTTTGTATACTTTGTAGACCTCGCAAACGTATTTTTCAGACGACGGGTTAAAGAAGTTAGAGCAACGCTGGGTCAAGTGTATCGAGCTAAAAGAAGACAATGTTGAAAAATAAATAACCAAAATTCCAAAATTTTCGTTTTTCTTTTGTAGACTAAGTACTTATCGGACCACCCTCGTATATGTTAATTTAACAGAAATTAGTGTTAATTTAACATGAATTTTTTAAAATTAATGTCAAATTGTCATGTTATTAAGGCAACATGTCAACGATTTAGAAAATATTAAGACGACAATAAATGATAAACTAACATTTTGGTGATATTGGGCCAACAATTTCAATTTTCTATATAAAATTAAGAGAATTTGTTAAAATTTGTGTTCAATCAATATTTTTAATTTTCTTAAACAAAGATCGTTAAACAAGACTAGAATATGACTATCAAATCATATTCATAAATGTAATTTATTTACAGAAATAAACAATAATAAATAATAAATAATAAAAATGATAAATAAAATCACTAAAAATTCGAATAGCAAACAATCAAAATTTTCGCCGCCATTTTTGTTGTTAAAATTAAAGCGCAAAATTTGTATACATGTTCCAAAAAAAAAAAAAAAAACAAAGCCTCACACTAAACACACACTCGCGCACATACCTAAATATGTATGTATGTATGTATGTATGTATGTATGTATGTATGTATGTATGTATGTAAGTATGTATGTATGTACACTCTCTCTCTCTCTGTATATAGAGATTTGTTTAATTATTACTCGAATAACGTCATAATCCAGTGACAACAAACAATCAGTGAGTGCTACACTGTGCTGCATTAGTGCTAGCGGCATTTACAAATTTAATTCAGCATTTCAAATTAGCATTTTGACAAATCTGAATGAGGCAGCACATAAAGCGAGTTTTTATATATTTATGTATAACTTTTTATTTGCCGTGAGGTTATATAAAGCAGAACTTGAATGGAACATTCAATTTTGACATTTATTTCAGGTAAGAGTTTATTTTTTATAGAAGATGTGGAGCAAATACAAATGGAACATTATTTTCCATCTTTAATTTGACTGATGCCATCGGAATGAAATGTTTGTTTTTTTGTTTTTGTAATTGACCATTTGTTAATATGTTTGTTAATATGTATTGTATAATTTTATTATTTATATCTGTATTATATTGAGTTTCCCTCTCTTGACCTTTACCTCTGTCACCTCACATAATTATATGGTGATCGTTGATGTTGACACTGTTCCTTTCATTATGTGTTGAAGAATATCATCAACCATATAACCGTTGATGATGATTATTACTGTCCACACGTGATGAACCTAATCACAAAGGACTAGTTTTAAATTTAAATTGATTATTTTTAGGCTTTAGTATTCGTTTCAGATACCTCCCAAGCGATAGTATTTCGACTGGCTGTCTCAGAGCCTAATCTCTTGATATTTATTTGTATCGGAATAGGTGACTTCCTAGTAAATTTTTAAATAGCTATGATGGGAGGTATAATCCGATACTGAGCCTTAAAAAAAAGAATAACAATTTTAAAAGTTCTACAAAATGAAGAAAACTTATTTAAAAATTTGTTATTAAATTGTCACTTAGCAACTAAAATGAAAAGGCTAAATAAAAGGAGAGAACCAATAAGAGAATATCTAAAAGTTGGAGTCTTCCATTAAATTGTTTCTTAGAGATTTGAAATCAAAATTATAGGAAAATCAACTTTCGCCATATTTCATTGATTTTTGTTGCACCAGAGTATCGTCAATGGTTACTTCCGGTCCGACAGTTTGTTTTATCGAAACTTTCCTTCAATATTTGATATCAAAAATTAAAAAACTAAACAATTAAATTAACATTTTTGTGTACCTCTACAAAAACTGAAGACAATTAAATAAAATCCTCATCCTATAGGACTGTTCGCCACAATATTTTGGAGGTATGTATCGACTTGAAATCGATTTTAAATCAAATACTTTAAATTTGAACTATTTATTGTAAAAAATTTAAATTTGTTATGACAAACGTTCGCCCAAGTTTTAATAAACTTTGTTCGAAAGTGTATATCCGAAAACCCGTTATTGTTCACTGAGCGTCGTGTTTTTATGCCGCACAACAGCCGACGACGATTGCAGGCAGTAACGTACGTTAAAAGTTTTCTATAGACATTTTTTGCAATAATAAATTTTCGCAGGAACAACCACGAACGTCAAAATCTAATTTGAAATTGGCTTTTGCGCTATAAAGAAAACCCGTAAAATATTCCCGTGGCAAGCAATTTGGCATCAGACAATATTATCGGGCGATGTGCTGCCACGTTGCCACATGCCACCGCCACGAGCCGAAGCGAACCCAACCTAACATAACGAGTAGAAGTGTTGCTGTGCTGGGAATTCTTCATTTTTGCAGAAATGTGCATGCGAAAACATAGAAAAGCCGCAATATTAAAGTACTAAAACGTAGATAGATATGTACTATAGTATATACATATATAGATACAAACGTAGTAGTAGCAGCGGTGTTAGTATTAGACACAAATCGAAAATGTTAATAAACATGCAAATTGCCTTAAAACAGAAGCGCTAAGTTTAGAGTAACCAGTTGTATTTAATTTTCTCTATTGATTGTTCAATTAGATATTTCTATGATAACTGTTCGACTTTTTTTTTAATACTTTGGTTTGGTTTTTCATTTGCAATGAGTTTAGGAGGAACTCAAGTGATACTGATCATACTGAATCGGGTATGGAGAGGGAGTCATTTTGGGAACAAAAAATAATTGTTCACCTGTCAGTTAAGTTACTTAAATACCTTTTAAAACTTTTTTATAAATATTATTTTCAAAACCATATTTTTTAAAATTAATTTTATCAACATATTTTTGATAAGAGGCATTGATAGGCGTCAATGAAGGACCATTTAATATATACACAATATTCGTTCAGTGGTTCTGGTCAAACAAAGCTTGAAAAGAACGAATTAAGTCTTTCTATCTGGTGTCAAAAACTTTCATTTGGATTAAGGCAGAAGAGTTAATAAGTCATCTACGAGTTAATCTAAATAGATTTTAAAAATGTTCAGCTCATTTAAAACAGAATTGCATTAAGTTTGTACTTAACCACTTTTATATACACACTGGTAGACCAGATAGTCGCTTGAAACGCTATTGAAAATGAAAAAATTTTAACTTATCCTTCCTCGGATAAATAGAAATAAAGTTACGGGCAAGTACCCTTATATGCTTCAACCTATTGGACCCTAAGTGCAGATCTTAAGGGTCAATTTAAAATGCTGAGTATGCAGTTTTTTCTACTTGACTAGATCTACAACTTGAGCGAAGTTCTTTTATGAAGTACATTTTCACTGTCACAGAGGGTGTAGCTTAAAAATTCAAGAGTTCATTTCTTCGATAAAAATTATTTTTCATTTTTTTCAAACTCGGAAACTCTGTTCAAATATCTTAAATACATACATATATACAAGTGTAAACCTTCAGGATTCATTTTGCAAGTTAAAATGTTAATTCAGAGTATATCAATTATTTCCACCTAAATTTGCTTATAGAGAGTACCGAAAATCACAGTCAAATTTCATCGAGTGTGCCTCCATGCAATTTTATTGAACACACCTCAAAACCAAATGATCAAAGTGACCTCGTTGTCTTGTTGTTGTTGTTGTCATAGTTGGGTGGTATTTTTACGCCAAATAAAATAGAAATAAACCCAATGCTACTTAAAGGAACTTAAAATACAAAAAAAAAAAATTATAATAAAAAGGTCAATTGTGATTTACAATCGCAAGGAGCAGAAAATGCGTTCAAAACACGTTGCCTACACACTTGAGAGGAAATTGCAAATTGTACTTAAATTATCGTAGACTTACCTACTTTTAAGCCGAAGGTAACAAAATAGGTTCGCATGCAAGTGGGTAGCACCTTTCAATTTAATTCGGTTAAAACAACTGCAAAGAAAGGAGAATGCAAAATTTTAGATATAACATTCATAAATCTGAGTTTACAACCTTTTAGGCTTATTACTAAATATTATAAACCATAAAGCCATACCGGAAAGAACCTTCTGCGGCCCCAAACAACACCAAAGAAAATATATACATATAAACAACAAAAAAAATAGAATCATGTAATCCCAACTCACAAGATAAAAATTTCAAACATGACGTAACTTTGCATTACATTACATTACGCTATAAACAGAACATTTTAATGTGGAATTGTGGCGCAACCTTGTCGCGCATTTCATCCTTTTATGCTACGCGAAATGTCTGTCTGCAAAATTTTAGCAAGTTGTGTTTTTTTTATATGCCCGTACTTTGTTGTTGTTCCCTTCTCAGCTCGAAACGAACACGAACACGAACGCGCATAAGTTGGATGATAAAGTTCAGCGCTCGACAAACAAGCGCCGCACATATTTATAACACTGTAAGGAGCCGTGAGATGGATGCCTGTTCTCGAAGTTGTATGCTGCGCCATTGTCAGGCAGCAATGGAAAATTTTGTCACTGGGAAATGGAAAATGATTATAATACGGCGGCGGCAGAATTTATGCTTGCTTGCCTTTTTTTGTTTTGTTTCTTTGTTTGAAATAATGGAAGAAAGGATTTAAGAGTGCTTAACTTTTCGACTGTTTAAATATTTAATAGTGCCTAAGAGCGATGTCATTGACTTGGACAATATTATCATAGTTGAATTTGACCTGAATTAGGGAACGACTATAAATAACATCGCGTCTAAATTTGTTTAAACTAAATTAGAGTGATCGTTAATTACGAGGGTGGTCCGATAAGTACTTAGCATATCCGCCTGATTGATGCCTACTTTGCAAACCTCGAGACGACGTATTTTTCAGAAGACGGGTTAAAGATGTTGGAGCATCGCTGAGTCAAGTGTATCGAATTAAAAGGAGACTATGTTCAGAAATAAATAATAACTTTTCAAAAAATTTCGTTTTTCTTTTGTAGACTAAATACTTATCGGACCACCCACGACTCCAGACTTCAAACTCTTGACTAATAATAAGTGAAATTATTCCAAATCCTGGAAGAATTAAAATGTATACTTCAGGATGTCCAAAAAATCAAAATTAAATGTTGGTAAAGAACTGGACCTTCTCCTCCTGCAGGATCAAAAAAAAGATGTATTTAATTTTCGATCTTAATGAAAGAATTTCATATTATTTAATTCCGAAATACAAAAAGGCGACCCTCGTACAAGAACCTTATCGTAAGAATATCAATTATTAATCAGGTTCATCATTTAATTTGATTGAAGTTTATAGGAAACTAGCAAATGCCCGGCATGCGTTGCAATGCCAATTAAAAAAAATAGTAGCAGAACTTCCCGGTACTCCCGTTAGTTAGCGGAACTCCTCGGTATTCACCGTTGTAGCGATTCTGAGTTATGGCTGTGATCCACCCTTTTTTTGAAAGTGGCCGTTAAATTGATCCGACCACGCCCATTTTTTTTTTGGGAAAGTTATCGACAGTGCCAATACAAATTCAGATACCAAATTTCAGATTTTTAGAAGCAATATTAGCGAAATAATTGAATATTTTAACTTAGTTTTACAAATTATGGGCGTAATAGGTGGGCGTAGCAAATTTTTTTTGCCCTAAACCTAAGTTGGCATGAGCATAGCAACTTCCCAAATTTTCATCACAATCGGATGAATGGTTTAGGCGCCTATTTGGTACAAAGAAAGAAAGATAGAAAGAAAGAAGAATTCATTTTTATATATATAGATATTTTAAATGTTTCAGTAGTAAATTTAAATAATTCGAATTTTACAAACAAGTTGTTTTAGTAAGTTCCATTGAAGCAATTTAAATTGTTATGCTGGTGCAACAATTGCAACTGCTTAAAAAAGTTTAAACTATTTGAGTAACTGCCAATATTTCAAGTTCATTTGGGTTTTCTTTCCTATACTATTGACAAACACTGCAGAATAAATCATAAAACACAAAACTGACAAAGAAAAAAAAAGATGGCTCAATTTTTCAGAAACATCAACCAGCAACAAAACAACAATAACATGAGACAAGTGAAATGTTGATGCCAAAGACACTAATTGCCCAAATCAACAACAATCAGAGGCGAAACATTGCGATGAGAACCATTTAGCCTTTCAATTCAAACAAGTGACATTTCAGTAATGACAACAACAATAACAACAACAAAATTTGACAATTATGCGACAATTTGACTAAATAACGGAAGATAAATATTTTACAATGGGCAATCAATGAAGAAGTGGAGTAAAAAAAACGCAAGTGTCATGGGTAAAAATTTCGGCTTCGGACACGCGAACCGATCGATACCTAAAGAAGAAGAAAGCTTATAAAAATTCTAACCTACAAATTTTGTTCGTATTTACAGAGAAATTAATCAAGTAAAATAATGCAGCAGACAAATTAGAAGTGACAAGCGACTTAAAATAGAATACAATAAAAAAAGGAAAACCAATTTTTGCCACTGCGGGTCAATGACTCGAAAATTATGAGTGTGCGTGTTTTAGTAAAACAAACAAAAATAAAATGTATGGCATAAAAAGAAAAGAAAAATAAATGAAAATGCATTGCCTAACAACAACAACAAGAACAAGAATTGTCGCATCACACACAGAAGAAACATAGCGGAAGTTGTCATCAACAGAAAAAGTCGTCTGTGTAGAATAACATAACAGCATCAATTGACGTTTCAGATGTCTCGCTTGACATGGTTAAGAGCAGTGATGGCACTTTCACATGCACGTAAAATATCAATTTGACATTACCGAGCATAGTTTGCATAATTAAAAGCACAATAAAAAAAAGTAATGTAAAATTAACACTTTTTCGGGTTAATATTTTTCAAGGCTAAAAAACTTAAAAAAGGAAAAAAAAACATTTGAAGACATCTTTATTTTATTCAATTGTTCGATACAAATTTTGCCATATTCTGTCAATATTAAACAATGGTAATTATTGGGCCTATAGGACCCAATGTTAATTTAACACTATTTGTCTCATATTACATTAAAAAAAATTTTGTATGTTACAATATTATGTGTAGTTAAAATTTTCTTCATGTCAAACTGCTGAAATTAACATTACAATTCATGTTAAAATGACACTGCATCATGTTAAATTAACACAGTCATGTTGTTTTAACACTTGGACGCAAGTGTGCACGACATGATTCGATCCACACGGTTACTTTTATACATTTTTAGATTTACACATAACGAGTAAAAAATTGACGTGTTGACATTTGACGTTTGAAATTTGACGTTGCCATCACTGATTACGTTGAATCGGATTTTTGTTGCACACACGTTGCAACCGTTAGCTTGTTAGATGAACATTTCTTCTCTCTCTCTCTCTTTTTTCCAGTTTTATTTATGCTTTGGTGCAGTCAGTCGTCAGTCTATGTAATGGCCTCAGGTGAACTACAAAAACGAGCAGAAGTAGCGCCTGCAATAATTGACATTGTGCATTTACCATTTCCTCTTGTCAATTTTATACCTGCCGCCCCCTACGTCAGTCAGTCAGTTAGTCAGTCAGTTAGTCAGTTAGTTAGTTAGTGTGTGGTTCGAGGTTTTTCTTTTTGGCGCTTGGCGCACCAAACACGTGAAATGCTATTGAGCAAATGTGTTTGAAAATAAAGCAAAAACAAAAACAAAAATCAATTGTTCGATTTTTATACCGACAACGTGTACAAACATACATACTTGTACATATGTATGTTATGTACGGCTGTGGTGGTACCAACGTATATGACACGGAAGATAGACCACTTGACACTCTTTTCCTGCTTTTCGTTATTATAGCTTGAGGCCAATGTAATCTCTGCATCTCAAAAACGGTTTAAATTGAAATTGTGGCTACACTTAATCAAAACGCAAACGCCTTTTTCCAACAAAATTTTATTTTTACCCGACAACCAATTGGCGAGGGGTGATTCAGCAGCGATTCTAAAATGAAATCGTTAGTAAATCCGCTGGTGAACATTCACTTACGAATCATCGAAGCGATTCTTTTACGAATCTTTTATGAATCAAAAAATAGATTATTACGAAGAAAATTTCAATCTTTTATGAATCGTAAAAAAATTGCGATTCTAAAACGAATTCGTAATTGATATCGTTATCGAAACGCTAGTGAGAATCCGAATCGTAAAAGCGATTTTTTTACGATAGTCGCATATAAATCAAGAAAAAGCTAAATTTAACGAATCATAAAAAATGTCGATTCTAAAACGAATTCTCAAATGATATCGTTATCGAATTGCCAGTGAGTATTCGAATCTTTCAAGCGATTCTTTTACGATAGTCGCATATGAATTGCATAACATTGAAGTCAGTAGGAAATGCATGCTCTTTAACCGATTCGCTAAAGATTCGATTTTACGAATTGCTGACAAAAAAGATAAATTAATGAAACGGCTTTGTAAATGTTTATATACAAATGTGATAATTTTTCAAGAGTAGCTCAGAGTGCTCCAAAAAATTAAAAGTTGATAAATGAATTAAATAAATTTGATAGTCGAGAACATTAAGCGCTTAAGTCGAGCTCAATGACTGACCTATAAACACTTATTGGACGCTGGAAAAATTTTCTTTGTATTAAAAGAAACCGTTGTCAGAGGACATCCATTACGGATCAACTTACGAAACTAAATTCTGAAAAGTAAATTTTGTCGAACCGGATGCCTTTAATTTTATCGTTGTTAATAAAATCATTTTTGAAAGTTTGCTAAATAAAACATAAGAAAAATTATTAAATTTATAAAGAATCGATTTCTTTTCGAAATAATTTTAAATTTCTTTAAATTAAAAAAAAACAACAACAACAAATATTATAAACGACTCATTTCACGTTTTGCACTTTTGAAGTACATTTTAATATTGCATTCATTTTTTGTAGTTATGTATGTATTCCTTCTTAGAAGAAAGTAACGTGCAGTCTTTCTTTCTTTCTTTCTTGCTCCAAATGCAATTCTATTTCCAGATTTGTGCACTCGGGGCGACGGCACCGAGGCACGTCTGGCTGTCGTTTGTCTGTATGTGAGTGTTTTTTTTTCTTCATTTTTTCATTTCTATGCTCACGTTTTTTTTTTTTATAATTTTATTTCTTTTGAAACAATTTCTAATTCACCTGAGGTGCGCTGGCGCTGGCGATGGCGACGGCGCTGTTCCTGCTGCTTTTGTTTCAAAATTGCAACTGGCTTCCTGCACTTTGTCGCTACAGTTTTTTGTTTTTTGCTTTTTTGTTGTATTAGCCAAGATTGCTTTTAGCATATGGACGTGTATATTGTGTAGGTTTATGGCTATTTCTATGTCGTAAGAAGGAAGAGTTTATACCCGTTTTTCATTTTGCATTTTTTTCAAGCACACATGTTTCAAAAGTGTTTTGTTATGGAAAAAAAAATACACTGAATTTTAACTTTTAAAAGTTTATTCAAAAAAAATGAAAGCTATTTGTATTAGACAACTTTTATGAAGAACAAGAAATTTTTTTTAAATATTTTTGGATTGTAAATTTATTCATTACTTAAATATATTTTAAATAATTTCTAAATACTTTAGAAATTAATTTTCAGTTTTCGACAAACTTTAAAGCTACGAAAGCTTCTCAAAAGCGAATGCGACTTTTTCAAAACTCAATTAAAACGACACTAAAATGCGTTAAGAATTTCTTTGCCAACGAAGACATATCAAAACAAAAAAATATTGGAACATACTCGTACAACATGTTGGCTCATTAATGAAACACTTGTTCCACCAACTTCTTGTAGGCTGGTTTTGTTTCTGTTTGTCTTGCGTTGACATTCTGTTGTGGTGACAGACAATTTGTGGTCGTTAAGGCGTTTCTGCTTCTCGTTTCTTCTATTTTTCATTTTTTATTTTTATTTTTGGCTAGGTAACACGTTGCCCAACATATTTATTGGTCTAAACTGTTGCCAACTTGAAATTTTCTAGAGGAAGAAACTGCGGTACAACGCGGTTGCCGCTAACAGTTTTTCACAATGAGTTGAGTTGAGGGGCACTCGCATGTGTGCGAGTGTGTCTGCATATCATATACACATATTCCACTTGTTTCCTTCTTATTCAAGCTACTTACTTACTTACCCACTCTAGTACTAGCTGGGCCGACAAGTACCAGCAACAAAAACAAATGTCCTACATTCGAAATTTTCCTTTCAACCAAACTATTTCTAAAAGAAGAACAAGAATTGATATATCTGTTGACGTTGCAGCTCCTTTATCGTTGTCGAGGATTTTGTACATACGCACAAAGACGCATGAGTACATACAAAGTTATCTACTTGTATTTATACCCTGCACTTAGAATGTGTAAAGTAAATTAGTTATTTTCCACGAAAGAGCGTTACACTTTCGTTTACATCATTTAATGGAGAAAAGACTTGATTATTTCTTTAATTATGAAGGTGATTCTTATTCAAGGAGTAAAGAATTCTCAACTCTTTTATTAACCTTTAACCTTTATTGAGCCCTGAGTTTTATATAATGTCGCGATACTGACTCTAGCAACTAAAATGTCTAGATTTAAATCGATTTATTGACATGCAGCCTTTTCAGTCGAAAGCGTTTTCAATCGAATCCAAAATCTTTAAATAAGTCATTATAGTCGAAAACCAACGATAATAAATAATTGAAAGTCCTTTACGGCAGCGAGCCAGCCAGCCAGCCAGCCTGGCATCAAAAATTAAATCCTTTCTTCACTTAGTACTTTTCTTTTTTTTGCGTCATTCTTATCAAAATCAATTGAACAAACGAGGACGACATCGCTATAGTGCCTGAAGTGAGTCAGTATGTCATCAGGGCGACGACAGTAAACGAACGGGGTGTGCAACGTTCAAGTTGAAACCGTCGCGACGTTGTGGTCGTGGTCGAACAGTGGTCGTCTTCTTTGTCGTTTTGCAAACACAACAAAATTTCAGTTCTACTGTTCGCATTGACTTTTTTTTTTCATTTTGTTTGGCTAAGTAAATATGGCAACAAGCGACTGACTTTAAACGGAAAGTCGCGCTCGCGGTGACATTCTAAAAACTGAAAACTCAACGAAAATTTAACGACCTTTTTGTGTTTACTTGGAAACTCGTTTCGTTTCATCAAGAGTGGGTGTAGAGTTTCGCATTTTTAGAGGTCATGCTAAAGTTAAACTTAGCATCAATTTTTTTAAGTTTGAGCTACTCGAATAGACGTGAGATTATTCAATAGTTCATCGACAAGTATGGTTAAGACTGGTTAAGTGAAAAATAAAAGAAACTTTTTATGCATTGAAAAAATGAAGAATGACTAATTTTGTATGGGCGTTGTATTTTAGCAAAAAAAATACAATTGAAAGAATTATCTTCAGCTCTGCCGAAGCTCAAATGACCTACACCATTTAATTTAATTTGTTTTTGTAAAATGTGGGAATATTAATCAAATTATGAATGAAAATTACTCTACAAAGATAAAATCTGTGTTTAAAATTGTAAAAAAAAATGTGTCTTTATTATTTTACACTATTATCCGGTGTACCCGGCGTTGCCAAGGTTTTGTTTTGAATATAAATATGTACGATAACTAGTTAGCGGAACTTCTTTACTCTCGGATGTAGCGATTCTGAGTTATTGGGCGTTAAATTGATCCAACTACGCCCATTTTTGGTAGAGGTGCCGAAAGTTCCCATAAAAAATCAGATACTCAGATACAAAATTTCTGATTTAGGATATATTAGCGAAATAATCGAATATTTTGACTTAGTTTTACAAATTGTGGGCGTAATAGGTAGGCGTGGCAAATTTTTTTTGGCCCAAAATCATCCTCGACGTGGGCACAGCAACTCTCTAATTTCATCGCAATCAGATGAATGGTTTTTGGTCGTGTTGAAATTTCCAAAATCTTTTGAATAATTTAATGTACTCAATATTTAAATAAACACTTCTTTATGCAAAATTTTTCAGTTTGCTGAAATCAACATTATATTATTAGGTGTACAAATAAGTTTCCGCCGTTTTGAGGAAGATGGCGTGGCACGAGGTTTACGTTGGAATTCGCAGATGGTAACCTACTTGAAAATTAGTTTGTTTATTCCAGAACAACATAACCTTATCATGTTATTAAGTTCGCATTAGCATCATATATTTTTCTTCATCTAAAAATGTCTCAATTTGAGCCAACTAAGTGTCATTTGCGGGAACTTTTAATTTATTTTTTTATAATAATTTAAAAAAATCTGCTGCTGAGTCGCATCGATTGCTCGTAGAAGCATATAATGAGGATGCTTTGAGTGAGAGAACATGTCGTGAGTGGTTTCAAAAATTTAAAACAGGTGATTTTGACATAAAAGACAAAGATCCAGTGGAAAGCCGAAAATTTACGAGGATGCAGATTTGGAGAAATTATTGGGTGAAGATTCGTCTCAAACACAAAAGGAACTTGCACTTAGTTTAGAAGTCACTCAACAAGCAGTCTCACTTCGTTTAAAATCGTTTAAATGTTATTTTATTAACAAAAAACGGCGGAAACTTATTTGTACACCTAATATAAAATTTATGAAGGAACGAATTTTTTTTAATTGTTCAAGAATGTCATAAAGATTATTTAAATCAGAATAGAAAACTCCCTTACATAGAAAAACGAACTATGTTCTACTAATAGAGCACTTAAATTGGTCAATTGATTTTACAGAAAGCTTCGAACACTCATTGTTATCATTATATAATAGGCTATGGAAGCACTGCGTCCTGAAAGATCTATTATGCAGCCTTGTTGTTCTACGAACACAATTCGAGACTATTTATAAATCTTGTTATTGTTTTGGACTTAATTTGTACAATGTTATTTAAAACTAAAATCCCACTGCCTAGGTAGTTGAATCTGCGTCTTGCAAAGAACATGTTCAGCTGTTTCCTGCTCCTCATGAATAATTTTCTAACACTCCTTTTTTTACAAAGGGTAATTGAGTTTACAGTGTCCTGTAAACTAGTTCACTGTAGAGTTTAATGTCATTTCTGTTAAGGTTTAGAAAAGCTTCTACCTTGATATGTACTGGGTTAATAAGTCTTCTTGAGTCTTCAAAAAGTCAAACAAAACTTTTGACCAAAAGTAAACCTGATACTTATTACAAGCTTTAATGATTCCGACTATATGACTGATTCCGAAAAATGTTTAATTAATGCTAGTAAAAAAATCGAAAATCCATAAAAAAAATTTATATTGCATATTAAAAAGAAAAAACAAATTCTAAACAAAATATTGTAATATAATCAGAAAACGGTAAAGAGAAGAAAAAAAAACGCATCCAAAGTATTTATTTTGTCGGTTGTTTGTGCGGCGAGGCGAACGCTTTTGTAATTCGTTCCGTGTGAACATTTTCGAAATGGATTGGAATATATTAACGCGACACGGCTGCCATGCGTCGTCTTATAAATAAAAATAAATAAAGAAATGCTCAATTTCGCTTAGGACAGCAAACAGCAGCAGCAGTATCACAACCAGACCAGACCAGAGCAGCTACGAATAACGGCGGCGTTGCGTGTTTTGCTTCTGCCCAGACTGACTCTACCACCACGCTCGAAGCTACGCGACTCGAAATCGGCGCTAGTTGTGCTGTTGTTCTGCTCATGTCAGTCGTCAATTTTTCTGGGTGCGCTGTGCACTTCATTTGCGCTTTATTTATTTTTTTATTTATTTGTTTTATTTTCGTTTTTCTGTTTTGTTTTTTTGTTGTATCGTATTTACGAAAATGTTTGCGTTTTATTTAAGCATTTCGTTTTTAGCACAATTTCATTAATTTTTTTCGTTTCGTGTATTTTATTTTATGGCGTTTACGTATTCACCCATTTATCTTGCTTCATTCCATTTGCGTCTTCGTCGACATGTTCACATATTCCATCCACTTTGCTAGCGTACAGTACGCAAAGAACGAAAGGAACACCTAACGTAATTCTTATTGCGCTCTTATCAGGCGATACTTTATTTATTTATGCAAACGTTCGTCTCTTTCCCATCCTAGTCAAATGTAGCTCAATGTTTTTTTTTTGTTTCTTTTTGCTGTTATTTCTTTTTTCATGCACCACTCAGTGGTTTATATGATTGGTTTTGCTCAAATGTTTGTAACGTAGAGAAAACTTAAGATAGATAGATATAGACATACGAGGGTGGTCCGATAAGTACTTAGCCTACAAAAGAAAAACACAAATTTTGGAAAAGTGGTTATATATTTCTCAACATTGTCTTCTTTCTTTCTTCAACTCGTCTGAAAAATACGTCGTCTCGAGGTCTGCAAAGTAGGCCTCCATTGGGCGGTGAGGCTGGTTACTCTTAGGACCTCCCTTGTATACGAATATATATATTCTTAAGCAAAGTAATAAACTGAGTCGATCTAGCCATGTTCTTCTGTTCATCTGTCGGTTCGTCTGTCATTTCTTGTTAACACGGTACTCCCGCTAGAGATATTGAGCTGAAATTTTGTACGCTAGTTGCAAATTAGGGTAGTTCGTGATCAAAAAAACGTATATATATTAAAATATATAATATTTTGTTAATTTAATATTAATTTGATTATGTTATTTAGCAATGTGGTGTATTTGTAATAGTCGATAGGACCGACTGTAATTTCTTACATGTTTTAAGTTTGTTAGATATTTAAATTTGTTTTTGTGTTCTTTAATTTTTGATAAGAGTTATTTTGGGAATTCTAGTTTGGCATAGTAAAGGGTCACGTGGGAATTTGTATATCCAGCGTCGCAGCTCTTGCGTTTGGTTTTTTACATAGCTAAAAAAATTACCTTATCGTTTTGTATAATTTTATATGCGACGACGCCTTCTTTTGTATCTGTAATATTCGGAGTAGCGTTATCAAATGGGAAACGTCAAATTTTATCTTAAGTTTGTCATAAAAAATGTAAGCTATATTCTAAAAAAAGATACCATACTCTACGCAGGGCCGGAGCGAGGCCTGTTGGAAAACATAAACAGCGCACATATTTTTTTATATATATAAATAATTAAATAACGGAATAAATAACTAATTTATTTATAAGAGTAATAATTTAAGTGGGATTAAAAAGAAATCTCATTACCATTCTTTGTTATTGCTTTTGCCAACAAAAGGCTTTGAATGAAGAAAACCCAAAATTAATATTTTCTCATTATAAAAAATACAAACCAGAATTTTTGGAAGTTTTGATTTATAGAATCTGAATACGATTTAGTTAAGAAAGATTATTAATGTATATACTTAAATATTTGTATAGGGATATACTAAATGTAAGGTATTCAAACTTTTACCGACTACCACTAAAACTAAGCCATAATTAATACTGCACACTAATACCGAATTATAATCGACTTAGCACCAAATGTCAAAAAGTCCTTATATCTGCAAGATCTTATTTAAGAGATATTAAAAATAAATTGATAAACAGCATTAAAGTTCCACATCACTTTCCAATCCATTGCTGGGTACTTACATTTGAACTTAATACGGTGCCAAATCTATAAGATCACTTTAGCTGGCAAAGAGCGGATCACTTTATCCATTGGAATTAGTATTAACATTCATAATTGTTACATTATTATACCTTAAAATAATCTGCAGCTTTGCCGAAACTACGGAAATACCCTTCACCATTTTAAAGATAATATAGATTGCATTAATGTGTTATTATAAGCATATTTTTCATGTTTCCATAACAAATGGACGACGTTATTCTTATTAGATGCCAGCAAATTTTTTCAGTAGAATTCTGATCATTTATGCACATACATACTACAGTCATGTGATTAATAATAGGAAAAGTGATATGCAAGAACAACATATGATACGAAAGATAGTAAAAGAAAACAATTATTGCTAGTAAACATAATTTAGAAATTGGTTATTAATTACAAAACAATATTTCGTTACAAAAGTTTGGGCAACTAGACACGTATTGTAGTAAATCTTCTTTGATTTTCCTATTTTTTAATTAACAATAATTTAATTTGTTGCTCCTGCATATCACTGTCCCTATTATTTTTCACATGACTGTATGCATTGTCACACCTTTCATTTCTTCTTATCGCTGTTACAATTGGAATAGCAAACTTAATATACACTACAGTCTATGCGCGGTAGGGTAAAATAGTCTGACGTCATGTGTAACTAAAACAACAAATCTAATAAAAATTATATATAAAAAAAAATAGAAAAAATCATTTAAAATTATAAACAAGTGCAAAAAAACCAAAAAGTAAATAAAAGAAAATTGATGCGAAAGAAATAAAGCAAAATAGAAGAAGAAATGTGAAAGAGGGCGCGCGTTAAAGAAAAACAACAAAAGCAAACCGCACAAATTCCGCTTTTGGCTTTTAAGCTGCGCCTTCTCTTTCGCTCTCATGCGCGCGCTCCCTTTTTTTTCAACACACTCTTTCAATCAATTTCAAAATTCCACTTTGCACTGCAGTCGCCCCGCAACCTGTACTCCCCTCATCCACCAACCATAAGCTTCGCATATTAAACTTCTTAATTGAAATTTTCAAAATTCACTGCGTAAACAAACAGTTTTTTTTTCTTATTCTCGATTTTTTTCGTTTTCTCGAAAACAACCCAGCAAACAATTTAACTCTTCACAGACTCTAATTGTTCACTTTATTCTTAGCCTTTACCTTTATGAAGAGAATTTATTAATGTCCGATATAAGCGTGTCTCCCTTCGTGTAAAGGCACTCAATTACGAGTCTGAATATGCGACTTAAAAGTGACATATATGAGTCTTTTCAGACTCTGATAAGCATGTAAAATGTATCTTTTCTGACTCTTATTAGACTCCAAATATATGCCTTAAACGTGTCATAAATATGAGTCTTTTCGGACACTTATTAATATCTAAAATGAGCGTGTTTCCCTTCCAAATTCACTTTTGATTTTTTTATTAATGCAATTTTAAATTATCCTTAGTTTATTATCAAGCTCTGACTTTCATATTGTCCCGTTTTTATAGTGTAATTGAGCGTTTGAAATATCTGATATCTTAAGTCTAGAAATAATTATAAATATTATTTGATAAAACCTTTACCTTTGTGAGATTCGAACCACCTTTATAAGTATTTTTGATTGCCTATAATATTTACTAAATATGCAATGCAACATATCAGTAAATCTTGACGAAGAACATTTGTATACATTTTGTTGGTAAAACGTTTTAACACTCTTGTATTCGTCAAAATTATGACACGTATAATTGTCTAAAATCTGAAGGCTCATGAAATTGTCAGATCTATGACACTTTTTGGAGGGGCTAATTCTGAGCGCCCATAAAATGGTTTGCTGGGTACTCACCTTCTTGCCGTTTATATGTATATGTCCTTTCTTTATGCTCCGGTTTTCTTTGCTGATATTTTGCACTTTTTGTTGCTTACTCTCTTTCTTAGATTCCTTCTTCAATTTTGTTTCATATTTCACTTTAAATTTTGCAAAGTTTCACAATTTTTTTATATTTTTAATTAATTAATTACAATTTTTTATATGCTAAACACACGCTTTCACGCAAAACTTATTTTTTGTTTTTTAATATTCCGTCAAACTAAAAATTTTCAACATTTTTTTTTTAATTTTTTGATAATTTTCTTTGATAATTTTTTACAGAAAACGGAAAACGCCGTCGTTCCGCGCAAGTCGTGTGTGCTGACGTGAGCTCCAATTTTAAACTTGCGCCGTTGAGCAATTTTTGTGGGGATATTTGTTGTTGTCCCCCAGAATTTCCCCTAACCGTTTTCCAATAAAGAAAAACCCTTTTTAACATTTCCAAACTCTTCCTCAAAGTTCGGAAATTCAGAACAAAGTCGTACACTGGAAGTGCAGCTAACCATTTTACTGTTTATAAGAAAAAAGTAAATAAGATATCGGTCAAGGGAAGAACAAGAACATTAAACCAACATCAAATGACGTCACAGTCACTCTACGTAACAGCTGTTTTCTATCAGATTTTATTTTTTTAATCGAAAATATCGTTAATTCAAAAAGAGTATCGACAAAGTGATATTAGAATTTACGTCACACAATGTCAACTCCTGATCAATCCGGATGGTCCAAAGACACAGTTAAGAACCTGTTCAAATAGTACACAAACAAGAGATGAGATTGAGCGATTGTGTAGGGGTCACCGCTTACTCAAAAGTTGACCACACCTGTTAAAAATTGGCCTGCCGAAATATATTATTCATGGAGGAGATTCGCAAATTTAATGCTTCAAATTAATTTAAAAATCTATTTTTCACAATCTTAACTCAACGAAAAGCTGAAAAAAATGAAACCATCATTATTCGTGTGAAGTCACATTCCAATGCTTCTATGATTTATACATCATTGAGGCGTTATTCTTTAGGCAATATTAATGATTCATTTAAATCCCTGCAAATAATATACGATTTGATATTTAATATACATTTTTATGTTTGACAATATATTTTTCCTTATATTAATACTTTGAAATTATTGATGAAATTTCCCTCCACTGTTAAGAAGGAAAATTTTAGGAAACTGTAGCCAAAAATAAATTTCATTAATTTAAAATAATTAAACCAAATAAACCGGCTGAAGATTACTTGTATGAGGGTTTAAAGCCCTAATTAATTCCATTCATTTGACAAGTCATTTGTCTTAATCCGCCTCAGTATTCTTATGCATTAATTCTTTTTTAGACAATTATCGACATTTTTCAACAAAATTTCTTTAAGCTACAATAATTAAAATTAAATTCTGTATATATTTGGATTTGATATCGTTGTTTCTTAAATTCTAATCAGAAACTAGTATAATTGCACTCTTCTTGCTAATGTAAGCCGTCCTTTAGTTTTTCAGCCAATGTTTGGCATATGTTTCGTGTTGGCAACACTTGATTTGTATTTTCCAAAATGGCGGTTGCTCGCTCTGTTCGTTTTGCGTCAACTTCATTATTCATTGCAAAAATCTCCTCGCCTTCAAAACAACGAACGGCGGCCGAGAGAAACAAGTTCAATTAATTTTTATTTGGAAGCTATTTGGATCTTATTAGAAAATAATAATCAATCAATTATTTTGGGGCAACCAACGCACACGTCGTCGCACCCCAGATAATAATAAATAAAACAAGTTGCAAGAAATCGGGATACAAATTCTTGACAAGCAGCTGGTATAGCTTTCAAAATCGAAAAAAAAAATTAATTGGAAAAATTGTTTTCTCGTGTGGTTCGTGAATTTTTGATTTCACTTCGCTTTGGTTTTTGCTGTTTTTTCGTCGCGTTTTCGGCTGTTTTTTTCTGGCTACTTTTCGATAAAACATAAAAAAACAAAAAATTCGTTTATTTTCTTAATTTCTCTGAACGTAAGAAAAAACGTAAAGCAGAAATTTCGAGATTGAATTTTTGTTGATTGGGCGGAATAATTTGAATGGACGACGTGATTGTTCTCAGCAGCGAACAAGATTCCTCATCAGACATGGACGTGGAAGTCGACTCAATGGACGCGGAACAAATCGTTCCCAAGGATAGTGCAACGTGAGTACATGCGGGGTTCGGGCGGTCGAAATGAAAAAGTAAAGAACGCAAATAATTTCATGTGGAGGAAAAAAAAAAATTTCCAATTGCAAGATAGAACTAGTAAGAGAATTGTCTTCGGCTATGCCGAAACTCATATACCCTCCGCCATATCAACGACACCGAAAGATATGCTTCTTTTAGCACATAAGTGCATATGTCAATATTATAAGCGTTGTTATTGGATCACGCCTCTTTGGTTACTACTAGAGTGCTAAATATTGAATATTAGCTCTTAAACTACGGCTGTAGTCGTTGAGACAGACAAACGTACGGACAGACATCGAGTCTATTTAGAAACTGACGCTGATCATTATTATATATACTTTGTCATAGCTCCAACGCCCCCTTCTGGGCGTTGCAAATGGAAGAACAAACTCTATATACCCTTCGGTAAGTGCATTTACACTTGGCGAAGGGTATAGAAAAGATAAAAGCACGCTTTTTACTCTGTTTTTTTTTAATTTCTCTGTGAGCTGTTTTTATGTAATCGCTTACTGTGTGACAAGCGCAAAACAGAACCACAAAGAAAGGAGAAGCAGCAGAATGAATGATACAAAAACGAAAAAACGAAATTTCATAAAAATTTTAACAATTTCAAATAATCTACGCAGAAGACAATTCGTTTCTGTTTTTGCTTGAAATTCCCTCGAACGAAACAAAGAAACTGGTGTGCTTTGGCACGTGTAAACGTTTGGATGAGAAGGGGTGAGACGTGGTAATGGGGTAAAAGAGGTGTGGACAAGTGGCGCAATAAGTTGTGCAGCCCGTTTTTGTTTGTTTTTTTTTAATTCAGAAAACTTAAAAATAAAAAAAGTTGCACTAAAATACTTGTAGAACAAATCTTTCACACATAAACAAAATAATTTTTTAAGAATAGAATGATTATAAATAAATACGAATTTTTAATAGTCTTAAACCGGTAAATACTAACTTACAAATTTTTTTAAATATACTCTGGTTACGGCCTTGGTTCTCATAAATCAGTACTACCAAAAGCCTGTTTAGATGTTTGTTGTAAATAGGCGCCAGAAGGCAGTTGCACCTTTGGGATTTACCGATTAGTAAATTTTCTTTTTTGCTGAATGTCAATATTCTAAACAGACGTATTTTGAGTTGTGCCACATTTAAATAAATACATAAACGATTATTTCTTGTATTGATTTTGTGCGATTTTTGGAACTTTAAGTTTTTTACTCTTTCGGTGAAAGCGACATAAGTCGAATATGAATTTTTCGATTTTTTTTTTTAAATTAATTTTTCACTATTTTAACAAAACAAATTTAAAAAAAAAAATGTTATTGGCTCAAAATAATTTTTTTGCATTTGCGAAAAATAAAATTTTTTGAGTTGTGCTACTTTTGAAGTTTACATATACACGAGTATAAAAATAATGTAAAATGCATAATTGACAACAAAGAAAACTTCATTGTTGAGTGAGGAAAGCAAATTGTAAGTTGGAAGCTTTGTTGTTTGCTTTCTTCATCGAAAATGGCAAATCGACTCATTTTGAACTAGTTCGCCTCTTCGCCAGCATTCAAACTAAAAATGGCAAATCATATCCACGCAGGAAATTGTAATTTATTCGATGAAAAGTCAATAAAACCGAATAAGAAAATAAAAAGTAATTACGCTGTCTAAATACGATGAAATTAATATATATACTTACTATATATATGCACAATTTATTTACGTTATATCCGGGCGCGCAAGACAAAGTGACAAGCGAACAAACAAAAAAAAAAAAAACAAGCAACTTTTTTTTAGCTTAAAATAAATTCAACAAAAATAAAAATAAACAAACTGAAATGCAGCTGATGAATGAACAAAAACAGCAACATTTGAGAAAAGAAAAGCGGAAATTATTGATGTATAGAGAGAGAGATAAAAGCGAAGATGAAGAGTCCTACAAAAAATAAAAAAAAATTAAACAATTTCCAAGTCGTATATAAATCAAACAACAACGAAATGTTTTATTTTCAAAATTGTTTGTTTTACGTTTTAAAATAAACCGTTTGCTAAAAATAACAA
The DNA here is from genome assembly GCA_949127995.1 of Suillia variegata. NCBI lineage: Eukaryota > Metazoa > Arthropoda > Insecta > Diptera > Heleomyzidae > Suillia > Suillia variegata. Next base: position 14,401,810 of record OX421844.1, read on the forward strand.
AAAGTTGAAAAAAGAAACATTTTCAAAGAGTTTAACTAAGCTTAAGTGAAATTGATAAAAATTTCGTATTGAAACATTTTCATCTTTTGTTTATAAATTTTCCTGTATTAATTTTGTCTCTCTCTCTCTCTCATCTCTTCCGAAAGGTCATTTGCGATTTGTGACGCGTAAAATTGCGCAAACGAAATTGATTGAGTAAAGAAACTTAAACGTTTGAAAGTGACTCGACCTGCTGATAAATAATTTATTTGGTTTTTAATAACGTCGCGGCTTGTTTATAATTTTTATAGTTTGCATTTTTAATTTATGGAGTGCATTTTTTGTTTGTTCAAGTTTACAAATGCAGGAAGTCGTTAAGATATCGTGTCTGTCTGTCTGTCTGTCTGTCTCTAAGGAAACCACAAGCAGCGAAATTTTACTTAAAGTTGGAAAATGAAAATTGTTTAGATTTTACTTATAAACATTCGTTTGCGGTTAAAGTTTTATAACTTAATTTGGTAACGATTTCAAATGTTGAAAGAAATCTTTCGTTTAACATTTCTCTTAATGTAAATTGTTTTGGTATTTCGTATTAATGTGAATTTTACATTTTTTAATGTTGATAGTACACTAATTGACTTACTTTCTTAACTTCAGACCACTCCTTAGGCGCTTTAGAACTAACTTTCAATATTAAGTTCTGTTGAATTTATTTGTAGCTTAACTTGTATACTTTTTGTTTCTTTACCAAACTGTTAACAAATTTCAAAAGGAGTTTTTAATAGAACTTGATTTGAAAAGCTTTTATTTGCCAATTTTGCATTTGAATATTTTAAATGTTTGAGGCTATACTTAAAAGTCGTTTGTTCCCTTTTATGAGATCAGGGAGTATATGAAGAAAAATTGTTTTACAAATTTTTTTGGATATACCCATGGTAAAAAAAAATAAGGTGAGAAAAGTGAAAAATTTCTCTCTCCACCTCGATATTGTTTTTTTGGATATTCAATATTGAAACCCATGGTGAAAAATATAAGGTGAGAAAAGTGAAAAATGTCTCTCTCCACCTCGATATTGTTTTTTTTTTGGATATTCAATATTGATACCCATGGTGAAAAATATAAGGTGAGAAAAGTGAAAAATGTCTCTCTCCACCACGATATTGTTTCCCTTTTAGAAAATTGCAATTTGAATTAAAATTTTTGGAGCAGTTGCCGGGGTTGCTACAAAATAATTAAATAAAAACCACAACTTAGTTTGTTGTCAAAAATAAAGAAAAATCTGTATTCAAAATAAAGCAGAAAAATAAGGCAGAATAAGGCGGGGTGAGTTCGCTCAACTTGCGTTCTCATTTCTATTTTCAAATATTTTTATTCAACTGATTTACTTCCAAAACATAAATCTACTAATTGAAATTAAAAAGGTTTAGTTTGAACTTTCAAATTTATTTTGAATAAAATTTTTTTTGTTTTTTATACTAAACTTTTGTCTGCTAACTTTTCTTAAGTAAATTCGCAATTTCTTTTTAAAATTCATTTCAATTTTATAGAACGCAATGCTTTTTTGTTTGTTTGTTTTATCTTTTCCTGGTCATTACCAAATCAACACAAACATATTTTGGTCTTAAAAATAAACCGTTATACATTTCAGCCACATTCGGCATGACTCAAGCCGCCTCAGACGCGGCAAAATTTCCGCGAAACTCGATAATGAGTTTGCAAACTGGAAGCTTTGCGTTTAATTTTGTTTACTTATTTAGCAAATATGATTTCACGGTCAATGTGTGATTTCAAATAAATGGTTTATTATTTTCAAATCATTTGTGAATTCGGTAATTAATTGATTAATTTAGATGAATCTTAATTTGAACATGTCTAAAATAGTAAAGTAAAGTTTTGGAAGTTTTGTCCAATTAGTATTTTGAGTAAAAGTCAACGTCAATGAACTCGAAAGTTCAGAAATGATGGCGGCAGCACACGAACGCAACCGACGCATGTTTTTAATTATTCATGGCCTCGAAATGGAGTGCACACGCCTCGAATTCAGCTAAACTAACGCTTTAATATCTTGTTCACATTTTATTTAATGTTAACAAAAATAAAAGCGACCCACAAACACGCCAACTGACTGTTTTGTTTTTGTTTTCTTTCTTTTATATACGAATATAATTCGTTTTCAAAGTGAACGGACGCACTTGACTCTTGTGCAGAAACTTGCCGTCAAAACAATAACCCGGAATAAATTTTGCGCATTTTCATGCTGACAATTGCTTACATAATATCATTTTATTTGTTGTAGTTATTCTCGTTTTTTTTGTTATAATAAGTACATCCCACACAATTGTTTTTGAAAGCAATCCAAATTTATTTGAATGTCTCACTTGCTGTGCTTTTGTTTTGCTCGCACATATCTCTGCATTTTATTTCATTGTTGCATTTTCTAAAGACTAAGTTTTAACTTTTTAGGACACATTTTACTAGCATTTTTTTGTATAGTTTGTTACCTTTACATTCTTTAACTCTCACATGCTTAGCTTAGCTCAGATCTGCTCAGTTTAAATTTATTCTTTTAATTTCAATAAACTTTTGTTTTTTAAAATTATTTATGTATGAAGCTAAGACAAAAAATGTCATCTCCAAATTTGTCTAATTAACTTTTCCATTTTTTGAATCTTGTACCGAAGAATTAATGCCTCTTTTGCATTAGTCATTTCGGCAGTGGCCTGACACCAATTCGACAATGCTTGACGTGTTCTTTTTGAAAATATTAGCTGAATTCTACAAAATTGGACAAAACCAGTTTCTTGACTTATTCTTGAATTTCTTTAACTTTAAGCCGGATCATTAATAACCATTTCTATGAATCACACATAAAAGAGTTCCAAATTAATTACATTTTTATTTACCAAAGAAATATTTAAATTTTTAAAGCGTTCTTTCTTAGTTAAGGGGAAGTACTTGTTGCGTTGTGTTCAACAATATTTTATTGATTTGAATGTATTTCTGTCTAATTAGAAATCAAAAATGGCTCTTGGAAAACAAATATCGACATCTTAAAGAACAAATTTTGAACAATAAACCATCGTATTTGTGTATCCTTACAAATTAGTAAACAACGTTTTCGTATGCACTTTCTTGGTTTTCGGTGTTAAACAAAACAAAAAAAGTTTAGATACCAAAAATTCGTTCAAAGAAATGTACGAAATTTTTCCGCTGAATTACCATATAAAGTACATCGTAAACTTTTTGTTTGCCAAATAAAAACAGCTGATTTTCACGCTATAAATTTGCAAAGTATACGAGGCAAAAATTAGTTTGAATGAATATTAATTTTAAACATAAATCGTCGTTTTTATAAAGTTTTTATTTAAATAATATACATACTATATTGTTTTGTATATATTTTGAAGACTTTATCTTTTCGAAAGGTATTTTAAATACCAAAATGATATCGAAAATAATTTTCTGTGAGCTGTAATGCAACGCCTTTTCAATTCAATATAATTTTCCCAATGCTTCTCCATCCTCCCCCATGTTATTTGGTATGGTATAAATATCCAAGGATACGCCAATCATTACATAAACAGTTTTTTTTTTCGCTTTGTTTGCCAACACCAACAACTTTTATTTTAGTTGAACTTTTTATTGTTAACCTTTAGGTAGGATGAACTCTTTAACATATAACAACGCCCGCACAGTTTGCATTGCTTCTTCTTCTTCTTTTTTGTCTTTCAACTATGTATATATGTATGCTTGTCTGTATGTATATCGGACATTTGTGTATACCACTTGACTCTTACTCTATACCGACCCGACGACAGCATCACCTGATGATTTATTTTTAACTCGCCGATGCAGTTTATAAATAAAATGCATTTACTAAATTGTCTTCAATTTGCAATTATAAATTGTATCCTTGAGCTGCAGCTGACAGACTTCCTCATGTATACCAACTATGCACCGCTTGAGCGTTAACTCTACATTTCTTCTTTTGACTTAATTTAAGTGCTGAGTTGGGGAGGGGGCAGAGGCTCTTATTTCTTCAATGAAAGTTTTAGTGATTAATAAAATTTGTGTTTTACTATTTTTGTGCTTTTATCGATTTCTAATTTATTCGTTAATGCGTTAACTCTTTTCCTCTTTTCTTTTTATAGTCCGCTTTAACAGTTACCAATTCAATTTGAATTTGTATTATGACGTCAACTGGTTTTTTGTTTGTTTCTTTGTTTTTCTTCTTTGACTCATGTTTTTGACAGCTTTATAAAATATCATTCGTCGTCTTATTGTCTGCTGATGCTGCTGCTGGAAAAACCGCGGTTGGTCTCTCCATGCTAACAAATAACGATAAAATAAGTGCAGCTTCATGAGCGCGCTATGACGTCAGCAGATCTTGACTGCAGACGCTTTATTTTTCAATATTTATTGACGCAACGAGAAATCTTGTTATCGAATTATAGCAAATTTAATTTATCCTAGATTGGCTTTTCTCTTCTGCAAGTCATTTTTTTATTTTCTTGCTCTGAGTTTCTTTCCGTTTGACGTATTTTTCCTTTCTACTTGTAATTGTTTACACTCTGCGAAAGTTAAGACGACAATTTTGTTTGTGAATGTATTTTTAAAATAAATAAAATATTATTTCTCTTCACTTTTAAATTTCATTTCCTTAAGCTATGCTAACATAATTTCGCCGATTAACCTAATTTCATGCTGACTGCTTGTCACAACTAACTGAAGAACACTCATGCACAAGATTATTAATTATGCTTGATGGCAACTTCTGAAGCAATTAAGTTGGATTTTTTTTTGTAATTTTGATTATATTTTTTCTATATCTTGTTCGATCAATTAATTTTACATTATCTTATTATAGATTATGTAAAAATCATACAAAGAAAATACTCACATTTTAACAATGCATTGTGTGCATTTTTTTTCTTTTATAAAATTAAAAGGAACTTATCCGCGTACCTATTATTTTTCTTGCGAGTGTTAACTTTTACCTTAGCTCGAGTAAAAGCAGACCTTGTTCCGTTTGCTTTTCTGCCGCAGTAAATTCAATTTCAGGCCACTTCAATCAAATTTTACTTCCATCTGACAAATGTTTTTTTCTTTTTTTTTCTTTTCTTAGTCACAAATTACCTTGACGAGGTTATTTCTGTATCGCACACACAAGTTATTGGGTCAAAAAGCGTTTTTGGTTTGTTTTTATTAGCTGCTTTTTCAATATGTCAATTAAATAACACCAAAAAAGTTTCAAATCAGCTGCAATTATTTGATTCAATAATTTGTTGTTTTTTCTTATTTTGGTTGTATTTTTTGCTTGAAATATTCTTAAGTTTTTTTTATTTTTTAATTGAATTTTGGCGGATGTTGTGGGTTTGGTTATGAGCTTTGATCATAACTTCCCATGATTATTTAAAAAAATTACGTAATTGTGGTATCGTCATTGACAAATATTTTTGTTGTTGTTCGCAGATAGTTGAGGTTAAGTGTTAATGAACAGAATTACTCAACACAAAAGAGAAGTAATGAACTTTTTGTATAAAATAAACAATTTTTTGTTTTATAATTCGTAAAGACTAAAATACTTAATAGTTTTTTAATGCTATAGCGAAAAACTATAATACAAAAATTATTTGAATGTTTAAAAAATGTTATTCTCTTCGACTTGATGTGGGTTTAAATTTGTTACTTTGTTGTTTTTTTTAATTGAGCTGCTAAGCTTGAATATTTTTCTCAAATTTTATTTCAACGTAAAATACTTCTAAGTTACTTTTTTATTGGCACGAATCATGGTTGAATAATAAGGTTAGGAAAGTTGAAATGAGAACGCAAATTGAGCGAACTCACCTCGATTTCTGCCTCCTGTCTTATTTTAAAAGTTTGTTTTTTTGATTTTTGACAACAAACTACGTTGTTGTTTTTATTTACATAAACAGTTAGTAGCAACCATGGCAACGACACAAAAAATACATTCTCAAAGAGAAACAATATCGAGGTGAAGAGAGACATTTTTCTACTTTTCTCACCTTATATTTATTACACCATGGTACGAATGTATCTGACATATTTTAAATTAATTTTATGCAAATTGTTTCGTTGGGAAACCTTTAAGTAAAATTGTACATTGTCGTAAAATTGTCGCTTGTCTTAGATAACACATGTTTACATTAGATTGAAATAACAACCATTAAAATGTGTAACAAAACATTTCACCTACATTTTGTGTTATTGCGACAAATGTTGTCATAAATTACAATTTTCTGTTTTTGCAAGAAAATAAAAAAATGTCGTTAGAAAACGCCGTCGTCGGTGTTACAATTTTTTTTTTACTGTGTGTGCGATGTTGTAGTTGTTGTAAATTTCAATGTCAAACTTACCCATCTCACACGCCGTCACTCGCATCAATGTCAAAATAAAGCAATCTTATCTCGTACGGAGTATTTAATTCAATCTGCTACGGTTTTGAAGATATGCATGCACCAGTAGTACACGCTTCAATTGCGCTCAATCGTTCGTCCGTCCGTCCGTCCGTCCGTCGTATCTGCATATTGCTGCAGTGCTGTGATGTGACTTGACGTGAAGTGATGCTGATGTGTTGCAAAGCATTATCTAATTTTTTTTTTATCTTTCCTTTGCATAAAACTGTTGTCTCAGCTGGACAGACGAACACACAAAGTGGTGGTCTGGTCCGTGTCTCATTTTACCGCTTCTGCTTGTGTCGCTGCTTTGGCTAATCTGTTTCAATTTGAAATTGCCACCGCCATCGGCCGATTTCTTTATTTATGAGTCTCGATGATGCGCGAGCGCCGTGTCGGCCGGTCTTTGGGCGCTCTTGTTTGCATCTTGTGAATTTGTAATGATTTGCATTTTTGTTTAGCCCCACTCCCCGAAGTCTTTCTTCTTTATCTGCAGCACTTTGTAATCGATTTTGATTTCCTTGGCAAAGTGCAGTTTTTCAATATGTTAAGCACGGTAGCCGATTTTTTTATCGCGCTCGACTGCAGTTTAAGTAATTGAGTTGTTGTTGTGTTTTCACTGCTGTTGTTTGTGCACATTACGGAAACTATTATTAGTCTCAGTTTACGGTAGCCTTTCCGCTACAGTTGAGTTGAATGGTATGTTAAGTTTGTAACCAGTTGTTGTATATATTATATATATTAAATTATCCAAGTATTAAATTAAAATTTAATTCAGATTTAACAGACAATTTTATATTGAGACAAAACGAAAATATGGAATAAATGACAAATTGATAAAAATATTAATATACATCGTAATCAGGGCACTCACATATGAATCAATAATGATTTCGCGATCGGGCGGAAATCCACGCTCGTAAATTCTGTAAATGAATCGCTTTACGATTCGTTAGTAAATGCCGACTAGCGATTCGCTTATTATTTGTGAATTTGTAAATTTGTTGTAGCATAAAATTGCAAATTTATCGTTTTTACGATTCATAAGAGTAATGCTTTTACGATTCGTTTGAGAATGTTCACTAGCGATTCGATAACGATATCATTTTCGAATTTATTTAAGAATCGCTAACGAATTACTTTTTGCCTTCTGGTTTGTCGGTTTTTATTTAATTGTTTTGTAATTTAGAGTACAAAAAGAATTTTTTATGAAATTTTTTGTATTGTTTAAGGCATTTAAGTTTCAACGTTGCCACTAATATTAGAAACTTGCACAAATTTGTTTTACCAAAGTAATTTGTAATTGTTTTTTCCTACAAAGTATGTTTTTAATTTCATATTTCTTTCGTGCAAATTTCACTTGTTTCCATTGCGGATGTTTTTATTTAATTTTTTTTTTGTTCATTACACTGAAAAGAGTTTACATTGCACTTTCACTCATTAGCTGTGCTCTTTTTCTTTTCTATTGAAAGAAATGAAAGAGTGCTCTCAATTGGCTCATTTAGCTCATTTTATTTTATATATATTACTTGGACTTTGATTAATTCTTGCTACAAATTTGTAGCGTGAGCGTCGCCTACTTGCAGACTCGTTCTGACTGACTACTCACCATATTTTCTTTTCGAACTGCACTGAATCGAATATTTTATATTGCTAATTGGGCGCCCATTACCGAGCACAGCTCTATTATCTAATAAAGTGCTAACAAGAAAAGTGCTTGTAAAAAACAAAAAAAAAAAATAATTCCATTTTCTTTTTCTCTTGTTTCAATGAATAATTCCGACCTACAGCAAGCAAAACATTTTTCAATTATGTTAATTTTTCTATAAATGGGACATTAATAGCCCACACACACACACATGAGCGCAACGTATCTCTTACACTCGTTTCGTTCTCTCCCTTCCGAGATATTGCAATTTTGAATTTTTGCAGAAGCTCGGCAGCGCCAGACGACGATCATGCCAGCATGATCGTAGGCTCAACTCTCGATTCGATTTGGCGCGTCTCGCCAGTCTGCCAATCTGTGCAGCAGTTCACATTACGCTCGCTCTCCCAAAGCAATTTACCAATTGCATTTTTATTGCATTCATTCGTCTGACTTGGTTTGCCTAGCTGGCTGGCTGGCTGTCTGTCTCATATTGAGTTTCGGTATCGTAAAACAGCGGCAACCTACGACAGAATTTCGTGTTTCGCTTTTTGTTGGCGAATGCGTTCAGTGCGTTCTTGAGTTGTGGAGACGACGGAATAACGTGTTTGCTTTCTATAAGTGCCCATAGGGGGAAAATCGTTTTTTTTTTTTTTAAATATTAAAAATATTTTGTTCAGTGCAACCTTAAAACTTGTGTGCAGTAACGGGTTAACCTTATTGTCTGTGCATACGGTTCACTTTCGATGAACATATAATTTAATAAATTTCGAAATAAAAATATTGAATTTTTCGTTTGTGCATTTTCACACGAAACGATCGAGTGCGTTAAAGTGTTTTCGAAAGTGTGCTAAATTAAAAAAATCGTGTTTTCGCTTCACGTAAAATCGTTTTTAAATAAAACTCATGTTGGATTTTATAAAGTTTGTTTTGAGTTGTGTATGACGGCGCCGTGCAACTGTAGTTCTTATATTTTAATCAGCGAAATACAACATTCAAAATGCTCTAGTAAGTTCGTCATTTGTGTTTTTCGTTTGCCAGTTTTTAAATTGCCAGTTTAACATTTGATTTGCATTTAGTTGGGTTTTTTTTAATCTTTTGACATTTTGTTTAACCGCAAAACCTTATTTTTTTTAATAAACAAACCACATTTGCATGAAGGTCTTAATGTTTTTATATATTTTGTTTAAAAAACAATCGCAAATATTGTTAACTTGTCTCTACGGTATTTAGATTAGATTTAATAATGCACTTGAGATTTGTTTATTTTTATAAATTCATTGACCCTAGCATTGCTCGCGTGAATCACTTTCGCTGTAGAGACTTTAAATTCTTTCATTTCGGATTATGTCAAACAAGCAATTAATGTTTTTGGTCGATATCTTGTTAGCTCTAGCAGATATGCATCTACTTAGTACGAGTTTTTAATAAAGTTAAATTTAGTATATCAGACTTTACATTGTAAATAACTTTTAAACTCTGAAATTCTATAATAAGTTGAGAAGTTTAAATTAACTGAGTTTTGTTGTTTTTTTTTCATTTATTCAAAAATTTAACCAATTTAAAGTAAATATGAAAAATGGTGAGGCCATTCCGGTGAGAAGAACCTCACGTGAAACAATTTTTAATATTTTCCCAACCAGTTTCCAGTTTCCTAATCAATAACTGGTCAACATCGAGTCACTTGACTTGTTGTCAAGACCTCTAAGAGATCATCGTTTCGAATGCTACCTTCGTTCTTACCTTATAATACTTTCCTATACAACTCTTGTCTATTGTTCGTATTTAACTTTTTCCTGTCTATTTTTATTAGCATAAAAAGTTGATACTGAAATGTTGTTCCTATAATAATCTTTAATTATTTATTTGTGTATAATAATATTTTTTTTCTTTTCGTACACCAACAGGGAAGAGCCTCCTTTAAATTATCGCCGCAATAATTGTTTCGTGTAAAATGCGTTTAAATGGACAAAAATACGATTCCAGAAATGCCATTAAAAGCCAAGCCACACGGAAATGTAATAAAACAAATTGAAAATACTCTTTCGGGGAAATTTGTGGCCGCCGTTGAGTTGCGTGTCGGACAGAATTTTTAAAATGTACGAGTACACACATCTCAAATGACTTAATGGACAATTATTTTTTTTTTATTAACGAATTTATGTCACTTTGTTAAATATGGCAGCTCCATCCGACCGCCGCAACTCGTGAGAGTCGAGTCTGTATTTTAGGACGTCTCGCAGTCTTTTTTTTTTAACTGAAATTCATTTTATAAAAATAAACAATTGTATTGCGAACATTTTCGCCCTTCACCCGCTTAAAAATCGTTTGATAAAACACAAAAGAACGAACAAAAAACCTAAAATTAAAATCTTCATTTAACCAAAAAATGAGAGCAATGAACGCGCGCGCCGCAGCAAACTTTTTCCGACAAAATGCGCCCGCTCTCGCACCGCTGCCTCCTCGTTTTATTTTATCTTTGCTGTTGGTATTTTTAATTTTTAATTTTGTATAAACAAGAATTTTGTCTTCGCTGTTTTTCTTTTTTTTTTCGTATGCTTTTCGTTTACGTTGCGTATGTACATACGTACATTTAATTTCTCTTTTACGAGTTTTGTTTTTTGCGCCACAATGTCGCCGCGACTCCTCCGTGCCATGCCGTGCAGTTTGCACTGAATTGACCCAAATTTGTTTAGAATTTGCAAAATTGCAAATTTAAAAAAAAGACACAAAACGCGTTTCGTCGTATTCAAAGTTTTCTTGCGTTTGTTTAGCTCCCACATCCCTTCCGTCGCATATCCAAACAAACAGCATAAAATACGAACTTATTTAATGTATTCGGCGCTCGTTGGAAGCCAATTTTCTGCAAAATTGGAGAAGTCGTTTCGTTTCGGCTGTTTTCGAAGAAATTTACAGAAGAACAAACCAAATGTTTTGTTGTTTTCCAAAGTTTTCCCTAAAAGAACGAGTTTTGTAAGGTTTCGCTTTTTTGTATGGCTGGATATCAGATAATTCGAGCAAGATTGTCAGTCTAAGAGTTAAGACATAAAGTTTAATAAGCTTTTAATTAGTTTAATTCCATATACCCAAAAGAATTTGGGTATATGGAATACAATATTTTGAAAACTTTAAGTAAATTTTTAACAATTTTAGGTATTTAATGATGTTGTCGATAACTAATTAACTAACAAGAACAAACTTATTGTAAACTTTTTGATCAACATTTTTTTACTGGGCATCTCAAAAGTTATTTGATTAAGTTATCTTTACGAGATATACAATTTTCTTTAAATTACTTTCAATGGCTAGTGTAAATTTTTTGTTCTTATTCTTGCATTTTCTTCTGGATTTTTTGCATATTTTCTGAAAAATCATGATTTGGCTATATTTTCCAAAAACTGAATAAATAAAGATAGTAAATTCCTTTTGTTTTCATTTTTTTTTAATTAACACCATATATTTTATTGTTAATTTAAATAAATTTTTAAATTATTTTCAAGAATTACAATTTTTTTTATAATTCAAAAATTTTTCCATATTTTTATCCCACAATATTAAATTATTGTGAAATTTCTCCATATTAAAAAAAAAACTGTGCAAATCACCACAAGTAACAGGTGGAATGCATGCTTAACTACCCAAGCATTTCTCCACACATGAACTAATTTTTTCTTAAACTTACTCACGTACTCACTCCCATCTTTTATCTGAGTTTTTAATTACTTATCGTAATCCCTATCTGTGATCCAAACTATCAACCATTTTTAAATCGATTATCTGCTGCTTTTAAAGTTCCTCCACTTCTTTAGAAGACACACGTTCATACCTAACTCTAAAAATGGCGTCGTCAATTGACTAGGTCAATAACTTTATTCGCTCTGCACACTGGGCAGCATGCCGAGTAGCACTTATCCGAGGCCATTGTTTGCAACATGGACTTACCAAGGATTTTAGCAAAGAGGGGGCATATTTTTATAAAAATAATTCCTTTACAGTCTTGAAACTTTAATAATAAAAGAAAAAGTTTCATAGAGTTTTAACTGTAAAAAGGTACTTCAAATTTATAATTTGTAAATTTTTGAATTTTTTACTTTTCAATTTGTTTCCATTTGTTTTAAAAGTTTTCTTTCTGGACTACGCCCATGGTTGGCATAAATGTTTGTGTTTGTGCAAGTGCATGTTTGCAGAAATGTGTGGCACGCGTTTCCCTCAATAAAAAAATGTCATTTCCACACACACTGTCAATGGTGGAGTGCGCGCAGTCGCCGCTGCCGCCACCTTCCGTCCATTATTGTAATTCAGCACTTCCGGTATGTTGGTTTTTTTTTTGGTTTTTCTACTCGACACGCACACACACATGAGGACATACCCTTACACACTATTTTTGCGGTTGTGGTGGGTCATGTCCATTCATATTCATCCAAATTCTCCGCTTAACTCTCTGGTCCCGTCTCCATTTCAATTCTACTCTGTCTTTATGTTTTTGTTGTTGTTACTGTTTGTTATTATGCTGTGGCATGCACCACGTTGTTATTGTTGTTGTTGTTGGTTATTTGTTGCTTTTTCTGTTATTATGTTCACCCTGCATGGTGCCCCGTTCCACTTTTGTCCCAGAATGCATTTCTGCATTTTGACCACGTTTCTGCTTCGGCTGCTGCTGTTGCTGCTGCCGCTGTCGCTGCAGCTACGTTGTCGATGTCGTCGCTGTGTCTGTTTATATTCCAAGCCAATCTTCCCTACCGCGCCAACATACGCTCTAACCCTTCATCTAGATTTCCGTTGCGCTCGTCTCACTTTTCAGCACTTTCGCTATACTACTCGCTCGGTCGTTCATCCTTTTGGCTTACTACCAACCACCAGCGATGTCGACCGATGACGACGACCGACCGACCGACGCCATGTGCTGCCTCTGCCATTGCAATTGCAAAATACGAATACGTGCTCCAGCATAGTCAGGCAGCAGGCAGAGGCAGTGGCAGTCAGTCGCCTTCGATAGTTTCCCGCAGCGAGTTGTGTATACAAAAATCATATTTTTGCGTGTTGTATTTTTTAAAAATTTGTTTGTTTGTTAAATGCAACATTTTTTCTATTAAATTTACTTACGTTATTCGTTACATTAATAATAGAAACAATAAAGTTAAGGTTGTACTAAATAACGTCCAGTTAGCAGTGAAATATATACATACATACATATATACGTACGAGTATATATAACAATTACAAATAAATAATTCGTATATGAATTCAGATGAATTTACATTTTTACCACGGTGAGTTTTGGCTTTTAATCAACTTGTATGAAATTTGTTTGGTATCTTCTTAACGAGTTAATATATAAAACCATTCTTGCAAAACTCGACTTATTTACTTTTACTTTTTTATATTGATTTAAAAGTTTCGTTAACTGTCAACAAAGTTCCGAAGCGCTCCGGATTAGCAATTAAAATTAAATTTTGCATTTTGCATTTTGCAGTCCTTGGCATATTTTTTTTTATTCTACGCCATCTGCAAGCACGGACCTTAGTTATGTTCCAAGATGAACAAGATCGGAAAAAGTACGCCCACTTATAAATATGTTTATAAAGTTATTAAATAAAACCAGTTCAAATTTAGTATTAAGGATTCATTTTTGAAATATTTCATATAATTGAATGCTGTAATCAAATTTAATTTTTAATAACGTTTGCTTTGAATAATTTCAAAAAGTAAACTGAAATAATCAATTGAGCGTTATTTTGTTTCGTTCTTTTTGGCTGTATTCACTGAAACTAAATAAAAAAAAAACAATAGTAAAAATTAGTTGAGTTTTTTTTTGCTCTGTTGTTTAAAATGTAAAATAATCATGTGCGCCATAATTTACGCTTGTTGTCTTTGTCTCTACTCCCACTCGAATACTTGTGTTTATTTATTTAATTTTTCTTTTTTGGTAAAACACCTGCTATGCTTGTTACTACGCCTGGTACATGCGCCTGCTCCCTTATCGCACATTGAACTTCGCTTTGACCTGGCCCCTTCGGTTGTTTGAAGGAGGTGCAGTCGTGAACTTGTTGTATTGCTATTGCTATAGGTATTTCTGTCTGTCTGTCTGTCTGTCTGTCTGTCTGTGTGTGTGTGTGCCTGTGTATGCGTCACACTTGTTTACATTCGGTTTCACCCAGTTGTTTCACTCCTGATGCTGCTGCTGCTGCAATCGCGATACGTCCTCTTCTTCTTACTCCTTTTTTCCCTCTGCTACAACAATAAATAATCAGAAATTTATAGTTCTTTTAAGTGGTATTTATTCTTGTTTAAAGTTTGTTGACCTCACTGGAGTTGACGTTATTTATTTTAAAATCAGTTACTTGAAATTGAATAAAATTAATTGAATAGAAGCAATTTAAATATCATTTATGGAACAGTAAAATTCTTTTGATTTGCATTTAGTTTACTTTTTTCAGTCTATTAAATTGTCCTCATTTTATTGAGTGACCTCCGCTTTTATGCAAACAGTTGGATAATGTTGACCAAGGAGCTTTTTCTATTTGTTTGTTTGTTTGTTGGTTTGTTTTGTATTTATATGACAGACACATACAAACCAGCATACACGAACACCAATACATTATCATTTACTAAATAGCTGCTTTTCATGTATAAGACACATGACCATATTCCAAATAAATTTAAGACCTTATCCTAAGTGAAAAGAAAAAGATAAAGTAACTACTTTAAATGCTTTAATAGAATGTAGCCTGCCTATAGTCGAGTAATAGTTTGGTCTGTGGAGGATTTGCAATTTGCTCTACTTTATCAACGAACGAAAAACCAACAACAACAACAATGCCACTATTATTATTATTGTTCGTTGAGGTTGTTAACTTCTTCTCCAGCTCAATATATTTTCTTTTTATTCTTGGCACATTTCTAGAAATCGTTGAAATTTCTTTAGATGCTGTCAGTGTCGGTCTGTCGGTTCGCTACTTTGATTTTATACGTTATTGCCATTGGCGACACAAAAGGCATGAGAATTTGACTTCAGATGGTAGAGATTTTGAAATGGGAGCAAGCCAACGTAAACTGACAGTTTTTTTTTTAATATCTGCAACAGCGAAATAAATCTAAAAAAATTTCCGATTTCGTTCTCAAATGTGGCAAAGAAATATTCATGTATAAATTTTATTGTATAAAATTATGTTTAAAGTGACTTTAAATAGTCTGAATAAATATTAACAAATCATGTTTTATATTTGTGAACCTTCTGTTTTAATTCAATTACTTATTAAACGTTTCATTAAATTTGTTCTTGCAGTATCGCTGAAGAAAAGAAAAAGCTTGGCAACGACCAATACAAGGCACAAAACTACCAGGCCGCACTAAAACTCTATTCCGATGCCATATCCCTATGCCCAGATTCTGCCGCCTACTATGGCAACCGCTCGGCCTGCTACATGATGCTTTCCAACTACACGAATGCCCTCAACGATGCACGGACCGCCGTTCGCATCGATGCGAAATTCGACAAGGCATACGTACGAATTGCCAAGTGCTGCCTTTGCATGGGTGACGTTATCGGTGCCGATCAAGCGATCAAGAAAATTCTTGAGCTCGACTCGCAGAGCACGGCCGTTAAGAGCGAACAACAATCGCTGCAGCAGCTGCGCCAACTGGAGACGACCATACAGACCAACTACGATGCAAAATCGTATCGTAATGTGGTCTTCTATTTGGATAGTGCACTCAAATTGTCGCCGGCTTGTTTAAGGTAAGTGATGATTATTTCTTCAAATTTTTCTGAAGTCCTAAATTCCTGTAAATATTTTTGGAAATTAATTTTTAAATTCAGTAAACAAAAGAATCGAATCTAAATGTATACTCTATTATCCAATACAGGTTCCGCCTGCTCAAAGCCGAATGTCTTGCATTCCTCAATCGCTGCGACGAGGCAGTCGACATCGCTGTGAGTGTCATGAAACTGGACACCACCTCCGCCGATGCGATTTATGTGCGCGGCCTCTGCCTCTACTACACAGACAACCTCGAGAAGGGTATTTTGCACTTTGAGCGTGCCCTTCAGCTTGATCCCGATCACAAGAAGGCCAAGGAAATGCGCAACAAGAGCAAGACGCTTAAGGACATGAAGGAGAACGGCAATATGCTCTTCAAGTCGGGTCGTTTCCGTGAGGCGCAAACCGTCTATACGGATGCGCTTAAAATCGACGAACTGAACAAGGACATCAACTCAAAGTTGTTGTATAATCGCGCCTTGGTTAATTCGAAAATTGGCTCGTTGCGCGACGCCATTGTCGATTGTTCGCGTGTGCTCGAGATCAATACGCAATATTTGAAGGCGCTACTATTGCGTGCCCGATGCTACAATGATCTCGAGAAGTTTGACGAGTGTGTTGCAGACTATGAGTCAGCGCTGCAGATGCAGAAAACACCCGAAATTAAGAAAATGCTTCGCGATGCCAAGTTCGCTTTAAAGAAATCAAAACGAAAGGACTACTACAAGATTCTCGGTGTGTCGCGCAATGCGTCGGACGATGAGATTAAGAAGGCTTATCGCAAGAAGGCTTTAGTACATCATCCGGATCGTCATGCGAATAGCAGTGCTGAGGAGCGCAAAGAAGAGGAGCTGAAGTTCAAGGAGATTGGTGAGGCTTATGCGATTCTGTCGGATCAACGCAAGAAGATGCGTTACGACAGCGGACAGGATATTGAGGATCAAGAACAAGGTCAGTGGAAATAGTAAATTATAATCGAAGGAGGACACAAAAGACAATAACACCACATCTCATAGAAATAATAACATTTTGAAAATATCACACATTTGGTAAACTTATAATAAGAACACTAACTTTAACTTACCTGAGAACTTCTTTAATAACTTCTCATTTAAAATCGGTTTTTATAAATTTTTTTTTTGAAAATCTGGAGAAATAAAAAAGTTACCGAAATACACAAAAGCTACAGAAATACAAAAAAAATACGGCTTTAAAAATTGATATAGTAGTTGTATGTTATAATGTATACAATTTTGAGCTTTTTCTCTATGATCAATATTGTGATTTTTATGGGGCGCTACTGGAACTTAAAAATAAAACCAGATTTAACTAGATATTTTCAAAATTTCAGCTTATAGATTATCGGAAACTGTAAAACAAAGCAAGTCAATTTTGATAGATTCATTGACGGCGTAAATCACAAAAAATCTGCATCTTAGAGTTTAGAGTTGCGTGTGGGCTGGTATGGGACCATAGCTCTTAGTTCTCATGGACCATTGTGCTGTTCCCAGGATAGTGTCGAAATAAGGATGTAGAGATATAGAAATGAAGTATTTAAAAAGATAGGAAAATTAGAAGATACGCTATTTGGAAAACTTCTTTGTTTCACTAATGAATTTTAGAAGATCAGGGATAAGGGAGAGTATGATTGATATTCATACTCAACACATTACCCAGTATCCACAGCCTCACGCAAAAGCTGAAATGAAAGTTTTATTTGAATATTAGTGGCGGGAAAATATTTGAAGGCAATATTTTAGTAATTTATGTAATGCAAGTGTAAAATCATGTTTATCTAAAATTAAATAACACAATACCGACCAAACTAAAGTGTGCTGTGTGCGAACGTTTTCAACAAACACATTTTTTATTCATAATAAAAAACATCAAGATCAACATTCACAATCAAAATTGCAAAAAAAAGAAACATCTTTCACAACACAATAATCAAAATTACATACACAAGTCATTTTCGAAAAGGTACATCCGCTTTTTTTTAATAGATATGTGCGAATAGTGTGATTCGTAGAGCCAATAAACTTAGTAAATTCGTAAATACTTTTCGGTAAAATTGCACTTCGATATTTTTGAGTATTTCAAAAATTTTTTCAGTATTTAACATTTTAAATCAATAACCGATTAATTTACTTTTGGAGACAGTATGATTTTTTTGTGTTCTGTTTTAAGAAACTTGTTATAAGTTTCTAAAAGAAAACAAACAATTCTCAGTGATCCTATAAAAATAAATTCCCAAACAACTTTTAAAACAGGATGTTTTATCTTCGTTTTTCTTAAATAATGAGAAAATTTTAAAGTATTCTTTTTGTTTAAATTTTAAATCAAAAACCGATAAATCGTATTAAGCTATTTTTAGAATCTTTATGTTTGTATATTTGATTCTTATGAATAGAATATCGAAATTCTTATGAAACGATTTTCGAAAGTAGTCACTATTCGCACAGCTTTAATTTTTTTCTATATTGTGAAATTATAATAGTATTAATAATTGTTTTCTTTATGTTTACAGCCGATTTCGATCCCAATCAGATGTTCCGACATTTCTTCCAATTTAGCGGTGGACCGGGACCGGGCTCATCATTTGGTTTCGAATTCTAAATGTCACAGAGATACCAAAACCCGCCGTCAACCTAATTTTAATTTTCAACAACAACAACAACAATATCATCAACAACAAAAAGAATAATACAACAACAACAACAACAACAGCGTTAAATGGATTTTGGCAAACAATTTGAAAAAAACAAAAACCAACAAAAAAAGAAGAGAATGCCTTACCGCTTTGAATTCCAAAATTATTCTGTCTTAGAGTCAAGAGCGCAAACAAATTTACGTTACCAAGAATAAATCTACAAAATACCACAGAAACGAAATTTCAATCTAGTTAAATGACAACAGCAAGAAATCAAATTATATATTCTAGTTCAACAAACAAACATACAAACAAACAAACAGCCAACCAACAAGCCCGACAAAAAATAGCAACCGTCATTTAAATTGTTGCTCTACGCAGCGCGACAATTCACTTTTCTTGGTTATACATACAAATATTATATATAATTAATTCAATAATTCAATTCGATTAATTTAAGGAATCTTGTTAACTTGAAAATTAAATGTGAGTGTGTGTGTATGTTGTATTCAGCAAATATGCAGACTGTTAACTTAATTACAAACAAACAAAAAAAACTTAAAAAAAATACGCACTAAATGGCTTCAATGCAAACAAAAATATTTATTTTTAATAGCTTAGCTTATGTTTTTTTTCTATTTCTTTTCTACATCTTTACAAATTCATTTAAATTTCTCAGCTTAAATATATCTTTTACTTACTTCTTTTGAAATTGTTGCACTTTTATTTTGTTTGCGTTAAAAACAAAAGCAAAAAATACAACAAAAAACATTTCGATGCTTGCTCACTTTATTATTTATATTAATTTTGTTTTAATATTAAGTGCAGTTAAAGACATTTTTGTGTTCTTTTTTTGTAGTTGTATAAAAGCTAAAGTTAATTTTTTCCATGTGATATTCACAAATTTAATTTTGTTTTGTTTAATCTAACCACAAAAACAAGAACAAATCTAAATTTCCATGCTCTAATTTAGAATATATTTTTGTAAAATTTTAAACCACAATTTTATCGATTTGTTGTTGCTATCAAATCTAATAGAAAATTAGTTCTCCATGTTATATACATAATTTAAATTTAAATGGAAATCTGGCTTTATTTAAACTTTCGTTCCAACGAATTCAAATTTTGTTTTGCGCTATTCCGCAAAGCAACACCAGCAACTTTTATTTTGTTAAACAGAATCTTATTCTTTTTTTGTTTTACTTTCTTTAAAATGTAATTAATTCTCAAAATTGTTAGAATTTTATTATTCAACTAAAAATTAATACAAACGCGTAATTTTACTTACAAAAACGAAAACAAAACTAAACAAAAGAAAAGAAAAACCCTTAAAAATTCGTTTTTAAATTTATCGCTTTTATCTTAAAATAACCGCAAAATGCAACAATAATACAAACATACAATTTATTCTAATTAGTATATGTACAATTACACTAAGCTAAAACAAAACTCTAAAACACAAACAAAAACAACAAAAACAAAGCCTCTTTTTAGGCGTTTGACATGCAACAACGTAGCGCCGAATGCTGGCGGGCAAGCAAACAAGTCAGCAAGCCAGCAAACAAGCGAGCGAGAGAGCGAGCAAGCCAGAAAATCGTAAATGCAATAAATCAATAAAATAGAATTTTAAATGTTGTTTTGTTAATGCAGTCAGTCGTCAGTCGCAGTCAGTCGTCAGTTATAGTTCGTCAGTCTGTTGAAATGCTGTTTACACACTTTTAAGCAAACTCAAAAGAATATCCGAAGCGCGCGAAATGCGAAATGCGAAACGCATTGTTGGCCGTCGTCGCCGCCTACCCCAATCTAATTAAGTAATGGACTATATGAAAATATTATTATTATAATTATAATTATTAATGAAATAAATATTTGGGAAACATAATAAAATTGCGTGTCTTCTTCTTCTATTTTTCAAACAAATTTAAAATCATTTTACAATCGCAATAGGCAATGAGAGGTGAAATGAGAGCAAGCCGACAAACCGATACGATACGAAAATGAAAATGAATTCATTCCACGCGATTCCTAAAAGATTCACTTTTACTATTCATTTGCGAGCCGATTCTTATACGAAGTGATTTTACGTATCGTTTGAGAATGCTCACTTCTGATTCGATAACGATTCGTTTTAGAATTGCTTCGGAAATTAATCGTTTGTGAATGTGCACTCACAATTTCATATCGATATCTTTTTGGTGTGCTATATTTAAATTTCTTTAACGGCCATTAAGACAAAACTTTAACTAGGCTAAGTGCCATCTTCTGCGGTCAATAAAATGGTTTCCTAAAGCTGTCTTGTTAAATCGAGTTGGGAAAACAAAGGAAGACATGTTTAAGTTCTGTAGAAGTGAATTATTTATGTTGGAGAGCTTTGGGCTCTGTTTGACTGTAGTGGCAACACAAGCGTTTTGTATTAAAAAGTTCTTAGGCTCTGGAGAAATCTCAGTAGAAGTCAATTAAACAGAAGCACATGGATTTTGTACTTTTCCATCGCATAGGATGTTCTGGAAGTCTCTCTTGTATTTTAGAGAAACTCCGGTGTATAAAATTGATTGCAGAGTGCATCGATTGGGTTTAGTTTTAATGCCAAACAAGTTTAAATTCTTTTTCTAAATTGTTGTTATCATTTGTTTGTTGTTTTTCGTCAACAGAATTTAGCATGAGCTGATATCTTTTTTTTTATAGGAGGACGTCTTCGAATCTTTTTTTTTTTTTTTCATTATTTATTGTTATGTAAATCCAGTGGGCAATTTTATTTATATTGTATTATTGATTTCAAATGTGAAAAAAAAAAAATAACAACTACTTACGAAAAACTGGAGTGATAAATATAACTCTATCACGTGACATTTAGTTACAAACAGAAATATTTTTTGTTTTATTAGAATAATTTGAATAACTTCAAAATAAATTGTCAGACTCTTGAACAATTCATTTATTTATATGCAATATGTTTTACAAATCCTGAATAAAATAAATTTGATGCCAAGGTGAAAATGTTTCGCCTAAACGAAATCTTAAATAACTCACGTGAATATATTTAATCTAAGTATCACAGAACTACTTTCGTGGCATCATTTTAGTACCTACTAAATTAATGCGTACAATTAACAAAAAAACGAACTTTTATCAACAAAATTTTTTGGAAACTTTCTTAAAAAATGTATCATACTATATACTATTATACTTACGAGTATATAAGTTATAATCCAACGTCAATGTTTACGAGTACACTTTAGAACCGCTGAACGGATTTCATCTAAATTGTGTACGTTTGGAACCTTTAGGCACCGGGTCTTGGTTTAGGCTGTCTATTACGAGCACAATTTGTGGAATTAAGTGAAAATAGTCGAATATTTCTCGAACAGTGCACATAAAAATTAATTTCAGTTTCCGAGTTTATATGGTCACAGTCGAAATCTTTACCGAAAATGGGCGTGGTTGGATTAATATAAAGCCCAAATATCAACTCGATTACCATCTGAAGAAAATAGGAGTGGTAGAAAATGATTCATACCGACTCTGGCAAGAGGAACAGGAAACAGCTGAACATGTTATTTGCACTCGGCAGTGGGACTCTAATTTCAGAGCACATAGTAAAAATTAAGTCCACAACAATTACGAGATTTATAAATAGTCTAGAATTGTGTTTGTAGGGCAAATAGGCTGCACAATGGATCTTTCAGGTCGCAGTGCTTCTATAGTCTTTGTTATTAATAAAATAGTCAACGAAGATGTTGGCCTTAGGCACTTCTGCTTCGTCCACCACCCTCTCATGGTTTCACGGCTGGTATTTGCTCCTTGGAGACCAAACCACAGTCTCCTCGTCCAGACAGTTAATAAGTAACCATCCGAGCTTAAAACTGTAGACTGCAAAGTGGGGCTTTACTGTACGCTTTTACTATTAATAACAGAAACGTTTAAGTAACATTTTGTACGAGCCGGATACTTACCTAATAATGTCTCTCTGTCTGTAATTAAACGCAATTGACCACAATCCTTTTTCCACATAAATAGGTACACATTTATTATTCTCAATATTTGAATATTCTCTACTACTTTTTGTTTTCAACTAACTAAATACATACAAAAATAAAACTAATCAAAAGTAATCTTATGTCTAAAGTCCTGTTAAACAAGGTACGATATTGTGTTTTCTTCTTCTTCTTTTCTTCTTTTCATCGTTTTTTTTTTTTAATTACCATTCAATATTTTTTGTAGTGTTTATTTTCATTTTCCGTTTTTTGTTTTGTGTTTTTTGTTTTCAAAGTACATACATACATACATGCATACTTAAAAATATAATAATTTATTAGCTAAACTAAGTTTTAAAAAATAGTTACCTTAAACTTAGGCGTAAAAGTCCTTATGTTTTAAAAACGATTAAATTCTATATAATATAATATTTTATTTATTTACTACTATGCGTATTTCGGTATTTATGTATATAAGTTCATTCGCTTATATATTAAATAAAATACATAAAAATAAAAACATAAACGTAAACGTAAAAAAGACGACTGACAGAAATAAGCGAGGTACATAATTCTTTGAATTCATTTCGGCAAATTAGATACATAAATGTAAATAACTTGTAAATGTATGAGAGGTTGTTGCTTTTTGTTTTTGTTTTTATATTTTTTTATTTGTTGTTGTTGTTGTTTTTGTTCTGTGACGACAAAGTGATAAAACGAAGGAAATGCATTTGACTTGTATATTTGTAAAGTGGGGCAGAGCGGGACTGTAGTGAAAATGAGAAATACTGAAGAAGCACTTTTAAACTTTTTGTGCATATTGTTCAACCATTTTGTTTAAAAAACTGCAAAAACAAATCTTAGCAAAATTTTGATTTCAAAAAATTATTTGAATATTTATGTTTATATTTATTTATGGTCGGTCCGATAAGTACAAATAAAAAACGAAAATTTTTGGAAAGTTCCTCAACATAGTCTCCTTTTAGTTCGATACACTTGACGATGCAACCCGTCTGAAAAATACGTTTTCTCGAGGTCTGTTTAAAAATAAATTCCAAGATCAATTTGAACCATATAAAATGTTTACTGATCAAGTCGTTGACTCTTTTGTAAAGGGCGTATCACTTAGACCTTTTCTTAAATTTTAAATAAAATCAGAAATTTTATTATGACCCAGAAGACAATCTCTAACATTTTACTTTTTAAAAATAATTTCGTTCAAAAGTTGGCCGCGAATTCGCTGAAGGTGGTCCATTCGGAAGGTCAACCTCTGAGTTTTTTTAATTTTTGGAGTTATGTGAAGCCAAAAGTCTTTGCCGATAAGTCATCTACGATTCAAGACTTAGACTCCTCGAGTAATTCGCGATATACTCACAGAAATGCTGGAAAGAGTAATCAGGAATTGGACCTTCCGAATAGACTATCAACAGCGCAGTCGCTGTAAGTAGTCCATTTGGACTTATTATATTTAAAAAAGTAAATGTTCTTTCTTTCATATGACAATAAAGAATCCGATATCCAGTGCTAGTTTAAATGTTCTAGAAAACTAGTAAGAAAATTATCTTTGGCTATGTCGAAGCTCAAATACCCTCCGCCATTTCAGTGACACCAAGACTTCTTTTAGCACAAACGTGTTACAAGTCTCTATTATAAGGGGGCGTTGTTCATATCGGATCACGTCCATTTTTGGTTTTGTGTTACTACCAGAGTGTTAAATACCGAATTTGAAAAGGAGGTGTTTGTATGGGAAGTGGGCGTGGTTTTTATCCATCCATTTAAGAATGGCTTTAATTGCTTTATGTATTAATTGGTTAATTCTCAGGATTTCTCATTTCACGTACTACGAAGTCAACTTCACCCCACACAACACAACACGTAACCTCATTTAGAACCCCTTGCGCAGCTTGGGGAACAACTGTCACTTTGGCTGAATGCGAGCACTCCGCTCCAGCTCATTGAACTGCCCAAAGAATAGCACTTCGCTGATTAGTTTCTCGGCGATAATGCGCTGCGTGCGATCCATGGAGCGCAGCTTAAGCGTCACATTCGAACCGATAAAATCGCAATCGTCCTTATTCAGACTTTCGGCATAGAAGGCAGCTGCCGCCGCTGCCGTTGCGGCGGCAGAATTAGATGCAGCGTCTTGCGAACACCCGCCGCTCTTGAGCAAACCACTGCCACCAACACCACCACCGCCTCGTCCACTCATCGATGCCGTCTCATCGGCAGACATGCTCTCGTTCGAATTCATTAGTGAATTCATGAGCATTTGTCCGGCATTTGTGGCCGCTGCTGCTGCTGCGGCAGCATTCAGTTTGCGCATATTGAGCGGTGTAAATTTCTCATCGATCGATTCGGAGGAGCGCCGCAAATTGCGCGGCAATACAAATCGACTGAAATCGAGTCCCTTAGCTGCGGCCGCTGCAGCAGCGCTAATGCGTAAGTCTTGTGCAAAGTCGTCCGAGGAATCAGCGCCGCCACCAACGCCGGGCAAGCGATTCTCATCTGTGGAACTATACGAGCGATGCGAGTCTGGCGGTGCCGGCGGATGTGGCGCATGAAAATAATCGACCAGTTCCTGTTTAATGTCTAGCTCCTCCTGATCGCGTGTGTCGAGACGATGTACGTCGTGCGTATTTGTGTTTGGTATGGGACTAGAACCGGGTTCGGCACCACCGCCGCCGCCACTTGCTGTGCCGCTGTCGTGTGTATTCGTGGGTGTAGCGCGTTCACGTTTCGTTTCGTCCTTGTCGCCGATGATGCCACTGCAGTCTGTGTCCGCCGTGTCCATCGCTTTCTGGGGGCTACCATCGCAACTGCTGCCGCCAAAGAGACTGCGTGTCGCTTCGCTTGCCGCCACATTTGCCGCAGCATTCAGTTCATTTTGTGTGGAGGCAGAGAAGGATATGGGCAGTGGAACGCGCAGAGTATTTCGTTCGCCGCCGCCTCCGAGCGGTGGAGAGTATTGGCCAACGGCATTCCACGAATCGAGTGTGAGCATCGGCAGGTTGAGACCCATCTAAAATGCCAAACGAGATAAAAGAATTGTTTAATTTTATTTTTCAAAAACAATTTATTTGTTTATTTATTTATTTATTTATATTTAATGTATGCAAATTAAGTTATTTTGATTTAGTTAAATATTTACGAATCTTTCGCATACTAAATGCGCAATATTTGACTTAATTTGCGGTCGTTGAATTCATCCAAGCCACAAAGACGCAGAAGAGGAGCTGGTTTTCAAATGTTTAAATTCAAATTAGATTTACTCAGCGATTAAAAATAGCTCAAAACGCCGCAGAGTGTAACACTTTCTCTGCAGCGTTTAGTTGGATTTAATTCAGAACTTGTTATGGTTTGCATTCTAAGGTTCTGAATATTTAACTACACTATGATTTGGAACATTTCCCTATAGAAGTGCACTAAAGAGTCGTTGCGTCGTTGAATAGTTTAACGCTTAAGTAAATTTTCATACCTTTTAGTGGGCTCCCTTGGACTGGACCTTTCAAAGTAGTAAAGTAAAATTTAATAGACAATATTCGGTAAAAGTTGTAAATTTGTTTACGTCATAGATTTCGGAATAATTCTTAAGTATTCCAATGTGCTCCTTTATAGATTTAAAGAGTTTACCATTTCGTAGCGCTTCCATATGTGAAAGTTTACTTGAAAATGACATTTTCTGCAAGACGTCTAAAAAAGTTGTAGGCACGGAAAGCTGACATATGTTTGGCTCGCTTAGCTCAGCAGGTATAATGAGCTGAGAGAGCAACTTGTCAATTGTGAGCTATTACGGATCTGTTTTTGAGAAAAAATTATTTTTTAATAAAATTTTTACCGAATTTCCCGCTTATGTACCACAAAACATTGACATATATAGACGATATACTTAATTGGTGGTTACTGTACTCTAGAAACCGTCAAAGTCTCAGGAAATTTACTGCCCACGACCCTGTGCCATAACATCATTTGCCATGTCCAATAGTCGGTATACTCGTATATAATTTGTCTGTTTTGATGGCTAAATATAATCTACAATCAACAGTTTGATTTCTAGAAAGATAATTTGTAGAAGTGTTTAAGGCGCTGAGCTGCTCAGCTACTATCTTGAGACAAAACCGAATGTCGCAAATAACGCGAAACTAATTTTACGCCACAAAGTTTAAAAATAAATATGCCGAAATAACTAAACGTATGCGAAAGAAGATTGAAAGCAAAACAAAATAGTTGGGCTATGCTGTAGATGAAATACCATACAATTTGTTATAAATTTAATAGAAATTTATTCTTGTCCACACGTTAAATGATTAACATGCTTTTATATGCTTTATTGACTAAAAGTGATAAAAAAGATGATTAAAGCATAAAATGCATATTTGCATATGCAATTACATACTTTGCCTTTGCAGCATATTCGTACATGCAAATGAATATTTTGTTGTTTATCATCAAATGTGTGCTAGTACACATACATAAGTGAATATTTGGCAACATCGAAAATAGAAAAATCGATATTTTTAGTATCGATATTGATGATAAAAACCATCGATTGTCTGACATCGAACAAAACACTATCGATATTAAAATATCAAATAGAAAATAAACATGGAAAATAAATTAAACGATATTTTTAGTATCGATATTGATGATTGTCGATATTTATCGATATTTTATTATAAATCATTTGACATTGTTTCGTTAAAAATATCACAGTTTCTAAACCAATTTTTGTGACTCGGAAAAAGTTATACCAAAAAAATTTCGTTAATGACTCAATTTTTAAATTGCTCAAAGTTGCCGAGAAATGGTTTTAAAGAACATTTTATGAAATAACGAAATATCGGTATATAGGATTAAAAAAATGTTGATAGTGAGTTGTATCGTTTTTTTTTAAACATCGATATTATAATACCGATATTGATGTAAAACTATCGATATATATTTTGCATCCCTAGCTACAAGTGCAGGATTTTTGTTTGTTTGTAGTATAAAAAAAAAGATTTTGCTTATTTTAAAACTTAATCCTCAGTGGGAAAACTTAAGCCAACATTTTTAAATATTAAGTCGATATCTCCTAAATTAATTTTGTAATCAAGTGATCACGTGTAATCAAATGACCAAAAATCGAGAATACATATATATACACTTTTTGCCATGCCTACTAATAGGCGCTACGGATCCTGACAGATCAAACTAAATATTTCCTGCGGCCCGGTTTGCCATGTGTATATAGTAAAAACCTTCGTGTCTACATTTTAAGTGTCTTCGTCTTTGTCTTTATGTGTTGTCTTTTCCTTTTCGTACGTTGTCTGGCTAATAAAATTGCTATTGTGCATTTCAATAATAATGCATATAAAAAAAACCAACTAAATAAACTAATTAAAATTAACAAAAGTCGAATAGAAAAATTAATGCGAAAACGTAAACAAAAATTGGAAATGTCGCAGATTGAAAACAAAACGTGGTGCCAAACATGAACTCATTGCAAGAACAACAAAAACAACAACAACAACAATAAGAGAAAGAGGAAGCAGCACACACAAAAAAAAAACACGATCAAAACAAATTAAGTCAAAAGAGAGACAAACAAATATACAGACAGACACACACATACATGCATGCACACATCAATATCCAAATCACACGATTCAAATGTGATGATACCGTAAAAGCGAATTGCTCTGAATGACCGATTTTCTGATTAGGTGAATCTCCACTGAAGTCGAAGAAAAATTATTAAAATCTTTGTTAATTAAATATACATATATTATTTTAAAACCTAATAACGCAATAAGGGAGCGTTGTAGACATGATAATGTATATATGTATAAATATATTCAGCGTCGAATTCTGAGTCAATTAAACGATGTACACCCTTCTGTCTGTCACAGCGAGGATAAGAACCTCGCCCACCTCCCATACAAACTAGACTTTCTCGGATAAAAAATGAGTAAAAATAGTTACAGTGCAGACAACCAGTTACTTTTCTGTGGTAATAGAAAACTACAAATCAAAAATAGGCGTGTTCCAATAAGGACAACGTCCACTTATAATAAAGGCATGTAGCACTTATGTGCTTAAAGAAGCTCATTTTTTAGTTGGGATTTTTTGGAGATTTTACAAGTTTTTGTATATTTTTGAAAAATTATTGACAAAAAGTTTTTTGTTTTTTTTTATTGTGAAATTTCTCCCTAATCTAAGCGGCACACTTATAATTTGATATCAAATATTCACCTAAAACAGCTTCTATAACTGTGTGTATTTGTCTTTTTACAGTAGATCGACCGATTATCGGCATCGATCCGAATTGGTGAAACATTTTTGCATATGGTTTCGACATCGTTGTTAGGTAAAGCAGTCGAAATTGTACACTCTGTCACAATTAAGAAGCCTGTAGTCTAAAACCGATGAATCCATTAAAAAAAAGGATAAAAACAAAAACCAACAATTTCATACAAACGTCCTCAAATATGACTGACAATATTCTAATTGGTTGAAAAAATTCTGCATATTTTAATAACATATTTTAGTAATGGTTTTTTCAGGAAACCACAGTCTCCACTATTGTAAATATTTTTAGGAAATCAAGTAGTGTTTAGAATGAACTAAATTTACGTACTTTAACATTTTTTAAAACATTGGATGAAACACGGTTTATTATGGAAAATTGACGAAGAATTTAACACGTGTCTAATAAACAGGCCCGCCACTAGCACGAAAATATATCAAACTGGAAAATGTGAAAAATAAACAATTACTTTTTCCTTTGATAAATTCATAATGACACTTTTTCTTGAGCTGCTTCTTCTTCTGCTTCGGACTGCAAACACAAATGTTTAAAAACTAAACAACAAAAAAAAAACCCTTCTTCACGCGCGAACTTTTCAAAAGTTAGTTTTGAAAGTAAACAACGTCCGTCGTTAGTAAACTCCGGGCAGAAAACTGACAATTTTAAGGCGAAAATGAAAATGTAGCGTATTCTTTAATGGTTGGCGTATCCAAGTATCCATCCAATTCAGGTGGAGCGCGCGAACGAATATTTTTGAAAAAATGCGACAACGTTCGCATTCGAATCAACTCGGCGAATGAGTATTTTCAACGTTATTACGTTATTTACACACGAAAACAAAAACAACAATAACAATAGCAAAAGCAAAAGCACCACACAACAAAACACAAGAAAAAAAACTAAATTCGAACAAAAACAAAAATTAAAAATTCCATATTCCAAATAACACGCAAATACTAGAGTAAAGTGTCGCCAACAACAACAACAACAACAAAACGACGTATTATTGTTTGTTTCTTCGCATTTAAGTTTTATATATTTTTTATTCTTTTTTTATTTTTTCTATATAGTACAGCTTTTTCGTATATCATCGCTGTTCGAGTTTTGTTTGTGCTCGAGAGTGTGTTAGTGTGTGTGTGTGTCTGCGTTGTTATTATTTTGTTAACGCAAATAAAATAAAAATGAAAATACAAATAAAAATAAAAACGAACCAACAACCGAACGAACGAGCGACCGAACAAGCGAGCAACTAAAAATGTAAACAAACTGATTATCATCCAATCCAATGAATAAATAACGTATGCAGGAACGAAAACAAAAGACAAAACAGACAAAAATAAAAATAAATAAAATAAAATAAACGTTCGAAATATACGAACAAACACGCGTAGTGGCGCGTAGTGAGTCGAACAGAGCGAGCACGAACTCTCCAATCTACGAGTTCGTTTGGCGGTAGAGTTGCCATACATGCCACACACAAATTTTTAATATGAAATACTTGCACGACATTCACGAACTGGCCAATTGATGATCATTTTAAGTAGTCAAAAAAATTTTTTTTTTTTCAAATGTTTGTTTTTATAAAAGCAATTGAAATAAGTCAATCTTATCAAGTGAACATTTAACCAAACATTTTAAAACCAACATCAGATGGTAACCCTGTTGTAATATGTTATTCGTAGATGGGGTGGCTTGCGGTGGAAAAAAAATAGCAAATACAACAATAATAACGCATATTGCTGCTTTTACCGCTGCTGCGGCTCAGTGAGCTACAAGAAAAACAACAAGAACGACAGTAACAACAATTGCAGCGACAACTGTAACAAAAACAACCGCGACGACAACAATAACAACAATAAAAATTACAACAAGCAAGAGTAACAGTGAAATAACCAAGGCAGCAGAAAAATAAGTACAAAGACGACTTCAACGAAAAAAGGCACCTCCATGTCACCGAAATGAAAACAAGCTACGTATGACCAACGACATAGACGACGACTACGTACGATGTTGATGATAATGATAATGATGTTGATGATAATGACAATGCTGATGATGCCATGCGAACATGTGTAGTCAACAACTGTCACACTGGTTGCTAGCTAGCCACCCCCTCGTGGCGCCCGAAACACTTGACTGTTACATAGCAATAGCAACCCTGTTCGCAGAACATTCAAACCTTTCCAATAGATCACCAAACTCGTGCATTTACCCACTTTTCCGCATTAAAATTTGTTGGACACAACAAAAAAAAGAAAAAGAACTAAAAATTTGTGACTTTGTTTTGATAACTCGCCTACGACTACTACACTTAAACAGTGCTTCGTGCCCCAGTACTTCCCCTCCCATATAACCAGATATTGTTCGTCGTACTGCCGCCGCAATCACAAAATTCTCGGAAATGTTTTGTTTTGATCGTCAATTCCGAAAGTGTTTGCGGTGGCGAGTTTGTGCTCAGTTTGCAGTGGTTCTCAACGTTTGCCACAGTGTGTACAGATTTGAACAGAAACACGTGATCACGAGCATCACGGGTTTCTCTATATAACAAAAATTAGTTGTTGTTTAATCTATTGATTGAATCTTTCTTGAATTGTAATTAAATCGATAGTCCAGTAAATTGCGTGTTCCAAAATTTGGGAACCACTGCTCTATAGCAGACTTTTATGTGTGTGTGTGTGTGTCATATACTCACCGCGCCAAAATATTTCATCTCTTTGCTCTTCATACGTCGATGATGTGAGGTACTCGGTGCTGCTGACGACGCTGCTGCCGTAACGGCTGATATCGATGTCTCGAAAGCCGCCAGTCCGTTGAGTGCCGCCGCTGCAGTCGCTGCGGCGGAATGTCCATTCGTACCGTTGCCGCCACCAATACCGCCGATGGCACTGCCGCCGCCGACGCCGCCACCACTACCGCCACCTGCTTCCATAAAATCGAATCGCTTAAATGCATACCACTTGGATGGATTCGGTTGTATACCCTGATACAGTTTGACCAGCATTTTGTGCTTTTCGCGTCGGTACTGCGTCAGCAGAACGTTCATCTTCCGCTCGACCTCGGCCTTGCTACAGCCAAAACGCTCAGCGATTTCCGACCATGCGCGAAAGCGACACAATTTGTCTTTGTATTTGGGATCAGCACGATTCCACAGTTCGGTGTGACCACGATACTGTTCGATGAGTTCGAGTGCGTCGTCGTTGGTCCATTCCATGATTTTAATGTTTGGTATGAGCGAATGGATGACACCGGTCGACGATAAATTGAAGTTCATCGGGTATTCGAAGAATCACAAGTTGTTGATTCTTACAAATTTCTGTCGTTGTAGTTACGAGTGAGTTTGTTCCTCGCGATATGTTAAGATATGCTGCTGACGAGTTTCGGGGAATGCTACCAGAAATGCATTTTTTTACATTGTAGTTCAACTTTACATTGAGTTTGTCTTTTGTTGTTGTTTGTTTTGTTGGTTTTTGGCTATAGTCACTATTTGTTTTTTTTTCTCCACTTTTGTTGTTTTGACTGTATCTTGCTGTGTTTAAAAATATCACTGTGGAAATCGAAATGAATTTAGTCGATTTTAAGGATTTGGTTTCTAAGAACACTTAGAGGCTACTCTTTCGGAAGGATACCGATTCATAGGGGTTAATGAATTGGTAGATTCTCTGACAAAAATAGGGCACAGAAACTCACTCAAAGGTCCAGAACTTTTCTTGTGGAATAAATAACAACCTGACACTTGAACGGGATAAGAAAAGTCTATTCGAGTTCTGGAGAGTCAAAATAGGCATGTGTCAGTCGAGAAGACTCATTGTCCCTAAACATATTATGGTAGATTCTATTTTGAACCTCGGTTGAAAAGATATGAATCTTAAATTTTAACTATTAACCATTTGAAGAAGGTTTTGTGGGAAACGATTCCTATTCATAAATAGCATAAATTTGTATTAGTTGGGCACGAGGCTGCATAAAAGATCTTTCAGATAATGGTACTCTTATAGTCTATTGTATAATGACAAGCGCAGTCATCATTATTTCGAAAGGAATATTGATAAATGAAGATTTCAGTGTTAATTTAAAAGATTCTAGAGCAAACATAAAACAAAGAAAGTCAATTATCTAATTAAATCGATTGTACTGGAACTATGTCCAGTCTTTTGGAAATTAAATAAAATCAATTAACTTTGTTTGATCCACGTTTGATTTAGGATATAACCTACGATATTCTTGTCCTTACTGTGTTTCGGAAGCATTGCTTATATATTATTTAAACTATTTTTATATAAATCACTAATGGTAAAAACTTTAAGCTAACACATACATATGCACTATGCTATATATGTATATAATATAAAAAAAATTGTGTTTTAGTGTTTCAACGCAAATGTTTTAACAACTTTCGATTCCAAACTGCGAATACAAAAGTTGTTCAAGGAATGTTAAGAGCACAGATCAACTTGTTTTTTTTTTTTGTTCGCTTGTTTAAACAAAAAACTTAATTCTGGAACTGACGTCAGTTTGAACTAGGCTAATGCTGGTAAATTCCAGAATGATGTGACAATTTAAATATTCTCGATTTTTTCGTTGTATTTAATTTTTTTATTTTGTTTACATTTTGCCAAACTTCTTTTATTCCGCTTACGTGTGAATTGAAGAGAATATACAAAAAAAATGTTTAGTTTAGAATTCGCAAGAATACAAATAATAAACTAATAAAAAGTTAAGTTGTGTTTCTTCGTAATATTAATTAACATATTTAATTTTGCTGATAACTTTGAAGTGTTTTCTTTTGGTTTTGCTGGTAGAAACAGATTTCTTAAACTGGAATTTAACATTGAAAAAGAAAATAAATTTTAACTTTATTTTTATGATAGTTTAAATTTATATAGCTTGACGTTGGCGAAGTCAAACAGAAGAGTTTAGAGGCCATCTTAGAAGTGGCACCAGTATGGATATTTGGCCAACATTTGTTGTGGATTTAGCTGGTGTATATCGTCTTACTAACCATTAAAGTATAAATCGATTGATTAATTTGAATACTTTCATTTAGAGTATAAAGTCTTCAGAATAAATAAATTAAAATCTGAACCAAATCGTCCTTTAGCTTCTTCTACCTGATATAAAAAGTTGTATAATCCAGCTTAACAAAAGACAAATTTAATTGAATTGAAAGATGTAGTTTGCGGGTATTTAAATTTAGCATATGTCCAACATTTTTCTTATGGGCCTGTAGTTGGTGTGAGTCACGTCTAAGTTTATTGGCATTAAATACAATTGCCATATATAATTTTTTATTATTCTTTGTCTTGCTATTTCAGTGTCTTGAGGTAATGAACAATTTTCATCATACGAACGTACTCAAATCAAAGACAAACACTTTAATGCGTTTCATTAATCTGGATTTGCTTCCTCGATGTTTCAATGATGATCTGAGGTGTTAATGATGGATCTATAATTTTTCTATCGTGTGGTTTTTATATTCTGTAATTTTTGGTAGATATTTTATGGGTTTTTTATTTTAAAAAATTATGACAACTTTTTGCTTTTACTCAATTTATTGCTTCTTAATTAAATTTCAAGACTTATTTCAATTTTCTTTCAAGTTTCTTAAAACTTTGACTAATCTTTTCTTTGTTTTATAATTCACAAAATATGAATCTTAAAAAGTCCTCTTGGAACCTGAAATTCATAAACCCGTCACTGGCAAATATTTTCTTTATATTAATTTTATAAACAAGAATTTGTTGTTATAAAACATTTCAATTAATATTTGAAACGAGAAAAAAATTTTTTTTAAATATATTTTTCTCAGTGTACGTCATTCACAACAACCGAGAATGATCAAAACAAATTTAGAAGTTCTTTCATTAAATTATTGCAAATAATAGTCATAAAATAATACACTTTGGTTTTTGTATTTTAAGTCGTATTATTTCGATTGTTAGCACATTTAAAAACAAGCGTGCTGCACTGAGAGAAACTGAACGTTTTGGCGGGGTGTGCTGCTTGGTGCCTAGTCGCACCACACCGCGCACCGCTTCGCATAACAAGAGAAACAAACAAACAAAACAACAAATTGGTAAATTTTTGTTGATTCACAGTTTTAATTTTACCACAAACAAGAATGACATTTGCACAAATTGAAATCGCTTGGATTGTCAAATTTGACACTTTCGCGCGGCGCGCCGCTCCGCACCGTGTACCGAACACCGTTGCGGAAATACCGAATCGCGTTCGAAAACGAACGAACAAAAAACCTTTTAACGAATGCCTTCGAAAAAATTTCCAATTTATTGTTTACATTAGCACTTTATTTGTTTTCGATTTAACGCAAACAAAAAAAAAAAA
The DNA here is from genome assembly GCA_949127995.1 of Suillia variegata. NCBI lineage: Eukaryota > Metazoa > Arthropoda > Insecta > Diptera > Heleomyzidae > Suillia > Suillia variegata. The sequence continues at coordinate 14,436,862 of OX421844.1, forward strand.
CAAAAACTATCGTTCACGATTTTAGTTTTTTCGGTGGGGAAATCACCCTTTGACTCTTTCGCGCTCACGCCTACTTTCGCACACCGCCAAAAATATGAAAATAGTTTGTCTCTTTCACGCTCTTTTTTTTGTGTAAATAATACAAAAAAAATATATAAGAATATATACATATATGTATGTATGTTTTTTTTTAGTGTGGAAATTTTTCGTGTTTCCGCCAAACACCGTAAAACACTTCCAAACCTTGTGAAATCGATTTGTAACTGAAATGCTCAGTATTGAAATGAAATTTCTCAACTCGGCGACGTCGACGGAATAAATGACTGTGCGAATGTGGAAAAGAGTACGGACGACGACGACGGCAGCGACAGAGAGCCAAGGCAGAGCAGAACACCGATGATAAACACAGTTGTGTTTGTTGTTGTTTTTGTTATTGTTGTTGTGTTGAGGAAAATAACAATAACAACAAGAACAACGTAATGATGATGTTTAGTTGTGAAATTGTTGTTGGTCGTCGCTCTCAAGCACAAACATCATTTCATCGTCGTCGTCGTTTTCGGCCGTCACTGTTCGCTGTCGTCGAGACTTTTGTTGTTTTCAAAAATAAACCGGCGTCTCTGCTCTGCTCTGCCCGTCGGTCGCTTCCATACCATCACCAAAGAAAGACACACACAAATACATTGCCATAGTCTGCCTGAGAGTCAAACAAACAAATGAAATGGGCAGCAGGAATAGCAGAAAATAATACAAACAACAAACAGGAGCGGTTCAGTAAAAACAAAATTTTCAATTTTTTTGTATGAAACAAGTGTTGTGAAATTCACCGAATGTAATTTTTGGTTAGAATCCTGTCGAGTTTTATTTTATATTTATAAGTTTTTAACTGTTTTTTCAGATTGAAATGTTTTTTTTTTGAATACTTAACCGAGTTTTTAGTGTCTAAACGAACTTTTCAAGACCTCTCGAGGATTTCATGTTTAAAAAGCGAAGAAATTCAATGGGTTTTTTCAGATTCGAACAAGTTTTTCAACTGGAAAAGTTTGGTTTTTAGATTTTAAAGAGTTATTTTGGATTTGAACAAGTTTTTAGCGTTTAAACGAGTATTTCAAGTTCAAAGAACTTTTAAAATTTATACAAAATTTAAGTTTTTAATTTCAAAATAATTTTTCAGCTTTAAAGCAGTGTTCAAATCAAAGCGTTTGCAATGTACCAGTTTAAAAACTGCTTAAACGAGTTATTCAGGTTCTAACGAGTTTTTCAGGTGCAAACGGATTTTTTAAAGTTCAAACTAGTTCTTGTATATTTGAAGTGGCGACCTCGCTCCGGTCTCAATCCGTTAAAATGGATTATTTAGTTTTAAACTGGTTTGTAAAAGTTGAATAAAGTATTCGTTTGCATGCTTAAAGTTTCGTAAACGAAACGATTCATTACTAAAATATATTTTTCTTTAAAACAAGGAATTATTTTATTTTTTTTAATAAGAAGCGACAAATTTTGCACTGCCACTCAAAAAGTGGCACAACTCAATAATTTACATTTTTTAAAAATCGCAACTGTTTTTTGAGCTTATGAAATTTTATTTGTTTTTTGGCAGCCATTTACAACAAAAATTCAAACTAGCCTTTGCCTGCTGGTAGGACTGATTTTTGTGAACGACGTGAAAATGCCATTTTTTAGTTGTGCCACTTTTGAAGTGGGTGTGTGATACACCGACGAATTATGACGAATGATAAGGTGAACAAACCATCATCATCATCTTTTCGGGTCTCGAGGTGTGCTTGTGATAATAGAGAACAGCCCGCCAAAGTTTTCACAGAGAGTAAATACGGCTATAAGTGTTAGTGTTAGTGACGGTGATAGGGAGAAAAAGAGAGCGATAGAGCGCAAACGGCTAACAACCCAAAAGAGAGCGAAAGAGTTCGTCAAACGCGCCAAAAAACATTTTTACTACGAAATACTATGCAAATAAATCAAAAGCAGTAGCAGGAATAACAACAACAACAACAGCAGCGAACAGCGAAAATACCGAATGGCGCTGCTGGTATGCGTTAAGGACGGAATTGTTTGTTTTTCGTGCGTTGCGCTTTGTGCGAATGTTCGTCGTGGTTTTTGTTGTTGTTTTGTTGGTAGCATAGCACAGCACAGCACATCAAGGCAAAGTGCAATTTGTCGAATTTGTGCTGCGAATGAATGTGTGTGTGTATGTGTGTGCAAATATGTTTGTTTGTTTGGTATTTCCCCAGCAGAAAATATAAATTGCTTTTAGATCAAAATTCATTGCTCAGACCTAGACCTGACTGAGCTTGGGGGTATTTGAAAAATCAGGGGTGAATGAGCGGACATTCGTATGAAGAATTTCGGCTTGAATTGAACGTTACAATTTCAGTCCTAATAGTTGGCCTAAAAAATTTGTAAAACTTGGACAATATGTCATTAGTTTTTTGGTGTATAAAACCTAAGAAATTAAGGAAAATGATCAGGCCTAAGTAAACTATTACACCTGAATTCACTACTAAATTAATCAGCTTTTAATTTTCAGACCTTTATTAATTTAGCATAAAGTTTTAATCCTACTTTCAAAGCTGATATTAGAAAACAATTTTTGTATCTGAATTATCTGCTTAAATTTTAAAGGTTTGAAATCAAATGTTTAATTTACCATTCAATGATTCAATCCTGAATTCAGTTGAATTGTTCAGGCCTGATTAGATAGCTTTACGAAACTGTTAACCATTGAAAAATTGTCTGCTGGGTCCTTAATAGAGAAGTAGTTTTTAGTATTATAAATCCAGACGCTAAGTACGCAAGTACTCGTCTTTTAAACAATTTAAATCTCATATTGTTAGATCCGACTCAGTGCCATTTTATTTCTGTAGAAAACAATTTTAGAAATTATTTGTACGTTGACCAAATTAAATTAGAACTATTTTAGGAAAAATCTGCTATTTCGAATTTTTAAAGAAAATGCAATTGATCAAATGCTTTTAAGAATTTGTACTTTAAAATATTATATGCATATTAAATATATAATTAATTATCAGTGTCGCTTAAATGATGTCCGTCTGTATATTCGTCCTAGAGATTACAGTTGTAGCTTAAGAGTTATCGGCATGAGATTAGAGCTTAATTGTTTATATCGAGGTTAAGTTTCAAGATAAGCATAATCAAAAGAAAACTACTCATACCTCCCATAAAAAAATAATTTTGTTCCTGAAATAAATTTATCAAAATTACTTGACATTTTCTATTTAACACATTTTTGTAGGTTGGAATTGGAAACAATATTTGATGTAGGGTATTTAAGGATACAATATTAGAACCGAATCCTACAAATTAAAAAACCGCTTAAACTTTTGAAATTACTTGATTTTGTAACGCTAATCAGAAAATAGAGACACGGAACAAGGCGGAAGTACAAAAAAAAAACGAATGTTGGGTGGTTTAATGGTAGAAAGAATGAAAGAAAGAAAAGAGCAGTAGGGGAAAATGTTTGTTGGCAAATAAACTGACTAAACAAACAAAATGCGCGCGCGGCAGAAAATTTAAAATTAGAGAGAAGTAGAAGTAGAGAAAAGAGTATGACTGGCAGAAGAGAGATGAAAGCAGCGATAGAGAAAGCACTAATGACGCGCGTAACTGGTGTTGTGGACAAAGCCACCGGATGAGGAGCAAGCACCACCATGAGGTTGTTAGGTAGTGGTGGGCCCCTTGTGCGCGCCTCGACCGCATTTGCCAACCTACACACGCACAAATAACAGATAAAAAACAAAAACAAACAAAAAAATAGCAAATACGACAAATTGAAATTAAACAAAAACTTTACAACAAGAAAACCAAAGAACAAAAAAAAAAAAATAGACTTGTATAAGAAAAATAAAATAGTCACAATTTAAATTTTGTGCGATGCAAAATACCAGAACAACAACAAGAAAGGCAACTGCGCAGCCGATGTCGGCGTACGTCGCGACTGAAGGTCATTATACATTTTGCATTGTTTTGTTTCGCTGCTGCTGTTATTGTTGTTGTTGTAGCTGTTTTTTAATTTTATTTCAGTTGTTGTTGTTGTTGTTGTTCGACTTGGACCTGGTAAACAACAGTAAACAGAGTCATTTATTTTTCACAATATTTGCCCGATTCACAACAACAACAACGACAACAACAGTGCAAGAGTTGCTGCAAAACGAACGAATGAACGAAACAAAACCAACAACAACAAAATGTTAATGAAGATGACGACCAACGAACGACGATGATGAGTTTTACGTACTCGAAGTAGTTTTGTTTTTGTCTTCTTTTGGTTTGCGATTAAAGCAGAAAATAAGAAAATATAAAAACGGCGAAGTAAAAGAAAAAGAAAAAAATAATAATAATACAGAAAAAGGCGTAGAAATGGAAATGAAAACAACAAAAAGTTATAATAATGAAAAACAACAGAAAATACAATAAAAATAAAAACAACAGCAACAACTTAAAATGCAATGAACTTAATTAGCAAAAAAAAATAAAAAAATAAATAAATAAAAAATGAAAGAAGAAAGAAGAAAAACAAAACAGAACTCGACGAAGTGAAATTCAATTTGCGAGTAAAAGTAGAATTTCAATATGAAAAATTAAGTATGTAGCTATTTTGTTGTTGTTCTTTCTAGCTGCTATATTTTTAGTTTGCGGCATGCGGATGGAATTCGGCAGGACGTTTTTTTCTGTATGTATGTTTTGTGGTGGACCGAAATTAGCTTTGAGATAAAGCTGAAGTTTAAGGCTCGATTGCGTCGAGTGTGAACTGATTTTAAGCGATTACACACGGAAAAAAATTATGTAAAATTAACATTAAACTAGTTACAGAATTATCCTGATATCAGTCACACCAAAAACTGTGCTTCTTTTAGCACATTGTGGATCACGCCCATTTTTGATAGTAGTTTTGCGTTAATAACGAATTAAAACTGGTTGTCTACACTGTAACTCTTTTTAATCATTGTTCAACCGTAACCATAAAAGACTCACAAAACGTTGAAATATGTATATGGTGAAATTCTAGAAAAATAATCCATATTAAATTTTACTATAGGTCACCGAAGAACACAAAAGTCTCAAATGAATATTAATCGCTTCTTTCAATCGTCGAAAAGGAATCGGATGCAATCTATACAAAAAACTTTTAACTCAGTCAGATGAAAATTGTGCATATTCTGTAAATGTTTAACAATAAAAAGTATTGGGCCAATAAGATGAAGATATCGACAGTAACCGTACAAGCTTATACAATATACAAAATTTCAGTTTTTTGGAGCAATTTTAGCGAAATAATCGAATGGTATACAAAAAAATGCGTTGGTTGTGTAACATTTTTGGCATTTTGCCACTTGTTACCTTCATTACTGTTAATTTGACATTATATCACGTTAAATTAACACCTTTTTCATCTGATTTCCGACTTGTTTTGCTTCGGTAAAATATTATTGGGCATTTAAATAGCAAAAAATCAAGTGGGGTTTATAAGAGGTTCGGTTCTTCTGAAACGGTGGAAAACATTTTCAAGAAGTTTGTCGAAACGTCATTATCGTCAAGAGCAGCAGCACAGTAGTGGAACAACAATAACAATAACAACAACAACAATCTCTGTATAAACGACAATTGCCACTGTAGTGGTTTATTTATTTTCTACACACATACACTCACACACACACATACATATATTAGTACATACAATAACAAATTTGCACATTTTCGAAACGCTCAACGCTGCTCGCTCTGCGCAAACAAGGAAAAACAACGAAATAATTAAACTTTATAAAACAAGGTTCTTAGCGGGGGCGTTGGCGGGGCAAGACAAAGCGTTCAAACATTGTCATTAGTGTTGCCACCCTGTTGACTTATACATAGTTTTTAATTGATAAACTGTTATGAGACTATATATTGCTTTAGCACCATTTTTATACTAAACAAAAAGTGACCAATGCTGAAATATATTTTCATAATAGAAAGAAATATAAATAAATATTTGTATATACAAATTGTATTACAAAAATTTGCAAGCAACAAAGCAGGTCTCATATTTCGAATAGTATTTGTATATAAATTTTTGATATTTGTGATTTGAGAAGCAAACGCAAAATCTCACAAATTTCAACTGAAACAAACAATTACAATAACACAAATTTTGATTAGAAATAAAAAAGGTAAAAATTTTAAAAATATGTTTAAAAAATAAAGACAGTAAAATTCAAAAACGAATATTACTAACGCTTCTGGTGAAAGCGATTTTTAAAGCATTGTTCCAAGAATCTTTTTTAAGGTAGATATAAATTAGGAAATTAGATTTAATTCCAATTACATACGATTTTACCGTGTATATAATATAGAAAAAGAAAACGTGTTTTCTTACTAAGCGACCAATTTTAATTGGCAACTCTATTTAGAAGAGTTTGGTAGTTTGGCATTGCACTCTCGTATCTTTTGTTGGGAATGAGGAGCGTTTGTCTCCTGCTAAATAAAATACAAATGAAACAACAACTACAACAATAACAATAACAACAACGACGACTACGGAACGAACAAACGAACGTCAACGACAATAACGGTACTGAAAATACTTTTGCAAATGAAAGAAAAACAATAGAAATGGCGTATGTGCTGCCATTGGACAAAAAACAACAAAAACAGGAAGAAAAATAAAAAAACAAAAAACGAAAACAAACAAAACCAAACCAAACAGACAGAATGAAACACACAGAATAATAACAACAACAACAAAAATATAAACAACAACAACAACAACAGAATGCAAGAGTGTAGCGTTATTTTCTTATTTACACAATTCACAAGTTTTGAGTTTGCGAACGAGCGCAAATGTTTGTTTTACTTCCTCGTTCGTTCGTTCGTTTCCGTTTCATTTCGTTTTCGATTTGACAAATGGACGAACGAACAAACGCACTGACGAATGGACAGAGTTACTAACTGACTGACTGACTGACGCGACAATTGCATTGATTGCGGCTGTGGTACGCGGCGGGTGGTGGGCTTTTCTAAAGCAAAGTTCGAATGTAATATAAAGATACAATTTTAACCCCATTGTACTGTAAACCGATAACTCTGATACATATTTCTCTATAAATATTTAAAATTTAAAAAGCAAGGACTTTGCCCAAACGGTATATTAAAGGGTTCATAATGGTTCACTTTAGTTGGTTATAATCTTATTATCTTCTTTGTGTTATTTTTCGTTTAAACATATAAAGTTGCTGTTATTTTTGGTCTTAGCTTTGAATTTTATAGTGGAAACACCGAGTATTGTCAAAATCGTGGTTGTATAATAAGTTTATGAAAGTAGAAATGAGCACGCAAATTGAGCGAACTCACCTCGATTTCTGCCTTATTATTCAGCCTCATTTTGAAGTTTGATTTTTTGATTGTTGACATCAAACTACGTTGTTTTTATTGTTTTTATTTATATAATGTTTTTTTTTTAGCCATGACAAATGTACAAAAATTAAATATTCAAAGAGAGAAACAATATCGAGGTGAAGAGTGGCATTTTTCTACTTGTCTCACCTTATATTTATTACAACATTATAAAATCCAATATTTGAATTTAGTAGTGGAAACTGATTATTATCAAAACCAATTTTTCCATTATATTTGTTAGTTTTGAATTTGGTTGATTTTTTGATATAAGGCAACACTGTTTTGATGTATAAAAATATACATATGAAAAAAAGTAGTTTTTAAATGTTTGTATGAAAATTTAATGCTTGCTAAAATTGTTTAAACTATCAATAGGTGGAGAGTCTTTTTATACGAGTAGAAAACCATATTATTTAAATTTTGTGATACGTTCCGATTTATTTGAAAAAGAATTCAGTTCAAAAAGACTTTCTTTAATTGTGTCGATAATTGTTTTTTGATTGCTAATGTCGGGGAAATTATGTTGGTATAAGTATTTTTTTTTTGCAATCTATCGAATTATTTTACAGCTATAACAAAAAAAAAATGAAAAAATGATGTTGCTAATATGTTCTCGATAATTTTACTCAAATTTATCCAAAAAGTAAAGGAACACACCTGATTTAAACCATTTAACAACCTTAATGATGGCGCGGAAAAATCGATTTCGATTGTACACAAAAAATCAACAAAAATAAAAATAACCACCACTAGCAGCCGCAGAATGTCGTTGAAAGAGGATTCTGCGGAAAAATAAAACAACATACAAAGCAGACTTGTAAATATTTCTGAATTGAAAAATTTAATAGTAAAGATTAAAAAAGAATTCTACAGGAGTGGAGAAATAATGAAATTTGCAGCAGTTATTAATTGCAGAGCACATTACAAAACAGTCGTAAGTTGAGTGGTTGGAAGAGTTGCAGAGATTTCGCATCCTATCTTAGCCTAGTTCGGCAAGCGACGAACCGTAAAAAACTATCGAAATGACCTAGAATTTATTCTGGACAAATCGCCGGTTCCAGAATCAAAAAGCGGCGATTCATAAAATGCATCACAGATAATACAGTCCAGAAGAGGGACGTGCCATCATGTGGCAAAATAAACAAACATAAAGGGGCGTTCCGCTAAAGAACAAGATGAAGACAATAACTCTGACTTGATTGCTTCCTGCAAAGGCAAAATCTCACCAACACATGAGTGCACGTCTCTAAATATTCTTAAGACTTGAACGAACTTTGTTATGTTGCAGACGTAAATGAGACGAAATATATAAAAAGTGCATTTAAGTCGGGATTCAAAAAAAATCTATGATGGCTGCTAAATCGAACAGGTTTAAATGCGGCAAAATCTTGTCAAGCAATGTGCAACCTTTAGTTCGTTGACAAAGGAAATAAGTCGAAGTGTCTTAAGACGTTGGCAGCGATTTAAATAATATCCATAGCCAATATTTTCAGTATTTTGACAAGTGCTCCAGCAACATGCACTGAGCTCTTGTTACGATGTAGAAGAACAACATCATGTAGTCTTTGATGGCAAGGGCAGGTAGTAACCGAAAAGCTTTCGTTTTTAAATCTGAATGTTGTTCGGCAAGTATAAAAACTTGATCAAATGAAAACCTTTTAAAACCTTTGTTAAATACAATTAATTCAAAAAAAGAAGCATTTATTGATTTAAAATATATATATAAAATGTATATAACTTAAATAAATTTGTTGTGAGTTTGGGCAAAGTTTAGTTTGTAATTTGTATTATTTGTCGATATTTCGGTTTACATTGTTTACCCTACAGAAGAAAAAAAAATGTATAACTCAACTGTATCAAAATGAAAAATATGAAAAAAATATAAATCAAATGTCATTTCAAACAACAAAACTTTCGTATTTCTTCTGAAAGTCTTAACATTTTTCATTTCTTTTTTCCTTTTGGCAAGATTAAATTAAATTTGGTAAAATTACACAAAATTAGTGCTTATTAAAAAAAAGTTATAACAAGTTAAAACAAACAAAAAAAACACAGAAAATAAAAAAATAGCGCAAAATGACACGGCGATCAGTAACTTTGCCACGGCGATCAGTAACTTGGACACGGCGATCAGCAATAATGCCACGCAACAATATCGAGTCGCATATTTTTATTAAGGATCCACCGTTCATACCCTCCTACGAGTTCGATGTGAGTGAGCTTCTCTCAAGGATTAATTTAAATAGAGTTTAGTAAAATATTTCTAAACTTTAATTACAGCCCTGTCCAGTGCCCATGAATTGGCTGCTCGGCTGGGAGTATGCGCGCATCTGGAAGCGGGAGCGTGACGAGTATATTGAGCGGCGCGTCAAGAAAGCCAAACCGAAACACATTGAGCAGGATTTTTCATGGTGGCTGAAAAAACATGCGCCCAAAAATAAGAGAAAAACATGCTAAAACGAGAAAACTACATTTATAATTTTTTTTTTTAAGCACATTCGGAATTGAAATTTTTTACTACAGTTCAAAATTTTTTTTATATAAAATGTCTGAATTTGTGCATTTTAAACCGAAACCACTTAAATTCGTGTTAAATTGCACAAATTTTCTATTTTTTTTAGTTGTTTTTTGCGTATTTAAAATAAATATTTGGAAAACAAAAATTCGTTTACATTAAAAATTCAAGTTAACCTCCACCGAGAATCTTCACACTCACAGTTTGAAATTCACAGCGAATTCAACGATTTGATTTGGGTTTTTCATTTGTAATAACTAGTCTACCCAGTTAACCGTTAAACAAGTAACTAGTTGCCGTATTTAAAATCCCATAAATCGCTATGTTCGCTGTGCATTTCAAACTGTGAATTTATTGTGCTCTTCAAACTATGCGCAAACCAAACACTTCCATTCAATTGAGTTTTAAAAAATCGTTTCTCTATGAGAAAATACAAAAAATAAAGCCTCATTGATTTAAAATTCAAAATTTGTTAAAGACGCAATTAAAAATTTAAAGTTTATTTATTTCTGTACAAAATCAAAGCAACCAAAAAAATATCAAAATGATGCGAATGAAACCGATTTGGGAGAAGGCGTATCTAATGCGACCACGCGACTACTTCATCTCGCATGTCTTCCTCAAATCAAAGAAATTTATGCCCTCCTTCGAAACAAACGTAAGTGCTCGAAATAAGTTCGTTGGCTGGCGTTATTATGAATCGTTAAAATACTTCCAAAATGTTGTCCACTTTTAGCCGTGTCCGGTGCCAATGAATTGGCTTCTTGGCTGGGAGTATGCACGCATTTGGCGGCGGGAACGCGACGAGTATATCAAGCATCGCGAACAATTGGCCAAACCGAAATTCATCAAGAATGACTATGAAAAGTGGTTGCTGAAACGTCAAACGAAGGCGACAAAAACTTGTTAATTTTGTCTATTTAAATATTTTGCAGCTTCGGAAAGTGATTTAATTCAATTTAATTTCAGTCTAAAAAGGCAAATTGTGTAATTTCACACAAAATTTCGCGTAGATTTTGTGTAAAATTGCAGAATTTGATTTTCTTTTTGGGATGTTCAAATAAAACGATAAAGTTAAATAAAAGACATTTTTGGTTTTTGTTTTAAATGAGTTGATATTTTGCACAAACACCCTAGCAGAGTTTAGCTCGAACTTTGTTCTTTTTCCGAAAAGTTTTCATGGCAAGCGAATTTGCCAAATGCACTGAGAGGGCAGTAAGCGCGCTAAAACCTACTTCTTTTGTGAACAACAACTTTGTTTTTGTTTGCGTTTATCGAGTATCGAACCTTGGTTATTTCGAGTTCACGCTTAAGTGCCTCTACCTAAAATGCTCGGATTTGTGGGTACTTAAGCGTGTTAGGCGCTTATAAAAATTAATTTTAAGTAGCTTACTGCAGTTAGTTTTTAAGCGGGAAAGCTCTTACGAGGGGAAATTTATATGTGAAATATGGAAACAGAAAAAATCCAAAACAATCGGTAACTTGAGTAGTATGAAGGGGAGGTTCTTAAGCGGGTAATACTATAAAAAAACTTCAGTTTTCTGTACCATAGTTATTTACAATTATTGTTTGATTATCGCTACTTGTTAAGCAATTAAATAACTTTCGGCCTTTGCTTTCAGTTTCAAATTAATTAGTTTTCAATGGGGTGAAAAGTGTTTGTTTCGGAATAAAAGTAAAAAAAAATATATAAAAAAAAACAAGTAACTATAAAAATTTTCAAAATTTCTAACAAAACCCAACAAATAGAAAAACAAAAATAATGAAACAAGAATGGTCCAAGTCGTACATGGTAAAGCCGAAAGACAATATCATATCGCACGTGTATATAAAAACTAAGAAATTCATACCAACCTATGAGAAAAACGTAAGCGCTAAACTAACATTAAACGTAGTTAATTTGATGAGCGATCGATTTAATTGCAGCATTGTCCCATTTCGATGAGCTGGCTGCTGGGCTGGGAATATGCGCGCATTTGGCTAAAAGAACGCGACGACTATATCAAGGCACGCGAGCAAAAGGGCACACCGAAACACATCAGGAACGACTACGCGTGGTGGTTGCTGAAACGTACCCCGAAAGCTAAAAAAGTTTGTTAATTTTTGGCGTCACATTGTTAGGATCTATCGGTATTCTATAGAAACGAGTATGTCAAAATTTTAAGTTGAAAGTTGAGTATTTTAGTAAAACTTGTTAAATGTTGTTGTTTAAACGCAATGATAATAAATGCAATTTATTTTTATTGAAGAATGAAGTTTTCGAGTTGTGTTCGAAATCGAATTGAGAAATTTATCGTTTTAATCGTGATATCGATATTTTTGTATAGTCGAAAATCAAAATTTATGTAGTCACTGTCGCGAAATAGCGCGAAATTCCAAAGGCGCATCAGAATTTTGTTACTGTTGCCATACAATTTTTTTTTTTATTAAAAAAGAGAACTAATCTGTCTTGTATTTTTGCGTTAAAAAAATGTAGCTGCTGTAGTTTGGAAGATATTTTGAGTAAACAAAACAGAGTTCCTCGGCGGCTTCGAAACTTTGCGGCAGTGTGTGGTAACCCTAATACGAACCCTTTCTCAACTGGTTGTCTAAAACAATTATTTGGAAGAGTAGTTCAAAATCAATTAGTTGCGCAACTACTTTCAATTATTTATATGCACGTTGTAATTTACGATAGTCAATTATCATCAGTCCCGTATCTAGGGGGGGTTGGCGAAGAGGGCAATTGCCCCGGGAGGCATTTTGTAACAAGCTGTAGGGCGAACTTACAGTAGTAAGCACTTTTTTTTTGCTTTTCATCTGCTTTCATGACGAACAAAAATTTGTACTGTTAAATTTTATTACATAAAAATAGTTTGAAAGGACGACAAAATCCACTCTTAGCCCGGGCGCCCTAATTCCTAGGTACGGGCCTGAGTATCATTCTTTGCATTTGTTGTCAACTAATTTAAAAGTAGTTTATTTTCAACTAACTTAACATTAACATTTTCAATTAGTTAAAAAGTGAGTATCATATATGTACCTACGGGCATTTAAGAGGGTTGATATAACTGCATTGAGGTACTTAAGCGGGTTTACAGCCTGCAGCTACTATACTTAAGCGCTATTTTAAATAACTGCCGTGAGGTACTTAAGCTGTATTTTTATAAGTGCCTAACCCGCTAAGGACCCACAAACTCGTACTTTTTAGATAGAGCTACTTAAGCGGGGAATACAGTACTTCTTTTAAATTAGTTCAATAAAAAAACCATAATAATATCATACTTTTAAATTAATTTAAAAATAAACTAAGTTTGGTTGGAAATGAATTAAATTTTCAACTAGTTCAACATGAACTTCTATGCAGTGGGTGACTATAGACACGTGCGTGTTCGCTCCATAGAAAACAAATCAGAGTTACAACCAGTTGTGGTTAAAAAAAAACTTATTGTTTCGCCCATAGGCAAGCTGCATCTGCTGCAAAATATTTATTAAGCGCGTCTCGCTTAACATTTCGCGGCGTAGGTTCTAGTGTCGATTTAATCAGCTCGTTTAGTTTAAATAACAGATTAATGTGAGTGTATAGTAAAAAAAAATAGGACAGACACAAAGTTCAAAAAGTTTGTTGTGAAGAGTGATCAAGAGTAATTTAAATAAATTATTTTCTTAATTACCCTGATATGTATTTGTACAAATATTAATTTATTATATGAATTAAATCTCGGTATAATTTAGACATTTAAAAAGATGAGATAATTAAAATGAAAAAGTGTTTTCATTTAAAAGAGATAATTTTTCCAATATTAAATTTAATTGACTGGTGATTAGTTTTTATTTCCGATCGATATATAATTCACTATTAATGGCAATGGACAGTAAGTATTATTTTTATTTGGTTTAGGTATTATATATCAGATTAGGCCCAACTTCACAGTACTTAAAGCCGCGAGCAAGAAAAGAAAAATTAAAAATAAAAATTATCATTAAATGGATTTAAGTTATCGCCTCAAAAGTCTTAAAAAGATGACTCTGTGAAATCCAAGTACCATAGTTCTAATATACCAACCGAATAAACGTTTTGCTTAGGAGCGTCTTAACAAGACGCACCGTTTAAGAACTATCCCAAATCCCTCTGGGGTATTTAATTTAATCGTGATTTAACTCGAAACTCAAGAAGTTCTCGAGAACCCAGTATCAAGTCAGCTGTAAGAATTAACCGCCTACTGGCATCCCCCGCGAATTCCACCACAAACTGCCGCAAGACATTCATGATCAAGTTCTTCATCTCCAACATAGCGAACTTCTGGCCAATGCAATTGCGTGGTCCCGCCGAGAATGGCACAAACGAGTAGATATTCATTTTGTCAGCACTTGTAACGACATCGAAGCGTTCCGGCTTGAAGAGATGCGGTTCGGGATAGTATTCCGCCATGCGACCGATATGTATTGGCATTATGCCAATGTGGGTGTCTTTGGGTATCAGCTTTCCATCTTCGGTTAGAAAAGAATTATTTTTATCTGGTTTTTATGTTACTATACAACAGCAATGAGGGATCATACTTATTTCACACTCCTGGCTGGTAGTGCGTCCGATTAAGGGCACTGATGGAAATAGACGCAACGTCTCTTTAATGCACAACTCGACGTAGTGCAGTTTGTTTAAGTTTTCAACGGACAGTGAAGTTCTTCCGTCCGATCCAAAAATCGATATAATCTCCTCGTAGCATTTTTGTTGGCATTCCGGATAGAGTGCGATATTGTAGAAGAAGAATAGTATGGCGGATGAAGTCGTGTCGTGTCCCTCGAACATGAACGTATCCACCTCTTCACGTATGTCCAAATTGCTAAGGGGTTGACCTTCGATTTCCGACTGCAGCAGTACATCGAGAAATGTTGACTTCTGTTTCAGACCAATGTCATCGTCAGGGGTTGCAGAAGCTTTAATTGTATTACCTTGCTCGGATTTCATGAGTTCCTTACGTCGTTGCAATATAATTTGATCGGTATAATCATGGACGAATTCCAAAGCCTTCTTTTGTCTGCGTGATATTGGCAAACAGTAATAAATCCAATCGATACGATAGAATATGTTCGTCATACGAGAGAATATCACCTTCATAATGCTATAAGCCCATCAGAGAAGTGATAGAAATGCAAGTTAATATTTAAATATCATCGTTTGGGAATCTTGTAATAAATTCCAGATAATTAATATTATTTTAATTCACTCACAATTTTAATGCTCTCACATATTCGGAATTTGAATTGTTTTGAGCATTTACTTTTACGCCCATTGCCGATTCTAAAATGGAACTTTGTTTAGATTTGTAAGAATAAATCATGGGGCCAGTCAATCCTACCACAAATAACATCCAAGGTGTACAAACTGATAAGATTGTGAAAGTCGAATTTCTCCTCTGGCGGCAGCGTTTGCAATTTCTGGACCAGCACTTGAGACTGCTCCTCAAATACCGTGATGAACTGTTCCAGCATTTGGAAGTGAAACGACGGCGTTATAAGCTTGCGTCGCTGAAACCACTTCCGACCGCTACTGACCAATAGACCATCGTTAAGCCAATCCTTCATGTATCTATATATGCTGGACTTTTCGATGAGCAACGATGAGCCGAGCACATATTCCACATCGCGTAAATCACTGATTATAAGATTAAGTTCCGGACCAAACCAGACGCGCATAAATTTATTGTTACCATATTTGGCAATATTATCCAGAAGATATTGGAAGAAGACCTCCGACGGTCGAAACAGGAATTTGTGTGCATTTCCGATAATGGGTAATGCCGGTGGACCGGGAAATCGACTGCCCAACTGGAGGACACGCCAATATTTTCGGTACGCCGCTGCGAGCAGAACAATTAATAAACCGTACACGAGCAACATCTTGCGTTGACTGTGGTCGTGTAGAGGCTTCTAGTTTCAATCTAGTTCAGTTTAGGTCTTATTAGTGATTAGTGATGTAGGTTGGTAATTACTTCAATAGTGGCACAACTCAAAAATGTTAATTTAAAAAAAAACCGTTCATAATAAGTTCAAATCGCCATCAAGAAGCAAAAATCTGATTTGTTTTGTTGTTATATTTTATTTAACAATTGACAACATTTTTCACTGGTGGTAAATATAAAATTAACATAACTAATTTGAGTTGTGTCACTTTTATAGTTACATTTGATTGTTTGGGCCAATTTTTAATGAAATGTATTCCCCTCAAACTAAACGAAATTATTTGATTACGTTATACTCAATTCTTTTCATTTAATTCAATGAAATTGTTTTGAACGTTCAAAAATTTTTTTTTTCGTTTTTTGAAAATGTTATTTTTGAGTTGCGCCACTTTTATAGTTGGTGTGAGATACATATATAGTAACCTTAAGCAGTGATATTTAATTATATTTATAAAGTGTTCATTTCATTATTAAATATTACACTACATAACAATTTAAATATTTTGTGTTGTAGCCTTAAGGTTTTAGTTTCAAAAAGGAAAATTTCGCTTTGATTTTGAAAATAAGATCAAAGTCTGAAGTAGAACCATCAACAGGAATTTCGAGGGTTATAAGTATCGTTAGATAGTTGTAAATATTTTTGATAATTGTTATCCTATTATCAAAAGTTACATATCAGAAGCAAAATACATAATTAGATCAATCACCCTATGGTGTAATAAACATAAGGAGAGTATAAAAATTTCCCTCTCCACCTCGATATTGTTTCTCTCTTTAAAAATTTAATTTTTGTATAGTTGCCATGGTTAAAATTATTAAGTAAATAAAAACAACAACGTCAACTTCAACAAACTGTCAAAAATCAAAAAATAAACTTTAAAATACAAAAAGACAAATAAGCTAGACATCGAGGTGAGTTCGCTCAATTTGCGTTTGCGTTTTCGTTTTTACTTTTCTAACCTTATTATTCAATGGCCGAGTTTTATAATAGATTTTTTTAAGAAGATATATATACAGAAAGGGCTGAAAGAGTTTCAAAAAAACATTTTTCTTATGACAATTAATTGTACCTATTTAATTGTTTGCGACACCTGAGATTCCAAAATAGGACGTTCCGTATCAAAGGCCAATCGACCCTAATCGTAGTGCTATGCCACTGCCTAGGTTGGTAAATATATTTTTATTTGGGTCTTCATTAGGTTAAAGCCATTGGTGTAATAAAAAAAAAATTTCAAAGAGAAAAATAATATCGAAGTGAAGAGGGACAATTTTCTACTTTCTTCACTCACACTATATAGTTGTACCATGGTTGGTACAAAAACCTTAAGTAAATAAAACAACAACATAGTTGGTTGTCAATAATGTAAAAAACAAATATAAAAATATGACAGGTAAATAACGCAGACATCGAGGTGAGTTCGCTCAATTTGTGATCTCATTTTGACTTTCCTAACCTTATTATTCAACCATGGTTAAAAACTTAAAAACGATAAAGAAATGAGAAAGAACTGGAGACATCTTCGTTGAAGAAAAATTATACGAAAAATTGTATTACATCAATATTACAACACATTTTAAAACAATTCTACATAAAGAATTTAATTTTTCCAATTCACCACGTGACTTTAAGAAAATGATAATGACATGTTAAGGATATTAAAACTGTGTTGTGCAGTGTTAATAATTTATTAGAATATTTATTATTATTCTAAATTTTAAATACATATAATGAACAAGATAATTCAACTTTGGAATGGGGTTAGAGTTAATGTAATTACTATTTTAATAGATTAGTTTTGCATCTGAAATGAGAAAAATGCTTTTTTTAAACAATTTCCTATGTATTTTAATTGATAAGAGTTATGGGTTTAATTTTTGTTGTTTGTTTTTGAACACTGATTCTAATCAGATTCACTTTTAATTGCAATGGTCAACGAGTGTGGCTTTTAAGAGGGTGGCGATTGCAGCAAAACATGCCAGTGCAAAACTAGACAAAATGTTCGATAGCGATTATTCAAAGACATCGTACCGAGCACTCCACACCATTGAGTAATATGGATTATTATCTGTATGGACGTCATCGACAATCCAACGTGCCAGATCTGAGTACGACTGCGGCTGCTGGGCAGTGATGTGTTGATTATGAACAATAATCGTACTCTCCCTTTTTGTAATATTCTGAAGGTTATTCATGGCATAAATAACTTTAGGGATCACTGTATGAACCTCTTATCTATTTTTTTTGTCCTTCTACTCTCTTCTACCGTTTATATTCTGGATACAGTGCAATGTATACTTGGACTAAGAGCTTGGTACTAGCTTACGCTAAAATCTTAGCCGAAAGAGTTTCATAAAATTATATCCAATATCCAAAGTCAGAAATAGTAAGAAAAAGACAAGTCAATAAAATCTGCTTAAGTTGTAATTTATTTTAATTACTAAAACATTAATACTTCATTTATTTCATACTCTTAAATTTAATGGATATAGACAAACAGTTTTAGTGGTACTGATATTTTGTGGGTTGATAGTCAAGTGTGATCAGCTGCAATCCCGATATTTCGGTATTTCAATGTGGCCCGATGTACAAATAATTTCAGCACATCGGAAATACCCTGTTAGGGACAGAAAAAAAGCTTTCGTTGTGGTTTAAGTTTATTAATAACTGAACCAGAAAAAGTTTATTTTTGCAAAGCTTGCCTCAAAGCTGCCTTTGCAGAGCAACGTAACAAACGAACGAAGGGCGGGCGGGCGTTTGGTTGTTCGTTGGTTTGGTAAGGTGTTAAACTGTTTATTGTTGCTTACGAGCCACAAATGCCAACGAAGACCATCGCCGATTGCCGCGCTCTTGGCATGGTGAAATTCTTTTTGCGTTAGGTTTTTGCGAGTAGTCCAAATTCACCGCACTCACAAGAGAAGCAAATTGTTGCTGCCGCGGTATTTGCCACTGTTGTTGTTATTGTTTTTGTTGTTGATTTTGGCTCGTGTTCGCGACTTGCTGCCGTTGTCGTCGGGTTTACTGCTTTTTCTTCTCAGTGCTGCCGTTGCTATTGTTGTTTTTGTGTTTTTGTGTTTGTTGTTGTTGTTGTTTCATTTTGCGTACGCTTAGCAAAGCCGGACTCTTGTGCATTTTCCAATTTTCTCGCCGCGTCAATCAAACAAATTCCGTGTCGGCTGTCGCAAGTGTAAAGTGCAAAGCGACGACGTTTCTTTTAACAAAATTTTTATTATTTTTGCGTTTTACTTCGGTGGCGCAAAGACGACAACAGACAGACAGAACGAACGAATAACCGAAGTGAGTTAAAAAAAAGCAGCGAAAGAAATACTACAAAAACAAAAAAGAAACTGAAATTTGTGTGTTAATAATTTTGTTTAAAGCGAAAAACTATTTGTTTTTTTTTTTGTATGTTAAATTGGCAAGATTGAAAACGGCAAAAATGCTGGAAAACAAAAAGAAAACAAAGAAAACTTGTTAAATGTGTTAGTTAACTGAAGAAACTCCAGGGCTGTTCTGTTTGCGCTTCGCGACCAAAGTAAGTGAAATTTCTTTCTTGGCCAAGCTGCCAAGTGTGTGGCTCACATTTGATGTTGTTGTTGATGTTGTTGTTGATGTTTTTGTATTTTTTATTATTGTTTGCCATGTTTTGACCAAATTTTAATGACGCGCAACATATGCGCCTAGCAGCGCGTAACGCAGAATAACGCCAATTTAATGCGTCCCCGGACGCTTTTGACTTGCATAGTTTTTTATTATTAAATTTCTTCGATTTTTGCCATGTGCTCGCTTATGCAAATGAAAATTTCATGTGATTTTTGCGTGTTTTATGCGTTTTTCCTGGAATTGCGTTGTAAAATTGGCCGAAAACGCTTAAAATTGGCAACAATATGGCAAATAGGAAGTGCACTTGTTTGCTTGTAAGGCTTTTCTTCTTCTTCGTTTGTTCGCCTTTTTTTCTTCGTTTCGTGCGTGGTGAATTTTTCTTATATATTAATGTATGTGTGTGTGTGTGTGTGTGTATGGTGAAAACCACAACTAACTTGCTTAAATGTTAAAAAAACAAGTTTTTACTTGGCCAAGTAGTGCACTGTGGGCTAGTTTCGAAAAAAAATACTCTTGAAAATAGTTTTTTTTGTATATGGAATTTGTTGAGTTTGTTTCTTTATTTATAACGCCTATTATTTGGCGTGGTAGGTTTGAGGGATTAGAGCAGTAGTTTAAGAGATATCGAGATATATAATATCCTATCATCGGAGCGAAACTAGGAAGGAAACAAATTAAAATAATAATTTTAATGTAGATAAGGTAAAGAGTATTCTAAAATCTTGAAAGATCCTGTGAATAAATTCAAAACTACTTTTTAAAACTTGAGGTCATTAAAAACGTCACATTTTGAAACTGAAGTAAATATATAAAATAATAATATGAACAAAAATATTTACATACGCATACAATTTTTTAAAAGTTAAACATAAGGAAATTTAGAATTATTTCTGAGGAGCAAATAGAAAAGATCTTGGTATTTTTAAACACCAAACATACGAGTACATTAGTTAAAATTCAATAATGTGACAATATCTGGAAGTAGGTTGACACTTATTGAGTCAAAGTTGCATGAAGAAAGTGTTAATTTTACATGATAAATTAATACTTTTTAAGGAAATGTATTAAACTTTTTGCAAAAAAGTGTTAAATTAACATTGAGGCCTATTGTGACAACATTTTCTATTGTTAAATATTGACAGAAAATGTAAAACTATTGGCCCATACTTTTGGCTATAACAAAGCTTCTACCTAACTTTAATATTTACTTCCTGTCGGTTAAATCAAAATATTCACCATTTGTTAAATCAAGTTAATTTTTTTTTAAATATATAAATATTTTTTTTATTATTGTACATGACAGATAATTCCACTGTGCATTGTAGAAAACGGGTTTTTCTTTTTCACCATCGTCTTTTTCTTCTTTGATATTGCTTTTTTCTTTTTTTTTTTTGTGACTTTTTCTGTCTCAGCTGAGGTTTTTCACCTGTGAAAATGCATTACTATAACAATAACAACAGCAACAACAACAACAACAATAACAATAATAATAAAAACAACAACAAATATAACAGCAGCAACGCAAACAGTGAAAACATGTTCGCAAATCTAGAGCAGCATGTCAAAATGTGGTTGGTTACATTGTTGTTGTTTTTGTATGTTGTTTCTAACATATGTTGCAATCTTTTCTCCTTTCAACGTCGATTTTCTACTTTTCTGAAAAGTTGCACGTTGGTTGGTGTAAATGTCGCTTGATGCGTTGCGTTGCGGAGCGAAGGTAAATTTCGGCAAATTCCGCAAATGCCATTTGACATTTTGACATTTAAACAACCCACCTCAAACTCTTGTGAATATTTTTTATTTCTTTTTTGGTGTGTGTGTGTTTATTTTCTTTTCGTCAGCTGTACGCCCACTGAAATCGTCCCTATTTCACTATTACACACCGCTGCTATCAGCTATCACGACTTATCATATGGGCCCCAAAACGAATTCACCACACTGTACTCCATTCTACCATTGCCATTCACTTTTTTATTCTCTCTCTCTCTCGCTCTCTCGCTCTTTTTCTATTTTTTCCTATTGCATTTGAAATCCACCACTTGTGCGTGGGCGGTCGGACTTGCATGGTTCGTTGAGCAGGGCATTCCTTGTGGCATTCCACTTGTTTCGCCGTTCTTGTTTTTTTTTACATATTTTTGTTGTTGCTTTTGTGGATTTTCTCGTTTTACTTTGTGTTGTTGTTTGATTTTGGCAAGAATTCGCCCAATACCCACTTTGTGTGGTGAGTTTGTGCGAAATTCGCAAGTGCTCACGTCATCGGTGCTGGGTGTGCTGGGCTGATCTGGTTTGTTTGCCCGTAATTATTGCTGCTGTTGCCGCTGCCCTACAAAAATGTTCGCCAGAGTTGCAGGGTGGAGTGGGTGGTCTTTTGAAGTCACCAGCTGGCATGAAGTTTGTGCTTGTAATTGCACATGGATTGACTGAAAATCGTTTTACAACGCCGCCAGCACACCAGCGTCACATTCTGGCGAACCTGGTCTTTTATCCGTTGAACTCTTCTTTTCGCATGTCTGGCTGAATGACGCGTGCGATTAATATCTCCTGAAGTAGTTCGTAGTACAGTAAAATTCAGTTCCATATTGCCAACTAGGGGAGAGTTCGTTTTTCTTACGAAATCGTAAGCAAAGAGAAGCAAAAGCCGATGTAGTTCTTTGGCATATTTTCTGGAACACCGTTCATAAGAAAGAATCATTGAATCGAAGGGGGTTGATACGAAGAGAAAGAAAAGAAATAAGAAAAGTCGGACACAATCCCACTGCCAACATAGCAAGACATTCTCGGTTTGTCATTTTCTATAAGCTTTGATGTCATCTCAAGACTGTGCCAACTTTTCGAAATGAATGTTGTTGGAATCGGTTTTAATAATCTGGCAAAAAAATTACAAAATACTCTGGGCATAGACAAATCAATTTGTTCGATTAGTAAGTCGAATCTTAAATGTGTATATGTATATATTTTATTTTGGATTTCAAAGACTTAGAAAATGATAATTATTCAGAAATATTCGAAATATAGTAAGTTGAATCAATCTCTGAGCGTCATACACTGGTTCCGCATGAAAACGGTTGGAATACTCGAAATTTTTTTTAAATTACCTAAGATATTACTCTCTGATCATTCTCGCAACACTGGAAACCATAAAGCAAATTCGTAGTATATACTCATGTGATGGTATCATGAAACTCCTGAGGTTACTCTAAGACAACTCTTAAGATACCCTTGAGCTACTTGCAGTATAACTTTAATAATCAATAAAGTGGGTTAAGACAAGTCGAGAAAACGATTATTTAGGGTGTCCTATTATAAGATTGGCATAACCTTGGAAATACATTTAAAGCCCCTAGAATACTCTAAAGCTCCCTTTAGGAAACTTAAGATGGCAGAAAAGATCAAATTATTATATATTAACAAGAGTTTCCTAATCTCGAATTTTCTTGATCCTGACCATTATTATTATTAATAAAGGCTATAGAAGCACTGCGACCTGAAAGATCTATTGTGCAGCCTCGTTGCCCTACATACACAATTATAGAATATTTATAAATCTCATAATTGTTGTGGGCTTGAGTTTTACTATGTCACTTGGAACTAGAATCCCGTTGCCTAAGTAGTCAAATCTGCGTCTTGCCAGATTGACCTGGCCATTAGTTGACAATTACTCGTAATGCGAAAATAATAAATGTCGAAATATCATTTAGAAAGTTGATTTAGCGGAATATGTAGAAAGTCTAGTAAGTAGTTAAGGTAATGTGTTGGAATTAATGCAATTATGTACTAGGGTAAAGAGTTATCCACAACTTAATCTATAAATCATAAAATATTTCTTTCTGTTTTTAAAATATAAACTACTACAAAGAGTTTTTGTACACTTAATTGATTTGCATCCATTAAAAAAGAATTGCGAAATTTGTGCCGAATGTAATTTTGTTTATCAAACTTGTTGTACTCGTACATACATATTGTATATATAGATTCCGAAAATTGAAAAAAGGAATGGATAACAACTTTCAAACACTGTGTAATTCCGTAATGTTTCTTAGGAATATATCCAACGAATTTTTTGTACCACATTGAATTTTTCTATTGAACTGTTGTACATGGTTAGTTTTGTTGTAATTTAACATGCCGTTACGTTATTTTCGCATTGGCAGGAATTGTTCTATTTACGTTTGAAACTGAACAGGACAAAACGTGATTTCTAAATGCAGCCCGGTCTAATTAAAGAATCCTTCTGGCATCGTGCTCCCACGCAAACAATTTTTTTCAATTTTTCATTTCTTGTGTTCGTCGTACATTTTTCATACTTTCACTACCTTCTACATTTCTATTATGTATTTTTTTTTTAGTATACATTAATGTGTGTGTAGGTATGTAAATATGTATGTATGTGCCGTGCTTCATGCTGTACTTCCATAATAAGCCCTTTTAGTGTCTGTGTCTCGTGTGCTTGTGGAGTGTTAAAATAACATTTGTTATGAATTTCAAATGACATTTAAATGACATTTCGCATACTTATGTATGTGTGTTCGTATGTGTGTTCGTATGTGTGTTTGTATGTGTGTGTATTTAGCTGGTTAAACAAGTTTAGTTGGTTGTATGGATGCACTAGGAACGTGGCTATCTGCTGCCGTCTGTCGCTGTCGTCGCTTTAAGAGAGTGATTGCCTCAGTAAAGCGAAAGTTGTTGTTGTTGTTATTGTTGTTACTGTGTTGAGAAAGGGCAAACATTGCAATGCAACAATTTCTTGTAATTTTTAATTCGGATGCATTTTAAGACAGGTATTTGAATTGCATTACTTTTAGTTTTTAATCAAGTTGGACACTTCATTTGAAAAATTCATTTTTGACACGTTTTATACAGAAGACTAGTCGGCAGCTTATTAACAACAACAACTCGATTTGGTTATACTGAATCGGTTTTCTAATTTTATATCTCGTTTGGAAGTAACCGATTTAAAGGTCCCATCGAAATATTCGAAAACGATCAAAATTTGTTTGTTTAGTTATTTTTTTTTTCAATTTAAATATCGCTTAATTAAAAAAGAGTTTTTAAATATTAATTTACTTACCTGGCTATTTCACAAAATTCAAAACCGAATCTTGATTAATAGCTTTGCATATGTTGTGGGCAAATGTTTGTTTGTTTTTTTTTCGTCTAATTTGAGCGTATTTTGCGTCGTGCAAATCCGCTTAGATAAGGGAATTTTGTAGCGGAAACATTTCATGCCATATGTTCCGTTGTCCTTTCCTTTTTAATTTTTTTTCGTGTGTATTTGGTAGGCAGTGTTCACACTGATGAATGTTGTATGTACATATGTATGTATGTATGTATGTATGTATGTATGTATGTATGTATGTATGTATGTATGTATGTATGTATGTAAGCATGTATGTGTGTATGTATGTATGTATGTATGTATGTATGTATGTATGTATGTATGTATGTATGTATGTATGTATGTATGTATGTATGTATGTATGTATGTATGTATGTATGTATGTATGTATGTATGTATGTATGTATGTATGTATGTATGTATGTAGGTAAGCATGTACACATAAATGTGTGATGTTAATTATAGACTGGTTCTAATTCATTTCCATTTATTCAAATTTGCTCGCTTCTAAATACATATGTGATATATGATATATGTACATATGTGTAAAGAAAAGTTTGTGTGTGTTTTTTGTAAAATCTTTAAGATTATAAAATTTTTTATAAGATTTCATCTCAACTTTCGCCTAAGTTCATAATTTCGTCTACATAAAAAGGTGACGAGAAACTATTTTTTGTTTCCCAAAACTGGGAGTGGACTTAAATTTAACAGAATCCAAATAAATGTTAGTACATAAGTGACTTAAGATTTACATATATGTATATAAATATTTTTAATAATAATCCCGAAAATTGTCTTCGTAACTCTTGAATTTGAGATCTTAAAGATATTATTTAAATTAAATATTTCAAAGCAGCGATATTTTCTGTGTTTAATACCAGTCTACGCAAACACTTACACTGTTTACATATACATACACATGCATACTTTCTTTTTTTGTCATTTGATTAAATTACGTGGGAAATCGTTAGCGTTTTGCCTTTGCTACAACGGTTTGCGTCCATCGTGTATTTCCGCTTCCGTCTCGAATGCTGCTGCTGCTCCTGTCGGTTTATTTTTTCGTGGGCGCACAAAAGAGTCCTTTGCATTTTAATCTCGCACAGCAGCTAAGTCGGCCTTAAAAAAAACAGCCGCACGTCGTTCAAAGGTCCTCCAGGACCTTTTGCAGGATATCTTTGAGTATGCAGGATCAGACGCCACACACATGTAGATTTACGTATATATATACATATATTCACACACATACATAAGTATCAGCATTAACACCGACGATAACGCCACGTCTTTGACATTGACATTTTTTGCGCTGCAACAAAAACAACAACAACAACAACAACAACAACAACTGAAGATGATTAATGCCGAATGCGGCTCAAGGCAGAACCAAAGATAACATATGGTCGGCCTAAAATCAATCTGAAGAGTTACGAACTCAGCACGGATTAGTTAAACTAATTAAATTGGACATCGCAAATGTGGCCAAGGAAATATAAACAAATATTGAAAAAAGGAATGATTATTCATATATAAAAAAGTTGAATTTGAATTGAATTTGATTAAATTTGATCATGAATAAAATGATTGTTTGTTGATTTCTTTTAAGAACTAGAAAATCAACACGAAATATTGAAATTATATGACAAATTAACCGTCAGAATCGACTTTCGACGAGCTCAAAATATACAAAATGCCTTGCTGGATACCAGTTGCTCGCACAGGTGCTTGTCCATTTTCACCTTGTTCTCTGCCTCCTCCACACCAAGTGCCGACAACACTGACAACAACAATAACAACAAAAGGCGGACGTTCAGATTTGCTTGTGCAAATTCATAAATCTCTTTTGAAAACATTTGCCATAAACTTTTGATTATGAGTTTTTTTTTTCATCCTCCCATTTGAACGAAGACGAAACATGACACAAAAGCTTGATTGATGACATGCGCAACAATTTATTAAAACTAAAAAGTATGCAAAAAACAAAAACAAAAATATATAATATATAAAAAAAAACAACAAGAAAGGTAGCAAAGTTTAAATTCGTCCAAGTTTGGGAAAACATTTCCATTTCAACACGAAAAAGATTTCTCGGCAAAATCAAAACTAATTTGCAAAGTTTGCAAAACAAACTTGAAACAACAACAGCAACAACAACAGCAATAAGATGGTCGAGATGAAAAGAAGTGAGCGCCTAAAATTATGCTAGCTTTAATGTGGCCTTTTGTGCGTGTCAATATTTTGCTTTTGTTTTTCCAATTCTGGGTGTTCCGTTTGCAAAAGCACACAACTTAAATCTTTAAGAACATTTACCAAAATATTTGTTTGGCATATGCAGAGGCTAAAAGGAATTTTGTGGATTTTTCGTGCAAATTAGAGACTAAGCCAAGTATTTACGCGTCCGTCCGCAGGTAACGAAAAGATGTCATTACAGCGCGACGACAACGGCAACGGCGGCGTCAACGGCGGCGTCAACGGCGACGGCGACGTCGGCTTTATTTGGTTTTCATTTGTAAGAGCTGTCAACATTTGTTATTGCTGCTGTTGTTGTCGTTGTTGTTGGTTTTGTTATTGTTGTCGCTGTTATTGTTGTTATTGTTAGTTAAACAAGGATGTTAAGTGATTTACACGTTTGCGCCACTCCGCGCTAAATTAATGAATTTTAAGTTCTACACGTCGTATGATTAATATTAATTTAAATTAAAATCACTCATACGACGTGTGCGATAAGCGCTTCAAGTTGCAAGGTAATTTTTTTTTAATTTTGTGGTTCACTTGGCCGCATTTAATGGGAGATTTTCTGCGATTTTACTAAATATGCTCTGATCATGCTGCAGGTCTTCTTTTTATTTAGCCAAATTTATAACAGACAGGTAATCCAATTAAAGGTAATTGATACAGCTATAATCTAATTAGCAAAATTATATTGTAATATAGGTTAAGAAATTAACCCATTAACCCGAAAAATGCACATAGTTGTTCAACAATCGCTTATATTTTCAATATTTATGAAGATCTCCAACAAGTATGAGGTATTAAGGTCCTCTTTAATACTTTTCTTTTGGCACCTCATTTGTCTTAATCTGCCACAGATTTCTTAAGCTTTAAGCCATTAAATTCTTAACTTTGAAGGGAGTTAACTTTGTACGGAAGTCCGACCGTAGAATTTATTTATTTGTTTGTAATCGTGTTTTTCGCCAATTATCGTATGACTTTTTTGGGGGCGGGGAAGAGTGTCGTTCGCCATATAAATAACGTATTTCCAAATTATGGTTGTTAAAGAAAAATTTGTACGGATTAAAGCCTCAATCTCATTTTGAAGATTTTAATAAATTTCTATTTCTATTAAAAGAACGATTAACCACCAACAATTTTCGTTATATTTAAATTAATAAATTCAAGTTCAAATCCATGAGCAACAACAAATAATAACAACAATAAAAGAAATAACTGAAATTGAATTAAAGTTTTCACTAACAATTCGACAAATTTAATTTCGTTAGTACGAAACAAATTGAAAAGAACTTTTTCGCATCGCAGCAGGATATCCGCTGATATCCTTTATTAATGCTGAATTGAAGTTTTTCTTTTTGAACAATGAAAAAAATTTACCAACAAAAAAAAAAAGAAAAGAAAATTATAATCATAAAAAAGAAATAACTTGTTGCGCACCAAGTAAGCTCTAAGTGCAAGTGTGGGTATGTGTGTGTGCGGTGTGTGTGTGTGTGTTTATGTGTGCGTGTATTTGAAAGCACTTTGTCTGCGTGAGGTGAAATAAAAAGTTCGACAATTTAGCACACACAATGAGAGAGAAAAACGTGCGCATCAAAGCGGAGCATATTTTTACTCAACTAAACAAAAACAAAAAAGAGAAGAGAACACCTCTCACTTGCTCTCACTCTCACTCGCTCTGACATTTCCTTCCTACATATGTTTTCTTCAATTCAGCTCCTTTGTGTAATTCACCACACTTTTTTTTCATTGTTGTTCGTGTGTTGGTGTTGTGTTCGTTCGTTTTACTCGTTCGCTTGTGTAAAATGCGCTCACGTGGCATTTAAAAATACAACGAACGAACGAACGAACGAACAATTGCCAACGACAGTTGCTGTTGTTATTGTTGCTGCTACTATTTGTTATTGTTGCGGATTTGTTAGTGTGCCCCGGTTTAGTTGATTTCCTTTTCGATTGTGTGGTTCTAATTAAATTTTCGTTCGTTTTGGCATTTTTCGCTTTCGCTTAACGTTTTAATTACACTTTTCGCATTGCAACGACATTTTCTTCGGTTTTTATTTTCGGAATTGTTTGCTTTTCTTTTCCGTTAAGGTAAAATTACAAATTATTTGTATTTTTTTTTTGTCGAAATAGTTCACAAAGTTAACAACTTCAAAAAGTTCTCATATGTGTTGGAGGATAGTGCACAGTACTCCAGATTAGCAATACACAGTATCGTTTTGTATGTCGTTTCGTGGCTTTTGGACGAATTGAGAGTTTATATCGCGAATACTGTCGCTTAACTAACGAAATCAGCTGATTGTTACGTGCCGATTTTGCATTCACTAAGCCGATCAGTCGTTGAACCGCAAACGAAAACACGATTAGTAAATTGTTAACGTGTGTAGATTTGAAATATAATGGGAAAAAATCAAGCAAAAGAGGTAAACTAAAACAGCGAAACTGTTAGTTTTATTTAATTAACCTGCTTTTTATGATTTAAAAAGTAAACTAACAACAAGCACACAGTTTGAAGAAGAGTATGTGAAAGTGCTAAAGGGTTAACTCATTTTAATGAATTTTTGTTCGAATAAGATTAGACTGTAGATAAAAAAAACCAGTTAGAGAATAATCTTCGGCTGTATCGAAGTTTCTTGAAGCACATACATATGTGATATATGTCCCTATTATAAATGGGCGTTATTCTTAAACGTTCACGCCCATATTTTGAATTTCTGAATTTTAACACTGCAACTATTTTAGATTATTTTCTTATAAAGATGGGGAGTTTGTATGGAAGGGGGAGGAGTAGTTTTGATTCGATCTTTCTCATTTTAAAACTTAATCTCCGCTTGGAGAATAGCACCTCACATTCCAGCTCGATATCTCTTAAAACATGACTGATCATTGACGTACATAAATTGCCATATCTACCACGCCTCCTTATATGAAAGAACAAACTCAATATACTGATTTTTCCAGTTTTCTTTTTGGTATTGGTGTGCATCATTTTAATATAAAATATGCAAAGTATTCATTTTATTCAAAATTTTTTTTAATATGTTAAAAATTTATCACAAATTTTACAATTCACTTCTTTTAATAATAATATTGAAATCTCATCCATTCGATGTCATACTGTGTGGTGGCTCATTTATAGTTTACTTATGGATGAAGGGGAAAAGGGCACGTTAAGTGCCAGTTGCATTTGCGGCATTGTCTGTAAATGTCAAAGGATGTTCCCCTAGCGTAGTTACAAGCCTTTTAATTATTAGGTTGGATAATTGAATTTTGTTGTTGTTGTGTTGTTGTTGTTGCTGTTTGTGTTGTTAAACATTCGCAAATCGTGGAAAGTTAATTGTATTTGACGGCTGCTTTTGTCATACACTCTGCTTGTGACATGATTAATACGAAATTTTGTAAATTTTTTGTATATTCTATTTTGGCATTCTTCAATTGTTTCTTTGGGATTTGTTGTTGTAGAAATGAAATGCTATTTTGTAGTTTTTATAGAGTAGTTCATTTTATCTCAATCTACAGTTTAAATTTATTGGTGAAAGTTCCGAACAAAACTTAGCATATCTTAAAGATGAAGAATAATCCGGAAACGTTTTTGAAAATCTTTTTTTAGTCTTTCCACTTTGATTGCAATAAATTATTTACTCCTAAAAAAGCGCCTACACAAGTTTTGATTCCTCATTTTTGAACAACAACAACAACAGCAACAATAACGACAAAATTGCCCTTTGACGTATGAGCAACATGTGGGCGTACAAAAAAAAAAAAAGAATCGTTATCACTCATACACACCGCTGCACAGCTTGAAAAACAGAAAATATAGCGTAAGAAAATGGTAAAATTATTTTTAGAATTATTTACAAGTTAGCGAAAAGCTTAAGCCGTCTAAAACGTACATCAAAGCTGAATTGCAAATTGATAGCAACGTTAAAGGAACAAATTAAACCAAAATAATAATAATAATAAATGATAATAAAAATGGCGTCGTAATCGCATAACAATACCAACAAATCATTATTGCAATCGTTAAAGCTAATAAGTGTAAATATTTGCAAGTGTGTGTCTGTGCGTCTGTGCGTCTCTGTGTGTGTGTGTGTGTGTGTGTAAATTCGTGTGGGTGTGTGGTAATTTTACAAACAAAACCCAATTAAGAGCGAAGAGACCACCCACAATAAACAACCCATATTTACCGTATTTACATGCGGTTTTCGGCTTCCGGTGTTGTTTTACGCAACGCAACGTAACACCGAAAGGTGCGGAAATTGCATTAACAATGAAAACTGCCCACAGAAATATGCAACATATTTTTGTCCGTTTCAATACGGCAACGCAGGCGTATGAATGATTTTTTCGTTGAAAATTATTAAATATTAAAATTTGGCCTTTGAATATTTACACCGTAATTGCATTCTGCAAAATATTATTTATCAATTTGTCGGTTATATTAAATTTGTGTTCGCTTTAAATTCTCAATTGAATTACCTTTAAAAGCAGTTGGGTCAACTGTCGTGCATCGATATGTATGTATGTATGTATGTACGTATGAATTTTAAACTTGTTTACGTTTAATTGCATTTGGCAATAATGATATTTAACTGTGATTTGCATTTTGTTATGAATTCCATTGCACTATTTCAATACGAAATTAAAGCTTTGTTTTAAAAAGATAAAATTTAAATTCATTGGTTTCAAAAAAAAATAAAAAATCATAATATTAAATAGTTATGCATAATTTGCGTTTGCTTAAAGTTAATGATTTGCATTTAAAGTGAATGCAGCAAATTCAGTTGAATTCAACTCAAAATGAACCTAATTAAAAGTTCATTTTAATTTTTACATAGTAATTTTATAGAAATTTGAAGTCTCTAAAAAAGAGTTCTTTGTTAAAGCCAAAATATCTGGATGTCAAAATTTCATCCAGTCGATACCAAGGCACAAGTAGACCGATACAATAAGTAGCTGGCGCTAATGAAATAGACACCCATAAAATGTCAAATTAGAAAAGCAGCTACCACCTTGATGTATTGTGATAAAAACCCATAGTGGGATTTTTATCTTTTGAGGCATTTTGGAAAGATATGTGTGTGCTATTTTTAACGTAAGGGAATATAATCAAATATTATATGTTTATATATTGGATGAATTTATACATAATATTTAAAATTTTAAACGGAACAAACAAGATTCCAAGCTTTTAAAGTTCTCAAATATCAATATAATTAAAAACAATATTTATATTCAGAAAAATCTACTAAGGAATGTGAGGTTTAAGGTTCAAGACAAAGCATTCAATTAAAAGAAAATAATGTTACCAATACCTTAAAAATTCAAATCAGTAAACTGTTATATTTCACCGGATTTTTAGCTGAAAATATGGAATCACTGTTTTTTGACATTTTATGGGTGTCTCTTTCATAAAAGTCAGCTACTTATATTACCGGTCTTCTTGTGTCATGGTCGATACAAAATTTTTATATGCCAAAAGGAAATATATTTTCTCATAAAATATTAGTCACTAAAAGAGGTGGTTCAAGTCATAGCGATGTGAGTTCATGTCATTACAAGAGGTGGTCCGATAAGTACTTAGTTTATCGTTCAATGGAGGCTTACTTTGCAGACCTCAAGTAGCCACTTTTCCAAAATATTCGTTATATTTTTGTAGGCTAAGTACTTATCGGACCACCTCGTACAATATTTGATAAAAGGCTTTGTTTCTTAAAATAATAAAAATTGGACTTACCTCAGTATGACTTCAAACGTTTCAAATATTGTTGATTGCAATGCTTTTTATTGATTTGAAAAGAAGAGGACAGAGGAAAAGAGCCCGAAATGGTTGTGGCTGTTTACCTTAATCCTGTCAAGATTGTTATTGTTGGAAAAGGTGTTCACAAGAAGATTGTTCCACAATCACACAGATCGACCAAGTAAGGTTGTCAGATAAATAATATCGAATGGAAATTAAATCAACCTGTCGTACACAACTCATTTTCGAGCTCAACAATAGAACTTCAATAGTTGTAGACTTGCATGTTACTACAGCAGTACTGTCAAAAAAAAAATGGGCAGGCCCGTACCTAGGAATTAAGGCGCCCGGTGCAAGAGTGGATATTGGCGCCCTTTCAAAAAATATTTTTATGAATTTTATGAAATAGTAGTTTATGAAAAATTTAACAGGAGCCTTTTTTCCCATGAAAGCAGATGACGAAAAAATAGGTCAACAATTTAAAAAATTCACACCTTCCTTTCACGAGAAAAGCAGATGTAGAAGTAAAAGAAAAAAAACAGAGGTACTCACTTTTGAAAGTTTTCAGTTGTCGCCCTAAAGCTTGATCCACATGCCGCCCATACAAAGTGCCCCCTTCGGCCCCCCTAGATACGGGCCTAAAAATGGGCCTGGTTAAATGAAAACTACGCTCGGAACAATAAGCTAACTTCTCGTACAATTGAGCCAAACCTATTGCTTATGTCAATTTGTATATATTATATTCAACTTTAGACTAAGATGATAGTGTTTCAAATTTAAAATAATGTTGAAAAAGAAGAAAATTATCAAAGGTTACATTAATGGAAAGGTACTGCCAAATATTTTGCACACATAACAAGTAAATACTAAGTAAATATTGTAATTAGCATTCCCACACCTAGTTTCACTTACAAATAGTTGGTATTATATGACTTCCTCAACTAATTAACCCGTCGTATACAAACGCATTTAGATAATTTGTTTATGTATACATACATACATACATACATACATACATACATACATACATACATACATACATACATACATACATACATACATACATACATACATATGTCAGTATGTTAATAAAACAAATATAATTTTCTTTTCATTTTCCAGATAATAATTGCGACTAATTGCGAGACAATGTTGGCAAATTAGCGGCGACTGACAACAACATTTGTGACAGCTGTTACACAGTTGCTTTTATGCAAAAATCAGTAACATAACATAAAACCAAATTATAATAAAAATCGATTAAATAAAAAAATAGAAAAACAAAAATAACAAAAAGCAAAAACAAAGCGCCTCAAAGCGTCAAACCCGACGGATGTGCGTGAAAATGTGCGCGCAGCAGAACAATTTGCTAATTTATTTCTAAGATAAGTCGGTATCAAATTGAGCTGAAGCAAAAACGAAATTAGTTTTGGCGGCACGAAACGTGCAAAACAAATTCGTGTTAATTTGGCAAATACGCCAGCAGCAACAACGCCAACAACAGCAACAACAACGACGAAAGCAACATTAGTTTTGGAACGGTTCAAAGAGCCACGCGTTGACAACAGCAATCAAGAGCAACGCCTACACACACACACACGAATTGACAATCTTATCAGCAACAGTCCATGTAAGAGCACGTAAATAACAGCTTAGAACAAGAGCAACAACAAGCACCAACAACAAGCAACAGCAGCAAAAGTAGAAAAAAAGTAGAAACACAAAAAAAATAAAATACAACAATTTAATGTATTGTTGTTGGTGACTGCTTACAGCGATAACAATAACAATAACGATAGCTAAAAAAAAACAAGAACTTCACCAATTGCCAGCAACATTGCGAAAAAACCAACGGGGCAACATTTACGCATTGTCGTCAGCAATGAGAAAACAAATTTGCAATTGTTAATTTTTGTTATAAGTGCGGGTGTCGTCAGCAAACGGTAGTCGTTGAAGTAACAGTAGCAGTAGCCGCTGCAACACCTCCAGCAACGACGCACACTAAAACACAACAGCAACAACAACAGTGCTGAGCTGAGCTGCTGTGACGACAGCAACACCAACACCAACGCGTGTAATTACAGCAAAGAGAGCAAAAAAAAAAAAGAATTTGTATACGACGGCGACGAAAATAAAAACAATCAGGCGGCGGCATACAAATGGCGGCAGCAACAGTGACCACCCACATTGTTGGTGGTGGCGCTGGCAGCAGCAGTAGCAGTAGCGGTGGCAGCAGCAACAATGTGTGCATGACGGCAACAACAGCTGTTGGCGAAACGGAAGCTGTTGAAACGCTGGCGGCGGCGGCGACGGCGGCAGGAATGAGAACGGCGTCAACAATGTCGCCGCCACCTGTTGGCAGTGTGCCGCCGCCGTCGCCGACATTTTTGCTGCCTGCTGTGAGCGACTTTGGTGAGAGTGACGACAATATGGCGGCGACTCTGGCGACGACAACAACAACAACAACAACTGTCGATGCGACAATCACGATGACTATATTTATCGATAATTGCACGCAAACCGATGAGGCAGATGACGATGACTACGAGCTGGTGGTAACCGAAGAATTGTCCAACGTAATGGCGGATACCGAAGCGACAGCAACAGCAAAAGTGACAGAGCGCAAAAACAATACACTGAGTGAAATATCCGAGGAGAACGAAGAGGAGGAGGAAACGCCTCCAGAAGTGAATAATTGTATACGAGTAATAAGGCAAAATGGTGATTTATCGATAAACGATAACGATAACGATAACGATAGTAGCGGTAGTGTAAAAGTGAATGTCGAAAGTTATGAGAGTAATTTGCGAAGCGTGTGTGAAAAATGTGCAAATAATGAAAATTGTGAAAATAATAATGAAAGTGAAAGTATCAATGCGACAAGCTACGCTTACGAGGAGCGCATTATCGAGTATGATAACATTAGAATTATCGAACATGTTATCGATAGTGCGCATGCAACAAAGTTGAATACGTGCAGAGCGCATTGCAAGAAAAATAAACAGCACCAGCAGCAGCAGCAACAAAAATCAAAAGTTATCGTCAACGGTTGCAGAACTAATCACAACGATATTACTGTTATCGAGAACAATGTTATCGATAACTCTGATGTCGCAACGACGACAACGATGACGAAAACAAAAACACCAAGTGATAGTGTCGATGACGAAAGTAAAGAATTGAATTTCGCATGCCACGAGTTGGTTGCATTTATCGGCGATAGTTTTAAAACAATCGATAACACGCGTGTCAACAGTTCAGCCGCAACGACGACGTCTGCTGGTAGTGGTACAACAAATGCCACCAGCAGTCGGAGTAGTAGTTGTGTCGGTAATGTATTGTCGCGTAATTGTGTCAACGAGGACGAAGAAACTTATTGCGTCGGTAGTGAGTTATATGGGAATAATCGAAACGATAACGAAACGGTTCGCGATAATTTTGCGATGCCAAGCGATACGAATCGCGTCGACGATAATAATAATTCGCAATCGCGTGGAAGTAGTGGTGTAGGTGGTGGATGCATTGCCGGAGGAGAGTTTGTAGGAGCGGTGGTCAACGAAAATGAAGCGGCGACGCGTCTTTTGAACGGCCTAATGCAGAATTGTGATAGAGCGGCGGTGGGGACAGTGCAACAAAATGGCAAAACGAAAGTACAAATGGAGACCGCAGCAACAGCAACAACAACAACTTCAAAACCTGAGCAACAGTTTGCAAAAAAGCTGACGAACATGAAAGCAACGACCACCGCAACAACAACGACAACCACAACAACAGTGCAATTATCCGGTGTTGCGGCGGTTAAAGCGTTTAAATCAAAATTAACACCACTAGCGCCACCTTTTCAGCCAGCTGCAGCTAGGGCTAAGCTAAAAGCAGCAACAGCAACAGCTGCAGCGCCTACAACCTCAGCAGCAGCAGCTGCGACTGCAGCGGCAATGTACGCCTATGAGCAGACAACAATCTACTATCAGCAACAGTTTATGCAGCAACAGCAGCAGCAACATGCAAACTTGTTGCAAGCCTACAATCAGCAACAGCAGCAGTTGTCGCCCACGCATTTGCCACAACAGCAACAACAACAACAGCAGGTAAATCAACAACAGCTGCAACTGCAGAAGCAACAGCAACAGCAGCAACATTATCTGCAACAACATGCACACCTACAACATTGCGCGCAACATGGCAACATGCCGCACATACATATACACGCAGCACCAACAGCAGCTGCCGGAGCAAACAATACCAATATATCTGGAGCAACAGTTGCAGCTGCTGCGGCAACTCACCTCTTTCCCGTACAGGTAATATCGCTGCAAGCAGCACCAACCGCTGCGACAATTGCCTCGCCAAATGCTGCTACCGCAACGGCGGCAGTAACTGCGGCTGCAGCTGCAGCTACTGGCGCCTGGCCACTAGTTGAGGCGCCAATTTATATCGACGCCAATGGCGAATATCGTACATATTGTCCGGCACATGGACCACCACAATCAGCGACAACTGGCGCCACACCAACAGCAGCAACGGCAGCCTCCAGCGTTGCTCCTGCTGCCTCACATCATCAACATCATCAGCCACATTCGCATAACAACCACCACCACCACAATCACAATCACCACCACCATCAGCAGCAGCAGCAACAGCAACAGCAGTTTCAGCATCATCACAATTCGCTGCAACAGCAACATCAGCACTTGCCAACGTCCGCCTCATCGTCGGCAAGTACTGCATCGCCTTCCCCAACCGCTACATCAGTAACAGCAGGAGCAACCTCCTCACTATCCTCGTCGCGTGTTCTATTGCAACTAGACGCTGGCGTTACGTTGCCGCTACAAATCGCTGGCAAACGCAAAGTAATTCGAGGTGAGTGAACGCTTTATTGCATTTCTCCTTTTGATATCTACATACAACTGCAACTCGTTCCACATTCGCCTGCTCGGTTCTTGGTTGCCATCTTGACCATTCTTGACCATATCCTGCTGCGTATGCAGATGCCGTTCTAATGGAACGCTTTGACCAGAGCATGAATCCAGCTGTGTACAATTTTTCATAGCAGGGTTTGTTGCTAAAATTAGAAAATTTGCCAGAGTTCATTTGTTCATTTACTCATTTTACAAAATTCATTTTATTCATCATAATCACGATCTGAAGAAGTGCTTCGTTCGTCTTCTGATAATCCATTTGTATGATTTTTGAACACTTACCGAGTTCAAAATGAAGGACCACAAAACAATACTGGAAATACTTGGACTACCCTAGGGTCTAATGTATCACCTTAGGTGCCTAATAAAGTATTGCATAAATTGGTCAGGAAAGTTGAATCTGCTACGCTTCTCTGTCTTATGGTTAGAACAATAAAATCATGTATTCAAAATGTTTTCCTATATGACTAAATCATGTCAGTTGCAACCCTGCTTGATGCCCCGTCATTTGTCCATATTTTTCTATTTTATTTTTAGAATGTCCTTTATAGCCGTTATGCATTTTATACTCTTATTTTTTTTGTCCATGTTTCTATTTTGGAGCATTTGAGTTTCGATTCGATTTTTGGCAGCTCATTTCGTTTTCCCCAACTGTCCCAGTTGCAGTCTTCGCCTGTCAAGCTGCTGGTGCCGCTGCCGTTGTTGCTGTTGTTGCTCTTGCTGGAGCTGGTCCTGCTGCCTCTGTTGCTGTGTCGTGCCTCTGCCTCTGTCTGACTTTGATGACAATTTTGCATGTTGCCACTTGTCTCATTCTCTCATATCGCGTCGCGTTTTTCCCCCCCCCCCCTCTCTTTATCGCAATTTGTGTTTCGCCTTTGTGGCAATGGGAGATTGCGTTTTGGTCCTTTATGCACATCTTGCCACGTGCTTTGTTTCGCATATGCCTGCGCTCGTTGCTTGGCATGTGCCACATAAGTCGTGGTCGGGTGGCATGGCGGCCACGTCCTTTGTCCATGCTTGTATGACATGTTAAAAGCATTCTGTGACATGGCCGAAGACATTCGGTCTTCCATGCCATAAAATTGTGCGCGCCTTTGTCGTCGTCGTCGTTGTCGTTGTCGTCGTTGTCATCGCTGGTCCGAGCCGAACCTTGGCTATGTGCGTGTGATTTAACGTAGCGTTAAATCACACAGCACAGGGTAAGGAGTGTGAATATGTGAATTTAAGGAACTGCAACATTTAGTTAATCTAAAGTTTATATGGATCCAATAGAGTTCTCCTTCGATAAGACCATTGAAAAAATGGTTGCTTCGAAACCAAAATTCTATTTGTAAGTTTTAAAAATGTTTTTTTTTTAAACGTCTTGAAGGAACCGGAAGCATTTCACCCTGTTTCTCTATACTCATACTACTCGTACTTAAAATTATCCAATAAATAAAAACGAGATTTTTCTAAATCTTATTCCAAAGCGAATTTCCTATCTATCCACTAATTTAACGATTCTTTTTAACTTTTTGAATCAATTCCAACAAAAAGAAATAAATAAAGCCGGAAACAAAACGCAAAAAGGATTTTTTATTGCGACATTTTACACATTTTGCACTCAGGCCTAAAAGGCGATTTCACACACACACATACACACAAATACACACAAAATATAAAAACGAAAAGATAAGATAAGAGGAGAGGAGCATGAGGTACACTCGTAAATAGATTGAGATGAAGCTTTGATGTCGCAAATCTGATTCACAGTCTAATTTTTGAAACACTTATACTATTTTTTTTTTAAACATTAAAGTTCATATTACTACAACAAAATGTAAGTTTATTGAAAAACATAGATTAAGTTAAGTTAAAGCTTTTATTACAGCTTTTTACTATATATCCTTACTAATCTTATAAAGGAAGGTGTATTTATTTATTTTCGTTTGTACCGTTTTCACGCTTAAACGGCTGAACCGATTTACTTCAAACTTGGAACATATTCGAGATGGGTCTGTAAGGAATGATAGGCTATATGAAATCTGCCACGCCCACATATAACGCCCACAAGTAGTCAAATTAAGTCAACAAAAACGATTATTTCACTAATAAAATTCCAAAAAAATTTGATATAGAAGTGTATGATGATGAAATCTACCATCTCAAAAAAGTGGGCGTGGTGGGATCAATTCAACGCCCACCGCTATATATCAGGAACGCGATGCTCTACGAAGATAAACGTTTGTATAAAGGTGTATGGTAACTAAATCTACCATCTTACAAAAAGTGGGCGTGGTCGGGTCAATTGAACGTTCACCGTTGCAGCTCAGAAACGTGATACTGTACGATGATTAACTTTAGTGTGAAGGTGTTTGGGAACTATATCTACCATCTCAGAAAAACTGGGGTCAATTTAACACCCACCGCCATAGCTCAGGAACGTGATGTACTACTATGAAGAAATCTGGTTCTTAGTAACTAAATCTGTCCGGAAAGTGCTATTACAATTTTAGTTACATACAAATGCGAATACCGGGGAGGTTAACAGTTGCGAAACTCAGTTTATAGGTACATGGTGACAATAGTTACAAACACACAACGTGGAGTAACGGGAAGTTCTGCATACAAATTTGGTATAAAATTATCAAATTAACCAAATATCATTCCAAAAATGGTGCGCTAGGCTGGGAAGTTTATTAATCTTAATAATCAAATAAGACTTGATTCTATTAAAAAAGAACCCGGGCACCGCCGGGTAATTTAAGCTAGTATATATATATAAATGTCGGTGGATATTAAATTCAGTTGAAAACGCATCAATACAGAATTGAATTAGATTCTAACGTTAAAAAGTGTGAATATTACATGTTACATGATATGAATGCCCATTATTTTTGACTTTTTTGATTGACTTTTTTGATTGACTTTTTTTCTTTTAAAACAAACCTTTTTATTTTAAATTAATCTTAAACTTTGGGCTTCTCATGCTATCCAAAAGATTCCTAATGTTGATGAGAATTTGCGGAAACAAAATTTAGAAAAGGTTAACAAATTGTAAATTACAACTAGAGATGTCAAAAATTTGTCGATATTTTTGTTGAAAAAACGATAACACTCTATTGGTATTATATGGTCCGACGTATAATTTTTTAACAAAATTTTATTAAGACCTTTTTCGATTACTGTAAGCAATTATAAAATTGCATCATTAAACAAATTTTGTTGGCGATAATTTTTTTTCCAGGTTTAAAATATGTTAGTAAATTTAATTTTGGATGAGAAATAATGACATTTCATTGTGATTGACGTTTAATTTCGTAGATGTTAAAAAAAATATCGATATTTTAATATTAAAAGTTTTTTTTTTCGATATATCACATAATCGATTTTTTTTTCATCCATATCGTTACTAGCAACATCGATATTCGTTTATACACAATGCAGTGGTGTATATTGGTTTTAGCCAAATGTTTGTAACGTTACTCAAGATAGATATAGACATATTCGAATACATATTATCTTAAACAGAATCAAAAACTGAGTCGATCTAGACCTGGCGTCATTTCTTGCTAACACGATAGCGAGAGAATCGTTAGAGACGTTGACCTAAAGTTGTGCACTGGTTGCTTTTATGACCTAAATAAACTGGTTAGATTTTGGACCCAATCCGACCATGAAAAATACTGATTTCTTTTTAACATGATATCTTGAGAACTATATAAGGTATTGAGTTGAAACTTTGTACAAAACTTTCTTTTGTGCTTGGAAACAAATGATTAAATTTTTTAAACAATTAGGGTGGTCCATGTTTGTAATTTTTTTTTACTTTCTACATATGTCAAAATAAAGCCCTTAAAACTTTAATTGGTTATTTGGGTACACAAACGATTATAAAAAATATAGTAATCTAATTAGTGTGGTTTATGATTTATAAAATTAGAGTGGTTCAAGATTTAAATTTTTTTTATGTATTTCTTTCACATATTATAGGTTTAATAGTAAACAATTTTAAACCATGAACCACCCTCGTTCGATTGAGATATTTTACAATGAGGTGCATTTGTAATAGTATGTAGGACCGACTATAATTTCTTATTTGACAAGAGATAAACCATAACTTTTTTACTTACTTGTAACCGCAAAGGGAAGAAAAAACTTTGCATTTCTTGTTATCCACTTCTTTGGTTTCTGACGCAAAAATCGCTTAAACAAAAAAAAAAAAAAGATGCTAGAAATAAATAAAACAAAATTGCAACGAAACGAAAAGAAGATGAAAAGCGCAAGTTTTGCGCTGGAGTGATCCATGCAACCGTTCATCGTCGGTCGATGTCGTCGATGAAATATCCTGCCTGGCTGGCTGCTTGGCTGCCTGGCTTAAGTATCTTTTGGTTTGGCGTTAAGTGAATTTCGTTTTATTTAATTGCGTTGCTTCTTCAGCAGCAGTCGAGTATCTCTAAGATACTGAACAATCTCGTCGTGTCAGCGCCAGCGTCTTACTTTTTGTTTCGTTTCTTTTCTTGTTTTATTTATTGCGCTTTTGGTGTATGCATCCTCCTTCGCTGCTTTGGCTAGAAACGCTCCCGCCAACGTTGAAACTACAAATTTTCCAGCGAAAGTCGGAAGTAGCTACGCTTCACCACCGACGTTTTTTTTTTTTTGTTTTCTCATGATCTGAAACTTAAGCTACAGGGTTGCCATATGTTCGAATTGTTTTTTAAAATTATTGAATAGAAAAATAAAATCAATTTCTTTTTAAATAGTTTTAAACGAAAATGTGATGACGAAAAGTGTTGCAAAATAAAATTTAGTTATAGCGAGCAGTTGGCAACTCTGGCATGCAATGAAAGTTAACAATTTGGTTTGAAGATTTATTACTCAATGAATCCATTGTAAACAAGCGTTAACACAGAAAATGAATGCCCACGGTTAAAGGCACACGCAAGCCATTTTTTTTCCTTCTTTCCTTCCTTCTTTCTCTCTTTCTCTCTTTTTTTTTGAAAGTGATTATCAAATAAAATATTTGAAATGGACGGCGCTTGTGTGGTTGAGGCAGAAGGACAGGCGCGCAGCAGAATTACGTTTTATTGCCTGAATTGAATTATTAAAAAACCCATTAAATAACACGCTGCATTATTTGGCTAACGAAAAGAAGAGAAAGAAAACGCTTTTCTTTTTGTTCAACTTGGGAAAGGTAAACAATTAAATATGATACATAATAATTTAGCTTATCGTTTAACATATAAACTTAAGCAGGTACAAGCAAACCTTCAAAAATTATAAACCCTTTAAACAATTTTAAGCTGAAATTGACATTAAATAATGTAAAAAATTTCATAACGTTTTAAATATTTACTACCAACATGGGGTGACTATGGATTTTAGTCTATGTTTAAATATGATTTGAATTTATCGTAATACGAACACTTTAATTAATATTGTGCTAGGATGGTAAATGACGGGTGTCCCAAGAAGAACGCAATTTTTTGATACCGGAGTTTTTGTAGCCTCAATTGTAGAAACTGGACCTGGACGATATGTGGTTCCAGCAAGACGGCGCGACCTCGTATGAAACAATCGATGTATTGGAGTAAAAAGATAAAAATTACGTTCTTATCGAGACACCCTAAATTGTAAATAAATATAAGAAAATAGTAACAATAAAACTATTTTTGACTATAAGCCTCATCTCTAACCCGAAAACATGCA
This sequence comes from Suillia variegata, assembly GCA_949127995.1. Lineage (NCBI taxonomy): Eukaryota > Metazoa > Arthropoda > Insecta > Diptera > Heleomyzidae > Suillia > Suillia variegata. The sequence continues at coordinate 14,480,013 of OX421844.1, forward strand.
AAACAAGTAAGAAATTGTGATCGGTAATACCGACTATGACAAATGCACAACGTTGTTAAATTTCACAATCAAATTAGGTTGGTTCATGAGATAAAACATTGAATTATACATTTTTTAAAATATTGTTTTATTTAAAAAAATTTAATAAAACATTTTAAATCTTGAACCACCCTAATTAGATTAGTGCACTTATTTAAGATCGTTTGTGTACCAATAATTTAATATATTATTCAAAATTACAAACATGGACCACCCTAATCGTTTCGAAAATTTACTCAGTTATTTCCAAGCATTACATAAAATATTGTAAAAAATTTCAACTCAATATCTCGAATGGTTCTCTTGCTATCGTGTGCTAACAAGAAATGATGACAGATTGGCAGACGAATTGTACCACTGTCCGGACAGACGCACATGGCTATATTGACTTAGTTTTTGATTCTATTTAAGAATATATATATTCGTATATGTCTATATCTATCTTGAATATTTTTCTAATTTGCAAACATTTGACCAAAACCAATATACCCAACTAAGTGGTGCATACAAATGCAAAACTAAGCCATCACTTCCGTTTATGCTCGGAACAAATACCATAGATTTGGGCTGGTGATTTACAGCCCTTCGAAACTTCGAAGTTATCAAAGTTTCGAAACCTTCGAAATTTAAAAAACTTCGAAAGCTTGTGAGGACACAAGTTCTGCCGGCGTTTGTGCCCACACATTATAATTATATTTTCCAAACACAACCGATCGGGTACAATACTGACAAGTTACGGTTTAGAAAATAAAAGTGAGCAACATTGACAAGTTACGGATAAGAAAACCCAAGGGGGCAACACCGTAAGTAAAAAGGAGGTTTAACATGAATAAGCAGATCAGCGAAAATTCAGTCAGTGCCGAGCAGCAGCCGTGAACAGTCCACCAGCGGACAAAACATTTAGCAGCCAAATATGGAGCGGTAAGAAATAATTTGTTTAATAATTCTAAAGATTTAGCTTAGAATTATTAAACAAAATAGCAAGAGCGCTTCGTCTTTCAAGAGATCCCTCCTTGAATACTCGCTCTCACTCTCTGGCATTGAGCACATCGGTCAAGAGACATTGCCTTGACAACTTTCGCTCTCCAGTCATCACGAGTCTCAAGAGATACTTCCTTGAATGCTCGCTCTCCCTCTTCAGCTGCGTCCCGTACGAGACGAAATTCAAGAGAACTCTCCTTGAATATTCGCTCTCCGCTCACAAATAACTTCGTGCCGTACGAGAAGAAATTTAAGAGACACCTCCTTAAATGTTCGTTCTCCCTCTGTCCCGTTGCGTACTCCAATTTGAGAATTCAAGTGACATGGCCTTGAATATCATTATTTCCTAACGGCGTCCCAGCGTTACGCTCCGTCATGCGATCAACATTTGTAACGGAACTGAATCATACCTAATTTTGCTGTATCCATTTGCTTGCGAAAGAAAGGCGTCAACTAAATAAAAGCAGTGTTAATTACAGAAATAGTCATGAAGTGAAATAATTAAATTATATATAAGTTAAAAAATATTGTGAACAAATTTAATTTTAAATTAATGAAAACCTAAGTGAACAATTAATAAACCTACATATTCTTAAGAAAATAAATTGAGTGAAGTGGAAATTTATTTAAATATATAGTTGCCCCTCTGTTGTCATAGTTTCCGAAATCAAATAAATTTCTGTGAGACGGACCCTCGGACACCGCTGACTGCAACCCCGGCCCGAAGGTTCGTCACAAGCTTCGAAGGCACAACATAAGATTGCGACAAGTATGAAAATGGTCGACATTTTTTTTGATCTAGCAACTTTGATCTTTTTTTCATTTGGAACTTGACAACTCCAAAGAGACTGTTTTGGAAAAAAAATTAAATTTGTTGAAGTCAAAACTTCGAAGACTTCAAAACTTCGAAGCTTTCGATTATTCGAAGACTTCGATTGCACTTCAAAGCTTCGAAGGTTCGAAGTCTTCGAAGTTTCGAAGCCTTGGAAGGAAAATAACAGCCCTACTATAGATAGTCAAAAAGATAACAAAAAGGTCAAATCTTTTGACTGACCCATTTATCATGAAGTTTTGTCCTAATTTCTGTTGTTCTTTAGTCGCGCGAACTGACTAAAATTCCACTTTAACTTTTTCGTTTTGCTCTTTAAACTTTTGCTCTTGAATGGAATATTGAAAAGAAGCGAAATGGAGCTGACTGTGGTTGAATGGTTTATTAGAGAATCGCTCGTTTTCAGCAAGAAAGACTTATCTTAAAATTTACCATTCACTCTGAAAATTAGTTTGACAATTTTGCAAATTCCAGACTAGTTTTTAAGCTCGGAAAACAGATTTATGCATCAGATAGTTTCCAGAAGGCCCATGTTCTGTGTTTGTTTACTATAAAATAACGAGCGATATATATCGGCTTGTCTTCATTGCTCAACTAATTTAAACATCCCAAGAGTGCCTCGCTTATTCCTTCCACTTATACCACTTATCATCTACTATGCGTGACGTAAACTTAAGTTTATTGTATTTACTAGCCCACAAGTAACTGTGCCACTGAATATTCATATATGATAAAATATGTTTAAAATATTGAATGCGTAAATTTAATCGCCGGAAGAACAAAATCTTCCATATACGAGTTTGGCGTTTGCTTAGACTAAAACTTGCGGCAACTTAATTCGAGTGCACGAAAATGTTGCCAACACAAAAAACACAAAAAACCCAAAAACAGAGCGCCCACGCCACGCCCCCTCAATGACAACATGTACACAAGTACATGTGAGTGTGTTTTAGTGTGTGTGTGCGTGTAAGTTTGTTCTTGTGTGTGTGTATCTGTAACTTGAAACTCGATACAGATGCAAACGTGCGAATTGCAAAGTTGCCATTTTTTGTTGTTGTTATTTTTTTGGTCGGAAACTTTGCTTGGAGTCTTGTCTTGGAGTTGCTTCACGCGTGGTAAAAGTTTTGGTGCAACACGCGTGCACTTAACCCACTTGCACTCTGGAGGACACCAACAAGAGGAAAGAACGACAGAGCAGCGACAACAAACAACAACAATAACAACAAAAACAATAACAAAAACAATAACAACGAAACAAGACACCGAATTCAGATATTAAATTGCAAAATAAAAGACATTTTACCTTAACTCCGGTGACAGTTGCCGAATTGTCAGATTTAAAATTCCAAAAATTTGCCAAAATTTTCTAATTTCGTTTATTTTATTTAAAGAATCCAAATTGAATTCAGTTTTTGGTTGCCACACTGAAAAAAGTATCTGGCAGATACATAGAAAAAAATCTCAATTGAATCAATTGCTTGCAAAACCTTTAAACAAGTTTAATAAATTCCATAAAATGTAAAAATTTTTTTCGGCTGTGAATAGAGTTGCCTACCTACCGAACTACCTACCAGCTTTTTTTTTTTTTTGGAAGTCACTTTTTTTTTTGGCACTCGATTTGACAACACTTCCACTTCCGCTGCGCAATTTAACAACATGTTTCGTTTTATTTTCAATTTGTGTGCATGGTTGTGTGTGGCTCTGTTTGCATGTGTATGTGTGTGTGTGTGTGTGCGTGCGTACATATGTGTGTGTGAACGGATGTACTGCCATGTTAGATGTACTTTTTATTTGGCTCCGTCGTTTTTAATTTTTTTTATTTTCTTTTTTTTTGTTGTATTTTTTGTTGTTTTTTTTTTGCTTCGCATTGATAAAATTTCGACTAACGTTAAAATGGCGAAAAATGTGCAAAGTCGAAAATGCACTTTTTATGTGTAGCACTTTTTTTTAATGGCGCACATACATACATACATACATACATACATACATACATACATACATACATACATACATACATACATACATACATAGTTTTTTGCCATTTTATTTAATTTTTTCTCTCTCTCCATTACTTGTCAAACTGCTACATGTTCGTGTGTGTGCGTGTGTTCGTGTGTGTGCGTGTGTGTGTGTTTGTAAAATTAGTCATAGCGCTCGGTAGTTGCGAACGACGGCATCTTGGGAGTGAACAACTTTTCGTGTGCCATTGGCAAAACTTTTCTCTCCGCCTAACAACTTCGCATTCGAAACATTAGAGGCACAATCGGAATTGCCAACAATTTCGATTTTAATTGGATGCCAGAAGTTAGCAAACATTTTAAATTCGGTGTAATTTTATTAAACTGTCGGATGATACCTACCCGAAGACATTTTCACTTAAATACGAGTATCTCGTGATTTTGGCCCAAAAAAAGAAGAAGAAAAAAAAAGAAAACTCCGCTTCGAGCAAGTTTTATTTCTGTCGTATGCGTAACCGAAATCGAGACCGGATTGGTTATCTAAAAATGAAGTGAGATCGTATCTACAAGTACAAGCGACCTCATGGAACGTGTAATCGGAATTGGAGTGATTTGGGAAATTAGTGCTTGACAAATACTTTATAAGTACTTATAATATTAACACTTGTATTTTGTTAATAAAGTTTTTGCTTAAGAAATGTTTTCAAGACTGTTACTTTAATTGTTAAAGTCTATAAATCCAAGGGATACAATTTTGAAATGATCGATTTTTTTTTTGTCAAAATAAAGCATAATCTGAATCCCTTTTCGAAAGTTGAATTTTATATTCAAACCGATTTTTGTCAGAACCAGAACATATTTAGGAATGCATTAGTATTCGATAACTATTGGTAATATCGATATTAATAGTCTCAATATTATCGGTCGTTCGTATTTTCAACCAAAAGATCAATTTGTACAATATTAGAATTTCGATATTTTATATTTAATATGATTTTTGAAAATTCTTCCATCGGAAAAGAGTTTAAAAATGTCAGTTTGGAAAGCCTTTCTCCAGTTAGCCACTCCACTCACATATTTGTATAGCTTTAAAAAAGTTATCGCCAACAAACTTTCGTTATTGACACAATTTTTCAATTGCTCAAAGTAACCGGAACAATTTTTTTTAAATAGTGAAGTATCGGTTTTAAAAATATCGACATCATCGATATATCGTGTTTCGAAACATTGATATTATAATATCGAAATTGATACTAAAAATCGCTATACTCGTTTATCGATATATTTTTTCCATTCCTTAGTGATACCAGATTTCAGGGTATTTCAAAATAAATTTTTACTTATAATAATTGAGACAAATTCGATTTATTTGATACCAAACGTGATATTTTACGAATTTATTGTTGGTACGTTTTGGTTACTTAAAATTCATCAGGGAATTATTCTTGTCTCTAAAATTTAGACTGTAGCGTGTTTTTTTTCTTATCGAAAGTGACAATCACTCTTTTTTTTATAAGTTCGCCTGGTTAAAATATTTTATTATAGTAAGATCTGATCATAAAATTTAATTGTGTTGAACTGATTGGGCCAGAATATAAAGCCAGCTTTATATGCAATCAGATTTTATCATAGTTTGATCAAAGCAAAATCAAATCGAATCAGATATAATCAGTTTAGTACAGATCGTAATCGTAAGTCTGGAATCTGAACATATTATAATCAGATATTATCAATTGAATAGTCTGATAAGATCTTAACTTTAAAAGCTTATAATAAATTTAGTTTTTCCACTCGATTATTTAAATTTGTAATACCCTTTGTGGGTGTTTTTTTTAGAGGTGTAGTTTTTAAAATGGCAACACTGTTTCTAGTGACAGTCAATTCGACAGTTGGCATATGGTCAGTTCTTTTTGTTTTGCCATTTTAACATAGACTTACGCCAAACCAACGGTAGCAAATTCTGCATATTTACTTTGAAAATCGTGGTTCAGGTCAAGGATCCCGCCGTCTATTTTACGGTTGACTTAATCGTATATCTGAGAAAGTTATTCGGACATCATAGACATCTATGGGTGGGTATACTTTCTTTGGGTGTATTTAAAGTCACTTGTCGACGCCGATAAACCACTTGGACCACCTAGAAGCTACGTTATTGCCGATAGACTGAAATTCTTCTTTCCGATTGTGTTTCATTCGAGCCAGCCCAGTGGCGCCCATATGCTCGAAATCATGTTTAAACGTTTAAACACTATTGGCATAAAATTATCTTTTAAATAAATCCAACAACATGGACATGGCGTGTTTAATTTTATTTCATTTCATTTTATAAAACACTCTTCAGAAACATTCAACATGGAATTTTGTTTTCACGCACATTAAAGCTGACCTAACCTAACCTAACATTTAACTTGGCGCAATGTTTGTTCTTTTTAATTTTCTTAACTTTGGCAACTTGAGGAAACTTTGCAACAAATTAAACTTACTTATTCTTAAGTACTTGTACATTTTGGCTAATGCCAAACACAGGCTGGAATAGCAAGTCAATATTTTCGAGACAAACAGTTGAGGTCGTTTAAAGTGTATAGTAGTCCGCTGGACTATGGATGGTGGTGCCCAGCAATGCTGTTGACTTTGTTGATTACAAGCCTCAATATTGAATTTAGAATTTAGGAACATAGATATATTTGTTTAGACGTCGACGTCGACATAGCCGAGCGATGATTGATGTTGTCTAATGTTGTGCTTTAAGAGATTTCAACGTCCTCGTCGTTCTCTGGTGACTTTTGACGATACTTGGTATGAGTTTTGATTTTGATGGATCTAAAGTGATTTAATTAGGATTTGATGTAAAAGTTGAATTTTATTAACGGTGCGTAAATATGATTTGTCCATTAATTGTTTGTGCTCCGGCACAACTTTGATGGTGCCGTCGTCTTGTTGTCGTCGTCTGCTGCTGCTGCCGATGCTGCCATTTAATGCTGGCCATTGTCGCCAACGCCATTACCAACACCAAACCGAATCGAAACCTTTGATCTAGCTGAGTAGCTATATACCAACTTACACGCCCACCCTTACCGTTAGCGAATTAGCTTTCTTCGTTGCGAAAACTTTTGTCCGAGTAATTGTCATGATCTGAACTTTGAACTTTTGCGCAGATTTGCGCTGACATGCCACCACTACCAGCACCACCTTAGCGCACCTTAGCCAAGTCCATCACCGAACTCGTTTCTTATACAATTTAAATTGCCCCGCCGCCGAGTTGCCAATTTGTTAGCTGCCTGGGTATTATATACTCGTATACCTCAAATGTTGGTGACCTCGCAGCCACTCGCTTTTTAAACTTTTTATGTATGTATGTATGTATGTATGTATGTATGTATGTATGTATGTATGTATGTATGTATGTATGTATGTATGTATGTATGTATGTATGTATCTATCGAAGTTTTTTTTTTGTTGTATGCAACAAATTTATGCAAATATGAAACGACGTAAGGCATGCTAGAAAAAAGAAAAAACTTTTCTTCTTCTTTTCCAAAATGTTTTGGAGAAGTTTTTATGCGCGCCCTGACGGATGTTGTTGGAGATTTGTTCAAATTGTTAAAAATGCAAATTAAAGGCAAGCAAAATGACGCACTTGGCTGGGTTTGTTGTTAACTGCTTCGTTGAGGCGCTGGTAATTAGCAAACGTTCGCTTTCTTTTGGCAACCGGTTGTGATTGTTATGCTTAACTTAATAGAAACCTGGTTAGTTCTCAACCGGTTGTGTCTACACGTTTTTAAGGCATCACTGAATTGTCCAGGAAGTCTCTGAACTTATTTCATAATATTCTTTTTTGGTATGCTCCACGCATTTCTTCACTTTTTCCTTCACAAAATTATAACTTTTTTATGACCCTTTTGTTGTGGATTTGTATTTCCTTTTTTTAATTTTTTTTTCTAAAATCTTTTGTATGTGTTCTGCAACCAATTGAGAATTTCACTGATTTGCGATGTGAAAGTAGGGATGCAAAATCGATTAAAATATCGATATTAGTTGTATCGATAATTATATACAAATACCAATTGATTGAAACGAGTATATCGAAAAAAAGACTATCGATATTAAAATATCGATATATGAAAATAATCTTCAGTCACAATGAAATGACATTGTTTTACCGAAGGGTATATTGAGTTTGTTCTTCTGTTTGTAACGCCCAGAAGGGGCCGCGGTAGGTAAGACAAAGACAAGTCTGTCTGTTCCAGCCATAACAACCGTAGTTTAAGAGCTTTCGAGCTGAAATTATACGAGCTGCCTTTCCCTAAGCGGAGGCTAAGTTCTAAGGTCCCATCCTTTCCATGCGAGAAAAAAATAGTTCCAAGGCAGCTATCCAGTTCCAATTCAATACTTAGCATTTTAGTAGTAACACAAAACTACTGACTAATAATAGGCGTGATCCGATAAGAAGCACATTTCTTGGTGTTTCTAAAATTGCGGAGGGCATATAAGCTTCGGCATATCCGCAGATAATTTTTTTTACTAGATTTATATTTATAAACCAGACTCTCAAACATATTTTGGTAGCTTGTGAAAGTTATCGCCAACAAACTTTTGTTAATGACGTAATTTTATAGTAACTTAAAGTAACCGAAAAATGTACTTAACAAAAATTCTATTAACAAATTAAAACTCGATATATCGGATTAAAAAATATAAACAACATTGTTAAATCGTTTTTTGAAACATCAAAATTATAATACCGAAATTGTTGAAAAACTATCGATATGCACGATATGTCAATATAATTTTTTAGCATCCCTAAGTGGAAGTGCATGATATGAATTTTCGGATATAAATCAGCGATAAGTTGAATGAGTTAAAAATAAGTTAAGAAACTAAGAAAAAAAAAGAGATTAAGACTTTAAAATGAAAACTAAAATTTTTAATTATTATTTAAATACAAAAATTCTACTCTTAAAAATATTTTACTATGTGACTCACACCACAAAAACAAAGTATATAGATTGTAAAATCAATTTATATATAATTTAAGTTCTTAACAATTTATACAAAATTCAAAATTCAAATTCTTGACATCGCACAATTGAAATAATAAATACCGCGCACACTTCAAAGCCACCTGTTGTTCAACTGTCAAAAAAAGAATGCTCAAATCAACATGACTACGGGAAGTACACGAGTATGTACGAGTATAAGGGGAGAACGACAACAATAACAATAACAACAACAACAACAACAACATATACAACGACAACAGCATCGAAAAATCGATTGGCAAAGTGATGTCCAACCGAGTGCGGTTGCGATGGTGGATGGCAGAGTGTGGCATTGGCGCTGGCGTTGGCGGAAGCGGCCATTGTGATATGCCGAGTGGCAAATGATGATGCTGAATTAAACACCTACAGTGCAATAATCTGTCAATTTTCATTATGCTTCGCCAGCCAATGCCATTGTTCGTGTGTGACTGCCTATCTGTCAGTTTGTCCGTCCATCCGACCGTCAGCCTGTCATATGTATGTATGTAGAGGGTCTTGATTGGGTGGCGATGGGTTTGGTGCAGTTCGGTTTGGATCGGTTCGATTCGATTCAATTCGATTCGGTTTGGGGAGTCGCATGGTCGGGTCGGTCGGTCGGTCGGTCGGTCGGTCAGTGCAAGCGAACAATGACACTTAACTGTCATTATGTCAAACGTTGTACAGTGCTTTGTTGTTGTTGTTGTTGCAGGGTTTTGGATATTTGCAAGTTGACATGCCTTCATTTTGCATGGGTTCGTTCGTTCGTTCGTTTGTCTGTTTGTTTGTTTGTTTGTTTGTTTGTTCATTTGTTTGTTGTAATTTTACGGCTATTGTTTCTATAATTTTGAGGTTTCATTGCCTCTGCGGGTGTCCGTCTGTTTTAAAGGGGGTGCGGGGTTTAATATTGTAATTAGTATCGTATAGTATGTATGTATGTATATATCTACCTAATATACATGAGGGGTTACTTTATTTGGACTGTTAAAGCTTTCGACAGTCATTAGCTTGATACGGTTTGAGTTTGCAAGAGACCTTGTATAGACCTTGTAGAATGCTCCTGAAAGAAATTATGGACATTTAAAAGTTTTTCATACACTTAAGTGATTTTCTTCTAATCTATTGGAGATATTTTAGGTGGTAAAAATTTAAAATTCTGGTGATTCGAAATAAAGTTTACTTTTATTCTAGGGCGCTTTGGAAATAAGTTATGGGCATTTCAAGGTTTTCTATACACTTAAGTGAAATTCTCCTTAACCACTGTAGCTATTTTGATGGTTTTGGTTTAAAAAAAATCAAAATTTGTGTGATCTAAAATACTGCTAACTTTTATTTTAGGACGTTATGAATGAACCTGAAAGAAGTTATAAGCAAATAAAAGTTTTGCATACACTTAAGTTACTTCTCCTTAACCACTGTAGCTATTTCGATTATTTTGGGTGGTAAAAATAAAAATAAAATAAAAATATGGTGATCTAAGATGAGGCTGATTTTTATTTTAGTAGTTATAGTCATTTAAAGCTTTTCCATACACTAAGTGAATTTCTCCTTAACCACTGTAGCTATTTCAATGGTTTTGGGTAGTTAAACAAAAAATCAAAATTTGTGTGATCTAAAATGAGGCATTGTGTTTCATCCTCCAGCTTGTTGGACGCTTGTTTACTCTGTGTTCATCAATGGCGTCGTTTTAATTTGTGTGCTTTTAATTTTTTGAAATTTCATTTTAAATGTTGCGTTTGACACGTCCGCTCGATTTAGCACTAGGGTTAAATATTTGTGTGTGTGTGTGTGTGTGTGAACGGGAGTGTGAGTGTAATTTTGGGGTCATGAATGATTATGGCTATTGAAGAGTTATTTAGGATACACAATGGAGTTTGTGTGGTTGGTTTTGTTTGGTAATGCTTGGAATTTATTGTTTGTATATTAAGGATTTTGGTTTACCATATTTAAGGTTATTCACACATATGCGGAAAGAGAGACTTTACGTTAATCAAATGAGGTGTCAACTTAAAAAAAAAATACCTTTAACCGTACTTTTGGTTTTTATTCCATGTCGGAATAAAAGACGTTGGAGTTATCAACAAATTTAAATCTATTTGGCATCGACATAGTTTGTTTAACCAACCAAATCTGAATCAAGTCGATTTAAAATGTCAGCCCCTTGTACCAATCAATCACAGAGAAAATGTTCTTGCAATGTCGTTGCAGACTTCTACAAGCAACGTAAGTGTTGCCCACTTTAAAAGCGAGCGTTTCAGATTTGACCTGTAAAAATAGAAAACAGTCGTCAGTAATCATTCTTGTTAGACCCATTAACAAAAGGCATTTGTGTATTAGATATCCAAATTAAAGAGTAGCATAATCGATGGTTATCGAGCAATAAATTGATAAGTTACCTAGTTTCTCACTCGTAACTAGAGAATTATGTTCTGCGAACTATGTCTAGATCGAAGCTTCTTCCCTGCCCACATGAGAAACATTTAAGTGGTCATAATGAATACGGAATGTGGTAAATTATTCTCGTTAGCTAAACTTTACTCTAAGGAGTGGGAATACGTTTTCAATTATACTCGTACAGTAATCTTTGGACAATTAATTCAACGAATAGCCTTTAGGTATGTAGATAGTTAAGTGCGTCCAACGCATAGAAATAACCGCTTAAGTAACTTAAGTCATTCAGGTAAATATTTAATGTTCTTTGTGTTTTAATTAAATTGCTAATACAATATAAACCTTAAAATGTTTTAAATAAAATTGACAGTTTTAACAATAAAAATTTATGGATGAAAGTAAAAAAGAGTTTTGTCGGCAAGTTAATAAAAGCATTTATAGAAAGATATTCCAATATAGCGAAATGTGCGTTTAAGCGGAGATCTCACTTAGCTGAAGATCACTGTACTTTAATTGTGGACAGTTTTATATGGTACCTTCACTAACCTTGTCGTGTAAAGGCAACAGTTCTCATAATTATTATTAAAACCAGCGAAAACAAGAACTACTGTGTGTAACCTTTTAATTATCCCCTTCTCAAACTAAATGCAGAGGGAAAACTGGCAACATTTTTGCTGAGCTTCATTTAAAAGCATAATTTTATTTTATCATTACTTTACATCCCAAGCAAGCCAAGCAAGCAAGCCAGCAAGCACTGGCGGCATTTATCATTTGCGCGCAATCACTGCTTCAGTTTACTAACCTCAAATTGTGTGAAAAATCACACTGCACCATCAATGCTCCAAACCCACAGCCCACAACCCAAACAACCCAAACAACCTAAACAACATAACCCCAACCACAACCAACCCAATCTTAAATCAACACCGTATTACCTTATATTGTGTGTTTGTTTGTATTTTTGTGTGTGCTTCGTCCACCATTGTCCTACGTAGCGAACGAACGAACGAACGAGCGAGCGGTCGACCAGGCAGAAACTCTGGCCTGCTGGCAGCACTTCCCACTTTATTATCATAATAATTTTCTTCTTCTCTGCTTGGCTTTTAATTTTCGCTTCAGTTTATTCTTTATTTTTTATTCTCTATTTTAATCATTTTCATTGCAAGTTTTTGCTTTCTTTACTAAGCCCAGTTAGTGTTGCCGCCGCATTAGGAACACTGTGCGAAAATGTCGCACAGTGTTGCCACTTTAATTTGAATTTTAAACCAGATCGGTAAGTTGTTTCTTTAGTGTACCTATACAACGTCCTGTGAGTACTCTGAGTCCACTTATGCTTAGTTACTTCAGCATTTGAAACCTGTGAGGATTTGTTTCTCCTATTACACGAGGAGGGGAGTAATTTTTTTATACCGTTTGATGTGATTTTTTTTATTGAAAAATTTGCAAAAGTTCATACAAATTAAAAAGTAAGCAATGATGGCAACTCCGCGCGCTGATATCTTACATCACTCGTGGCTGGTGAATTTTTATAGCAGCTGTCATGCTGTCACTGACAGCTACACTAACTGTTGTTGATGGGCTCTGGCAACAAAAAAAATTCAAAAAAAAAATAAAAATAGAAATAATAAGATGGCGCCACATGATGAGTGATAGTTTGTGCTGCTGCTCGCTGGTGGTGTTGTGCACGCTGCAATTGTTATCGCTCGTTTGCTCGCTGCTGTTGCTGGTGGTTGTTGTTGTTGTTGTTGGTGGTTTTTCGACGACGACGACGACGACACTCTGTTGTCGTTGTCGCTCTCGTTATTATAAAAGTGTCGCATTATGCAATCAATTTTTCATGATGTTGGTGCTGGTGCTGGCGCTGTTGTTTTTGTTGTTGTTATTGTTGTCGTCGTATTTTTTTTGTATGCCTCTGGTTGCACCTATTCTGCATGTACAATTTCAGCTCAGTTGAATTGTGGGAGACGCTTAGGGTGGCTTAGCATTTACAGTGCTCCTAAAAATGACATTGTTATTGTTGTTGTTGTTAGTTGTTGTGATCCACATTTTCCATCTCCGCTTCGACTGAATTATGTCTAGTATTTATTTTTTTATGCAAAAGTTGATTAAGAAAATATTAGGAAAAAAATGCGCTGGAAAATGCAGCGCCGACATAATTGTCGAGGGCGGCGGTTGCACGGTACTCTGTGGCACGTGGAAAAGGAATAAAAATAAATCCGAAAAATTATTTTAATGGCTTATTTTACCTTTTATTTGTCGACATGAGGGAGAACTTAAAAAAATGCTCTAACACTGGAGCGCTCTATTCCTTTATAAATTTGCTGGACAGGATTGCGGACAGAAAAGTAGACTTTGACGGACAACTGAATTGTTGAGTTAAATCTGCCAAGATGAAATGATTTGACAGGTTACAGATTTGCGAAAGCCGAAACAAAAAAAAAACATTGGGTCAAAAAAAGTTGACCACATTATTAACGAGACATGATGACCTTAGATATCATCTTAGCAAGATGAATCTTGTAGATACTATGTCGAGAAGAGTTCGAGATGGCTGCTCACGTTTTGTGTGTATGCCCGGCTTTAGCGAGCATGAGGATGAACATTTTTGGACAGCAAATGCTAGAAGTAACTATGAGAAAGGACAATTTCCTCGATTCTTCTTGTAGCTAGATTATAATAACGATTGACGAAAAGGAATCCGAACAATATATGAGCGAAAAATTTACTCTGCAGACGTAGACTCTGAAATTGAGTGCTCTTAAAAATTTGTAAATTTCATCACTCCTACAAAACAAAGCAAGATATGCCAGTAAGTGTTGTTTTTGACTTATATATTCAGAGTATTTTGGAACGCACTGTACAGTAAACTATGGTGTAATAAATACAATAAAAGGTGAGAAGAGTGGAAAATTGTAACTCTCCACCTCGAGATTGTTTCTCTCTTTGAAAGTTAAATTTTTGAATAGTTGCCAAGGTTGCTACAAAATTTTTAAGTAAATAAAAATATCAACACAGTTTGTTGTAAACAAAAAAGTTAAAATACAAAATAAGACAGAAACATAAGAGGCAGAAACTGAGGTGAATTCGCTCAATTTGCGTTCTCTTTTCTACTTTCCTAACCTTATTATTTAACCATGAAGTGAACTTTTAAATATATTAGGTAGCAGTTTAAAATACTTCAAAACAAAGTTCTTTCAAAGCTTTTCTTTTTATAAATATATACTTGATTGTTTTATATAATTTTCAATTATGATTGCCTTTCACATTAACATTATTTTAATGTTAAAGAATTTTGTTTTACAGTTTGAAAGGTTTTTCTTTTAAGACACTTCTTCGACGCTGTTTTGGGCATTAGAAAAGTACTGTTACGCGACGTTTCGCTGCTTTAGGTTTGAATATATGTATGTATGTATATATGTATATGTATGTATATGTATTTATGCAAGGGTGGCATTACTGACATGGTTGTTTCCCGCTGGTTATTATGCGACTTTTTGCAGCGTACTAACAAGCTGCGACGCAAAAAATTGGTTATAAAGAAATTTCCGCATGTTTTTTTTTTGCAACATTTTCCTCTTGTTGATGTTGTTTTTGTAATGTGTTTCTGGGCGTTTTGTATACAGAGCTACTTAAGCTTTGAAATAAGCCACGGTATTAATTATATATTTTTTTAACGTTTGCATACATATATATATATATATATATTTTCAGTTTTATTTAAAAAAGTAATTCAACTTCCGGTTTACTCAACTTCCGACTTCTGCAATATAATGTGAAAAAAACCGAAAATTAACTGAATGTTGGCAATACTGACACCACAGCAGCCGTTGCAATACTTTTGCTCTTTTGTAATTAAATCAATTAAAAATTACGCTTTGCTTTTGCGCTGCTCCCCCATTTTTATTCGCTTTTTTATATTTTTTTGTTGTTTCCCCCCCCCCCCCCCCTTTTTGGCGGGTCTGGGCCTTTTCGAAAGCGCGCTTTATTTCGCGCCGCTTCAATTTCGTGTTAAGCACCCGCCAACCGCCGTTGTGGGTGCCAGCCAGCGTTGCATTATTTAACGCTTCGCGTTTGGAAAAGTGGTCATGTGGGCCCGCTAGCGTATTGCCCGCAAAGTGCAATTTGCGCGAAAGGCGAAAGGACTTGAGGGGTTTTTCATTAAAATGCGCCAGCAACAGGTAAGCTGTTAGGTAAGGCGACAGGCTTACGTTTTAGCCAAGCCGATTAAGTGAGAAAAATGGTTTTAAGTAATCTGATTAATATTTGTTAATTTTATTTAAATAATAAAAAACTAATATGCAATAAGAACATAATTTTATGTATTTGAAATGAAATGAAAAGTTGTCTTATAAAGAAATGATAACAGGCAGACGGACGGACATTATCGATTCAGTTTTAATTTTATTTAATGAAATATACATTAGTTCGATTAGCTCGACTTTGTCGCGTATATACGATTTAGTTTTTGGATTTTATACAGGCCATCAAGTTTCTTAAGTTTATCTAATCTTTTAAGTCAAGCTATTTAAATCATTCAGTTTATTTAGTCCTTGCAGTTTACCTAGTATAATCACTGAATTTAATAGTGCTGATTAGAAAAATAAATTTTGGGTTATTTCAGTCATTGCTTTTTAAGTAGGCTATTATATAAAACATTGAGTTTGTCCAGTCCATCCAAATCATCAAGTTCATCTAGTACGTATAATTCATATATATTTATCTTGGTCATATAGTTCATTTAGTACATCTATTTCATCCAGCCTGCCTGAATGAACTAGGCATTTAGTTCATTCAATTTATTCAATCCATCCATCCAGTCATTAGGTTCATGCAAGTCATGAGTATAAACCTGTATCAAGTTTATTCCTTTGTTTCCATTTAATGTCTCAAATATTTTTAAAAATTGTGGTCGTAAAAGGCGTGGCAAATTTTAAATAGCATTCCTAAAGACAATGTGTACAAAATTTTAGTGAAATGTGTTCAACGGTTCTCGAGTTTACTCGGAATAACAGACAAAATGAGAAACAGACAACGTTATATACAGACTATATACGAGTATAATATATATAATATGTGTCTTTATCTTTTTTTATGTATTTCTCAATGTTACCCAAAACGCCCACTGAGGGGTATATATTAATCTGATATGTTTTATGAAACCGCCGTTTTTTGTTAATAAAATAATATTTAAACGATTTTAAACGATGTGAGACTGCTTGCTGAGTGACTTCTAAACTAAGTGCAAGTTCCTTTTGTGTTTGAGACGAATCTTCACCCAATAATTTCTCCAAATCTGCATCCTCGTAAATTTTCGGCCTTCCACTGGATCTTTGTCTTTTATGTCAAAATCACCTTTTTTAAATTTTTGAAACCACTCACGACATGTTCTCTCACTCAAAGCATCCGCATTATATGCTTCTACGAGCAATCGATGCGACTCAGCAGCAGATTTTTTTAAATTAAAAAAATAAATTAAAAGTTCCCGCATATGACACTTAGTTGGCTCAAATTGAGACATTTTTAGATGAAGAAAAATATATGATGCTAATGCGAACTTAATAACATGATAAGGTTATGTTGTTCTGGAATAAACAAACTAATTTTCAAGTAGGTTACCATCTGCGAATTCCAACGTAAACCTCGTGCCACGCAATCTTCCTCAAAACGGCGGAAACTTATTTGTACACCTAATAAAAAAAGTCACAATGAAATG
The DNA here is from genome assembly GCA_949127995.1 of Suillia variegata. Classification (NCBI taxonomy): domain Eukaryota; kingdom Metazoa; phylum Arthropoda; class Insecta; order Diptera; family Heleomyzidae; genus Suillia; species Suillia variegata. Next base: position 14,496,939 of record OX421844.1, read on the forward strand.
TTCTGCTTGGATAAGCAAAACGAGACTTCTTGAAAAAGTTTATCATGTTTAGTGGATAGATATTTTAAATTACTATTAAGAATGATTTTATTGATTAATATTTTATGGTACCCGGCGTTGCACGCGGTTTTTATTTATAATGAGCGGTTCATTCTCGTCCTCTTATTCTGAATTTATATATATACTTTTGTTATCTGAACTTCCCGATACTCACTGTTATGGATTTTGAGATATAGTCATCATGTACTGCTACAACAAATTTATCTACTTGGTAGATAATTTGACGACAATTTAAGTTACATATAACGCTTTTCCAATCATATTAAAAGTGTACGTTGCACATCCGGCAACAATGCAATAAATTGTATCATAGTAATGTATGACCTGACAGATTTTATCGCGGTTAAATTGATCCAACCACGCCCATTTTAGACGAAGTTGTTGACGAAAATACAAACTTGTATATAAAATTTTGTTTGATTTTTAGGTGCAATATTAGCGAAAAAAGCGGATATTTTCGTGTGTCCTTTAAGACAACTCTTCACGCTGTGTGAGATCCGATTACTTCGATTCGAAATCTATTTTCTAGTTCCAATATAAACGGTACTAAAATATCAGTTAGAAAATGGAAAACACTTTGGGAAACGAATTCGTTTTAAATTAAGTAATCACGTAAAACCGTTGCATTTCGTTTATCTAATTACATTACAATTACACAATTACGCTAAGGTTTAATATCTAAACAAAAAAGAGTCCTTTCACTTTCGGAAACTTAAATCAATTTCAAATTGTACATCCGCATTTATTTACAAATATTATTAAGTCATAATTGTGGCACTTAAATGAAAGAAAGAAAAAGAAGAAAAAAAAAAAAAAAGAAGAGGAGGAGGAAATTGGCTTAAAACGAGAAAGGTTAATTTGGCGAACAGTGAACCTGGTCGAATCGAGCGAAAGGTGTACGAGTATTACCATTAAAATAACAACAACGAAAAAAAAAACAACCACAGTGGCCAACGTAGACGATTGGAACTGAGAGGAGAGAATAGGAGAGCAGAGGGTAGTTTGTGGAATTATGGCAATGTGGCACGTGTTTTAAATAAAAAGTGACAATACTGGACAATAAAAAACGACATAAACAACAACAACAACAACAAACAACAACACCAACAACAAGAACAACAATTTCCACTTAAACCACAATAAATGTCGCGAACTGTGCAACAACGAAACGAAATGAAACGAAACGACTGGCAACAAATGCAGCGGAAACATTTTCTGGCTGACAGGAAAGGGAAAGGGAAGGGCAGCAACGGCAACAGCAACGGCAACAGCAGCGACAACACAATCGGCAACACTGAAAACGGAATTTCAAACAGAGAAAAGAGAAACAAAAAACGAAAAACAAAAATCGAATCCAAAATACTTTCCAAACAATTTTTGCCCCTGCCTGCACCACTGAACGACAGAACGACGCGCAGTCGAATTTAACTACATTCTGCAAAGTGACTGCAAAAGCTTAAATTAATTTCAATTTAAGTGGCAGCGTCAATGCTTGCCTCAGCATACAGTGCAGTGCAGTGCAGTGCAGTGTAGTGCTGTGCAGTGTTGCCACAATATTCAATAACCGCGGGGGTGGTTGGTATGGTGCGGTGGTAATTGTGTTGGCTGCTGAATGTGGCTAATGAAGCATGAAAAAAATCGCGCGCTAAACTTTTTATGCTCGACTAAATGCGTGTGGTTGTGTTTTTGTTGTTGTCGTTGTTGTCGTTGCTAGCTTGTTATTATTTCGAGGTTGCCAGATTGGGGGCGAAACGTTAAATGTGGTACGAACTTCTGGCTGGCATCCCAAGAGAGTGTGCACCACACAAATACAAAAAGTAAAATAAAAGTTAAATAAAAGTATAAAAGAAAAAAAGTGCAACTCAACACACTCTATCGCTTCCATTATGTAAATTTTGCACTTTTGCGGGACTTTTGCTCCCGCTGTCTTGTTGTATTTGTTGTTTTTTTCTTCTTCTTTTTTTTTTTTTGCTGGCAACACTCTTTCGCCCATATCGTCGTCCCGGCAATGTTCCTCGCCCGCCGCCGCCGCCGCCACCGCCGATGTCACTAGTTTACGGGATTTATTCAAATGTGCGGAAGAAGTGTAAATTGACTTTATGGAAATGCGCCACCATATTTCCGGGCGTATGGGCGGCGGTAACAGCGGCGATACAAGCTCGTCGTAGTTCAGAGTGCACCAAAACGCAATAAAGTGTATACACTGGCGCGCGTGTGCATTGCGGCCGATTTCAAGTCCATAAAATATTTGTTCTTATTGTTTTTGCTCTGCGCCGGAGTGTTTATGCCGCTTGTGTGTAATACGCGGGCGCTGGGCCGGTGTTTCAATTCAAATTCAGTGTTGGGCCTTAGGAGCGGTCGAGGGCAGGCTTTGTACATCAGCTGCGTTTGTGTTTTTTTTTAAATTCTGTTAAGTGTTTAGAACTAACTAACTAATTAACTAACTAACTAACTAACTAACTAACTAACTAACTAACTAACTAACTAACTAACTAACTCAAAGATAAATGTGCCAAGCATGCCCCCGACTGGCTTGTAAGTTTGGTATAAGTGATGCAGATGTGAAAGCTTGCCCACCATCGTTTATGACAAGATCTAAAGGGCGGTTATAATTGTATACAATGGATATTTTGGAGATTTTTGACATGTTTGGAAGATTATTTTAACAATTATTCCTTAAAAAATACGTAATTTAATTTGTATTCCCTTTTCTTAAAATGGTTTATGGTTTATAAAATTCTCAGTTGTATCATCATTAAAGATTATTATTAGAAAGCTGTCAAATACAACTGCTTAAAACTGCTTTAAAATCGGGTTTCTAAATTATTATTATTATAAAATGTTCTGATAACGACGGTATATAAACTGAGATACAAATTTAAGTAAGGTCTGACGGGGATTATCTATATAAATAAAAATGAATGTATCTTTCTATCTTTGTACCCTATGTGCGTCTAAACAATTCATTCGATTGTGATAAAATTTTGGGAAGTTGTTGTGCTTACGCCAACTTAGGTTAAGGGCAAAGAAAATTTTACCACGCCTACCTATTACGCCCATAATTTTTAAAACTAAGTTAAAATATTCGATTATTTCGCTAATATTGCTCCTAAAAATCTGAAATTTGGTATCTTTATTTGTATTGGCACTGTCGATAACTTCCCTAAAAATGGGCGTGGTTGGATCAATTTAACGGACACTTTCAAAAAAAGGGTGGATCATTTTTACGCCTACCACCATTTGCTCAGAAACTTGATGTGCTAAATAGAAAACATGTAACGAAATCCACCGGGAAGAATAACAGGATATACAAAATTGTCCACGCCCACTTATTACGCCCTCAATTTATTTAATTAAGTGAAAATATACGATGACATTGCTAATATTGCTCCTAAAAATTTGGGATTTTGTTTCTGAGTTTTTATGCCGATAATTTTACAGCCATAACTCAGAATCGTTACAACGGTGAATACCGAGAAGTTTCGCTAACTAACGGAAGTACCGGGAAGTTCCAGGAAGTACCGAGAAGTACCGGGAAGTACCGGGAAGTTCTGCTACCATTTTTTTTAAGTGGCATTGCAACGCATGCCGGACATTCGCTAGTCGTTTATAAAAAAGGTTCCTCTGAGTAGACTAGAATACCGCCAAATTTTCTAAGTTTAAAGAAATCTAATCTAGAAAGTCGAAAAATTTTAATGAAAGTGGACTCCATAACATTTCAGATGGACTATTCTCAAATTTTAAAAAATATACTTACATATGTTTTCTGAACCAAATACCTGTGTACCCATATATATATAAATACTTTTCAAGTGGTGCACTCGGATACACTGAATACACTTTGAAAATAAAACCTGACGATTATTTTTAAGAGAAAATTCCAACCTTTTGGTTAATCCGTCACTGTTAGTGGGCGTATATTTTCAAGCGTCTGCTTTGCTTCTTTGTCGTGCGTTGTCGTTGTCGTCGTCGTCGTCTTCCGTCATCCGGGAAATATTTATTTACGACAAAAGAATAAAGCAGAAAAAATCAGAAAAAAAAGAGAACAGAACTGAAAATAAGTTCTGCATTATTCAGCGCAGATGTTGCCACTGCAAGTTGCAATGAAAGTATTTGCCGCCTTGTTTCGGGCTTAAACACTCTGTGACGTGTTCGACGACGCTTTTGTAATGTAATGCAATTTAATGCAGGCGCTGAACGCTGAACGAGGCGGCGACAGTGGGCGAGCGCGGCGTGCGCGAAATGGTTGCGGCTTCAGAAGTACGTACAATGTTGTGGATGGCGACGACGAACGAGGCGCTCAAACAGCCTTGACCCGGTTATGTTTGGGTGAAGGTGGTTTTTGATGTGTATTATAATTATTGTTGTTGTTGTTGGTTTGTTATTTTTTTTTTTTTGTAATTCAACGATTCTTATCGGCGACAAGTTTTATGTAATATAGTAAGTCTTTGTTTTTTTTTCCGCGTTAAATATTGGAAAATGCTGAACAAGCCGCTAGAAATGTCAGCGGTTCAGATTGACTGGCATGAGGAGATAACGTTCGTTGATTGGCATGAAAGATATATACAAAAAATATTTATCGCATTCATTTATTTGTTAAATATTTAATAAAATTGCCATTAATTTTTTTGGGTCATAAAATATATACGAGTATGTACATATGTACTCGTACACATATACACTTCGCTTAAGTCAGGTTGACAAGTCTTTGACAAGTTTTTGCAAACGAAATAAGCGCGTTGTCTGGAAAATAATTGGAGACTTTTCGTTAGAGTCGGTTAAAAAAATGTGTCTCGAAACAGTGAACACCCAAATTTTTACATGGAGTTCTCTAAATAGTGAACAATCGAAATGCTTTTCAAAATTTGTTTCATTATTTGGAGGTTAGTGAATTAAATCTGGAAAGCAACTTCAAGCAAATAGCAAAAAAAAAAAACACAACAAAAAAACTCTACTTATGATGCTGGTATACTAGCACTGTGAGGTCCAAAAGTCAATTTCTGAACGCAAGAACAACAAATGTCCACCTTGAAAGAGTGAACAATCCGGATATAGTGAACAGTCCCTGCAATAATTAGTTCATTTTATCCAGACACGACTGTAAAAACTTTTTTGTTTGATACAAGTGATTTTTTTTTTATTAAAATTCCACCCATAACTGTTTTTGTAAATGCAATTAAAAGCGTTTATTGAAAACATGAAATTGTACTTTCAATAGTTTCTTGATTTATACCCAAAAGAAATATATTTCTTCCACAAAAACATAAGTGATTGCCATGGATCGAACCCGGTCCAACTGCATCAGAGGCGAGTGTCATACGCCTGTGCCACTGACAGACAATGACAGTCGCCGATTATTTGCATCTTTGTTTTCTATGCTGAGAAACAACAACGCTGGACTATGGAATACAATTTTTTTCTTTGAATTCTTTGATTTTTTTTAATTAATAAATTAATCAAAACAAAGAAAAATTTGATTACATATTTGCAAGTATTTCGTAAGAAAAGTAGCTCAGAAGTATTTTCAAATAATTTTCTTTTTTTTTCATATATTTCTTTAATTTTGTTTAAAACTTCAAAATAATTTCTTTAAATAAATTTATCTTATTAATGACGCACGAAAATCTCGCTTTATATTATGTCCATCATGACCTGCCTACTCCATGCCACGAAAAGCATATTCAATGACATCACAGGCGCAGCACAACCCACCTGTCCGTAATATAGCCAAAGTGAAGTGATACAAAAATGTGCGCCATTATCAATCTTGCCAAATCGACGCTATCATTTTTCCATAACTTTATTGCAATTTTGTGCTCCTACGTCAGCAACTCCTCCAGCGTCAACAGCTCGTGTCAATTTCACCTGCAGCTGATTTGCAGTTCAGACTTTTCTCCGTTTTAAATTCGCTTTTAATTATCTCGAAACATCTTTTTTCTACCCGAATGTGCCGTCCGTCCGTCTGTCCGTCCGCTGCCGCCGCTCGCTTATCTCGTCTTCACGTGAACGTTGTGTGCCTTCGGGTTTTTGATGTTATATCATAAGACGTTAATGAAAGTCAACTCCTCCTCCGCTCCTCCGCCGCAACCTGCCGCTTCACTCACCATTGGAATTGCTCTGTTCCGTGTCATCAAAGTCACGAACATTTAATTGCATGTTGCAGCAGCAACAGCAGCAGCAGTAGCAACAACAACAACTACAACAACAACAGCAGCAGCAATAATGACAAAAACAGAAATCGACGACGGATTTTTATTTTATTTTGAATTTAAATTGAAATCATTTTGGGGAAAACACTTTCGCAAACAACTTCCGTGAGCGGTTTGGGCCTTCACGTTTCTCAGGCATCATAATGTGCCTGCCATACCATATGAATATGAATATGGAGATATTCTACTATCAACTATCTCCATATTCATTCGCTTGCATATTTTAGTTGGTTTTTTTTTTTTTGGTATTTCTATTGTTTTATATTTTAAATCCTTAAAATTGTTTAAATGAATATTAAAAAATTTAACAGAATTCGGTGAAGCAAACAATAAAACATAAAATATGAATATGTAAACTTTTCACACATGTATTTTGTTATTTTTCATGTAATTGCTTTTGATTTATTCAATATTGTTCGAATTCAGTTCAGAGTTTTGAATTTTAATTGCGTGACATATATCCAACATATGAGGCGGTTAAAGTCATAGCGGTGTAAGTCTATTTTTTTTTTTCAATTTGAGTTTATTGCATATATGCAATCTACATGAGTACTTTTATTTGGAATAGTAATTTTAACCTATTAACAATGTAGGGTTGCCTTAAGCCTCCTTAATGGAGGTTGTCCATTTTCAGTTTAAGTCATAGTGGTGCAAGTCTAATGAAATTGAAAGTAAAACAACTTTTTAAATATATTTACAACACATAACAACTTTAAGTTGGTTGGTTGATTGGTTTAGGTGTTGTCTGAGGAGACACAATTTCAGGCGCAATTAGCACACAAGTGCCATTTTGGTCCACCACTTGCTGAAACCACTGATGTCTGATTTATTCAAACCATTTGGATTTATTCATAAATCTACTTATTGTATCTAGTTTAGTTTCTAGTTTCAGCGAGCTCGTTGAGATTGTTCATTGCGAATTTTCCTAACGTGTCAAGTCGTAAAGTACCTAAATATGGAAAACTTTTTTTTTTGGATCCTTCCTGGTAACAGCTCCGGCATCTGTCATTATGAGGCCATTCCATTTTCTCGGCATGGTCTCCTATAGGCCAATATCCGGTTATTGTTGATGTAATCCTGAATATATCTGTTCTTGGCTTTCTTATTAATTCTTTGCTTCTTGATTTATTATATTTTCTCCAGATTTTCTTGGATATTTTGCAGGCACCAGTTTTAGCCCACCTGGTTACTGCTTCTTCACGAAATTGCATAAAAAGCTTTCTTTTAATGGCGCTGAGTGGGCATCCAACTTCCACCGCCTCGTAACTTTAAGTACGAGTATACCAAAATTTTAGGTTCAATGGCTGGAGTTGTATTAATAATAATCTGTCCTGAAAATGTCCACTTAATTGTCATTTATTTAGTATTTTAAAACACAAATACAACTAAAATTTGAGTATTGGAATAACCCTTCGATAGCCACATTCATTTCTAAGTTAGGTGGTTTGGTTGCTGAGTTTTGTTGCCTTTAAACGTTTTACTGAATTCGTTAAAGGGCAGAAGGCTGTAGGTTCCATCCATTTTGCAAATTACAAAATTAAAAATAAAATAACTTCTAAACTAAACAACGTATAAAAAAACGATGAATGTCAAAATTTCTGTATTGAATTGAATTTTTTATTGGTATATAAATATTTTATATAGATTGTGTCTTTTAATGATGTTACAAACCACTAAACTCAGCAGTGAATTTGGCTATCGAAAGTTAATTCCGATATGCAATTTTTTATATAAAATTTTATATAAAAGTGTTACATTAAAACGTGTTTATGTTAGTATAAATTTATTTTTCGTTGCCAATTATATGAGTTATAAGTGACAGCGCCGAGTCGAATATCTCTTAAAATGCCTGAAAGTGTTGTTAATAAATTGTATAGTAAATGTTTAAATAGTTTAAATATAATTGCCCTAGAATTGTTGATTGTAGAAGTTTTCATATGAGGCTAGGTATCACGAAATAATGAAAATTTGACTTACAACATTTTGACTTTAACCGCCTCATATAGACTTTTTCTTTCTTTATTTTTTCTACAATTGTATTTTTAGTAGAAATTTAATCCTCAGATTTTTCAAGTTTTTTTTTCATTTGTTAATTTATAAATTTGTATTACAACTTTGCAGTAAGTTTAGATTTTAGTTTATTTAACAGTAATTTTCCGTTATATTGTATTTTATTTTTTATTTAATAATATAGGGCATATTATACCCTAAAAGTATGCACTGTTTGCTAATATTAAAATCTGTCGTATTAAATTTCTAGAACCAGTTAATTTTTGTTTTGCCAGTACAAATAACTACAAAATATTGTTAAATTAACAACATTGTCAGTTGTATTACAATTTTAGATCTAGTTGATTTTTATTTTGCCTGTAAAAATAACTACAAAATATTGTTAAATTAACAACATTGTCAGTTGTATTGAAATTCTAAAACCAGTTGATTTTTGTTTTGCCAGTACAAATAACTGCAACATATTGTCAAATTAACAACATTGTCATTGTGGCGCAACAGAAATCACCCTATTGGAAGATGCTCTCATTTTTGCAAATGGCCGCCAATGTCAAATCTGTTTTGACATTTGTGGACCAGACAGATACAGAATACAAGTGAATAAGCCATGGAGCGATACACTCCCCAAGAACGCGGAATAATTGTGTCTATTTTTTTGCGTAACAATTCGTCTGTGGTGTTGGCAAAAATCATAATGAGCGATGAGGCTCATTTTCACCTCAGCGAGTACGTGAACAAGCAAAATTATCGCTTCTGGGGAACCGAAAATCCGCGAGTGATGCACGAGAAACCATTACACCCGCTCAAAGTGACTGCGTGGTGCGCTGTTCACGCTGGAGGAGTCATCGGGCCGAACGCCGCGGGTCAAACGACAACAGTGGACGGTGCGCGCTATAGGGCAATGTTGACCGAGTTTTTTCTGCCCGAACTGGACGAATTAGGACTGGTGGTTCCAACAGGACGGAGCAACAGCACACACTGCACGAGCCACAACCGACATTCTGAAGGCCGGATGACTTCTTTTGCGCCACCTTGTATAACAATTTTAGATCTAGTTGATTTTTATTTTGACTGTACAAATAACTACAAAATATTGTTAAATTAACAATATTATTAGTTACATTTTGTTTAAATGTTGCTGCTGCAAAAGTAACCTCAATTTTCAGTTGTTATAACGGACGGAGTAATCTTGCGTGTGCCCAAAAGAAGATAAACAATAAATAAATTACAAATCGCCCGGTTTTAAATTATTTTATTGTTAAATTTTGCTCAAACATTTTTACAAATCAAATACACACAAATACAACTGCAGGGCACACAGAACACACATTTGACATTTATTCCTGCCATATGAAAATCGATTCCGATTCCGATTCACAAAACCCGCCCACATGTTTTTCGTGTGGTAGGACCAATTTTTCATCCATATTAAACAAATATTGTGAAAATAAAATACAATTTCCTTTGTTTGACTTGGGAAAGAATTTCACTTTTTGGCATATTTTTTTTTTCGTGGAATTTCACGAATGCGAGATTGCATGCGATACTAAAGCAAAATCAACAACGAAAAACAAAATATGGACTAAAATGAGCCGCAAACATCCAAACATCCGCTCAACCACCACCGCCACGCAACGCCACCGCAAAATAGAAACAATTTATATATACATTTTATATTGAACACCCTGTGGGTCGACAGTACGACACGAAAAATATCTACGAAATTTCTGTCGGTCCTACGGAATATTGTAAATTACTCTCATTATTAGGAATTCAAGCAATTCGTCGTTAGTATAACAGAAAACTTTCAATCCAATATCTTTAATGGTTTTCAAGATATCGTGACAATAAACAATAATATTTTTTGCAAAAGTGGACGTGGCTAACAGGAAATAATGACGGACAGATGAACAGAAAGGCGGACAGACATGTACACAGAAATGTTTCTATCGACACAGTTTTTGGTATATGTATACATATATACGAGTATATACATATACATATATATCTTGAGAGTATTTTTCTGCGTTGACAACTTGTACCCAAACACAATATGCTCCAGCAAGAAAAAGCTGCAACGTCCTAAACATAATTTTGACACTACGCCCATAGGCGTAACTATACTTTCAGTTGGAGGAAAGAAAAATAATACAGGTGGAGAACGATTTTTTGCAACATATTTCCGAAAAATTTTTCTCTAAAGTTTCCGAACTTTCCCAGAAGTGGTTGTCGAATAAAATCATTTGAATTTTTTGCTTGACTCCAGCTGGGAATTGAACCTGTGTTCCAAGAGCACCATACATACTCCGTAGTTAAACGTAGCCAAGTAAATTTTTTATTAGACTCCGAGTGGGACTATAACCTGAGTTTCAAACGCACCGTACATACTCCGTAGTCAAATGAACCCAGTTCCATTCATATTTGGTTCCGGGTGGAAATTGAACCAGAGTTTCAAACGCATCCTTCTGCTCAGTAGTCAAACGCAACGAACTCACTGAGCTATTGACCGTCACAAAAACATGAATATTTTACAACAAAAACTTTGTTTTTCACTAAATCCCAAAAGTTGTTGTCTTTTGTTTTCAATAAATTAAAGTTTCATATTTTTTAAAATCGTATTTCTCCTACTCTCCTTTTCAACCCCTTCTGACTACGCCTATGAAAAACACTGGTTTTTGTTGTTGGTGCTCTTGTTTACATTTCGGTTGTTGAATGAAAACAAGAAGTAACAATAGTAAATACGACAACAACAACAGCAACAACTAACAACCACAAGAACAACTTAAGACGGCAACTTTCTAATTTGGTGCAGGTGTTTAGCCTCTTTTTTCAGTTCTTAGTGTTGACTTTGATGCGGTGCAGGGGAGTGGCAGATAAAGGGCGAATGAAGTCAAATAATTCGACAAATGATTTTTTAAATTGAAATAAGTTTTGTTTAAATGGAAATTGTTCAATCAAAACATTTTGTTAATAAATTCGCGCACATTTTTTTAAAGTTACAATTCTAGCAGGAGAATTTCATTTCGATTTTGCTCGACTTCAATTTTTTTTTTGCTTTGTTTTTTATTAGTTTTTCATTTCACTAAGGATTTTCCTGAAAATGTGCAACGAAAGTTTTCCAAATGTTGTTGCTGTTGTTGTTTTTACTTTTCTCAGCTGAATTTGAAGTTGTGCTGCTTTTGCGTTTTCTTCCTCTTCCTCTTCTCCTTCACCTTTTTCTTCTTCTTCTCCTGCGACTTTTACTGCTGCTTGTGGCAAAGCGAAGCTACAAGTTTTCCGCTCCTGCCGTGATTTAATGCACGAAAATTGGATCTTTCGGTGCGAAACTTTTCCGCACAGTTTTTATGGGCGAAGGGCGAAGCGGAGTCAACTCCGTGTTGCACTAGGTAATTTAATTTTTTATGATATAGTGGGGCAATATGAAGTTTGATACTCGTTATCAAAGGTCTTAAATTTCGCTTGATTGTGGCTCGAATAAAATTTAACTTCGTCTTTAAAGTCAAATTAAACTTAAAACTTTTTATTTGATCGTTTGGAATTCTAGCAAATCGCTTGGATGAAGATGAACCAATTTGAAACTATTTAAAACTTATTATATCGGTTTTTTTTTTATATACTATTAGATAGTTCTCAATGTCATAAAATTTATGTGCCACAAGCAACAAAATTTAATGGTTATGTTTAAGCTTAGTTTTTTATTTAAATCTACTTTTGAGAGGTTAATTTGGACTAAAGTTTATTTTTTGAAAAATCTTTTTCCAACTTTTTAGTGGAAAAACGACAAAAATGATTTTGATGAACATTTGATTTTTAATCAACCCTTTGATTGCAATAAAATAAATCGATTTCAAACCAAAACTTTAGTAAAAAACTAACCATCAAAAATTAGCTTTTATTAAATTTCAAAAAAATTTGAACAATCGAGTACAAATCAAATTTTTGGGTTTTTGAGTACTGAGGTTAGGAAAGTTGAAATGAGAACGCAAATTGAGCGAACTCACCTCGATTTCTGACTTATTTTTCTGCCGTAGTTTGAAGTTTTTTCTTTAGATTTTTGACAACAAACTAAGTTGTTGTTTTTATTTACTTAATACTTGGTGTAATAAATACAAGGTGAGGAAAGTAGATCAATGTCGCTCTCCACCTCGATATTGTTTCTCTCTTTGAAAATTTGTGTTATTGTTGTAATATTAATAAAGGCTATAGATATACTGTGACCTGAAAGATCTGTTGTGCAGCCTCGTTGCCCTACAAACACAATTCTAGACTATTTATAAATCTCGTAATTGTTGTGGACTTAATTTTTACTATGTCACTTGAAACTAGAATCCCGTTGCCTAAGTAGTCAAATCTGCGTCTTGCCACCGCTGGACAAGTGCAAAGAACATGTTCAGCCGTTTCCTGCTCCTTCTTGGCAGAGTCGGCATGAATCATTTGCTACCACTATTAAATTTGTCAAGTTGCCATGGTTGCTACAAAATAAAAACAACGTAGTTTGATGTCAAAACTTCAAAAAATTAAACTTCAAAAAAATACAGAAAAATAAGGCAGAAATCGAGGTGAGTTCGCTCAATTTGCGTTATCATTATTAATAATTTTGTACGATGGCAACTACACAAAAATTTATTTCTCAAAGAGAGAACAAATTTCGAGGTGGAGAGGGACATATTTCTACTTAACTCACCTCATATTTTTATTTCACCATGGATGTAAGCACAAAAGTTTAGATTATTTTATCTAAGTTTGTCAAAAAATGTTTAATTTTAACTTTACTATACATTTTTGTTTTATTTTATAAATATGTATTTCATTTACTTACAATATTTTTGTATTTCGAAAAGTGTTTAACATTTTTTAAATTCTTCGCTAAACTTTGAATTTCTTAGTTAAATACAATTAACCGACAATAGAAAGCTTTTTAAACTTTAGTTAAAAATTCCGTAAGCATCCTGAAGCAGCAGTAATAGATACTTTAATTTACAAAAAAAAAGAAGAACAACAACAACAAACAGAAAACCTAAACTAAAAAGAAAAGAAAATAAAATACAACAAAAAAAAAACTTGTGCAAACTCCGAATCAGTTCATTGCAATTTGCGGTTAATTTGTGGAATTGTGGAATTAAAATTCATGCCGCAAACAAGCCAAGCCAAATCAAAGCAGGCTCCCGTCGCCCCTAGACCCCAATTCAAACTTCGCTCCGCAGTCGTCACCTTCTGCCGACGCTACAACTAAAAGACTGCAACAACAAAAACAACAACAACAGCAACACATTTGCAAAAACACTCGCATGCATACTTGTGTGCATTCAAAAGACACTAACTGGCATACTCATGGATGATACTACATGGCATGACTGCATGTATCTGTATCTACATACGTATCTTTGCGAATGTATCTAAGTATCTATGGCGCACTGTAATCGCCGCCGCTGCCGCCGCTGCATGTGGATGAGCTCATTTTCGTTGCATGTTGCAGCGTTTCCAGCGCATTTGAATTGTAATGAAAATTGTTGCAACGTGATTCGCATCTTCAGACAGACGCGCTTGCTGCCGCCACCCGTCAGTGATACTTGCGCACTTACAGATACTTTACTGACAAACGAATGAATGTATCTGCGTGAGTGCGCGTGAGTTCATCAAATCGAAAAATTATTTTAATTTGTTTTGCTGCTGCTGTGATTTTTTTTCTTTTGTTTCTTTCGCTTTTCTTCCTTCTTTTTGATTGTATTAAATATTTTGCGTAGTGCGTCATGTTGCATGCCGTAATTTATCCAACAGATACTTGTGCTACATTAATTGTTTTATTTTATTTGTTGTTGTTGTTGTTGGTGGTGGTTTTGATTTGCAGCCACCATGCATTCTTATTTATTGAATTGGGCTTTTAAGACTGGCGGCAATAAATGCAAGCTTATCGCTAGCGAAAAATGCCACCTCTTGCGAAAAGTATCTGTATCTATGCAGATACTATTAGTAGCACTTTTTTTATTTTTTTTATTCATTCACAATTTGCATTTAAAAAGGTGTGCGACAGCTGCAATTCCAAGTTGGTAAGTGAAGGGTGCGATCAAGGCCGGTAACAGTGTAACACTTTTCGAGCGAACAAACAAACATCGAGATGACTAACATTTTGTTTCGTATCGAATGCGCCACACCATTCGAGTTAATGGAACTATAAACCGCGTTCCAAAGAAAGAACCGATATTTCAATATTTATATAATAATAATCACACGATTTTGTCTTAACATTCGTATACACAAATGACCAAACATATTCTGCTTTGTATCTTAATTTTTTAACTTATTTTTTAAACGTTTCGAAATCGTTTAAAATATCGTAGTCTGAATTGTCGGTTTTCTAAATCGATTGGAATGCATAAAAGTTAAAGGTAAAAGTACCAAAATACATTTTTTTTTTAACATTTTTCATATAAAGTCAAGAAAGATTAGGATGTGATATATCAGAGATCAATTTTTACATTTATCTTGATTATTGGCTTAAATATTACTTTTTTTGTAAGATAGCTGAGACCTGTGGTATATCATATTTAAGGTAATTGCTTTGGCTTAAACCTTTACTAAAATGTTGAACCATGTTAATTCGTATATCCGAGAAATAATCACTTAAAAAAATGTTTGTCTAAAAGTGCTTTAACATATCTTTGAGTCCATGTTATCGGTTTGTTTATGTTTGTGGTACATTGAGGTATGTGAGGCAATATAACTCTTAAAAAATATAACTACCAATAACATATAACCAGAGCTGAGCACGAACTAGTTAAAAAGTTAAAAAGTTAATTAACGAAGTCAAATTGTTTGCTAATTTGTAACTTTCCCGTTCGTTTTCAAAATCACTTAGAAGTTAATTAACTCGCGTTTAATTTCTTGCGTTAATTCAACTTAGTTAAATATAAAACGAAAAATTTCAAAAGTAAAAATCTAAGACTTGAATAAGGGCAAATCGAATGATTTACTTGAACGTTAAATTTTTAACGACGTTAATTTTTCAACGAGATTAACGAAATAAACTTAACGTAGTTAAGTTTTTGGTTAACTATTCTTGGATTCTCGAATTAACGAAATTAAATTTTTAATTAACGAAGCCCACTTATGATTAAAACAATTAACTTAAAATCACTGGATTTATATCTTCTTTAGTTAACAAGATATATATAATCAAATTTAAAATATATTCAAAACCCGTTAAATGTTCTTTTACCATGAGCCTCAACTTTAAGCTTTTATTCGAATTTAAAAGATAGAAATGCAAGCGTATAACTGCCAACAATCCCAAAGGATTCGCTTCCAATTGCTTACTCCTGAATTGCTTTTCCAACACTTTTTCGAATTGCATTCGCTTTGTCTTATCTGTTCAGTGTTATCCCTTGCTTTAGCTCCGTGTCAGTAGATGCTTTAATTAATTTCTGCCCCGCCAAGAAGGTGCGTACACAAACTTGAAAAACTTTTGCCCAACTTTTGTGTTATTTGTTTTCTTTTTTTTTATCCATTTTCATTGCCATTTCCATTTCTATTTCTTTATTGATTTTCGCTTTTGTTTGCACTCGCTTTTAATTCGTTTGTCTTGTCATATTTATTTACTGTTCTATTTCTTTCCTTTCCCCACCCGCATTTAATAAAGTTTCCGCCTGCTTAGTAAATAAATTTTTCATAAAAGAGTTTGCAACTTTTTTGAAAAAGTAATTTTTTAAGCATTTTATTTCATATCGATTAAATGATTGAAAAATATGTAAGGAAGAGAAAGGAGTGAAGTAGCCCAACAAACAAATTTGGTTTTAATATAAATTGAGTCATTTCGTAGGACCTCATCCTTATCAAAATTACAATTTAGGTTAAAACCTATGGGCGGATAGACAGAAGGACATCGTTAAATTACAGAAACAAGTTTTGCTGTTACATTCTTCGACAAACGTTTTCACTTTCATTTATGTGTACCTTTTTTGAATTCGGAGTTTTTTCTACTTCTTGTTCTTTAGTAATAATTGATTTTTGAAATGAATAATGACAATAAAGAAATATGTTTTCTTTTATAAAACTTTCAAATGTGTTTAACATCCTGCAACAGCATTTTGCATGAAATTATCTAGATACAGATGAATCTAGACTTCAAATGTATTTAGAACTTCATATTCAGTTTTTGATTTTCTTTTCTTGGGTTTCGTTTGGGACTCTAACATTTCATTGGTTATTAAAGTGTTGTAATTGTTTTTGGAATATTTCAATGTTGCAAATATGGGAATCAAATCCTTCACTGTATCAGAAATATTTTTACTTTAATGTGGCAAGAAATACAAAAATTGTCTTATGTCCTCTTAAAACTTTAACTTCTCATATCTTAAGGGATTTCAGTTTTTTAGGGGTTATTAAAAAACAAATTTACTCCTTAGGTAAGTACTAGATCACTCAAGAATTTAATTTCAGTAGCTTAATTGGTTTAGCGTACCAAACAAAGTTTCATTTAAACGCTTTGACTATAAAGTAAATTAATTTTGTTTATATATAAAAAAGATTACTTCTGTTCAGATCTCATTGGATATGCCGTCGTGTCTGGATATAGGGAACTAATTATTGCAAGGACTGTTTGGTATATCCGAATTGTTCACTCTTTCCAGGTGGACATTTGTTGTTCTTGCGTCCAGAAATTGACTTTTGGACCGCTTTTTAACGTGTCTAATTGAATTTGCTTTCACAATTTTATTCACTAACCTCCAAAGAGTGAAACAAATTCTGATAAGCATTTCAATTGTTCACTATTTAGAGTACGCCATGTAAAAAATTGGGTGGTCACTATACCCAGACACGATTGTACATACTTATATCTAATCTATAATCATATCTAAATAGATCTGAATGCATATTGCACAGATATTGCACTATATCTATTATAACTGGTTAGATCTGAAGAGAATTGAGTGCTCGAAATAAATATAATTAAATCTGATCTATCTGATGATAGCTTTGGTGTCATAGTTGTTCAGACTTAAACAGCACAAATCTGCTGAGATCTCAGTACACGTATAATGGCAAATTGAGTATATCTAATTATATTTCAACATGTCTTAATATATCAGATTATATCTGATTAGATATGTTTAGATCCATTCAATTTACGGATCTAATCAGATCTTCAGTCAGATGTGATTAGATCGAATTAAATAAAAACACTTCTCTTTGGGTATATCTCTATATATAAAAATGAATTCTTCTCTCTTTCTATCTTTGTACCAATTGGGCGTCTAAACCATTCATCCGATTTTGATGAAATTTTAGGGAAATTAATGGAAATTTTGGCTGTGCTCACGCCAACTTAGGTTTAGGGCAAAGAAAATTTTGCCACGCCCACCTATTACGCCCACAATTTGTAAAACTAAGTTAAAATATTCGATTATTTTGCTAATATTGCTCCAAAATCTGAAATTTGGTATCTGAGTTTGTATAGACACTGACGATAACTTCCCCAAAAATGGGCGTGGTTGGATCAATTTAACGCACACTTTCAAAAAAGGGTGGATCATTTTTACGCCTAAGACCATTGCTCAGAAACTCGATGTGCTAAATAGAAAACATGTAACGGGATGCACCGGGAAGAATAACAGGAAATACAAAATTTACCACGCCCGCTTATTACGCCCTCAATTTAATTAATTAATTAAAAATATACGATGAATTCCGAGAAGTTCTGCTAACTAACGGGAGTACCGGGAAGTTCCGTTACTAACGGAAGTACCTGTAAGTACCGGGAAGTTCTGCTATCATTTTTTTTAAGTGGCATTGCAACGCATGCCGGGCATTCGCTAGTATTAAATATTTCTGACAGCTAGATTCACGTTCCCTGTGATACACAAATTGATATTTGTCTCAGGGTGTAATAAGCTATATAAGACAAATACAGATATATGATATATGATCACCGATTTTTTTTTCACAAACTAAATTGAGACAGTTTTTTATATCGGTATTTATTTATAATTTTTAGAGGTCAATCATATGCTCGTACATACTATACAAGTATATGTACATCTGCGGTGTTCAAATGTACACTTCTCTGGGATAGTGAAAACCTATCCAAAACGTGAGCACCTTTTAAAAAAACTGAACATAGATTTAAAAACGTATCTCTGAAGTATTTCGGAACTCACAAAAATACGTACCATAGTCGATTATTTTGTTTTCTGTGCCGCAGTCGCCCTAGTTTACGGTATACTCGTACATGTTAAACGAATTTAAGTGCCCATGTCGAGGTTGTATGGGTGCACACATTGTTTTAAAGTGGAAAGGGGATCCACAACGAGTCTTTTATTGACTTCGCATTAACACTTCACACTTCATAACTCACGTTCGCCGCTCGTTCCGTTCGTTCGTTGGATCCGTTCTTCAATTCACTTCATGACAAACGCATCGACGTTGTTTAATGGTTGCGCCATCGCTGCTACCGCTTGGATTTTACGGATTTACTATGGGTAATTCCAGTGTGAAGTTGTTGTTATTGTTATTGTTGTGCTGTTACTACTGCTGGTGTTATTATTGTTATTATTATTATTATTATTTCGTTTTTTTTTTATAACCTTGCCGCCTCACATGAGCAAAAAAAAACAACAAAAATGTCTGCAGCGGGCGTCGCTCGTCTTTCGCTGTCTGCATTCGGTCTGTGCGTTTGGGACTGACTGTCAAAGTTACTTCGAGTTGAGCGCAACTTTATTATTTATTTACACAGATCCAGCTGGCGCCCTAATTGTAAGGATAACCTTGAAATCATGGGGTGGGGGGGTAGGAGGTAAAAGGGCGTACATTTTTGTAGCTCTAAGGCAGCTGTAACTAATCATGCCTTCCGACCATTATAATGTTTCGTTTCGTTTTGTGTTTGTTGTTGTTTTTGTTTTGTTTTTTTTGAAACGACTTGGTTTATTTTTTCATTGTAATATGTCAGACATGAATGCCGAAATGAGACCGTCTCGTCTCGTCTCGTCGTGTGTCGTTTTGTCATGCCTTGGCCTTGACATGCAATAACCTTGACGCAGGGCGGTCGGCGGTGTTTGTTTGGGGCCAGGTAGGTAGATACGGCGCAAAGGTTTCTTCTGTGTTAGCATCTGTGTAATGCTATTTCGGTGTAGTAGTAAAGTTTGCGGCATGTACTCGCTCGTATACATCGACATGCATTCGTGTGGCGCTATCTTTCAGTCTTTGGCATGTCGAACAAAGATTCACGCCGCTTGGGAGTCGTCAATCTGTCGATTAATCAAGTAATGAATTTGAAAACTTTTTTTTCGAATATATATAAACTGAAATGATTGCAGTAGAAATATGAAAAAGAACGCCTGCTTCAGTAGGCAATTAATTGCTTTCTTCTGGCGGGCAAACAATAAATATGTTGGAACAGTTTTGGGTAAAAATACAAAATCTGATAACGCCCTGGATTATAAATTCTAAAATAATATTCTATATTTCAAAAGAACAAAGATTTGCTATAGACAAATAATTGATGTAAAATTTAGCTCATTGTCTATGAGAAGTTGTTGGTACATAAAGTTTTTAAACACAATGCTTCAATATAAACGATTATCCTCTGGATGCAAAAATTTTGTATGTGTCGGTGTTTAAAGAAAATGTTTCGTAGTTTTATGCAAACTTCTAGAATCGTTAAATTTAAGATTCAAATATTTAAAAACAGTATTTAAACCTTAAATTGAAGCGTTTCAAGGAGTTTACATAAACTTGAAGTTTGATACAGAGGGTAGTAATACGAGAAGTTATGCATTAGAATAAATACAACAAATTGAATTGTCGAATAATTGTCAATTCAGTTAAAACAATTAATAGAACTGTCAATAAAACGATATAGCTGATAGTATTGTATTGTATTCAAAAAGGAGAAGAAAGAGAAAAGTGAGTTATGCACTAACTTTGGTTTGAATTCATGTTAATGATCTTTTAAGCTTTAAAAAGAATCCTTTAAGATGTTAATTTTACTTTACAATGTATTTTTTTTTTATGAAAACTTTATTTTTGATTTTGTATAGTTTGTCATCTATAATTAAATTTATTCAGTTAACAGAATCCCGTTGCCTAAGTAGTCACATCTGCGTCTTGCCACCGCTGGACAAGTGCAAAGAACGTGCTCAGCCGTTTCCAGCTCCTCTTGGCAGAGTCGGCATGAATCATTTTCTACCACTCCTATTTTCTTCAGATGGTAATAAAGTTTACAGTGTCCTGTTAAGAATTCTCTATAGAGATTTATATCTTTTCTGCTAAGGTTGAAAATAGCTTCTACCTTGACACGTGCTGGGTCAATGAGTCTTCTTTACTGCCTGCCGCATGCCTGTTTGGGCTCTCCAATGCTCAAGTAAACTTTGTTTTTTCCATACTTGTATCAAGTTATTTATGAAGCAATTGTTTACCCCACAGAAGGGTTCCAGACTTTCTGGAGTTTCTGCACCTTTCTTTGCGAGAGAGTCCGCTATTTGATTGCACTCATGCCCTTCATGACCCGGCATCCATATCAGAGTAACCGAGTTCCTTGTTGCTAGGGTGTTGAGAAGTTTAAGACAATCCCATACCAGTTTTGATTGGCATGAGAAGTTTTTAAGTGATTTTAGACTTAAATAATTTTGTGTTGTTGTTTTTCTGCGTGTTTTTTTTAATTTTTTTGACAAATTTTTAATGTTTTCGAAAAGCATTTTCCATATCAAAAAGTTGATTGCAGTTTTTTCTATTCATGATAATTAGGTTAGTTGAATACTATAATTAACTACAAATTTGAATTCAACCATATTTGTAATACTTTCATATTGATACTTTTCTTAAGAAACATTATCGCAACATTATAGTACAGATATATTTTTATATATTCCTAAAGAGCGAGAAAACCAATAGACGAATGTACCTTAACTGTCAATTAAACATTCAAAAAAGTTCAGTGTCGGCAATGAAAACATTGTCAAAAAATTATATATATATGAAAAAAGCAATAAATTGTTCGATGATCATGATGACCAATTGTATATTTTATTGAAAACGACCCATGAAATGATCACAAGGTGTAACTTTGGAAATCATCTTTTGATTTTTATTTAGACACGCGTTTGTATTACCTTTTTAATATAAATTTATTTTAAATCGTCACTGGATTGTTTTGACAGTTGCTTATGTGTGTAAGTTTACATACATATATACAAGTATTCGAATACAATTGCAAGACTTTCGATGGGTTGACTACTTTTGATTTTCGAATTTTTTTTAATGTTGAGCTGATAGGTTAGTGTCAATATTGAAGTTTTACATATATATGGATTTAGAGGCTTTTGATTTTAAGCTCCTTGAATCTCATGTAAAATGAAGTGTAAGTTTCATTTTGTAGAAGTTTAGAGGTTTCGTCCAATTTTTAGTCAGTCAAAACAATCAGGGAAAATGGACTTAGACTTGATTAATAATTAGAAATCATAATAGAGTCTAAAATATTGAAATTTGAATGGGAAGCTTGTCTACTTTTAACATTTCTTGAATTTAGTTATGAAAATGCAAAAAAAATACCTCAAAATATTTTATTTTATTATTATTAACTCATTAAATTGGTTACACTATTGCAGCAAATACCGCCGAAATACTTGTTAAAATCGCATAAAAACCACGTCGAAAGCGCAATTTGCAGGCATGCAAAACGAAAACATAGAAAACATATAAAAATCCAACATATACAAAAACAAAAGAGAAAAAAAAACCAAACTTAAAATAATACCAGAAATATTTCAAAATTCCAATTGCAAAAGGTCAACAGAAAAAACCAAAAACGCCTAATTTGTGAACATTAATTTCGGCTGGCTGGCTGGCTGTCTGCTGGCTGGCATCTGTATCTGCTGGATGTGAGTAGTATGTAACTTAAAGATACAAATGCAAAACGATTGATTGTTTTTGTATTTATGCATTTTAATTTTTTTTTCCAAGCAGTTAGCTTTCATAACTGCAGACAGACGTGTAAAATGGCAATAAAAAAAAATAACGACCATACAACCAATACAACCCAATAACAACAAAAACAAATGCGCTGCATTTTCGGTGTCCAAAACAACAACAACAAAAACATCGGCAAAAACTAAATGCCAACACAACACGAACATTAAAATGTATACCAAAAAAGAAGAAGAAGAAGCGGAAAAACAACAACAACAACAACAACAACAACAACATAAATTTTAATGTTGATTTATGAGCAAATAGAATGCAAAGATCAGTGCAGATCAATAAAGATCTTTTTTTTTTTTATTCGCGATATGATAGTACGTACTACACACACACACACACACACACATACATATTTACTCGTACATTTAGCGGTACAAAATTTTTGATTTTGTATGCCATTTTTTCGTTTTTGTTGCTGTTGTTGTATTTTTTGTTATGACAACGACACAAAATCGAAAGTTTAAGTTTATCGAGTTGCGGTTGATTTGTGAATTGTCGGATTTTTGGTTTTGTTAATTTTAACTTGTGGCATACTCGTACACTGCACTTCATGTCAAATCTATAACTCCAGTCGGTTTTTGTGGAACTTTAACATATTCGATTTAAAATAAAGAAATTGTTGCATGTTAATTTAACATGATGCAGTGTTAATACGAATTGTAATGTTAAATTCAACTATTTAAAAAAGTTTGCGTATGAAAAGTGTTATTGTAAAATGATACAGTTTAGATTAGGTTAGGTTCCCAGTCGGCATTCTCGTTAGCGCTTCTTAGACGAAGTCCTTCTGACTTCCCTTCTAGAGAAGGCGTAGTGGCTTCTGGTGCAAAGCAAAACGGCGTCGGAATGCGACAATCATCGACAGTGAAGAACCGACGACTTATAAAAAAAAAAGAAAATATGAAAGTATATAAAACCAATTGCGTCTATGCAGAAGTGTGCAACAACCAAACAGTTTAAGAAACTCTAAAATCTTTGAGGAAGCCGAGAAAACTTCTCACGCACCAATTAAAAAACGCTTCATTAAGAAGTGGTACTTCCGGAGATACAGACGGTGGAAGAAAGCAATAAATAAAATAGTGCTTTTGAAGTACTCCTTAAGGAAGGCCAAGGTACAGCCCTTCTCGGGATATGTTATACAAAAAAGATAGGAGTATGGCAGTGGGAATGGAAGGCCTCTTCTCTGCCAGGAAGGGCTTTTAGCAGCGCTTTTTGCGCCTGAAATTGCCGACTGGGTTGTAAGGGCTGTCTTTTGAAAAGAGACCCACTTAGGCTAAGATCCCATTGTGATGTCATGCAGTAAACAAGCTATACCGCCAACTGAAACATCCTGTACTGTTTGTAAAATAAAGAATTCAGTATTTAAAATTCTTATTTAAATGGCGAAACATGTCAAATTTACCTTTTTTAATTTATTAATTCTGATAATTATTTATATTCGATTTGGATATATCGCCTAGGCCTACAATGAAATGCTTACCCAGTTGAGTATGTCGCTTGTTCGTCAATGTTAATAAAGTTTTAAAGTAATACATGTTTAGGTAACATCACAAATTTCGCAAAAATCAACACGACTAAAAGTGGTAAATTAACATTGAAATACTATCAACCTAACATTTTCTACATCGATAAATTCGGTTACAATTTATTTATGTCAAAAATTTGTTCACAACTGAATAAAATTTAGAATACTGAAAATAATGGAATATTTGTAACAAGTTGGAAAATTTTTTACATGAAAAAGTGTTAATTTTACATTATTAGTTTTCTGTATGAGTGAGTACGGCTTATGTTCAGTTAGATTAAGCGGCTTAACTGAAGTCGCTTTTAGTTCAAAACGTTTTAATCTAATTGTTGTTGTTTATTTTGAAAAATAAATAACCTAATATACAAACTTATGAGCTATTTAGAAATTTAAAAAAATTACCTAGAGCCCATGATGGTTATATCAAACTGAATGGGAGTGTATTTTGAATTGAAGAAAAAATCAAAAAAATAAAAAAAATATGAATTTAAGCTGTTTTACTTTTTCAACGTGCCAATTGCATAAATTTTGCTGACGTTCGTTAAACTTACTCGCTGGCTGGCTGACTGACTGTCTGACTGACTGGGCTAACGATAAAAACTGCAATTATCTCGAAATATCTTAAAGTAGATAGCTGCAGTCAAAGTCTGAAGTGACTTAAGCGATTCGCAATCATGGCTTTTAACAATTTTTTTTTCTTCCATTTTCATTTATCAATTGCAGCAGTTTTCCGTCACTTTTTTTTATTTTGTCCGGTGTTTTGACCGACTTGATAATATCTTTTTTTTTCGTCTTGTATCTTTGAGATATTTTTAATAATATTTTATTCTTTATTATTAATTTTATCGTGTTGCAATCGCGTCTTTGAAAAATCGTTCAGTTGCGCGGCAATCGACGCGATACGCCGCCATGCCAAGCCATGCCACGCCTGCCTTTCAAAGGTTTCTTGTGCCCGTTTGTCTGCGTTCGGTTTTAAGTGTTTGGACAAGTCAATCTTTTTTTCAGTCGTGTTTTTTCTTTTTGGTCATTTATACTAAGAATTAAAAAAAGACACAATTGTGCAATAATAATTTTTTTCGCAAATTATATTTGATTTTTGATTTTTGTGGCGAGACACGTTAAAATGTCGTTTTTTAAAGCAATTAAGCGGGGTTTGGTAACTTTCAACGTTGGCGTGAATTAACTAAAGTATCTAGAAAAGTTTAACAGCCTTATTATGAAACTTTCGTTTGTCTTCGTTTCGTTTTGAAATGTGAGTGAAACGAAAATTGCTATTATGAAAAAATGAGAACAAACGAAACACCTTTCAAATGAAATTTTGAGAGAGGATAAAGCTTTTTTGTTCTAAACGACGAGGAAGTATGCAAAACGAAAATTGAGGAAACGAAATTTCGTTTCAGTCACATTCATTTTTGCTTTCGTTTTAGGTGCAATGTCATCGAGAATGGTTTTGAATTCATTTTTATTCATTCGGAAATTACTTAAAAATCTGATTTTTTTTTTAATTTTTCGTAAGCAACGATAGGAAGTTGGATTTCAAAATCATTTTGATATTTCGTGTGATTAGAAAAAATTCTCAACGAAAAGAAAACGAAAGAGCTTTTGAAAACTTTTAGCAATTTAAAACGAAAACTTTCGTTTCGAGTATCATAGTAAGTCTGTAAGTATCTACATTTATATTTTATTATCTTAAAGGTTTAACAATACTTTTTTTTAATAATGAAGTAAATTTATTTGACACTTTGAAACTGTAATGTATGACCTCTTCAATGACACCAAACACAAAGTCCGTTGTTTAAACCGCTTTTCCAGCCTTCCTTTTTCAAACATTTAAACTAAATATTTTTTAAGCAATTAAAAATATTGCTTAAAAAATATTTAGTTCGTTTTCTCTTTTCCAGGTAAGTACAACTAAAACTAAACACAAATTATAATCTGAAAAATCAAGCCGACAACAAGTGAGTAACCCTAAATCCCAAAATAAGTTTAATTCTTTGCTAAGTTTCTTCAATTCTTTAAGCGTTTAAACTAAAAAAACAACAGCGTTGGTACGAGTTTATATTCGTAGAATATTAAATTCCATTGTGACGCTTCTCTCGGTAATGTTATCTTTTTGTCTGTACCTTGACATACTTAAGACTTATTATGTAATTCAAGCGAATATCCTGGAAATGTCGTCATTGCTTACATTTCGAAATGCCATAAGAAGAGCAGACGACAAGCCGTGGGAGCGTGATATTTTGTTGTATTTCACTGGAATAAAAAACTTTGTTTGTGGGACTTTGAAATGCAAAAATTAAATTTGTCTCTTTCGACTTATCTTTTAGTACTATAGCAGACAGACAGACAGACGAAAATGTCACTTGTGTCCTGAAAATGTTTTATTAATTTCTTTTTTTCAGTATTATTGTTTAATTAACAATTTGTTTGATATGATTAAACCTTTTATGGCATTTTATAATGTGATGTAGATATAAGGTAGAATCCTTTAAAGTAGAGAACCCACCGCTTGGAAGCACTCAATGTGTGAAAGTGTACTGAATTACTTGCAGTGGTGGGCGTGCTTTATACACCTGCAATTGTTTTTAAATTGCCCACCACTGATTAAAAGTTTTTATTGTCACTATAAATTTTATTTGAGCTGAATACTTTTGTTCGTTTCGGGATCTTCAGTTTAAAGCCCCACCCGAGTGCCAGATTGAGGAGATTTTTTTAAACTTACTATATATGTAGACCTGGAAAACAATTTTCCCAAAGTTGCCAAACTGCCCAAGAGATATAAAATTTAAATTTTTATTTTGCTCCTGAGGGGTATTGAACCTGGGTTTCAAACCCACAGTGCATGCTTAGTAAATAGTTAAGCACATTTTGCTTTTCAAACTATTTTTTGTTTGGCTGTAATTAAATGGAAAAGAGCACTCCGGAGTAGTTCTCATCTTGGTACCTAAATTCAAAGTACTGCTGTCGGAGTAAAGTTAAAAGGCGTATCCAGAATCAAGGACATATTTTAAACTATTTTAATTACTCCATCTTTACATTATATTGAATGTTCGAAACATTTTGCCAATCTGGGACATTAAAGTTAACTTAAGATCAAATTAAGAAGGATACGTGCTCATCAATAAGCGGTTCCCGGTGTTCCGTCACGAAACTTTCTTTCTCAGCTCTTTAACTTACCCGTAGTTACTCAACGCCAAACACAACATTAGACAAATTGGCGTGCTCGAATGCAATTTGGTAACACGAAAATAAACAAAAAGCAGTCAAGAATACAATTTGTTTTTTTTTTGTTTGTTTGTTTTGTTTTTGTTTGTTTACCGACATTTCGACGGTTTGTTTGGCCTTTGCCGCGTGTGCAGTTGTCACACAAAAATGCATCGCGGGCGCCCGCGCGCGCCGCACTATGACATATTTGCCGTGTGCTGCCGCCGCTCTGGGCCACAAGCAACATTGCAACATGGCCGAATGTGACGTGTGGGAACCTACACGTACCTTAAACATGCACACAACCTTGAAGTGTTCGAAATTGAACAGAACGCTTTGAACTTTTGACATTTTGCGCCAGAAATGTGTAGCTGTCAAGCGTTTTTGGGACGGGCGCGCGCAATAAAGTAATTAAAAGTCAACTACTCAATCGACTTGGTTTCACTTTTTTCTTCTTCTGTTTCTTCTTCTTTTTCCTTTTGTATGTACTTTTGGTGATGTTAACTTTGACTAGGTTGTCTTTGTATGTACTTTGGAATGGTGTGTATTAACTTCGCGAGAGTTTGACAAGCACTGTGCCGCTAACAGTTTGATACTGCGTCCTGTTTGCACACACACAAAGAGTTGCGCTTGCATTGGCGGACAGCGAGCACCGCTTGCAGAACGTGATGTGAATTCTTCTTGTCATAACTTAAAAATCGTCGCGCGTTCTTGTCATCGATTTTTTCTGATCTACTTACATAAATATTTTCCTTTTCGACCATTTTTTTTGGGGGGAGGGAGGGTTGTTAAATTTTTAATGAGCAAATTAGATACTCGCCACATCCGTCAACACCTTCAGTCCATGCCCTAAATGACAACAGTAAAACTTAACGACCAGCGGGGAGAAGATGCCAGCAGAAAATATGTTGACAGTTCAAAAATCCAAACGTTCAATTCAGCGCTGGAGAATTAGGGCTGGAATTTCCTCACTGGATTAAGACCTAAATAACCGTGGCATACCTAATATAGAATTTTAGGTTTGAATAGTCGGTATGTATGGAATTGTTATTCTTCTGTTCACTCCTAAATAATAAGGCTTTGTTTTTCATACTGGTGTGCGCCTGAAATTATGCCTGCAATTTTGTGTAATCAGGCCCAAAATTTTAATGACAAGTTTCTGAAGTTCAACGCTGACTTCAGTGATCAATTTCAGAGCCGATTCCTTAGCACTGAATTTACTGGCTCTATAGAATTGGTCTGCTGGGAAGTTGTTCTGTGACGGTACTGCAGCAGAAGTGAGTAGCACTCGGCGCAGCAACAGCAGCACAGAAAAGGAAATCTTTAAAAAAAAAATCGTTATTTTTGCTTTTACTGTGGGGTCATTGCAATACCAGCTCGTCTGCGTGGGTGGCACGCGTTAAGGCCGACCTCCAGTATAGTATGACGAACGTGTTTGGCGCTGCCGCTGCAGGTTATGAAATGGGCATGGGTGGGCGCAGGTGTTATTTTTAGCGTTGTCACGGCGCCGTCACTTTCGTTGTAACATTCGCTTTTTTTTTGCTGTTTTGTTTTTGGTTCAATGCATTCTCCTGGCGTCGCTTTGGCTCGCTAATTTCCACGACCGATTTTCATTTCATCATATTTTATTGTTCCCCCTTTTTTTTCGTTTCGCTTCGTTTCGTAATGAAGAAAATTCTGCCCGTCGTCGTCGTCGTCGTCGTCGCTGCGCGTAATTAATAAATGGCCAAAATGTGAAAACTTTGGCCATGACGTTGTCTGTCGCTAACGCTGAGCGTTATATTGTCGGCGCACATTTCGCGAAATATTATTAATTACAAAAGTTGTCATTAAACGAACGAACGAACGAACGGACGGACGAATGAACGAAATGCCATTTCGTTTAGTTTAGTTTTTAATTGCCCGGGCGTGTATTGTGCCGAAAAAAGATAGTAGACGCTCGCGTACTTAGCAGCCAGCGTCTGGACTTGGACAAAGTTGAAGCTGTAATATATGTCGTCGGTCCATAGTGGTCCAGCTGCCATTATTCATGACAAACTTTTGTCGGATAGTGTTCATATTTTTGTTTAAGTATAATTTAACTATATAATTATATTGTGACTAATACTATATTTAATAATACAGTTTTATTGTTGTGTTAGGATGTTAATTATTGTTAATTAAACTCAATAAATTATACAGAGTTTCATTCCTTGAGTATTAACTTTCGAATAGCAACCAATTGAGTGTAAGATATCGGTGAATGTGACTTGGATCCAGAAGTTATCGAAGTCAATAAATTAATTTATTCAATTAAGATATCATTATTATGACTAATGAACTTATCAAATGTCAAATGTCACCTCATTAGTCTTCTAACTAAATAGTGGTCAACACGTTTTATGCTACAGATACGTTTGCATCTGCTTACTTAGCTGGTAATCCAATCGGTCATAGCCTCATTAGAAATTCTTCTGCCGTAGCTTTTGAGCTGAGCGCTGAAACCCGATTGGAAATTATTATACAAATACTGATAGGTTTCCCAGAATCTGTGAATTTGTTTTCTAAAGTATCCGAAGTGCTGTGCTCCCTACAATTCAAAGGAAGCATTTTAGATACATTTCGTTGTTAAGTATTATACTGAAGTATAATTTCCTATTTTAAGAGTTACTCCGGTATACTTCACCACAAAGGTGCACTGTTTTGGAACCTTTTCTGCGTAGTTTTTTCGGATATAATTGCCAAAAATTTAAGACTTATCTGACATTAAAAAATGTTTCTATCCATGTCAGATATTTTAAAAGATTTTGTGAGGTTTTTTGTGGGAGTTTTGTGAGATTTAGTATTGTATTGAGAAATGTAGAAACTTGTTTATATTTTTCTAAAGTAGCCGTGATATTTTTTGTCAGTTTTTTTTTCGGTGTAAGATTTTTTTTTATAAATTTGTAGATTTTGAGAGATTATTCAAGAAGTGTAAGATTTTTTGAAAGATTTTCCACAAGAGTGAGAATCTCACGTGAGTTTTAACGTGAGATACTGAAATTTTTTTGATGCGAGCCGTGCTCCCGGAGTACTCTGGATTTACAGCCTTATTATGACAAAATCAAAACGAAACGAAACGTTTCACTCAAACTCACTCACTTTCGTTTTAATTTGCTATTATGACGTTATCAAAAGCTCTTTTGAATTTTGTTTTTGTTTCAAAATATTATAAATAAAGTTAACTAAATGTTTTTAAACGCTGCTTTCCAACGATTGAGTGAAAATGAAGAAGATGAAAACCGAATGCAGATAAATTTGAGGAGTAGAACACGTAGGGAAACCGGGAATATTTTCACAATACCTGATCAGGAGTAAGTTTTTCTTATATATGCCGATTGTTCACTATACAATTGAAGGTGATGAATATAATTGTATGCCAATTCAATTGACTTTATTTGGGAAAATATTAATGTATCGTTTAAAATCCAACTTCCTACCGTTGCTTACGAAAATTTTTAAAAATTTTCAGATTTTTAAGTAATTTCCGAATGAATAAAAATGAATTCAAAACCATTCTCGGTGACATTGCACCTCAAACGAAAGCAAAAATGTGACTGAAACGAAATTTCGTTTCCTCAATTTTCGTTTTGCATAATTCCTCGTTTAGAACAAAAAAATGCTTTTTTTCTCTCATAAAATTTCATTTAAAAGCTGTTTCGTTTGTTCTCATTTTTTCATAATAGCAATTTTCGTTTCACTCACATTTCAAAACGAAACGAAGCCAAACGAAAGTTTCATAATAAGGCTGTTAGAGAATATTTTGAAGTACTAACTGATTTTTAGATTATTATCACAATAGATCCACGTTCTGTTTTACTTTTATACGAATCCATTTGAAGCTGCCGAAAAGTCAATAAGACCTCGTTCCACTTTCAGCTGGCTGGCACCGTTCCTAATTAATCACGGTATTAAAGATGATGGCGCGCACAACCCACGAAAACTTCGCCGCAAAACAATTTTTCACTTTAAATCTGCCGCGAATTCATTAAATATCACAAATGTTCGCAAAAAAACCAAAAAAATAAATTATCATATTATCTGCGCGAAAAACGTGCACAGATTGAAGCAATTTAAAGTAACTTTTCAACGTAATATCAAGAAGGGCGGACAGAAGGATGCCTTTACTTTTGGTGCGGCGAGGTAAATACGCACAAACATTCGAACGAACGAAAGAACGAACAAACAAACGTGCAGACTCAAACAGACGCGGCTCTAGGACACAAACAAACACACACACACGTACATGCATAGCACTCACTCAGACGTACTCAGGTGACGCATCAAATGTCACAAAGCGTTTGTGTTGAATAATAAGTACCGTTGTGCGGCGGTGGCACAACTGCGATTCTGCGTGGGCGGAGTTGAAAAATGATTGACAGACGTGTGTATGTACATACATACGAGTACGTCGCGAATGAAACGGAACAGAACAGCCCAGCAGAGCACAGCAGTGAACGCACCGTGCCGCGCTGCGCCGCCGCACCACACCGTGCTGTGTCAGTCATGTCTGCCGGAATCTTTCTTAAGATGACGATGATGATGATGTTGTTTCATTTAATTTCGTTCGCAATCGTCTAAGTTGACAAAACACAATTACGTTGTCAACTGTTTGACAGTGGGTTTAAAATGGCGCAATTATTAAAAAGTGTTGTCAACCGCAATGAACAATATTTGCGAATGATCGATTGATTGATTGACTCGATGTGTTGAGTACTTTAGACTCAACATATCGAGGCTAAACACTTTATTAAATTGAGGTTAGGTCAGGTTAGGTTAGGTCAGGTTAGGATTGGCTAAGTTCGGTTAGGTTGTTTAAGGTTACGTTAGGTTGAGTTGGATTATGTTAGGTTAGATTAAGCGAATCCAAATGACAGTTAATAGCTTAAAATGGAAGAAGTTAAACTTTCCGAAAGCTCTAACTGGAGTTCACTCCAGGATGCCGGAAGGTGTTGAATGTTAGAATATCCTAAACTCTATAGCAGTGTAAAAAGTTTTAACCAAATTGATTTTGTGTCCAGCACACAGGTTTATCTCTAATTGAAGATGGATTTTTTCAGTACTTGCATTTTGTTTCCTATGCGAGTCTTGACTTTAATTAAGTATCCCAACAGAAATTTTGGTCCAGTGGTTACCCATTTAGTACAGAATTAAGCAATGGCAAAACACCTTTGAACAGTTAAGCTGTTCTCTTGAGGACTGAATTGTTAAGTGTGTATTCTGTGCTTGGTTTCAGGACGGATTTTTGTATCAGTGAATTCAGACTTAAAAAATTCAGGACCAACTATTTCAGCTACGAATTCGGTTACCAAAATTCAGCCTCCTGTCTTCAGCTCGGAAATTCAGAACTGATCATTTCAGCAGTTTATTGAGGATTTCAAAACTAAGGATTGAATATTTTCTTAAATTTGAAGTCTCTTGCGAGTATGTCATCAAGCGCTGAATTCAGGCCGAAATAGCTCATAAATGCTCGGCTTATTTGGACGTCAATATTAATCGAATTCAATAAAATCATTTCCATTTCAAATATTTATGGTATGGAACTATAATGAAATATGTTTCATTAGGTAACTATTTAAAAACGTATATCATTGCCAGACTACACCGCAACAGAGCATAAAAAAATATGGCAACGCTAGATGGTTGCTTGCTTACCGCCGCGTTCATTTCAATGATTCTCTTAATGACTCTCTATTAAAAAAAAGAGTATTTTACGCTGAGCACTCGATAAACCAGCGTTGCCATACAATTGCGTGAATGTATTGCGAAAATGTTTCGCTCTTCACGTGCTCTCCAATTCTGCTTCGGTCAGCTCTTATTGGAACTGGCTGCTGGAAATAGCGACTTAAGCTGCAATGCATGATCACCGTACAGATTCCAACTGGAAACTGGGAATTGGTTTCATTGGAATTTTTGGTATGCGGGTTTCGGAATGGTCAATGGAATAATCATCATAATTGAGCACTTGATCAGCGAAGGAAAAACGAAAAAGAAAGAATCAACAAACGAATGGACTGGAATGGCAAAGAAGAAGAAGAAGAAGAAGAAAAAAACGGAACGTATATAGTGGATGAAAAAAAAAAAAAAAAAACAAACACGATTGTATCGAAGCGACGATGACTGAGCTGCTTCGGCGACTCTGCTGGTGCGGGGGAACTAACCGATTTGAGTTGAACTGGGCTGAGATACTTGCATTTAAGAGACAATAACAACAACTACAACAACAACAATCAATAACAACAACAACAACAAGTCAACAAGTCAAGATACAGATACAAGATACACAAGCGAAGAATGTACGAGTAATTTCTGTATTTATTTATATTTATTTTTATTTTTTTCTCCTTTTTGTATTGCCTCACTTTGGTTTTTGTTCGCTTATTCGGAATGGGAGACAAAGAAATCAATGCAACGAAACTAAATAAAACAAGAAATGAAAGCACATTCGCGGTGGAAAAATAATCATGAAGGCAAAACGTTGGAAAAAAAACTGAAAGAAGGAAAAAAAATTAAACGAAAAACTCGATTTATGAGACGAATGCAGTTTTTTAGTATCTACACCGGGATGCATACCTATGGATACAAAACAACAACAACAACAAAAACTAAATAAATACCTACAAAAAAAAAAAAACCAAACGATCAGGAAAAAATCAGCGCAAAAAATGAGGCGAATGAACGTGAAACGAGTAATTTGCGGAGATCTGCAATGTTTATTATTATTTGTTGTATTTTATTTTTTGTTGTAGTAAAATTCCGATTGGCAGGTATATATTTAATATATATATATATATACATATATACGCATGCGTGCTGTTTAGTAACTTTTAAATTTTCTGTTAATTTGTCAGGTGATATCTCTGGTGTCGCGCATATTCATTTCAAAACCGTAGATACATTTTAAGCAGCAGATACATTTTTAGGAAAACCGTTAAAGGCTGGCAACTGTTTTAGCACATTTCGCCCAAATAGGCGTGACCTTTGCTTGTCAAATATTAATGCCATAAATAGAGCAGGTTTTCACAAATGTCTTTGTACCTGGATTGACACTTTGCTTAGTGGCCGTGTCATTAAAGCTGAGTGGGGACACGCTTAACAGGTCGCCGCCTAATCGGACACCATGTTTTTAGGATGGGATTAATTTCTAGCAATTGGTGTAGAAACTGCAACGCACTGGACGAGGAAGAAACTCTAGAACTCTTACTTTGCCATTGTCCACCGCTGGCCAAATGTAGAATGAGGATTCTTGGACAAGCATTTTTCAAATCTCTAATCGAATTATCTGGAATAAATATCTCAAAACTTAAAAATTTCGCATTAAGAACCGAAACTTTCATAATGGACCAATATCATGAAGTAAGGCCCCATTTAAAGAGAGCATGTGGTATCGCTATGGACCTAGTCTGAACTATGTCGCCAATTTAACCTAACCTATTCTTGACAAAGACAAATCCACGAACTTAGTGGTTAAGTTGCGATTTGGACAGCCTAATCATTGAGTGATTAGGTATACAATATAAATACATAATTCCGGGCTGTAATCGAAATGATTAAAGATTTTGGTTTCGGTGTTTCTCAGTTTAAAATTTTCATTACATATGAAAATTTTATGGTGATATCTTTGTTCCATTTAGGATGCAACATTTTTTTAATGTTGCTGAAAAGGAACAACAGATAAAGACGTGTGAAATTTATCAACTGAATTTTGCTTTCGAACGTGCCTAAAATGATACATCAATTAATGTGTAATAATCTATCCTTGCCAATCTCTTCCTTTGTAAAGATCTCCGGATTTTATATGGTAAATCACCAGTAAAATTCTGCTATTCCTTTGGATCAGACAAATATTATTTTTTCTTGCGAGCTTGAGAAAAATTCAGCTTTGTGTTACTTTTATCTATTAATACGATAATACATACATATATATATATATATATATTAAGTATATGAGTTGTACCTGATTGCTGATTGTACAAAAAAAAAAATTAAAATCTATTAAAAAAGAAATTTCATTTCAATTAAATTAATTTCCCACGCGCCCGTATTCGAGGCTTGTTCCACTCAGACGCACACTTAAGATAAATGTACAACTACACATACATTCACACATACACTCAGCGCCCTTAGCCATAAAGAATTTCTCTTAGTTTATATGATTATGTGCGTGTATGTTTGTATGTATGTCTGTATGTGGATGATACGTGCTGCCACTCAATTAAAACTCATTATCGCTTGCTTATCCTGCTGCATGCATTTCTAATCCTGCTGAGTTTTGCGTATATGCATGAATATATGTAAGTTATGTGCATATTTGTGTGTGTATGTGTGTGTGTACGAGTATGCGATAAGCAGAGTCCGAGTGTGTCGCAGCACACCCGCATACCAAAAGTATCTGCAGCGACTGCGTACGCACTTTGTGCTGGGTAATGCGCAATCTTTCAAATTTCTCGGTCGCTCACTTTCTCGAAGGGTATCCAAATTAAAGCGTTACAAAACCGATGATCTGACGATAAGTAAGTTTTTTCTAATTGATTGTCCGCTATGCCAAAATATGCTCCTGAGCTCCTGGAAATAAAATAATTATTATAGCACAAAATATTACTTCAGCGCAAACCGAAGAATGGATTACTCCGGAGTACTCCCAAGCGCTCTAAACTAAACTTTTACAATTGGAGCATTCTTTTACGATGCACTCCTTAAAATCTATAAATATAACATGATGCACATGACTTATGCATCCTGTTTCTAGTTAAGCATAACAACCAGTTTTACCCGCAAAATAATTGCTAAGTTTTGATTGGAACATCCTCGCATGTAGACAATTCGAGCACACATACTCGTGCATATGAATTCTTTTGGATTTTATTGCTTTGCTGCTGCCTTTTGGCACTGTCATTGAACCCTTCGGCGCGGCGCGGCACGACGCGATGTACCCTGCTGCTGGCGCACGTACTTGGGAATACGTTAATTTTTTGCTGCTGCTGTTGTTGCTGCTGCTGCTGTTGCTGATGGGATTGCTGATGATGGTGATTATTGCGCTACTTCTTCTTCTTCTTTTTCGTTTTCTTCTTCTGTTTGTATCTGTCAGATACGCACCGCGCCACGTTCGCCAGTGACCGTTCGCTTTTCCTGCGGCTTCTTTAGCTTCTTGTTTTTTTCTCTTTCTGCTTATATTTTTTTCATATACTCGTACGCTTGAATGCATTCGTTTAATGTCTTTGCTCAACTTTGAATTGCGTTTCTTTAACGCTTTTAGATGGAGATCATCTTAAATCAAAGGTTCGGATTTTATAAAAAAAAACTGAAAATTATTTCATTACTAATAACGCAAACTGAGCGAACTCACCTCAGTTTTTGCCTTATTTTTCTACCTTATTTTGAAGTTTGTTCTTTTGAATTTTGACATCAAACTACGTTTTTATTTACTTTGTTGTTGTAGATACCATGGCAACTGCTTAAAATTTAATTTTCAAAGAGAATCAATCGAGGTGGAGAGGGACATTTTTCAACTTTCGTCATCTCAAATTTTTTACAGTAGTTGGGATTAGTTAAGTTATAGTTTCGGCAAGAAGCGAAAGCTATATACTGAATTTAAGCTTTTATATACACTGCAACTATTTTATAAATTTTTTATTCTGGAAAAAATAGGGGAATTTCATCACAAAGGGCTCCTAGTCTAAGTGGGTCTCTCTTTGAGAGGCAGCTAATACAACCTATATGGAAGAGAGTTTAGTTTTTACCTGATCATATAATTTAAATACATATATTTTAATATCTACCTCGCCTTCTTATGGGCGTACTCTAAGGTCCGTTTTATTTAAAAATTTTCCTTTAATGAAGGATGCCGATTTCCTTAAAACATTACCAATATACATTTTACTTGGAAATCCTTGTTTAATTTTCATCACTTTTTAAATGACACCCAATTCACAGAAGTCCTTCATATATTTAAATATTGAAAGCAGCGCCCTTAAGTATGTGTGTATGTAAGTATGTATGTGATTAATGTTGTTGTTGTTTGCAAACACTTGCAAATTCATTACAACAAAAATAATCCAAACCCTACCACAACAAAAATTGCTTCCTCGTCCCGCGGTTACTTACAACAACAACAACAAAAACAACTTTTTCTTCCTCTTCTTAAATTGAGGTAGATTTTGTGTGCTCTTGTCATTCCACTTGTTGCTGCTTTTTTGAGCGTAATAAATTTTTTCTTTTTGCATCATATTTAGGATTTAACAACAACAACAACAACAAAATATTGTATCTGAGGAATGCACACTTTCTCCGTAAATGCTTTTGTTATCAATGTTTGTTGTTATTGTTATTGTTATGGTCGGTTTTGCATGATTTTAGGGTTCTCGATGGTTGTGTTAGAAGTTTCATTCTTTTTTTTTAGGCAGTCCGACTTACACGCATTCGTTAGGTTGAAGTTGGACTCCTACAAAATGTATCTAGATTTTTTTGTATCTCAGAGAATTAAATTTTAAGTGTATCTTATAGTTAGTTAAATATGGTTTGATTTATTAACTTAAACAAATAAATCAGTCATAACGATCGACAAATCTGGTCCTAAATGAATCAATTTATCTTAGACTTAAGTTTATAAGTCTTACCTTTTAATTTGATAAATTGTTTTTGAGCATTATTTTACTAAATCCATGAAGTAGTCTTAAAAAAATACAACAAATAATTAAGTGTATTTCTTAAAGACGAAACTAACATTAAATTTACACTTATTCAGGTTAATATTTTCCAATGCCAATGAAAATTTCAAGTATTTTAATTTATATTGGCGCAACACTTTCTGCCAATATGACCCACTGTTAATTTAACACTTTTGTCGTGTTAATTTTTTTACAAAATCTTTCATATATTACCATAAAAAGTGTTAATTTTACACTTTGTCACCAAAAGTTAATTTTTTAAAATGACAGCATTTAATATTAAAATTGATGTTGATTTGAAAATGAATCATGTTGAATTTACATTGAAAATTTTATTTTTGAAATTGAACTTGCAAAGTAGAAAATATGTTTGTATAAAATCGCTGTGTGTATGTATGTAATCAGATCAAACACTTTTTGAAATTTTCCACTTTGTATGAAACTAATAAATTTCATAGATCAAGTATCTTAAGGATAGTTTTTTCTTCAAATTAAATTAAACAATCGTTTCAGTGACTAGAGTATCTCAATACCAAAAAGTTTATCAATAAATAAACACATTTCTGTGCCAGAATTTCTCGGTTCATCGCAAAAGGAGCCAAGTAGATTCCAACGCTCAAGCGACAAACAACTTCCAACGGTTGTTTACATTTATGACTCGAAAAATATTTCGGCAAACTCTAATCAAGAATATTTCACAGCTCAGCGTGTTTAGATTTAAGGTTTTTGTTTTTGTTGTTTTTGTTTTTTTTTTTTTGTATAAACATTTTAACATCATTTCCAGACTGAAACTGTGCCATTGCATTTTCTCGTCCTCTCTGTGGTTGGGAATTGATATTTTAGTGTGAATCCAAATAAACCGGGTACAAGTTACCTGTTAATCATATTATAGGAGTATTGTAAAAGTTGAAATTAGTATTTGAAATTCGGTTACTTAATTTGTCTGAATTTTTGTATTATACAAAAGTTGTTATAACTTTATGTGTGTGTACTAAGTTTTTATAGTTACAGTCGAGTCTGGATATAGGGAACTAATTATTGCAAGGACTGTTCACTATATCCGGGTTGTTCACTCTTTTAAAGTGGACATTTGTTGTTTTTGCGTTCAGAAATTGACTTTCGGATTCGATTTCGATTGTTTACTATTTAGAGTACTCCATGTAAAAATTTGAATGTTCACTATATCGAGGTGTTCACTATATCCAGATACGACTGTATTTGCATTTAAAATACGAATACATACTTACATTTTGGTGCTGTGTGCGAAATTCAAATTGTGAAATGTTACTCGTTAAAAAAATGATTACTTCGAGAGTAACTGTTATTGAAATTCCGATTACTTTTTTAGTATTTGTATACCGAATCTTGAATTTAAGCAATAATTTGCGTTGATTTTCAATAAAATTGTATATTTACTTTAAGTAACCGGGTACTCAAATTCAATTGTAATTTGCTACAGTACTTGTCAAGTATTTTAACTGTCAAAACCGAGTTTTAAATTTCAAAATTAAACGAGTATCTAACTTGAAAATCGGGTTTTCGTTTTTATTGATTAACTTTAATGCAGATAATTTTTATTTATTAGTTTTTCTTTTTAAACAATTTTCTCATACTTAAGTTTAATTTTTATGCACTAACAGAAACAACAACAACAAAAACAACAACAACAAAAACAACAAAAAGGCGACTAAAACGACTTGTTATGCTTTTTGTGATTTGCAATTCTTGCTGCCTAGTCAAAATTTGCAACGTTGACTTAAATTCTGTTGCGACTAAAATGCACACACACACACACATAAAATCACACACATACTTAATCACACACATACACACACAAACACATACAAAAGACTTGTACTAAAATGGGTCTCTTGGCTTTTTCTACGTTTGGCTTTAAGCGATTGTAATTCTTGTTTCGTTGCTGTTGTTGTTATTGTTGTTGTTATTGTTGTTGCTTTTGTTGTTGTTGCAATTGTTGTATTCGCTGGATACGAGTATGTGGTATGCGGATTTTCAATTTGTGCTTTTTTTTTGTATTTATGTTTGTACATGTATATGTAAGTACATTTATATATATGTATATGTATGTATATATATTTTTTATAACAATAAATGCATTTACCCAGTTTAATTTCTTGTTTTGCGCTGCATTAAACATTGTACACACCAGCAAAATGTTAGTCATCATTCAACTTTAGTCGACAACTTTTAAATTTCTGAAATTCTTTAGTTTTTACTAACAATAATTTAGCTTATAAATTAGAAAAAAGTGATACGAATATTTGAACCGTCCTTTGGCAGGTGCAACGAACATTTTTCATTGGCTGTATAACCAATTCAACTGGTTCGCTGTGGCTGACATAAATACAATATTAAATGTTAACTGATAAATGCGGTTGTAATTTTTGTACAAATTGCAATTGTGGGCAATTTATTAAAATAAGCCGTAACTGTTTCTCTGTTTTTTTTTCCTTTTTTTCTTTTTTGCATATAACAAATTACATCTTTATAACAACAACAACGAAAAAAAGAAGAAGAAATAATAATGATTATAACTATTTAGAAAATAAACTGCATAAACTGTGAAATAACAAATAAACATGTAAACATTATGAACAATTGTTGTTGTTGTTGTTGTTTGTTATTATAACATTCAACTATTGTTAAATGGAAAACATTTGCAAATAAATGCTTAACTTTTCTATTATTTAATGTTTAATTTATATTGTATATGATAATAGCTTAAGTTTTTTTATTTACTTGTTGTTTGTTTAAAGATGACCACTCACAAGTTATTATACACAGAGCAACAAAAAAGGTTTTTTAACTTATCAGTTAATAAGAGACAAACTATTTTTTATAAAATAAAATTTAACGATGTTCGTCTGTCTGTCCAACTGTCTGTGTGTCATTCTATCCCAGCGATTACAGCCGTAGTTTATGAGATATCGAGATAAGGTCGTATTCTCCAAGTGGTGATTAGAGTAAGATCGAACCAAATCTACTCCTGCCCCTCCCATAGAAACTCTCGCCATTTTGGAAGTAAAAAAATAATAATTAAAATAGTGCCGGTATAGATAATCAGTTCAAATTCGTGAAATTGCAAAATATGTGCGTGATCTGGTCTGATCCTAACTTCCAAATGTTCACTGTCGAAGCTGCAACAACACCAGTGAACCACAGACACTGATTCACTTCATCTGCGATTTTCTGGCTTTAGCAAAAGTCAGGCTTCGTACCCTTCACTCCGCCTTTCCAACCTCATTGGACTACCCACTTATGAACATTTTAAAATTCCTAAACAATTCAGGATGACTTACAACATAGATGTACTTACAAAAAATGGGCGTGATCGGATAAGAAAAACGCCCACTTCCAAAAGAGACACATAGCACATGTGTGCCATGAGATGCATATTTTTTTGGTATCTCAAAAATGGGTATTTGAGCTTTGGCATAGCCGAGCATTATACTCTCACTTTATTCTAATGCTTCAGTCATTTTATAAGCATTCAAAGAATTTATAAACTTTTCATTATAATCGGAAAAGCAATGAAAATAATTTTTAATCACAATGAAAAATTTAAAAGTAATTAAACGATTCATAGGTTTAAATTGAAAGTAATGAACATTTTCATTTTATCATTAATTTTATTATTTAAAAGGATTATAATTGTTTTGAATTTTTGTTTTCTGGATGGAAATGTTATTCTTGGAATCGATAGAAATCGATTAAAAATCAATATTTCACTTAAGTGTCCCATCCCCTTCTTTAGTGCCCTAAAAGAAGGTAAAAGGGAGTAAATATTTTTACTGTCAGAATCAAAACAACTCGATGGGAAATGAATACAAAAATTTTTGGTTGCAAAAGTAGACTATTCCATGTCTATTGGTCATGACTTTTAAGCTTATGACTTTTTAACTTTATAAAACTTGATTAGCACATTAAAATATAAAATTTACAGAACTAGTTTTATTTTCCTTTTGTGTACTACAAATAAATTTGTAAATCGAGTTGTTAATATTAATAAAAAGCATGAAAAAATATACAAGAAAAATCGTTTATCTTTTGATTGTGACGTCCGATTGTTTTGCCTTTTAGCATCTTGGCCTAATTCTAGTAAAATGTTGGAAAGGCCAAAAGTATGGAAAAATTTAACAAGTTAAACTATTGGAGAGAACTGTACGCATCTATGGGTTTTATCTCAGCCTAATACATATATATTTCTTCAATCATTTTCATATTTTTGTCCAGCATTAAATTTGTATATATCGACGGTGTATTTTCGCCAGGTACTCTTCATATTGCCCGCTTTAGACAAGTTTTTACTTAGGTCTTCAGGTATAACTAAAAGTTTGCTAAATTTACCATTATGCTGTTGTTGCTCGGCACTGCTTTAAAATGTTGGTCAATCTAAGCAACGAAAAAAATGTTTAAAACAAGTTTAAGTAATAATCCATTAATATACTTATATACTATATATATTTTGATAATAAAGAGGGTTACAGAGAACAAATATTTCTTACAAAAATGTACTTAAAACGTAATTCCCCATTGAATTTCAATCATTCTATCGAATAATTAAACAAGTGATTGCATCTTCCAGCTGGATCAATATATAAAACAAGATTGAATAAGAAGAAGAATATTGTGATTGCATCCATCCCTAATAATAATATCAAATTTTCAAGACATTTTCATAAATTAAAAACGGAAAATTTCTTTTCCTGATATGTTTGTACATACATACATACATACATACATACATACATACATACATACATACATACATACATACATACATACATATGTACATAAAATAATACTATCTCGAAAAGTTTTTATGTTCGAGATCACCACAAAGGTAAGTAGCTTAAATTGCAACAACACAACAACAAACACAGTGTGGCAAAAAGTACAAAAACAAAAAACCAAAATGTGAAAAAAAAATTAAATAAAAGACTTCGAGGGAAAACCCCGAATTAAAAATAGAAATACAAAACCAAAAACAAAAACAAAAACTAGCTGCAAAACACTGAAACACAATTGAGCAACTGTTGCTGTGGCTAGCTGACTGGATGGATGAATAGATGGATAGATAGATGGATGTTGGTGCAGTTGCATTGCTGCTGATGCTGCTGCTGCAACCACAGCCAGCACAAAGTTGAGCCAAGGTCCTACCGCACCGTTCGTCGTACCGTTCATCTGTTGTCCAACCATTCGTTTGTACGTCTGTCTGTTTGGCTGTCTATTTGTCCGTCCGTCCATCCGTCCGTCTGTTTGTCTGTCCGGTGCGGCCACCATACTGAAGAGCATCCATAAACAAGAAAACAACTTTTATTAAAAGTATCTTACATGACATGATTGCAAAAATCTCTAAAGATGCACACGGAATAAACGGAACCACAAAACGAAGAAGAAGAAGAGCAAGCATTGAAGAAGATGAAGATAAAAATATATATATATCTATATATATATGTGTGTATATAAATTTATATACAAAAAGAAGAAAAAAGAAAATACAAACGTGAAGATGAAAATGCAGCCAAGATGCAATTTAAAGCGGCCATATTGGACAATACATTGCCATGAAACAAAGACGACGACTACGACAACTTCAAAAAGCAGAAGATGAAAAAGATGAAGAAGCAGAAGCTTCAATTCAAGCTGCGATAGTCGCAAGACAGGAGGAGGCAAGAAGGAAGCTTCGGACAGCTTCGAAGTGAG
Source organism: Suillia variegata (assembly GCA_949127995.1). Classification (NCBI taxonomy): domain Eukaryota; kingdom Metazoa; phylum Arthropoda; class Insecta; order Diptera; family Heleomyzidae; genus Suillia; species Suillia variegata. The sequence goes on from OX421844.1 coordinate 14,540,327, forward strand.
GCAAAGTGAAGTGGGTTGTTGCTCTGTTGTCGCTGCGCGTTCGCAAAATGAACGATTGCCCCTGCGCGAGCTCGAGCCCAAGTCAGCCAGCCAGCCAGCCAGCCAGAGTGGTCTGGCCTGGTCTGGTCGGGTCTGGTACGGTCTGGGCCTGAACTGCTTGTACAGAGGTGAAAGACAACATTAATTGCATGCGGCAAGACTGGGAGACGACGACAACAACTTCGGCGACGACAACGACTACGACGACTACTTCATGAATGCAACGTTAAGGTAGGAAACAGCTCCAATTTTTGTTTTGTTGTTGTTGTTTTTTTTTTTCGTTTACGAATTGAAGTTAGCGTTGCAAAATGTTGCAAACATTTTCTTATGCTGCTGCTGTTGCATGAATAAAAACTTGCATACAAATTGGTGAAAGTTACGTGCTTTTCAAGGTCTTATTGGATGGCGGCGCTGATATCGACAGAATCAAAAAAAAAAAAAAAACTGAACCGAACTGAAGAAGTACATCGAAGTAATCAAAAGACTTGTGGGTGTGCTAAGATATTTGCTCCAATCGGAGTTTTTTTCTTTCAATGGACTGGTGAGAAGTTACAGCAACTGTAATTATTAATTGTGATTACAGCAGATAAACTTCATCAATGTACCGAGGTTATATTCGTACATACATACGGATGCTGTCATACCGACATCAGTTTGACTCGAGGAGCACATTTCCATTGGACAATCGTTTTAAGTTTTTCATTTCCGGTCAGAGAATTGTGTTCCAAAAGTAATCGGTTTCTGTTGTTTAGTTCTTTAGAGGTTCTATGAAGATATAATTTAAATTTTTTTAATTGAAATCAAATAAGTTATAGATCGAAAAACTAACAAGTTCCATATGAACTATCTGAGAAGTTGGGCAAACAATGCTAAGCTTCATTTTAAAAGACGCTTTAAGCTGATAAATAGTCGGTTGGATCAGTGGAATAAGTACGTATACAATATCCAAAGAATATGTGACCGAAGGAACGAAGATATTCCATCCTTAGTGGAACTTAATTCAATACGAGTCGAAAGTTTCTTATGGAAGAAGTGTTTAAATATAAAACAATTTATTCTTGCATTTAAAATGAGCCTTTAAGAACTGGAACCATTAAGTTCATGAGATATAAGCTTTCGAATTAGTTTGAAAAAATCATAAACAGTTTTTGAATTTTAGTATGAACTCTCACTAGAAATTAAGTTTATAACATATAAAGCACCAGTTAAATTAGGTCAACACTTTAGTTGTTGTTAGGATTTTGATTGGGATCCTAACTGGGCACTGTATCTTAGGAAGACATGCCAACGGAATGACGGCACCTTTTGACGATTATTGTAGGAGTTGTCAAGACGCAGATGAGGAAGACAATGTCGAATATCTTCTATGCAGGTGCATGGCTCTGAGTAGAAGAAGGTTTCAATTTCTTGGACTCTTCTTTCTGGACAACATCACGAAAGTAGCAGATATCAAACTGACAAAAGAAGTTAGCTATATTAAGGCCACAGGCTGGTTTAAAAAAGACCCAGAGGAAGAGTAAGGTGCAATTATAGTTCCGGTGGTATCACAATGGGCCTTCAACAGGTCTAGGTGCGTCGTCAGACAGCCACTCTAACTAACTACCTACCTACCTACCTACCTACCTACCTACCTACCTACCTACCTACCTACCTACCTACCTATCTACTTATCTACCTACCCAGGATTTTGAACGTATCCAAAAGTACCAAGCAAAAAGTATGGGACATTAATGAATCGGTGGGGAAAACGTTTATGAACAACAAAATACCTCTTCTTCAGAATCATCATTTTTAAGGTACAATGTCAATAAATAAGTACCTGAAACTTTAATAAAATTCAATCAAATAAAATTAAAATTTTTTTTATAAAAAATGTATTTAAATGTCAGTTAATTACAACCAATCGCTTGTCAAATCAGCGCTCAATATATGGTAAAGCTATTAATAGCAAACTTTCTACAAAAGATTCCAAAGACTTCTAGAACAGTCTTCCAACTTCAATTAATTCACTTCAATCAGACAACTCGTTTTTAGTTCATATTTACGCCATCAAAGCCCATCGACTTCGACAAATCCATTCAAGGCAAAAAGAATATATATACGAATTTTAATGTATGTATGTATATACATATGTATATATGTATATGAGTGGCCTACAGCTAAGTAACAATAATACGCTCAACTGCTGCTTATTTCATATTTAAGCGCATATACGAGCCCTGACAACAGCATAACCAGCAACAACAACAACAACAGCAACAACAACAGCAGCAACATCACCAATATTCACACTCTCATTGCCAACTAGAAAATACGACCAAATGTCAGAAGCGAATATGTTTAAGCATCCAGCAGCATATGTGAACGACAGGATATTTCCCCCAGTAGCTTCGGGCCAACATCAAGTACAAACACAGCGACAACAGCAGCAACAATAATACAAAAACGATAGCAGCAGCAGCAACAACAGCAGCAACAACGCCATCGACAATACGCCAAGATATCGTGCGTGCTATGTCTGCGGTAAAGCTACGATTTTTTATTCTTCTTCTTCTTCTTCTTCTTCTTCTTCTCTTTTCTATATATGTATGTATGTATGTATTTTTATTCCAACAATACATGGCAACATTTTCGCATACTGGCGCACACATCATGTAACGCGCACAATTTTAAGTGGTTACAACTCCCGAGCAAAATTGATGTTCTTCAAGTGCTGAACTCATGTAATCATACGAATAAGAAGCTTGCTTTTGTTAGCTGACTAGCAAGCAGACTGGCAAGCGGGCTGACTGGCAAGCGGGCTGCCTTGCTTCAAATTGCTGGTTAGGTTAAGGGCGAATTGCATTAGAGATGTTGGCGATGCGAATGTGAGTTTTTCTTGCTGCTGTCGCTGCTGCTGCTGCTTTTGTTATTGTTGTCATCGTTGACATTTTGATGGAGTTATGTTGGCAACACTGCGAGCGAGAGAAAGAGAGAGAGGGAGAGAGCGAGCGAGCGATGCTATAAAATGTCAGCCAACTGTTTGATTAATATTGGTCGTGGCTGCAATTAAACGGAAACTTGAGTTATTGCGCGACATTGAGATTTTATTGGTTGAAAAAAGTGTAAGTTTATGAGTTTCGTAACGGAAATTTCTATCTTTAGTTGGTTTGAAATAGTCTATGAAATTGTTCGGCATTGATGACAGATTGTGTATGCTGCACAAATGATTATTTTCTTTTAAGGGCTTTCAAGTGTAGCCATAAAAATCGGTTGTATCTAAGGTATAACATTTTCGTTATATTAATTGTATAACACCATAAAAATTACATACTTATAAGTTATTATACATACAAGCATTTAAAGCTAATTAAAAATTTTGTCACATTACTATCCGAAGGTTTCAAAATTGAACTGGAGATGCAAAACATGACAATTCAAGCGTGTCAAAATTTATGACAATCGAAAAGTTCGCTTTGAAAATATGCCATCAAAAAGAAAATGTTCATAGAGAAAAATGTATCCAATTATACATTTCGATGCACCGTAGTTTCAAGACTTCTTAAATACAAACATTTAAACAATATTGAAACAAATCGAAAAATTAAAGATATTTCGTTGTCAGACCAACCAACAAAAATCTTTTTATTTCTTGTTCTCATTTTACATAAGTATTTATATTAGAAATGGTTGTTGTTCTTATTCGATTCCACCAAATTTTGTGACTAACGTTTAATTACTCAAGTACAAAATTTCATGTCGGTATCTCTCTTATTTACAATTAATTTTATAATATTACTTTCCAAAGCTAAGTTGGATTTAGTTCACAAAAATATGTTCAACACTTTGCATGTTCAATGAAATTTTCTATAAATATTTATCATTGCGTCTAAGTGTTAAAATATAAAAAAAACATAAAAGTGTAATGCTAATTTAACATGTTGCAGTGTTAATTTAACATGAATTGCAATGTTAAATTCAGTCATTAAACGAAATTTGCACTTAGAAAGGTTTAATTTAACATGATAAAATGAAAAAATGTTAAGGTAACATTTCAAAGATTTTGCTAAAATCAGCACGAAAAAAAATGTTAAATTAACATTATGTCTTAATGTTGTTGATATTATTACTATTACTATAGCTATTGTCAAATAATAACAGAATGTGTTAAAAATTGTTTCTGTCAACTGATTAAAATTATTAACAATTAAAAATTTTTTTGTAACATTTTCACAATCGTTAAGAAAATATTAACCTGAAAGAGTGTTAATTTTACATTATTATTTGATGAGTAGTTATAGTCCGATATTGCTCCATTGACATATTGAATTATAATTGCGAATGTAATCGCTCTGACAGACAGACGGACATCGGTAAAGCGACTCTGAATAGGATGCTGATCATCTACATGTCCCAAGTATGCCTCCTTATGAATATGGAAGGTACAAATGGAAGATCCAACTCGGTATATCAAATGGTTTTTAACACTGAATTAATTGAAAATGATGATGAGACGTTAACCAAAGTAATGCGAGTATACTCGTAAAGTAAATCTCTACTGAAGAAGTTCATGTGGTAAAATTTATTCAAAAACAAATATTTCATAAAATTTTGTTTTCCAAAGTAAATTGTCTACGGAGTCGGTAGAGAACACTTCTCATTTCACTTTTACAAACAAATTTTTGATCGCTTTACTCTCGAAAACGTTTTAAGTCGAAAAACAGAATTTTAACTAATATTCGTTTAAGAATTTAGGTAAAAGTTTTAATTGTTATTAATTGATTATGACTATTCTATCAATATTATAATTATTAATTTTTTTAAACTATAATTAAAACTATAATTAAACAAATTTGCCAAAGATGTCGGCTTAAGTGACTGTTGTAAAAATTCGGTGGTCTTCTCTAATTTAATTACTCATTTATGCATTCATTTATTCATTTATTCATTCATCCATTCATTCAGACAGACATTCAGTCATTCAACCAGACATTCATTCATTTATTTATTTATAAATTCATTTATATATTTACTTACACTTTTTTAAATTTATTTACTCATTTGTGCATTCATTTATTCATTCATTCATCCATTCATTCATTCATTCATTCAGTCATTCATTCCTTTATATTTTTACATACTCATTTTTTTATTTATGTACTCATTTATATATTACAATATATTCTGGTCATAATCTGGTCTATTAAAAACTTATCATTATTTCTGATTTTAATGGAGCTTCTTCTAGTTTTTCAAATTCGAGATTTTTTCGTGTATATCGTTGTTTAAATTATTATACAATATTTTTGATAAGTTATTTTGTGTAGAAATTTAATTTTAGACAAAAATAAAAAAATGAAATTCTGGAGAATTACTAAAATTCTTTTGCCTTAGCAAGTAGACAACTTTGTATATCTAAAATTGCAAACACTTGTACATCTTTACTTTTTGGCGTTAAGTCAACCGTGTTTGTATACAGCGATTTAGCCACAAGTAGATAAACTCAAAACCGACAATAAAAAATAACAAAAAATGGAAAAATTTGGGTCATTTTCGAGCAATTAATGGCCAATAAAAATAAAACTCATTTGAAGATTTAAGCACAGACAAATTTATGAACGGAAAAAATTCCAAAAAAAAAATCGACCTAACTATCTAGATACTCACTCACTTACAACAACAACAACAACAACAGAAACCGAAACTAAATGCAGGTTGTAATTTGGCTGAGTACCAGAAAAACCGAACAGCGAAATAAAAGAAGTAAAATCGAACACAAAGCACACCAACACCAACGCGACCAGCACGAATACACGTACACAAAGTTCAACTACAACAAGAAGAGCAGCAGCTATTACAACAACAACAACAAATATAACCGCACCGCCACTGACAATGCCGACAACAGGGCTACAAGAACACGTGAACTATGACCTGACCTAGCCTACTTTCAAGCCAAAATGTACGAAATTCAATTGCAGATACGAACAAAAAAAAATACATGAAACACACTCACAAACAAAATGCACAAGGCAGGCAGCTAAAATAGGCGCAGGCCACAAGGGAGGCGGCACGTAGTACGCGAAAGTATCATAAGTGCAACGTTGTGAAGTTGTCCTCGCTGAAGCGTTCTTTTTTATTTAAATTCCCCATCGATAAAGTCAAAAGATAGACTTATTAATTTTACATGCACTGTAGTAGTATCAGAGAAGACAATAAAGCAGACAAGGTGGGTCGGTCGGTCGGTTGGTTGGTCGCTCCATAAAGGGAAAGGCATTGTGGCGAGTATAAAGCGAAAAAGGAGAAAGGCAACAGCCAAACAAACGAAAGAAAAAAGGAGCAAATAGCAAAAAAAAATAAACAACAAATATTCTCAAAACTCAATCAAAAGACAAAAACTATTACGCAAAATTATTGATTTACGCTGACACAGATACAAATGCGCCAACAGATACAAAAACGAAAAAAAAAAAAAAAAGAAGAAAAAGAAAAAAAGTGCAAAAATTTCCTTAGCTGGTGTAAGTGCGCGGGTGTGTGTGTGTGTGTGTGTTTGACTTTAAATTATTGAACTCAATTGCAACTTTGATTAATTGTCGGTAGTAGTACTCGTACTGTGTGCGTGTGTGTATGTGTGTGTGTGTGTGTGCGACGACAACGATGACGGACAGACGGACAGCAACGTGTGGCAATGCAATTTACGGCATACACAAACGCACACACACACACACTTTACATATAAGCACTTACGTGCACCTACTAAATACATGCAGAAGTACTACAGTGTATCTTTTAAATATTCGGTTGTTTTGAAATTGTATTTCAAAGACAAAGCTTAAATTTTATAAGATAAAATATCGGAAAAGATTTTCAAGCTATAGAAATGTTTTGTAAAAATAACTTAAAATTTTAAATAACTTATTTAAAAAAATCGAAATATTTGTTAACCAAATATTAACTTGACCGAATATTATTTATACTTACTGTGCTTAAATAGAGATACAAAAGTATCGCAACATTCACAAAAATGTTACACTAACAACATGTGCCTGCCACTTTGTGTATTGCGCGAAAAGTTTCCACGATGAGCGGCAGCGGACAGGCCAAAAGACAGACAGACAGAAAGACAGAAAAACGGATCAGACAGATCAGACGGACGACGTTCATTGTCGACAAAGAAGAAGACGACAACGACGACGACGACCGAATTCGGCGCATTCCTTTGGCTGGACAAGAGTCCCATACCAATTCAAAACAGCAGCAGCGACGAACAAAAAAAACAAGACGACGGACGATGACAAAAGATGAACAAACAAAAAAACAACAACAACAACAACAACAACAACAAAAACATAATCACATACGAAAAAGCAAAAGAAAAAGAAGAAGAAGAAGAGGAAAAAATAAACAAAAATTAAAAATGTATCCACAAGATACATTACACTGCACGCTGCCAAGTATGCATGGAAATTCCCTTCACATTTTCCCACACAGTGTATACAAACACACATACAGAGATATCTTTTAATATACATACTCACACACACACACAAAGACTGCCGTCGCAATAGTAGTTAAGTTGTACTCGAATATGCTCGAACCAACGAGCCGCAGCAGCGCCAACGTCGTCGCCAGCTGAGGCAGTAAATTTCATTAGCAGTCGACGTTGTCGTCGTCGTCTTCGTCTTCGTTGTCGTTGTCGCAGTCGCTGTTGTCTTCGTTTGCGTCTTTGCCGAGTCCCCGAACAGTACAACCCAGCAAAGCCAAACGAGCCATCCATCCATCTATCCATCCATTCAACTATCTATCTATCGAATTCATCCAAACGACCGACCGACCGACCTAACACAACTTTTTCGATATTCGAAATTCCATCGATGCGACTCACTCGTTTCTAAAGTATCTGCCAGTTAGCTATACATTTTTTTTTTCGCTTCAGCTATCATTTCTCTCTTCCCGAATTGCTGCTCACTCTGCTCTTCTCGCAGTGGTTTACGCTCTTTTGAAAATTTCACTCTTTTAAATATTTATCTAAGAAATTAAGTCCGTCTGGCAGCACAACTATCATTCCGTGCTCCCTTTATAAATGTTGTTGATACAGCGCTATGTCGCGTTTTGTCAAAATAATGTCACTGATTAAAAACAATCATTGTGATATACTCTACTCATATGTTGGAAGCGCTTCTCTGTGCCGAGACTGCGAATGTTTTGGTTCTCTAATCTGATTAATTATGTTCCAGTTTTGGTTTGATATTCCTAAATTTACCAAAAATATTCAGATTTTTGTTGTTGTTGTTGTTTTAAGTTCATAAGTTATCACTTTGAAATGATAAGCAAAATATTCGATTGTTTTAATGTTGTATTGAATTCGTAGAATGACTTAAGGCAAACAATTTTCACTACATAAAATAATCATTTATTGTTATCAGTGTTAATAAATCTGTCACGTGCCATCTATAAAAGATATATATATATATATATATATATATATATATATATATATATATATATATATATATATATATATATATATATATATATATATATATATATATATATATATATATATATATATATAGTGAATTTGGTTTTCTATTTCAACTACAAAAGTAATATATACATATAATATATATAACTAAGATATATTTTCCACAAATTGAATCCTTAAGAAACTGCTCAATAACACTTTGATTGTATTTCTAGTATACCGATGATATGAAATTTTTCCCAAAGTTTTCCTGTGTGCTCCTTAATTCTTTTGAATCAAATTTAAAACTGCATTTTTACCCACAAATCCAGATTTTTGAATACTGTTACTAATTAAAATTTTTAGTTTGAAACCATTCAACTTCACCCTGCAAGTGTATATCTTATCGGTAATATAACCAGTAGCGCTATGGTACTAACCTATTAGTTATTTTTTTTTATCACATTCTAAATAGTTTCGAGGAAAAATATAACATGTGCAACTCTTTCTTACAAATCTGTTAAACGTTTAGTAAATTTACTTATACAAGGCATGCCTACTCGTAATATTACTTGTTATTAGACCGTAATTTAACTGGTAAACTCGGTGCCCAATTGCCAAGATATCACCAATACAGTAACACATTAAAGTATGTGTTTACTGATACAATACATAAATACGAGTACGTATTATTTATGTATAAGTAAACAAATATTTTAATGTGTTGCTGTATTGGTGAGACAGTTTATTTTTAAACAATGTGTTTTTCACATATATGTATACATTTTTTAATAAAATGTTTAATAATTTAAGATTTTCTTATTTTTTATCACATATTTAAAAAAAAAAAGTTGTTAGTATTTTAGTCAAAATGAAGTTCTTTACTTATCAAATTTTTACATTGCATAAAAAACAATTCTGGCAGCACTGTCACTTCTTGGCGAATTGCTGCTGAGCGCATTTGCGCACACTCCGCTCCCACACAATATGGCCAGAGCTGAAGCCACAGAGTACAACAGAAGCCGGTTGTCTTTTGCTGTTGCTGTAAAGCGAGCCCAGTGCAAGATACAAATTTTGTATCTGGGAGCACTCAGCTGCGCTGCGCCGTACAAAAACAACAACAACAAAAACAATATGAAGAGAGCGGCCGACCGACCGACAGATGGATGGATGGACGGACGGAGGGACCGAAGACCGTGGCGAATGAGTGAATATGAGTTATTCCAATGCCGAAAATTCCACGCCAACAATAACAACAACAACAATAACAACTGCAACAACGAGAGCAAGCAACATTTTTCGGAATTACGAATCCGTTGGATTGTTTCTTGTAAGCAACGACGACGCCGACAGCGGGCAGCGACGACGATTGGAAGACGACGACGACGACGACAGCAGCAGCAACGACAACGACAAAACTCAGCGAATAGTCCGATTCTAACATTCAAACTGAACGGTTTAAGCGAAAACTGACAAGCAGCGTTGTCGCGTCTCTCATACACACAAAAGATACAAGTGAACAAAAAAAAAAGAATATTGAAAATAAAAAAAACCCAAACAAATTTTAAGCATAGTAAAAGATACTTTTTCTGTGTCGGATCGAATCGAATCGAATCGAGCGCTTCTCTGCAGTTTGGCAAGAAAACTGAAACTTAATTTGAAAAATTAGTTACAACAAATCAACAACAAAAATTTAATTGTGCAAATCAATAAAAGGTGAATTGTTGTTGTTAAATATTTTACTTGGAAAATAATTTCAAAAAAAAAAAAAGAGAAGAAAATGTGAGAAAAAAAATTTACGTTGGCCTGATTACAAATCCACTCGTACTACAGTTCAATTGTGATTTCCGGTGGCGGAATTGACGAAAAAAAAATAAAAATTAAACCGGAACAGTGACACGAGCTGAAAAAAAAAACACGTACACGTACACACACACATTTACTCACACACAATAAAACGAAAAAAAAAATCTATTGGAATTCGGTGCGATTACATTTGTGGGGCGCGCTTAGATATATAATTTTTTTTTATTTAAAAATTCGCTTGCAGCAAATTACAACAAAGAAAATATACAAAAAAAATAAACGAAAGATACTTGCAACGAAATTGGTGAAAGCGTACTTTGAGATACGCAGATACACGGTGTTGCAAAAAGCAAATGAGAAAAAAAAAATTACTTGAGCGCACAAGTGCGAAAACTAAGTTACATAAAGATACAAATACAACAACAACAGCAACAGCAACAACAGTAACAGTAACACTTGGCCAAAACTGCAACCAACCCCCGCATAAGAAATGTTGTTGCTCGTAACTTGTCAAGGAAGTTTTTTGTTTGCGGGTTGTTCGCCTCTGCCCGAAAGTGCAAAAATTAGCTTAGGAAAAAAGAATGTCAATAATAAAAAGGAATTATTTTAAAGCTTATCGAAGAAGCAGAAATAGTTTTACTAAAGCTTTGTATACAATTTTACAAGCCCAAAGTATACTTGAGTAAAAAAGAAAAATATTTAAAAAACTATCTCGAACAATTTCGTATATGAGATCGCAGATACAATACAATAACAAAAAGGCATGCTTATTAGGCTCCCCTAGGAATTTGTGCGGCCACTTGTGTGCCTGTGTGCGTATATACATGTATCTAGATACACAAATAATTAAAAAAAAACAACAAAACACAAAAAAAACACGGAAAATAGTATCTAGAAACAAAACAACAGCAGCAGTACAAAAAGTATCTCTGCAAAATGCCAAAGAAAAAAGTAGCAACAACAACAAACAACAACGGCAACACCAAAGACTGCCAACGACTACGGCAGCGACATCTTTTTGCGATATTAGATGCTTATTATATTGCTGCTGCTGCTGCTGCTGTCGTTGTTGTTGTATTTGACTATTTTATGCTTTAGCCTCGTCGCAGTATCTATGAGATTTGTTGTTACCGCAGTATAGCGCAGAAGATAATAAAAGTTAACTAAATTTTTTGTCGGGCTGGCGTTGTTGGAATGTGTGTGCGAACTTTGCGTATTTCGCTAGACGTGGGCTTAGCCAGCATGTGGGAGTTTGCAAAAATTAAGCAAAACAAAATCAGAAGAAAAAAAATTGTTCATCAATAAAAACAAATATAATAAAAAAAAAGCAACATATGTAAACAAAATTCCGGGAACAAAGTTGTCAGACTTTTTGTATATTATTATTGACTTTAAATAGAAAAAATTGCAATAAGAAAAAATTCAAAATTAACAAGACGAAGATGTAGTTCTTAAAATTCAAAAATTTGGAAAATATTTCAATATCTGATTCCATTCTAATAGAAAAGTTATCAGATCTCGAAATTTTGTTTCAAGAGTTCCAAGTTTAATGAATTTATTAAAGAGAAAGTATTTTTAATCTTCAAATCGACTTTATTCTTATAATACAGTATTACCCGCTTACGTTCCTCTCCTTTTAAAAGCACAACCCGCTTAAGTAACCAATTGTTGGGTATTTTTTTATTTTGTCATTTTTTATATATGTCGCCTGTTAAGAGCTTTCCCACTTGAGTGAATCACCCTCTTAAGTACCTCAACTGTTAACCTATCGACTATTCTTTAACTTCCAATAACAAATTTACCTTAAGTTTTCCCCTTTTAATTGCACATTTGAAATCGAAAAATTTTAATATGGCAACCTTAGTAAAAACGTAAAAATTTATGCTTTTCCATACCACAGACAATGATAATTGACATCATTAACTTCAATCTTAATCGCTAATTTTACTTAATTAATTATTTTAATTAAAAATAAATTGTTTACTTATGTACCTACGGACACTTAAGCGGGTTGATAAAACTTCGTTGAGGTACTTAAGCGGGTTTAAATAATTGTCTTCAGCTACTTAAGCGTTGGTTTATATGACTGCCTTGTGGTACTTAAGCGGGATTTGTCTAAGTGCCTAACCCGCTTAAGTACCCACAAATCCGTGTAGTTTAAGTAGAGATACTTAAGCGGGGAATACTGTAAAGCAACAATATTTTAAAAACTAATATTGAAATTTAATTTTATATTAACAAAATTTTGATGCTGGAAAATATTTGATTCTTTTTTTTTTGTTTTGATATTTTCAATTTGAAATCTCTTCTCAACAAATTTTTGGGCCATTTAATTAAATGTTTTTTTGTTATTGTTGTTCTTGTTGTTGTTAGCAATAGTTTTTAAAACAAACCATTCCATTTGCAGTGTAAAACTTCAACAGTCGGGAACAAGTGCAATAAAACTGAATTTAAAAAGTGTTTTTCCTCATTTTGTTTGTATTTTGGTTAACTCGCTTCGAAAGACCAAAACTACTCAAACATTCCAATAAAAACAAAAAAACGATAATAAACATTCGAAAGAACACAAAACCAACAACAAAAACAAACAAAATAATCAAGTGAAATATATATAAAAATTAGAAAAAAAAAAACGAACTAACGCAAAAAGTGCAATAAAAGATTTTCAATAAAATTTTTTACTTCCAGTGTTTAATTAAAAACAAACCACAAACAAAAACAATAACAAAAACAACAACTATTTAGTATATAAAATACTTCAATGCAGCTGCAACAAAATAAACGAAAATAAAATTTAAACGATAAAGAAAAAAAAAAGTTCGCATTTAATAGTTAGAAATAAACTTTTAATTATTTAAACAAAACAAAACACAACAAAAATAAAAACAGAAACAACAAATAACTTTGCTTTAACTTTAAACTGTGCAATTATTCGCTGTTAAACCGAAGAATCCATTCGAATCGATTAACAAAAAAAAAACTAACTTCAATTTTTATAAGTATAGAAAACCACTCTAAAGAGTGACGTCAGCCTTGCAAAGGATTTCAACTGGACACGCTTTGTCTTCGATAGCTATAATACAAAAGCAAACAACAACAAAAAAAAAAACAACAACAAGAACGCGCTACGCAACTGCTTCGTTAAGTTTAAGACAATTCAATTGAAACAACTAAATTTAGATACTTCGAAAGAAGCAAAAAACCGTTTAATATAAATCTTGCGGATACCAACTCACACACACATTACAATTTTAATTGATGTAAGTCGGCTTTTCTTATTTAACATTTATATATACATTTAAACAATATATTCGAATATATATTTACATTTATTGTATATGATAAACAAAACTTGCTTCACGATTGTTTTACCTCGAAGGTCTGACTTTATATTGTAAGTGCCGACTTAGTACGTATCGAATGGAATGGCATTATTATTAATTTCACAGATATATAATTTACATTAACTTAAATGCGAATTAAAGTGTTCATTTCGAACAAAACAACAACAACGACAACAACGACAACACTTTGGAAGTGTTCACTTGACGTTTGATTTCTTCGCGGCATAAATCACTGCAATTTTATTGCATTTCGATTGTAACTATCGAGCTAAATCATAATTTAACACAATTTAATTATTGTTTTTGTATTGTATATGCATACATTATTTGCATATGTATAATGCATTTGTATTAATAATTTTTAAATCACACTTCAAGTGGTATATTTGTATCTGCTTAGAATTGACAAGAAAATTGTTTTTGTTTCCATAGTTTATAGAATAATGGAAATCTTAAAACCAGCCAAATAGGAAAAGTCAGCAATAGGACAGCAAAGTTTCAGCAATAGTTCTTTGGAAGTTGGAATAACTATTGCTGAAATAAGGCATTCCTTTTTATATGGATTTAAAGGACAAACATTTAAAATGTAAGGGATACCAATTTCTGTTTTTCCTTTGTAAGTGAGACTGTTGGCAATAAAATGCTGACTTACTCGCATACGTTCGGGTCAAACTTTCAGCTTACAAAATATTTTATTCTATTGCTTAAGTATCATTCTTCTCTTGGAAAGTGGCTGAGGTAGCAATACAAGATTTTTTGAAGAATGTACTATATGGCATGCAAAAGTAAGCAATATGCATTTGCTTGATATTTATAAATATCTTCTATTTACCCTGCACTGTCGTTGTACTCCTGTACACTTAGGTTCATAGTTTTTCTTTGAGACCTTAAAGAACCGATCCGAAAAAAAAGAATGCTTTATCTTTTCTGTTAGTTTAGTTTCGTTCAATAACTGTGGCAAACGATTTGTTTATTTTAGGTTATTTTGAAGATGTTTCGATGTGTATTTAAAGACTTTCTAGTATCATGAAAACGTTTATATATATTTTAAAAATATAACTATGTACGTAAAACAATCTTTTTTAATAACTTACGTTGTTTTAAATTTAAACTACTATGTTCGGAATATCACTCAAAGTATTATTTGCTGCTTCAGCATTTTTAAGAAATAAATTGATCCAAATTTATATGGAACATATAGTATAGATAGTATTAGTATTACATATATAATACAAACTCGTGAGTACTCAGATGCTATCTCAAGTATTTTTACTTTAGCAATACGGCTTAGATTTACAATTGTTGTTTTTATTTATATTTTAGTTAGTATTTAGTAAATATCATGAAGTAAGGTCAACTCTTTTCTCCATTTAAAGGGAGCATGTGGTATCGCTATGAACCTAGTCTGGTCTATATGAGGCATTTACCGCCATTTTAATACAACCTAACCTAGTATTTAGTTTAGTTAGGTTTTTTTTGTATTCCTCTTTGGCATATCGAGATCAAATATTTTAAACTAATTTGCAAGAACGATTTAAGATAAATTCGAAAAAAATCTCCAAATCTTTGAAGAATGTTTGATTTAATATTTAATGAAAATTATTTGAGTACCTATTGAATTATCCAACTGAATAGTTTTTAGAATATTGATTATTTCAAATGTTTATGACCAATTCAAAAGATTCGCTAAGAATGTTACTAATATTATTGCATGACTTATTATAGAATATATGTATATAAATTTGAAGATACTTTTGTTTACTTTAATCAATGTTGATAACTTTAATTTTTCAATCAAAATAGATTTCCACTCCGCATTCTTAATGCAGTTTTCCGTCTGGAATCTGTCTTGCATTTCTTATGACTGATGCATTTGTTCGGCTCTGTCTGTCTGTCTGTTTGTCCATAGACCGCATAGAGTTTAGTTTGTTTGATTTTATATACGAGCTGGCGTTTTATCTTTTTGTTGTTGTTACTGTAGTTGTTGTTGTTGTTATTACAATTATAAACATTGAAAGAAAAAAGAAAAGAAAACAAATAAATAAATAAATACATACATACATACATAAATAAATACAACAAATCAACACGGTCTCTTGAGTCAGTGTAGATCTGTAAGATACTCGTATGTATGTACATATGTATATAAAGTATCTTCATACCTACTTGCATGTTTTCTGTTAATGTTTATTTCATGCTTTCATCTCTTATTTGTTGTTATTTTTTTATTTTTTTTTGTATTTCGTAAATATTTCACTGTCTAAATATATCGCATGCAATTTTTTAATTTGTTTTGGCGTTTTTGTGCGGTAATTTTTCTAATGAATTTTTATATACATACTTGTACGTATATATATACTATATATACATATATATATATATAAATTTATTTAATTTTCAACAAATGCCACGCTCTGAAAATCAATTCGCTTGAAATTATAGTGTTTATTTATGTAGTTGTTTTAGCAACAACAAAAAATGATAGTAATAAAATTTAACGTTCTGCTCGCTACTTTCTCAACTAAGATACAAGATACAGAGATACAAAGATACTTTCTTTTGTATTGCCGTTTACATTCCTGCTCTTTACTAGTTATCCATCCCATAAATAAGAAAACAATGTCGAAAATGCGAACGTGTCAATAATTACCGACGCGTTCGAATACTCAAGAGATAAAGATACGCGCAGAGCAGCTGACCGACCGTGCCCATATGTATCTGTCAGTGCGTCTAACTGTCTGTATGTCTGTTCGACATGTCGCGCGTCTTTTTTTTTTGTTGTTTTTTTTTTTTTTTTTGGAGTTGCGTGTCGACTTTAATTTAACTTCTTCGTTTGTTCGTTTGTTCGTTTGTTCATTCGTTCGCTAGACTAAACTCGACTCGAGTCGATTTTTGAATGAAACGCAAAAATACACGTAGACAACAACAAAAACACAAATAACAACAACAACAACAGCAGCCGACTGGTATCTGTGTTAGCATAGGGTTGCCACCTGCCAATGTTTGTACCTATGCGCTTATGATCGGTCGAAGAAGAAGAAGAAAAAATGCTGCAGCGGTCAGTGAACTTTAATGGTTATTTTTTTTTTTCGTTTAATATTCATTTTTGGTTTCTGCAGATTTCTCATACATATTATACGTATATATGTCTGTATGTATGTATATTCGCTTTGCTTGTACATTTGGCTATTGGCATCTGCTGGTGTTTTGGCCTCATTGCGTTTTATTAACACAGCACAAACAACACAAACAACAACACCGAAATTAACATTTATTTAGATTAGATTTGGAATTATTATTTATGGACCATCATCAATGGTCACTAAACCTTAATACAAACGAATACGAAAATAGAAATACAACAACAACGACAAAAAAATAAACCATACACCAATAATTTGATTTTACGGTTTAAGTTGTAAATTGGTGTCGAATTGGTTTTGTTTACTTTTGCGCACATGCTTTCTATTTTATGTTTGTATGTATGTTTATACGTATGTATGTATTTTGATTGGTTTTTTGTTGAGGTTCATTTTAATTAAACAACGAAAATATTGCTAATTTATAATAACAAATTCAACTATGAACTGTCTCGTATACTCGTATATCTACTTAACTATCTCACTCGCTTTGAAGCTTTTCATTAAGCAAGTTTAGTTTTATTTACATGTCTTACATGGGTACAATGTTGCATTTTCCCTTTTGGGCCATGATTTTATATTTATAGTCGTTGTAGGTAGGCGTGGCATATCTCGAAATATTTTGCAAACATCGTTGAATATATGTATTAGGTTTAATGAATATTCGTTTCGGTGTAATGCAGCCACAAATGAACAAACAAATACACAAACATTAAATTTTATTATTAATCAATAAAGTAAACTTTGAATTTACTTTAGAGAAAAAATGTGTTTACATTTTTCGTTTGAAAATTGGTTTAAACATTTGTCATATAATTTTGACACTTATCATGTTTACCCACTGAAGAACGTATTTAATTACTGATTTTAAGTTTACAGGTTTGTTTGTTCGAACTTTGGTAATTACAATTGAGTTTATTTTTATAAGATGTTAGATATGTACAGGCAGACAGACAGACAGACAGACAGACAGACAGACAGACATACAGACAGACTGACAGACAGATAGACAGACAAACATATAATAAAAGTAGCAGTATAAGAGGAAACCTGGTAGCATAAATAATTTCATTTTGATACCACAATCTCCTGAAGGGGGCGAAGGATCAATGCTGAAGCCAACCTGAATTGTTAAGAAATTTGAAAATGTCCATTAGTGGAAAGTCAGAGAGAACTTCCAAAGAGGTTGGAAAGTCGGAGTGGAGAGTACGAAGCCTGACTCTTGCTAAAGCCGGACATTCGCAGAAGATGTAAATCAGTGTCTCTGGTATACTGGTACTCAGACAGTCAGTTAAAGTTGGCTTTAACCTTTGACTTTTTGCTGTTTAGTTTTGCTTGCAATAATCTTATAAAACTTTACAAAGTTTCAATTTAGTATTTCGCTCTTTCAAATTTTCAAAATAATTCATTTAAATTTTTTTTACAAAATTCCCACCAAAAAAAATACCAACAACAACTTTTTTTCAATTAAATTTGTGGTTGATTTATCGAAATACTTTTAAATTAAAAATTCGCAACGTGACGTTGATTAATCGTTTTGATTTGTTTAAACTGTTGATTTTTTTGAAATTTGAAATTTTTTTTGTTGGTCTGTTTCGCTCGCGAAATTGATGCGTAATTTCTGTATCTGTATCTTTATTTGTATCTGTATCTGTAAATGTATCTGTTCACACCGCCGACCGAATTCAATGTTTAAAAATTTGTTAGTTGCAAATTTGGGTCAAGTGGCGCGAATTTTGCTTCTATTGTTATTTATATTTTTTTTGGTTAGTTTTTTCTTCTGTTTTTGTTGTTGTTGTTGTTGTTATAACGGTTTGCATTTTTAATTTAATACGCAGTTTGAATTGTAGATCTTTCAACATTTTAGAAAGTAAAAAATTCGCAATAAAATTGTTAACTCTTCGTATAGTTATAGAAGTTATCATTTATCTGATATTCAATGAATGTTGAAATTCCTCTGGAGGAACTTTCCGGCATCAGTTAGAAATTTAATACTAATTTAATAAAAACCACAATTTAATGAAAGTTTTCTCCTCGGCAAATGTCACTTATTAATATTTTTGCTATCTGCCAGTTGAAACCAATTAAAAAGTTCGCTTCTCTGCTGAGTTGAGCTGAGCTGAATGCGAATGCGAATGTGAATTTCTTTCAAGGATGGCAAAATTTTCGGTTTGCGACAAAACTTTGCCAGAACTAAACAATTTTAAGGTCGTTATTGAGTGTAATAAATTTTGGAGCTGAATTTTATTTATGCTTACGCATACGCGCATACCTGTAAATAGTTGGAAAAGTTGAAAAGTTTGTCTTTTTGCAGAAAAATCCATATCTATGAGATACATGCGAGTTTAGTGCTTAGAAGCAAAGCAATTGTAGAATTAAATAAAGGAAAAGTAAATTAAAAAAAGATATCAAACTTAAATATTACAATTTGAATTACAAATTTTTAAATAAAGCTTTAAATTTTAAATTTTATAAAAAAAACCTGTCTGTATCTTTAAGCAAACTACGCCTGGTTGAAGTTCTTTAAACTTCATAACTCAACTAGCATTAAAAAAATTGTATTATGGAAATCTTCTTGTGGTACATAATAAAACCATAAAGGCGAAATAAAAAAATAGAATTTCTAACCGGCATACATACATACAAACATACATATCTACAATAACATACAATAACAAAACGAATTTAGGCATGTCAATAATTTTGACACGTTGCGTGTGTTCGTAATTTATCAGATTAAAGTCACAGAATGACTAATTGAAAATGTGCTAACCGCCAAAAGTATATACATACATACATACATACATACTCGTATATTTGCCAATTATATAGACAGCGTAAATGATAGTAAATTTTGTGTTTTTATTTGGCGACATCGCTGGATTGTCGTTTCTATTGCGTAAATTTGCATAAATTCTGCATAAATTTTCAATTCGTTTAATAAACCAGCAATACATACATATATACAAAAAAAAAAAAACTACAAAAAAAACTACAAAAAAAAACAACAAAAAAATGTCGACATCAAAACTTTGCGATATAAATTGAAGGGGAGGCACAAAAGTCGACGAAACAAATATATGTGGCAGCCACATTAAATGTCACATCCGCACAAGCGTTTGATGTGGCTTCAGTTTGTGACAAAGAACAACAACAACAACAAATAGTGATAAAAAGAATTAAAGTATAAAAGCATAAAGTTTATTTGTTTATAGTCGACGCTAATGCTTCAAACTATTTTTAATGTTTGTTTACAAACAAGCAAAATTCTTCTTCTTCGTTTTTTTCTCTTAACATTGATTTTCTTTTTGATTACATACATACTTATTTTGGACCGTAAGAAATGTGTCAATTAGCACACATCAAAAAACTGTTTTAGAATTAACAAGTTTATAAAATTTGTTTTTAATTAATAAATCAATTGAAAGAAATTAAGAATTTTGTTTGTATGCAACTAATCGATTGATGAGGACTCTGGTGTTGCATGCAATCAAAAATTTTTTAACGTTAACTAATAACCAGGGCCGTACCAAGGAATTCTCGCGCCCGGGGCGAGAGTGGATATTGTCGCCCTTTCAAAATATTTTTAGATAAAATTTTTTTTATATGAAATTTTACTTGTTGAAAGTTGAATAATTTTCTAAAATTTTACAGTACATTTTCTTCATGAAAGCAGACGTAGAAGCAAAAAAAAAGAAATGTACTCACTTAAATTAAATGCCGCCCTAAAGCTTCTTCCACATGCCGCCTTTACAAAGTGTCGCCCGGGGCATTTGCCCCCTTCGGCCCCCCCTAGATACGGGCCTGCAAATAACTATATTATTTTCTAAATGAAAATGGGCTGATCTGTCTTATAAATTTTAAAACAACAACAACAACAAAATTATTGACCAATTTAGCAGACCGGACAGCGCTGTTTCGGAATACTTTGTTGAAAGTTGATGAACGTATTTTTAGGTTCGTTAACGATTCGTTAAAACGATTCATAAGGACTAATTCACAAATAATATCGTTAGCAAATCGCTTGTGAACATTCACTTACAATTCATAAAAGAATCGCTTATATAGCATGATTAACAAATGAATATAGAAAAAGCGATGCTTCTACGATTTATTGACGAGCTTGGAGATCCTGCCAGTCACGATATCATTAGCGATTCCTATGCGAGAGTCTAACGATAATTAACGATATCATTTTCGATTCACCATGTTTGTCGATCAGTATATTCTCGTAAATTCGAAGTTCTTGTGCTTGTTTAAAAATAGAATTTTTTTTGGAAAATTTTCTTGTTGAATTATTGGATTTTATAAAACTTGGTCAATACATTTCAAAAAAATTACAAATGAAAAATTTAACGAAGTATTTAAATAACAATTCAAATTTATTTAAAAGCAAAATATTTCAAGAATTCATTTTCCTCAAGAAATGCCGATAAGCATTTATAAAAAACTGTTCTAAATTTTAATAGTATGTAGATATGTATATATAAAGCATAAATAACTACCAAAATTACTGAGTTTTTAACGAACCTTTGCAGTAATTGTTACAATCGAAAGTTTTTAGATCAAAAACTTCCGAAACTATCGAATAAAAACCTTTCACATAAAAAAAAAGACAAAACCACTTAACACTTCTACCACTACACTGACCTCAAAAAGTACTCGTATATCGCATAAGTTTTAGCCGCCAACATGACTTGCCGCCGTTATACCGACAAAATGGCCTGAAGCAACCCCCTCAATACGAAAACTACAAAAACCCGAAATTCGCAAAATCAACAAAAAGAAATAAAAACTACGAAATAAATTTCAGCGAATTTAGTGAATTTAAACGGCTCGAAACCAAAAAGTGCTTTTTAAGCTGCGCGTACACACAGATACGTACACACACACACATGCAGAAACAAAATCGCACTCGCCGAACGAAGCGAAACGAAACGAAATGAGTGAAGGAACGAACAAACGAACGAACGCACGAAGCTTATTTAACCCCCTCAGGGGCTTATGTTGGTATTTAGTTTCGCATGTTGTGTGGTTATTGTTGTTTTTTTGCTGTTGTTGTTGTTATAATTGTAGTAGTGTCATTAGTTGTTGTTCTTGTTGTTGTATTGTATCTGAAATTGTGCGCACTAAATATTTATCTGCGTGCCTTCTCCCCCGCCACCTAACGATAGTCAGTCAGTCAGTCTGTCTGTCTGTTCGTATAGTTTATAATGTATCTACGAAATACGTACGTATCTATAGAGTATGTACGAGTATATGTGGGTATGTTGTTTCTATAGGCACAGAGGGTTGCTGGTTGGTGGCTGACAATGTGGTGGCGCGCGCGGTGCGAATCGCATGTCGCATGTCTACAACATGTCAATGGCCTCTTTAATCCGCCAGAGAACTCATTAAAGTTTTGTCAACTACACAAACAACCAAACAACTGAACAAACGACCGACCGACCGACCGACCGACCGCCCGACCAACAAACTGGCTCGTTTGTCTTCGAATGTTGAATTTTGATTTTGAATTATTTACAATTATTCAGCTTACGAGTACAAACTTACGACTACAATAATACCCAAAGCAATCGTGTAACAATACGATTGGGTCATTTTTGGCATTTTGACTTAATCAAGGGTTATGCTATTCTATTGATTGCCTCGAGCGTTTAGCGAACAAACAGAGATACGTACATATACGCCAAGGACCGGTGGGTGGAATATTATTGTGACTTACTTGCAAATGTCATGAATCAATCGAAGAGTCACAAGGTGTAATTTGGAGTCAATTTAAAAATGTCCTCTTTTGTTTAATAGCAATTTTTTCTTAAAAACGATTTGGTGGGCTTTGGGGAGAATCGATGAGTCATCGTTTGTAAATTATTAATTTTTAAGTTTGATTTTCATAGTTTTTCTTCGATAGTCAAATTCAGTTCGAATCTTTAGCTACACAGCTACAAAACTGGCATCTTTTCTCATTACAAAAAATTTATTATTTTCCTCTTACCTCTTTTCCTCTTGCCTCTTTCCTATTTCCCCTATATCCTTGCAATTTTGTTAGATAAAAAAATTTTGATTTTATAAATTCGAATAGTTTTTCAAAAGTTTTGAGTTTCGATATTTTAATTTGATATTAATAAACAAAAGAGAATAACGAGAGAGAGAGAGCTATCTGGATGTATTAATTTGAAATTTTATATCTGAGTCTTTGTTCATTTATATCAACCAGAAGCTAAATCAAATCAAAAGTTTGACCATCTTCCATATAAAATTATATTTTAAATTTAAATTTCAATGGGACTCTCAACCAAATTAATAAAAATCAATCAAATAGTTTTTCATTGCATTCAGTTCTCTCCTTTAATATTGCTTCAAATCACAAACTCTAAACAACAAAGTAGGGTGGAGTTCTAGTCCGCCGCATAAGTAAATTAAACGAAAATCACAAAAAATTTTACAGCAAACTTCAATAAAATTTTCTATAAATTTAGTTAGTAGAGAGGCAACTTTTGTAAAGGCTATTGTGAGTTAAGATAGAGAAAAAGTAAGGAGATAGATTGATATACCAACAATTTGAGAGAACGCTTTATTCTTTAACTTCTCCCAACTTCAACTTCTCTTCTCTCTCTATCTCTCTCTCTCTCTCTCTCTCTCTCTCTCTCTCTGACCACTCTAGAAAATTGTGAATTTTTGAAAAAAGTTTTTCGATAAATAACTGTAACTTTTATTCGATATCCAAAAGTTTGCCCAGATCAGATCTCTCTCCCTCATCTTCAGCCATTCGGAAACATTTTTTGTTTACTTTTATTAGCCAATGAAAATTTTATGCGCTGGGAATGAGTTTAGAAATGTCCAAAGTCGGGAAACATTTTAAGTTTTATGGTACATAAAACATTTCTATGTTAAAGTTTGGAAAACTTTTCATTTAACACTGAGAAGCGTTAGAAAATCAAAATTTAAAAACAAAAACAACAAAAATACCAAATCACTCGCTTTGGCGGCTTTTGCAGCTCGACTCGAAGCAGAATTTCCGCTCGCAAATTAAATTAATTATTTAAACTCTAAAAGAATTTTTAGAAAGCACTGCAGAACTTAAGTTATGAAGTCATTTATCTTTAACTACACACACACACACATACTCGTATGCGAGCTACAACAATAACGAAAAAAACAACAACAACAACAAATAAAACAACTAAGAAAAAAAGAAGAAAGAAGTAAATTTACTGCAACATGCTGGAAGTAAATCATAGCTCAAGCATGACAACAAAAACAAAAAGAACAACAACAACAACAAAACAAGCACCAAAAATCGACGGCAACAACAACAAAAACGAAAACTAACAAAATGGGCAAAAAGCGCGCCAACCCGAAAATTTGCCAAAGATACGCCAAACGCTGCTGAATGTGAAATGCGAAATGGAGGCAGGAGACAAACTGAAAACGCCAAGCGGACATGCCATATTGATTCTTATTTAATATTTATGCGCATTTTAGCCCAATTCGCAGACAATTTAGCCAGAACGGGCAGCGGCAGCAGCAGCCAACAGTCGACAGTCGACAACAACAGCAAACAGCAAAGAATCGACAATATACTCGCTCGTAGAAGCGCCGACGCTGCGCATATCCATAAGATAAATAAAAGTTTATTTC
This sequence comes from Suillia variegata, assembly GCA_949127995.1. Lineage (NCBI taxonomy): Eukaryota > Metazoa > Arthropoda > Insecta > Diptera > Heleomyzidae > Suillia > Suillia variegata. Next base: position 14,564,740 of record OX421844.1, read on the forward strand.
GTTTGAAAAACGCAAAATAAATAGAAAAATCCGATAGATAACATAAATTATGTCGTCATATGAAAAATATTTAACGCCTCTTTTGGGCGAATTCGCTCATCAAAATGGCAGTAACAACAACGAGAACAACAACACGAACAACAACAACAATGACTACAAGAATTTCAAAAATTGCCAAAAATGAATCTATCAGATATAATAAATATATTGAAAAAAAAAAACAATAAATAAATGAACGAATAAATGGCCAAAAAACATGACCACAAAATACCGTAAAACCAACACACACACACGAAAAAATCAAAGCCTACCCTTGAGCTGGAGTTTCACGAAAAAACAAAGCACCAACAACAACAACAAAAAAAGGCTAAATTAGATAGCCACAAAAAATGAAATGAAAGCAATCCCAAAGATACTCTCGCCGCCGGACGAAGGCCAAATAATTTAATCAAAACTAAACACTTTTTTTCTTCTTTCTTTCATCTGCTTTTTCGACATATTTATATTTGTATATATTTATGTATGTATGTATATATATATATGTATATACATATATATTGTATAAGTTTAGATTTTTGCTGCGGTTCGATAGGCAAAGTTTGAATTTAGATTTGTTTTAGGTTGTACGCAAAGAAGAACTCCTTAAATCGATATGAAATGTATCGGCCGAATACATTGAGAGTTAATTTTTACTTTGTTTGAATTTCGCGAACAATCTAAATACTCTGCGAAAATGAACAAATTCATTAAAACCGAAATGAATGAAATGAACCGAAAGTGAATGTAAATTTGTTTGGGCACAGACTAATTCCATTGATAGATCTAGGAAAGAAAAACTTCTGGAGAGCCAATTAAAAAAGTTTATGTTAGGAAAATATCTAATAAAAAAAAATAAGTCACATGAGAGATATAAAAATGTAACATGAGGGAATAAAGTATTAAAAAAAGATCAGTCAATACTGTCAACTTACAAATTATGGAACCAAGTAAATAGTGAAATTAAACGAAGAGCGAGAAAAGTAATTTAAAAGAGTATCATGCGTGTACTAATTTGTAAAATATGTAGCATGCGAAAGAAATGTATTAAAAATTATATTATTAGAGAACCAGCGATAAAAAAGTAGCATACGAGAATAAATTTGTGAGAAAAAGAGATAAATATAATGATTATCTAATTCATTCAAGAAGCGATACAAATATTTTCAAAAAGTAGCATGCGAGAACGTATTTGCAAAATATATAGCATGATTACTAAAAGTTTAAAAATAAGTTAAAATAAAATTGCAAAATAGTTGCATGCGATTATTTTTCGAATTTTGTTTGTGTCTACTCTTCCATTCCAATCCAATCAATAAATTTGATAACCTTAACGTCATTTTTCACAGTGTAAGGTGTGTGCGAATACGTCGACCCTTTTCTGCGCCTTTTTTTCTGCTTATTTTTTTTTTATTTTCTTTTTTGTGACTACTCTTCTTCTTTTACATATTTGCTCCGTTTTTCTGCCGCTGCTGCTGCTGCTGCGTATACTGTCAAGTTTTGTCATTATTTCTTCTTTATTTTCTCTTTTTTTTTTTTTTGGGAAAAAAAAGATTCATGGAAACGCAAAAATTTGGCATGTCCGTTCTGCTGGGTACAACCATTTCCGCTCGCTCGCTTGCTCGCTTCATTCGAGGCTGTTGTCAAGACCCCCTCTTCCGTCCCTTTGGCCAATCTTTCGCCACATCTAAGGCATAGAAAATCGGCGTCGAACAGCACCAGAGCAAACAACAACAACAACAGCGAAAAATAACCAAAAAATAGGCAGTCTGGCAGCGTTAAAGCATGTGTTAGCAGCGGCGGAAAGAAATAATAGCCTCGGAATAATACTAAGTTATGACAAATTATAAATATTTATTTACGCCATTGAAGTTTGCAAAGTGCACAACCCAAAAAAAAAAACGAAAGAAAAGAGAAAAAAAGAAGAGAAGAGAAGAGGAGACCCCACAAAATGACAGAAATTAATTGTGTGGCATGGCATGGCAGGGCTATTGAGAAAAGGTCTAAGCGCCAAAATGGGCGACTTCTGAGGTTCTAATTTATGATTTTTATAACGATGAATTATTCACTCTCGCATGGTAAATTCCATTTAAAAAAGTTTGTACTTTATTTAACTAAGTTTAATATTTTATCTCGTTTGTATTTGTTATCTTTTGACTACAATTACATTTAATTACTTATACTTAAGCTGGCTTTCATTTGTAATTTTACACTTTTCTCTTGCATGCTAGTTTTTGTTTAATGTTACCTTCGCATGAAGATTGCTCTAGCATGTACTTACATACATACTTTATTTATAATGATTGAGTAGCTTCAAGTTAAAAATCTATTAAGCCCATTTTGATTGATTTTTTATGTATGTGGCCTTAATCGCTGCATACTTCGAATTGTTAAAAAAATCATCTATTAATTGTTCAAATATAATCATGTAAATTTCTTGTAAAAAGTTGAAAAATTTGCATTTATGAGAATTTCAGAAGTGATATTCTAAAAGCTTAAAAGAAGATTCTTCCAAACTTCAAAGTCATTAAATTGAACAAAAATTACGAGATGGAACTTTGCTGAGGTTGAAAGGCATAAAACTTCTCTCAACCTCTTCTCTCTAAATTGTCTCCTCTCCTTACCAACCCTTTCATTTTCAACTTTGGCGAATCAGTTCTACATTATATGTCTATCTTTTCATATTGTGCTGTTTAGTCCATGAACTGATTTTTTAAAAGACAATTTTAAAAACTGTTGAATAACATCTATAATTAAATCCAAAACTTTTATACCAACCAATTTGTGAACTTCTTAAAAACGATATTTTTTGTACTAAACGGAGGATAAGTACTTAAATGGTCAAGATCGGACCAAAACTAATACTCCTTTCCATTCGAAAAAACAAAACTAAACTAAAATACGTCCAGGTATCCGGTTAATTCAATATGTAGAACTTAAGAAGTAATACAAAACTGTGCACGAATAATTGAACTGATCAGATTAGAACCGCGCCCACCTCTTAAAAAAAATCATTGCATTGTATATAACCAGTTCAAATTCGGTTTTTAACACTTTAGGAACAACGCCCATTTATAATAGAGACATGTACCACTTAAGTGCTACGGGAAGCACATTTATTGTTGTCAATGAAATGGCCGGAGGGTATTTAAGCTTCTGCATAGCCGAAGATAATTCTCCTACTAGTTTTAATGTGACTTTACCTAAACTAATTTTAAGTACTAAAAAATTTTTTTTTGAAGTTTGGAGAAGATTAACATTTCGTATAGATTTATCGGTTTTTGATTTTAAGCTCCCTAATTACAAACTTGAATGCATTGAAAGTTTTTTCTTCTTAATTTTTTACGATTGTTTTGATATTTTTTCGCTCATATTAAAATTTTCCAGCATATTTTGCCTTGTGGTTTTATTGCATATTTTGCTTCACATACTCGTATATGCAATTAGCTCTTCAAATATTTCGCTTTTCACCACATTTTTCTTGCATGCGATTAACTTTTTTCGCCCATGTTACTTTTTCATCTCCTTTGCTTACTCTAATTTTCATATTCACAGTTAGCCACACCTTGTTAGCCCTAACAAAGCACCGAAGTGACACTTTGAGCAGTGTTCAAAAATTTGCAAAGCAAAAAAAAATCAACAAATTGCGCTTAAGTCCGTCCGCAAAGCGAAAAAAAAAGTTTATTAGTTTCATGAACTTTTTTTTTCTTCTTCTGCAGCTGAAATTGCCGTTTAGGTGTTGTTGTTTTTGTTGTTGTTGTTGTATTTTTCTTTTTCGCTCTTTTTTTTTAATTGAAAACTGTGAAATTGCATTCCTTTTTTCTGTTTTAGTTTTGTGTTCCTGTGCTTGCCCCGCCCCCCGTATCGTATCTGCGCGTCCTCTCCTCTCCTGTTCTGTCCTGACTCCGGTTAACTTTTTTTATTTTTGTTTTTTATTATTTCGTTTCGTTTCGTTTTTTTTGTTTTTGTTTAATAGTTTTTTGAACTTTTTTTATGCGTTTGTCGGAAGCGGATTTGCTTAATAAATAAACAGTTTTTATGCGAAAAACTTTTTGGGGCACGAAGCGCAGTTTTTGGGCTTTAAATTTGTACGCTCTCGGTCGTACAGCGCTAAAACGCTGGCGGAACTTCAACTTGTTTCGACTGAGCTAAAGTTTGTTTAAAGATTTATTTCGGATTATTTAATTGGCGTTGAAAATTAATTTAAAAATATAAATAAAATTGAAAATATCATGCGAGAGAAAATGTTGAACAAATCCACATTTGGGAAACATTTTTGAAATCGTTACAATCCTTTAAAATTAAATACCCGAGTTGAATATGCGAATAAAATGTAAATTAATTATTATGCGATAAATTTTATATTTTATATGTATCATGCGAGATATAATGTATAATCAAGTTATAGCAAAAAAAAAAATTTTAATATACAGTCGTGTCTGGGTATAGTAAACTCGCTATAAAGTGAACACCTCCATATAGTGAACACCCAAATTTTTACAAGGAGTACTCTAATTAGTGAGCAATCGAAATGCTTTTCAAGATTTGATTCACTATTTCGAGGTTAGTAAATAACATTTTGAAAGCAACTTCAAGCAGATAGCAAAAAAAAACTCTTCTAATGATGCTGGTATACTAGCACTGCGAGGTCTACATGATACAGAAGTTTAAAGTCCAATTTCAGAACACAAGAACAACAAATGTCCACCTAGAAAGAATGAACAACCCGGATATAGTGAACACTACTTGCAATAATTTGGTTCCTATATTCAGACACGACTGTATATGGGAAAATGTATTTGTATAAACATAAAAAGTAGCATGCTAAAAAAAGCCTTTTGTAATTATGTAGCATGCGAGAAAAGTAAAAGCTAAAATAGTTTGATACATAAGAGAAAATGTTTTTTTTTTTAAATAAAAAGTAGCATGCTTAAGAAAAGTCTTTTGCCATAAAGTAGCATGCGAGAAAAGTAAAAAGCTTAAATAGTAAAATATGTTAATTTAATAAAAAAACATTTTTTAACATTTTATGTAATTTGGAATTTTATTTAACATGTTTTCAAAATAGCATGCGACAGAAAAGAGAATACATTTATTTTTTATTTTTTAGAATTTCGAATTAAAACAAACTGCGAGAAATTAGAACATTAATTAAATATAAACAATTACCTTAACTTGGCATACATTCTGTTAACTAACAAACAGAATTGTCAGTAAGTACAACGAAAATCGCATGAAAAGTTTAGCATTTATTTTTCCCTTTATTTTCTTTTTCGTTAGAAATTCTTGCAAACCCATGCGAGAGCGAGTAAAAGATAAACCGCTTAAATTTATGCTTTGAATAAATTTTCATAATTTTCCTCTCTGCTCTCCATTTTTTTTTATTTTTTTATTTTGCGTTGTTTTGCATAAAATTCATGAAATGCCAAAGTGTACAAAATCTTTAAGCAAACACGAGCACACGTGCAAGAACACATTTACAAACATACAGACATACAAACAGACATATATACAGGCATACATACAGACAAATGCATATACATATGCTTATACATACGCAGAATGACACGGAAAACAAAAGTTATCTAAACAGTTTCGAAATTTAAATTTGTGAAAATTTCAAATTTCATTTGGTGCAACTAAAAGTTTAGTTGTTTGTAATAAAATTGCATTTGTGGCAAACACAGTTTGTATATTTAGAAAATATTATTGGTTGTTAATACAAAAATTTAAATTTCTTAAAACATCTGTTGGATAATATTTATTCTAAGTAAATGCAATTTTTTTTCAAAGGATAAAAAATCGAATATATCTTTGCCCCAAACATATTTTTATTGGAACAAATCTCATAAATTAAGGATGCCATTTAAAATTTGGAAGCTTTTTCTGCACGGTGTACAGAGCGACACTGCAATTCCGGCAAGTACAGCCAACGGTGCTGAATCTGTCAGATGCTGCGATGTAATAAAAATAAAAATCTACACTCGTATTCCACAGATGCAGTAGTGGCAGGAGCAACAACAACAACATCAATAACAACATCAGCAACTAGAACAACAGCAGCAACTACAACACAACTGAGCCAGGCGACTCTCTTTCCGTGATGATAAATTGCAGTTGTTCTTGCTACTGCTGTTGTTGGTCTTGTTTGTTCTTGTTGTTATTGCTGTTGTTGTTGTTTTTGTTGTTACTGTTGTCGCCATCTGCATTGGCGGCAGGAGCAACAACGCTGTGGCAACCCGTGCCAGTGTTGCTGCCTTATTGCGTACCATTAACATGGAGATGCGTGTGCGATTCCCGACGTTCTTGTTCAAGTTCCCGGTTCTTGTTGTTTTTTTTTTACTGATTTTTTTTTACTAATTTTTTTTGTTGCAGTACTTTTTTCTTTTTGCGTTTTCGTTTATCTTTTCGCATACGCAATGTAAATTTTAATAGTGTTGTTGTCCTTGATGCATTTTGACAGTTTTATGATGAGTGGCGGCGTGCTGCGCCAGCGATTTTATTTCGCTCGCAAAATAAAACATGCTCAACATTTTTGTTGTTTTTTTTTTTTTTTGTAATTAAAAAAAGTTCTCCGTGTGCGAGTATTTGGAAAAACTTGATTTTATGGATTTATCTATGGACTATGGTCAAACAACCAGTTGAAGTGCATTTGTCTGAAATGTTCAACTTAATTTAAAGTTCGGAAAATGTGTTGCTTACTATAAGAATCGCTCTCCGTAGAATTCTCATAGACATGATATACGTGCCTCAGCTTAACATGCTCCAGGGCGTGTGTGCTTCTCGTTCTCGGAATGCCCAATTAAAATTTATTTAAAATTATTTGCTACTTAAAAAATAATTATGATTGTTTCATATGAATTTCCATATGCCAAGGGAAACACCCTTCAAGCTCTCCAGGTTTAACTACAAAACCGTAACAGTAGCAAGTACTGACAACAACAACAACGACAAAATCAAAAAAGTACCACACAAGCGTAAACAAATTGAGAAACAAATGGCAACACCGCAGACCCGCAGCTATGCACTTTCCCAAACATAAATCAATTAAATGCCATCGGCAGAGAAAAGGTCGAGTGTGGGTGGGTGCCCGCCTCCAATTCGGCGAAAACAAATAAAACTATTTAATAGTACTTAAAATAGAAACAAAACTCAACTAACCCGCATAATGACGTGCAGCAAATGCACAGCAATAAGTGGCAGTGCTATCAACATCATCATCATCATCGCCATCATCATCGTCATCATCATCATCACCGTCATTGACTCCAAAGGAGTTCGTTCGAGTTTTTAATGAATTTTCGAAAAATGAGCTCACGAGTTTTTTTCTTTTCTCACACACGAAAATGCACAATTTCTTCTTCTTCTTTTTGCCCGCCCCAATTCGCCTCCACCTTTTCGACAAAAGGGCTGCGCGGGTGCACATTGAAAAGCCACAATTGCCGCCAGACTGATGTAAAATAAAATTCCCATCGAAAAATGTGATATACGCGAATGCGGAGCAACCGGAACTGTGCAGCTGGTGGATGATGTGGTTGTTTGTGTGTGGTTTTTGCGGTCAGCAGGACACGCGCAGGATTATTAGCAATTGTTGTGGTTGCGACAAACATATTTGCGCTCATTTCTATGCGCTGGGCAAATTTATTTTTCATATTCATATTCAGAATATTAGAAAAAACGAAAACGAAAACGAAAAGAGAAAAATGAACACCGCAAATACCGCTATGAGCAGCAGCAGGAATATACGGTTTGGTTATTTATCATGTGGATTTGTGGAATGTTTAGAGTTGCTGCTAAACTGTGGCGGCGAGTGGGCGATCTCATATGAAGTTGAATATTAATTAAAAATAATTTAGATTTAAATTTTGTATAATAATTTGTTTAAAATTGTGTTGAATGTGGCAAAGAAGTTAAGTGGAAAGTGGAAAGAAAAGCTTCATCGCAAATTGAACCAAACCATGCTGGATCAATGATCGATTGACAGACTATAGTATAGATTTTAAGGAGTAATTTCTATCGGACCAATTAGTTGTTGGTCTCTTTTCGTACCTTACTGTTCCTTCAAGACGCGATATCGTATGCTCTGGGAGCAAACCATTGGAAATCAGTTTTCCTAAGATTATAAAATTTTCCAAGAGGTTCGATGATCGAATAGAAAAATTTTCGAGTTTTACTTTGACCCGAGGTGGAATTCAGAACTGAGTTCCCAACCATTAACCCATTAAGCTACTTTATATACCACCAGTGTAGATATATAAAGTATCTGGATAGATAGATGGATAGATAGATAGATAGATAGATAGATAGATAGATAGATAGATATATAGATAGATAGATAGATAGATAGATAGATAGATAGATAGATAGATAGATAGATAGATAGATAGATAGATAGATAGATAGATATATATATAGATAGATAGATAGATAGATAGATAGATAGATAGATAGATAGATAGATAGATAGATAGATAGATAGATAGATAGATAGATAGATAGATAGATAGATAGATAGATAGATAGATAGATAGATAGATAGATAGATAGATAGATAGATAGATAGATAGATAGATAGATAGATAGATAGATAGATAAATAGATAGATAGATAGATAGATAGATAGATAGATAGATAGATAGATAGATAGATAGATAGATAGATAGATAGATAGATAGATATATAGATAGATAGATAGATAGATAGATAGATAGATAGATAGATAGATAGATAGATAGATAGATAGATAGATAGATAGATAGATAGATAGATAGATAGATAGATAGATAGATAGATAGATAGATAGATAGATAGATAGATAGATAGATAGATAGATAGATATAGGTTTTATTATTCATAATATAAATTATACAGATCAAATGTATACAAATATATAAAGTATCTAGAGATAATTTCCTATTTCATGCTTTGTTCTTCCTAGACTTGTAATGGATTTAGTCAGTGCATAAGATACCATACCTATATTAAGGAAGCCTGGTGAGTTCGCTTCTCACAACATTAAGGAACATTGAAAGAATCTATGTTGCAGTTTTCTTATCCAATTATTTCAATTTAGGACGATAATTGTTCAATTATTCATAATCGGATGTTGTCATTTCTTGTTCGATGTTATGTAAAATTGCATTTAAAATGATTAACGCTATTGAACGAAATGTTAAACAAGCTTTCCATTCCAATCCTGCCAACAAACAATTAAACCAATTGGTCTATGGTATACTTGCAACAAATAACAAACAACAACTACAAAAAAAAAATGCATTCATTATCTAAGAGATAATTATTATGGTTTATGCAAGAGTTGCCATTAAATTAATTTGTAATTTAAAGAAATGTTGCACCGAAATAATTAAAACCAACAACAGCGACAACGTGATTAACAGCAACAACATCAACATTCAACAACAATAAAAAACACCAAATAACAAGTTGTAGTCTGTATGTATGTGTGTGTGTGTATATAGCCACAACAACAGCCACAAATTCCAACACGAAATAATTAACCGAAGGCTGTACGTAAATTAAAAAATAACTGCCAGAAGATGTCGCCAGCAGCAACCGCCAAGCAGAAGTAGCAACAACAAGCAATAGCAACAGCAACAGCGAAAAATATCAGCAACAGCAGAGCAGAGCAGAGCAGCAGCAGAAATTATTGAAGCATGCCGCTTATGCAATTAACTTGGTTAGTCAATGTGGCAACAAAAGGTGTCTATGGCTGCCATGTTGCGCTAAGAAGCCGCTTAAAATCATTGAAAATCCGCTGGAAAAACCACAAGAAACATTTCTCAAAATGTAATTTTAATATTAATCACAGTAGCAGTAGCAGGCAGTAGCCAGCAGTAACGCGTCACTCTATGGCCTCCAAACTATCGATTATCGAATAAACTGAAAAGAGGCGTGGATAATGCAAAACGTATTGGATTTTTTTTTGTTGTTGTCGAAATTCCAAAAATTAAGCCTTAAACAATAAGACAAAACGCCCAAAGTCATTCATGCCTGTTGTTTGGCCTAAAGAGCGAACGAAAATGGGAACGCGACGAGATGCGACGCGGCACGGCACGGCATGGCATGGCATGGCGTGGCGCCGCAACCAGAAAATTGTTATTTTCTAAATCGTTGCCTGCAGAAGCGAGTGAGTAGAGGCACATCGGTTCCAGTGTTGACCACTCTCTGTCGGTTGCCTAACGGCAATCTGGGTAAATGTTGGTTGAATACCGTTGGCTAAAAGTGGAAAATATATAAGTACATATGCGAGTATATAGTCGTATATATGTATGTATATACAATACAAAACCGTAAACGCAGTCGTCGAACCAAAAAATACCAAGAAACGCGAGAATATCAGGGAAAATGCTCGTGGAAAAGAAAAGCTGGTTGCACAGCGAAAATCGTTATAAAAAAGTAGAAAGACTAGACTGCAGCTTTATCGAAGACTCAATGTTACCGAAATTTTTTGTTAACCTTAAAAAAATATTAATTAATGTTAAAACTACTGTTAAAATTTTCAATATTAACGGTTCACATTTCAACCTTATAAACTGGCATACGTGGAAACTGTTTATCTAGCTTTGTATGAGCAAGAGTTTACATCATTTTCGAGCCAATCAGGGATGTGCAATTTAAGCCTATAAATTTGTATAACCGGAATCAACGGTAGAATAGTTTTGGCCACTTTTTTTTAAACCTCTTTATACAATTTCTAGAACTCACATGGTTTGCGGCAACATTGTCCAAAATAAATTTTCCTTTTTTGAATATTTGCTTTGACAAATGATCAGATTTAGGCACGGACTAGTTAAAAAGTTGAAAGTTTATTAACTCGCGTTAAATGAAAAACGAACAATTTAAAAAGTAAAATTAATACAAAAAAGGAAAATTTATCAATTGATTTAAGGCAAATCGAATGATTTATTGACAGATACTTGGATATTTCAATCAAAAAATTAAATTAGATACAAACTAACTGAATCGCAAATTGAATGTCATTTAGAATTTCTATTTACCTTTGCTTAAATACATATGCAGAATTTATATAAAAAAGTGAGTGCAAACTTTTATATACATATGTACATAGTTAATTAAATGTTTTTTTTTCGAGCGTTTGCAAAAAAAAATCTTTTGTTTTTGCTATAGAAATTTAAATTTGTACATTAAATTTTTAACGACGTTAACTTTTCAACGAAATTTACTATAAGAAGTTAAATTTTTCGCAAACTTTTCTCAAATTAACGAAGTTAAATTCTTAATTAACGATGCCCAACTATGCAAATGATATAATTTAAGACCACCCTAATGCATTGAGTTTTTCATACATAGGTTGTACTTGTGTCTATTTGTATATGACCATTTATACTATCACCTGCGATAGCTTTTCTAACTTACCCAAGTCTCATTTAAACTCTGTTAAGTGATTCTAAAATCTTCGCCAGTTAAGAGTTAATTTGGTTGATATCCTAATAAAATCGATAACTGCATTATTAAACTTACAAAATTATAATTGTATACAATGCAGAGAGTTTCTTTGATGCCATGGAGTAAACCGCACTTTGATTTGATGAGTTATTTGTGGTCAAGTTGTGATGCCATTGAGCACACGTTAATGCGCCAATGACATTAAAATGATAATACAGTCGTGTTGATTGTTCACTATTTAGAGTGCTCCATGTAAAAATTTTGGTGTTCACTATACTCAGGCACGACTGTAAATTGTTTTCCTGTTCTGGTCAATCATTTTTTTGTTTTCTCAAGGTTGATTGTTTAGGAAAAGTATCAAATTTTTAACAAAAAAAATCGTATCAAAAAACATCGATATCATTGGTATATAATTCTTCAAATATCGATATTCGATTCTTTGAATATCGATATTTTATAATCGTTATACTCGCAAAAATATCGACACATATTTTGCATCTCTATGGCGCAGTTTTGTTTAAAAAAAGTTGTTCAGTTGTTGTTTTGTTGTTGTTGTTGTTGTTGTTGTTGTTGTTGTTAATAAACTAAACAAAAACGTTGATTGAATAAAAAGCAAACAATATCACAATTAATAACAACAAAAAGTGCAAAATGCGCAGCTGAAAATGAACAAGAACAAAAAAAGTTAAATGATAAATAATAAAAAATAATAACAGCAACAACAATAGCAATAGCAACTACATACGAGTATACAATATACTTGGCAGCAGCAACAACAACAACAACACGAGCAATGATAAGTAAATGAAACGAACGAGAAAATTAAATTTCATTTCAATTTTTTTTTTCTTTCTTTCTTTTTTTTTTTTTGTATACATATTTGTTCTCTCTTCTTCTTCTTCTTCTTCTTCGTCTGCTCATGTCATGTGACGTTTCGTGTTGCGCTTGCAGCTTCAGCTGATACAAAAAGAAACAACAACAACAACAAAATAAAAAATATATGAGTCGAGCAATGAGTACCTACCACCGCAACCAGCAAACAACACGCCCGCTTTTCGCGATCCACTCTATCGGCCTCCCTCCGCCTCCCCCGCACACGACGAAAAGTAGCTCAATTACACTTTTAAATTGTTCAGTCAAATAAACAAACAGAAAAATTATGGCCAAAGAGGATAACAGAAAAATGAAAGAAAGAAAAAAAAAAAGAAGAAAGAGAAAATAAAATAAAAAAACGAGAAAAACATTCGCTTTCGCTTAAATAGAGGAGCAACATCTTCAATTGCTGCTGCTGATGTTGTTGTCGCTGTTTTTGTTGCTTTTGTTGTTGCCTCTTCAACTTGTGTATATGAAAATTAAATTGCCACTTTTATTTGTTGTTGACGTTGTTGTTTATATCCGAGATGCGCTCATCGACATTTTCCCCACCTCTGTATATCACCGCGCCCGCCCGCCCGCTCGCTCGCTCGCTCGCTCGCCACCCAACCACAACGCAGACCCAAGACCAGCATGAGCATGAGCAACATGTTGCATACTACACCTTCGTACCGCCTCCCGCCACAACGGGCAACATTTTTGCAGTAACGAATTTATTTAGGCTCGCGTGTGACTGTGTGCGTGATTTCACACTTGCCTTATCTCACTACCCACCAGCTTTTTCCCTTCAATCCACCCACCACCCGCCCACCACTAGCAGTCATCGCTTTTTAAAGGGGCAGGGGGTTCGTGTTGTTGTTATTGTTGTGATGCTTCGTTTAATTCATAAAATATGTTGCTGCCTCTGCCTGAGCTGCGGCTGCAATTCATAAAAAAAATAAACGAAATTGTTGTCGACAATTTGCGTTTTCATTTCCATTTCCATTTCCATTTGCGTTTATTTTTATTTTTCACAGCTCGGCTCGGCTCAGCTCAGATTTTATTTTGTTTACTTACTTACACTTTTGGGATTAATCTGTTCTTTGTTGTTGTTTTTCGCTGTTGATGCTGGCGTCTTTTGTGACTGCAGCTTTATTTTTCATTTTTCATTGTTTTTTTTTTAATTAATTGCCACAATTTCCTTTTGCGGTTTCATATTTTCTGCTTCATTATCAGACAATTTTTTGTTGCAATCCACATGAACAGATTCTTTTGGCATTGCAACAGGTAACATATTCAAATTATATGCAATTATATGCAATAATATGCAATTATATGCAACTATATTAAGAAATGGTCAACAACAAAAAAATTTATCGATGCATGGAAATTTAATTTATGAAATTAATTTAACTTTTTTAGTGTTTGAGATATTCACAGTGATAAGTCAAGAGTCGTTGTGATAGCTTTCTATAAAACTATTACACAATGACCTGACCTCAGTGGTACCACAGGTGATCTATCAGAATGGCACTTTTGTGCTAATTGGGCCTGAATTTGTGTCTCTCCAGGCAGCACCTAAACCAACCAAGCAACGATTACACAATAGACAGATACTTAATTTAAACTTAATTCAAAAAATTACTACTAAACAAATTTGGTATCATTCGATGTGTAAATTCATTGATTTAAATTTACACCTTGGATTTATTTCGAATAATCTTTTTTCTAAAAATTATGAGCAAAACCGAATCACTTTGAATGGGATTTATTATTATTAACTTTAGATATAAATACTATAAAAATGGAAATTTTTACAAATGTTGCATGTTCCCATAGTGGCGGAAAACAACATCATTCTAAAATATTTCGATCTACTTTGGTACATATATACTCCAAACATAATTAAGCAGCGTAGAATTCGAAAACGATTTTGCGATATCTGTGAACTATTTTGTTTGTAGATTCATCTTCAAGTGAGTTTAAAGTCGCTGTTAAAGAAGACATCGTCTAAAACTTGGCTAGATGAACGAAATCAATCGAAAATCACGCCCACAGCCCATAAAATCAATAACTTTTTAGCTTTACATATACATGACATTCAATTGAATTTGGTTATCAAATTTGGCTGCTTAATTTTTGAACCAGGTTATATTTCATACGGTCCATTTGAGACATATTTATATAAATCGCACTATTTTTGTTTGATACAACAACAATAAATTTTACTTTGAAAAGAAAATATATTTGCCCCAAATAAAACTGCAGCAATACTCGTACAAAGGCATTTGGGTCTGGACCTTTTTTTATATTTTTGTATCAAAGATTTTTAGATCAAACAAGAGTATACTCTTCAGACTAGTTTATATATTTGTCACAAACAAATATTTGTAAACAAACAAAAATTTGTAACTATATATTCGTTATAGTTAGTAAATTTTGTATTTAGTTCAAAGAAAGTATTCACCAAATATACAAGTATACGATTCAATAAATCAAGAAAAAAAATTAGTTATACAACATTTAATAGACTCAAACAATTTGTATTTCATTCAAATAAATGTAGGAATTTTCAAGAAAATATTGTTTAATACAATTTAAGCAAATTTTTTTATTCAAATAATTTGTTTGCTATGAACAAATTTTGAATGTTTTGTACAAACGATATTAACTCTTGATAAATAAGTAAATAAATGTGTTTGGAATATATTAACCCATATCGGAACACCAAAATTAATAATTTTGAAAAATTATAATTATATGTTAAAATATGCAATAGACATACTTTTGATACCAAAAATACTTAATTCTTTAGGCTTTACAAAACCGTTTTCAATGTATTTCCCACCTCATCCCCTAATTAGGTAGGGAAAAACCCCCTAACCCTTACATAGAGCCATAATTTCAATAAAATAAAACTTCAATAATATAAAAAACGCGATGTAGAAACAATTTAAAAACCTCATACGAATGTTAGTAATAGTTAAAATAGTCGGTATTATAGTTTACACCTGATAATTTTTGCATAGGTAGGCCTCCAAGGGTACCCAAAATTGAACACCTCATATTTCGGCCGGTAAGAAAGTAGGACTTTTTCTGACAACGCATTTGGATTCCTTGACCACAAATTAGTCAAAATTAATGTGTCTCGCTATATACAGCCTTGTTTGATATGGGTTAATGATTGACACAATTGTACTTTTTTTTCAATTAATGTGTTTGATATGAACAATTATTTATAACTCGCAAGTACACAATACTTCAGGAAACAACAAATTATTAGCACTAAATAAAATCTTTATTTGCTGCAAATAAAACATTCTCGAAATTTTGTAATTGGTTTCTATTTGGGACAAATGAAGTCTTTTCTCCGTTAAAAACGAAACTTTTTAGCTAAATCCAATAGATACTTTTCTTTAAATTAAAATTTTTCTCAATAAAAAGTTCATTTATTTAATTAATTTCTATAATTGTTTCTATGAATTATTAAGAAATTGTTAATCGAGTGTTTAGCAAATTAAAATAAATAGTATATATGTATGTATGTATGTATGTATGTATGTATGTATGTATGTATGTATGTATGT
This sequence comes from Suillia variegata, assembly GCA_949127995.1. Classification (NCBI taxonomy): domain Eukaryota; kingdom Metazoa; phylum Arthropoda; class Insecta; order Diptera; family Heleomyzidae; genus Suillia; species Suillia variegata. The sequence continues at coordinate 14,580,642 of OX421844.1, forward strand.
ATGTATGTATGTATGTATGTATGTATGTATATATATTTGCGACTTAGCGAGCGACCGAACAGACAGTTGAAAAAAAAACGCAAAGCCCGCAAAAATGTCTGCGCATTAAAAATGTTCACTGATGTGAGTAAATCGCACACACCTACAGTCGAAAGAGGGTGACTGAACTTAATAAAATGCAATGTAGAGGTTTTTTTTAGCAGCAGCTGTTGTTTTTTTTTTTTTTTTGTAGTTTTTGTTTTTGTATTTTTAATTAACATAACAACACCTTTGTCAAAAAATAAAATACTCAACTCCGGCCAAAGTGAAGAAAGGCATTAAAGTAAAGTAAAGTAAAGTAAAGTAAAGTAAAGTAAAGTAAAGTAAAGTAAAGTAAAGTAAAGTAAAGTAAAGTAAAGTAAAGTAAAGTAAAGTAAAGTAAAGCTGCATTAAAACAAAAACTTAGCTAAACAAAGACGATACAACAACAACACCAACAACAAAATTAAATAAAAATAAAGAAAGAGGGGAAAACAACAACAACAACAACAACAGCAGCAGCAAAAAAAACCCAACTAAACCCTGCATTAACGCATCAAATTTCGTTGCACAGCGCCAACGAGCCGCGTCGAGGTGTTGGGCTTTGGCCAGCGATGAGGAATTAAGACACCAAACGAATGATGGGGTTTCGTACGTTAAAGTATCCAACCAGATATACCTATCAACCAGCCAACCTGGCTTTCGGTTTAGCCAACGTTGTTTTAATCGCACTTTTTGTTGTTGTTGTCGTTGTCCATTTTAAATATTTCTTTTTACAAAAGTACGATTAAAAAAACGTCAATTGGTTTAATTGAAAATTTAACTTAACTATTCCGATTTGAGTTGAAATATCTCACCGTGTATACAAAAAGAAGGCGTCACATGGACGAAATCGAAGTCCAACCAAGTCTGCCGATAGACACCTCAATTATGTGCCAGGTTGACAAGTTCCTCCACACTCTCGAAATTTGCTGGGCTTCTTGGCGAGGGTAATCGGAGTGAAAATTCAATTTGTTCGACATGCAAAGGGGGCGATATCGGCGAACAACAACAACAACAACAACAACAACGACTGACAACTTTGACAATTTCAATTTAATTTATGACAAGCACTTTTTTTTTTTTGCAATGTTATATTTTCAATCTTTTTTTGTTTTTTTCCAAATTGCATTTTGTACTTTTTTTTCCAAGGTGTCTGTCTGTTTGTCTGTCTGTCTATCTACAATCGAAGAAGCGCCTTCCGCTTTCTCAGAACAACGCGCGAAACCAGATAAATACAAACAACAACAAGAACAAAAATACCAAAGAAAAAAATGACAAACTTCAAAAAATAGAAATGAAAGAAAAAAAAAGATGGCAGACATGAATGTAACAAGAGCGGCTTGCACTGAGTCTTTTTTTTTAGGAGAATAGGTTCAAAGCTAACACCAGTAAATCCACCATTTATTATTTTTGAAAGAGTAGGAAAAGTTCTTTAAGAATGACACTTCACTCGGTTTTTTTTTCCTAAATTATGAAGTAAAATCACTTTTGCAGTCATACTTACTTATAAACACTTTGTAGTCTAAATTTAAAATTTCAAAAACAAATTCTTCATTTTAACTAATAATGTCGATATTTTAACTACATATTGCAGTCATTAACTTGCCTTATATTATTCTAACACTCTGATTTTTAGAAGCAATAGAAGACTTAAATGGGATATAAGTTCATTCTAATATAAATATTTTGAAAAAAAAAGATTAACATTCTAGAAAAAATTAACTACATCCATGCAGTCAAAAGACATTGAAAGACAAACAATTTTGATAACTGCAATACCAAAACGACCGCAAGATCACGAAATTTCTTAGTTGTTTAGGCCTACATATTCTAATTTTGCCTCACTGCCCGATGGAGGCCTACTTTGCAGACCTCAAGAAAACGTATTTTCCAAACGACGGGTTAGAAGTTGGAGCATTGCTGGGTCAAGTGAATCAAGATTAAAGGAGACAATGTTGAGAAGTAAATAACCACTTTTCCAAAATTTTCGATTTTCTTTTGTAAGCTCAGCACATATCGGACCACCCTTGTATTTTATTTAAAAAAACAAACACTTATACTACTTTCCTATAGCATGATTAACATATTATGTAAAATGAATTGCCTTGCCAATTACTTTCTGCTGGATTTAGTTACATTCGTTTGAAGACGACTCCGTTTTGTTGTTTGTTGTTACTTTCCGTTGTGTGCATAGCTGTGTATGTGTCGGTGTACGTAAGTGTGCCTAAGTGCGAATATGTGTTCAGGGGGTTGTTTTGTTCGTTCGTTCGTATCGTATCGTATGAAAGGGTTTGTGGGCGAAACGGCATGGGAGGGGTCACGAGGCGGACGACACCGATTGCGCGCCACCGGTAATTGTCAATTATATTTTGTGTTTTGTACTACAAAAAAAAAAAACTACAAAAACGAAAAAAAAAAAAAAATTAAATGAAGCAAAACAAAACGAAGTGAAATGAAATGAAATGAAATGAAACAACGACTATGAGGAATAATTGATTTTGCCACATACCACAATGGCTTTACTACGTGCGAATGTATCCGTGTGTTTATGTGTACTATACACGTGTGTGTGAGTGTCGTCTCAGATGTATTTGACAGATTTTGTTCTTTTTTAATGAATATAAATATCAGACGTCGTCAGCCAGCCACCATTTGTTGTTGTTGTTGTTGTTGTTGTTCTTGTTGTTGTTGTTGTTGTTGTTGTTGTTGTTGTTGTTTTGAAAACAAAACTTTCGACATGATATTTTATTTTATTTAGTCTAGACTTATGCTTAAACGTTTTTCTCTTTATTTTTTTAATTTGTTTTATCTTCTTTTATTTTAATACTGCTTCTATCTCGCTCTTCGTTTGTATGTCTGTCTGTCTGTCTGTCTGTCTGTCTGTCTGTCTGTCTGTCTGTCTGTCTGCCTGTCTGTTTACTTATGGTTAACTTATTTGCAAATTGTATTAACTGATTGGCATGTTGTTAATTAGTTGTTCTCAAGTACACCTTTTAGAATTAGAACTATTATTTGGTTCATTAAATGTAAAATTATAAATTGAAAAGCATATTTGCTAAACAATTTTGAATGTTGCACAAATGTGGCACAATTGTGTGAAACATTTTAAACAATTGGATTTGTTAATTCACCACAAATGTACCACAAACTTACTACAAATGTACCACAAGTGTACTACAAATGTTTCACAATTCTACCACAAATTTAACACAATTGCACGAAAAGTTTACCACAAATGTTCGTTCTTCCAATTTGCCACAAATGTACTTTAAATGTTCGAAAAAATTACAACAAACTTTTTACAAATGTACCATAAAAGTACAACAAATTTACTACAAATGTTGTACAAATATGAACAGTAAATTTATCTCAAATATTTTATAAATTTACAACAAATATTTTATAGTACTACATATCTGCAACCAATTTTTCATACATTTTTTTTAAATGTACCACAAATGTTTAACATCTTAACATGAATTCAATAACCTTTATCCGCCAGCGGTCTCTTTGGTACTGGTAAGCATTGGTAAGCACTGCCGCCATGACAATTTTGTTTATCATTGGAAAACGTTTCCAAACAGAGTGTTTTTATTATTAATAAAGGCTATTGAAGCACTGCCACCTGAAAGATCTATTGTGCAGCCTCGTTGCCCTTTAAATACAATTCTAGACTATTTATAAATCTCGTAATCATTGTGGGCTTAATTTTTACTATATATCTATGAACCAGAATCCCATTGCCTAAGTGGTCAAATCTGCGTCTTGCCATCGCTGGACAAGTGCAACGGACATGTTCAGCCGTTTCCTGCTCCTATTGCCAGAGTCGGCATGAATCATTTGCTACCACTCCTATTTTCTTCAGATGGTAATAAAGTTTACAGTGTCCTGTTAAGAAGGCACTATAGAGTTTTATATCTTTTCTGCTAAGGTTGAGAGTAGCTTCTACCTTGATAAACAGAGTTACAAAATATTGAAAATTTTTCGGGCACAAGGTCATTATTTTTACAGTAAAATCATGTAAATCATGCGAAATGCATGTAAATTTGAATTGCAACAACAATTAATGGCAAGGCAGACTTTATGGACACATATCGGAGGACAAGACATCCTCATCAGCAATCTTTTGCAAATTTTTATACACCTTTAAAGCTCACTGTGCGACCTTTTAATTCCAAGCCAGTTGAGAATTTCATAAGACTGGAAAGAAAAATCAATAGCTCGAAAGAAAACTTGTCAACAATTTCCTTTAATGATTCCAGATATGAATACGTTATTTGTAATAACTTTATGTCGCATACGTCATCAAACTATAGAAAAGTTTTATTAAACTATTAAATTACATAAAAGCGAAATCAAGCACTGACACTGACAAGTTTCTGATTAAGCTACATTCCCATGAACTACAAGAAAGAAAAAAGCTGAACAACGTGTTGGATTTTTTTTCTTTCTTTATTTACGTTGCGATTTAGCAACAATTTTGACATTTGCAACGTGGCAACGATGACAGCCAACGGCAAAAGCAGCAGCCACAGCAGCCAACCAACCAACCAACCAACCAACCAACAGCTGTCGCAAGTACAAAGGTACCCACGATGCTATTCCAATAGGAAATATTCTCTTCTTGGATGCAGTCAGAGTCGCGTGTGGTTTCAATAATAAAACACAATTTTCCGCTGTTTGCGTCAACACGTTCCGACATGTGTTCTCCTTCGAGGCGACTTATTTTCCTCGGAAAATTAATATTTTCTTCTGATTTCGAAATATATACATATTTATTGTATGTATGTAAGTAGATGAATTTTTAGATGGATTATTCCGGGTATAAATCTCCAAGTATAAATAGCATTCAGAGCACATGTTGGGTTGGTAATCGAGAGCAAGTCCTTCCAAGCACTCGGGTGGGCGGGTTATTTGTGTATGTACGTAGGTTGTAACTATATTTGAATTAAGATAAAGCAAGGTTAGGCCAAAAGGCGGCAGCTGATTGCCAGCTACTCAATTGGCGTCGTTTGGGTATATTTCCTACTCATTGAATTGAACAAGAAAATTTTGTTTTTGTTTCCAACTTTAGTCTGACCGTGGAGCTTCATGGAAGACAGTTTTCGCGGAGAGAATAAAAACTGTTTTTATCAGCAGTAAAAAGCGACTAAACTGAAATCAGTTAAGAGGCGTTAGGAGTGGTAGCATTACATCGAAGGCGGGAAATATGTTCTTGTTTAATTATATTTAAACTGTGAACCTTTCTCTCGCATGCTTCTTGAAACAAAGTAGCATGCGAGAATGTATTAATTTAACTATGCAAAAATTAGATTTTAATATTGCATTATATATGTATATAAATAATAGACAAATTTAACGCATGCAATACTTTTTACAAAAATAATCGCGTGCTATAAATTTGTTTAACTATTTTTCAATCAATTCGCTTCAGCTGAAAAGAAGAATTTTTTTTTTAAAAAGCCAATAAAAAAAATTTGTCGAACTTTTCGTTTAAGCGCTTTTTGTAACTTATGATGTCGCACGCGATAAAATATGATATTTCTAGCATGCTATAACTATTTCCATAATTTATATCGGCAGAGCGGAAGTGCGCAAACAATTCTCTACTTTGGCCGGGACGTTATCTTAAATTTTTTTATTATTACTTTTGTTTTTGTTCTTGTATTTGTACTAATAATATTTGCTTGTAGAAAAGTTTTTGTGATGCTTGTTCTTTTTGTTGTTGTTGTTGTTGTTGTTGTTGTTGTTGTTGCTGCCATTAAAAACATCTGCTTTCGTGTGCACAAAAACTCACAGCGTCAGCATCAATTTGAAGTTAAACGCTTTTGGATTTGCTTTTTTTTCTATTTTTCTTTTTTCTTTTCATCACATTTTTTCTTGACTTTTTCGTCTTGTTTTAGTTTGATGTGATTTGGTTTTAAGTTCTTGGCTTTTTTTTTGCTCTTTTTTTACTCTTTTTTGTTGCAAATACAGATTGTACAAGTACGCGTGGTAGAGTACACATTATGATTGTTATTATTATTATTATTAGCTCATGTTTATCTGGCGCTATTCTAGGAAATGATAGAAATACCATTTGAAATGTAGTTCGTTCGCTGGCGTCGAACTAATTTCGAACGCTCTTCATACGGACCGACCGACAGACCGACCGACCGACAGACCGAACTGATAAGACCAGTCGTAAAGTAAAAAAGTAAAAAATAATAGAAAAACGCTCCATATGACATTTGCCACAGCGTTGACCTAGTTGGTATTCAATTTTAAATTTAACATTTGATTTCTTTGAGTATTTTTAAATTTCTTAATCGAAACATCGAATGCAACTCAGATCGAGTTGGATGGCCGTAAAGTCTGTTTGATAACCTTGACTCTGGAGTTATCAGGCAGGCTGAGAAGAAATAATTTCGGTCGAATAGTCCAATTGGAAGTCTTCGGATTGTCGCTTATCAATTGTAAAATTTCGTAAGCGTTCAAATCACGAGCTTAGGTCATGTTTATATTTAAACTTTGTTACAGCCTTCGACTTCGGGAAAACAATCGTGAGCGCAAGTTTTGTCTATGGAAAACTATAGAAAATTGTTTTTCTTATATTAATTTAAGCACCTTAAAATTCTTTTACAGATATTCGAAAAAATATATTTCTAAATAGAAAACTTTTTATTAAACGACAACTGCCTGATATTAAACTGATTTTTCACACGAGAGAGAGAGAGAGAGATAAAATAAAAACTCGACGAAACCCAAATCAAAAAAAAAACTCAACTAAAAGTTACTATCAAAAAATAAAAATAAAAAGTTATATTAAATAAAAAACTCCAAGCACGGCAACATAGTTGCAGCAACAATGTTGACGAAGTGTTTTGCGTCCAACACCGAACAACACAGCAAACGCAATCAATAAAACGAAAGTAAGTTACAAACAACCTCAAAAAGAAGGAGAACACATACAATTTATAACTTCTAAACTACGAGAGCGCGCTCATCAAAGTGTTTCAACAAAGTAGCATGGTGCGTCTGAATGTTGCAGCAACCGCAGAACAACAACAACAACAGCAGCAGCAGCATCAGCAACATCATCAGCAGCAGCAGCAACAGCAGCATCAACATCAGCATCACCATCAACAGCCGCCGCAGCAACATCACCATCCGTTGCAACAACACGCGCAACACACTTACAGCAACAACCTGAGCAACAATGTTGCTTCCACATCCTCGTCAACTTCCAGTTTGAACAGCAACGCTTCCTCCTCGTTCGAACCACGTGTTGCACCCACAGGCGGCATCGTTATGGTCGTACCGCAACAGCAGCAGCAACCGCCGCCGCCGCCACAACAACAACAACAACAACACCAACAACAGCAGTACGCTGGGCATGGGCATTCACATGCTGCCGCCCATCATGCCGTCATGCATCACTCACAACATTCGCCTTCAGATGGCGGTAGCGGCGGTGGTGGCTCGACTTCATCGTTGCCCGCATCACCGCCGCTGCTGCAACAGACGCCCACACCGCCGCAGGGCGCACAAATTGTACCGCCCGTCTGTGCGGTTCACCATCCGCAACAGCATCAGCAGCAGCAATTGGCAATAGTTGCTGCCATGCATCAGGCCGCCGCTGCGCATTTAGCTGCTACGGGCGGTGCAATGGGTCCGCCGCCGCCACCAGGCCACACATCGCACTTGCACCAGCAGCATCAACATCATGGTCCACCACCCGGGCCACCAGTTCAGACTCCACATGGCAGTCAACAACAACAGCAGCAGGGCGGCAACAATTCGCAACAGCAGCAGCAGCAGCAGCAATCACAACATTCCCAGCAACATTCGCACGAGAACGGTCATGTTCATGCCACCGGTCCTGGTGTCTCGCCAAGCGGTTCCACCGGCAGCAGTGGCGGTGGCGGCAGTAGCAGCGGTGGTGGCGGTCCCATAGTGGCAGCTGCACCGCCGACTGCACCACCACCGCCCGGGCCGCTGTACATTCAGTATCCGAGCGAATTCTATCCGGCCGAGTATTATATAGCGCCACATCCGCATGACGGCATGTGCCCGCAACATGCGCATCATCATCAGCCGATATGCGCGATGCCAACGGATTATGGTGAGTTCAAAAGATCTGAAAATACAAACGTAAATATTGTATATTGAACAAATCTGTTATTGAGTTCTAGATAGAAGGTAAGCATAGAGGAATACCTTTAAAGAGTAATAGGCCTTTTGGTCTTTTTAAGGTCGGTTTTGACCAATTAATAAAGTGGACAAGTTTCCATCGAACTTTACTTTCGAGATCATTCGACAATTTTTAATATCACTTGTGACTTTGAATCTCGCAGCAGGAATCCTTGAGATTTACTTGGAAGAATTTTCGAAAAATTTCCAGCGGCATTCCATAATGACTGCAGCACTTTTGGCATTGGTTTAAGCAAGTTTGGTTTTGCAGGCACATTCCTCATGTAGACCACACCACATTCATAGTGAAAACACAATCTCTCATTAACTTGAGCAAAGTATTGAATCTATTTCGAGATTTTATGCAATCATAATATTCCGAGAGTTCTTTTAAAATATTACTGAGAGATACAAAAGTAACTCGTTTAAATATGGCCATTCTACATCAAGCTAACTTTGGACACTAGCACCATGGTAGATTGTTTCCTCTCTGTTGAATGACAGCTTAAATCCTACGAAGATTTCTGTCTTCCGATTTGCAAGAATTTCTTTTATCAAGAAATCGCACTTGACTTAAATTATTGGAAAATTTATATTTAGACTTTTCACAAACATCTGCTAATTTAATAATAGAAAAAAAAAACAACAAAAATTGTACAAAAATTGTACAAAAGCTTTGACTAATCTCTCGAATTGCAAAGTTCTAATAAGTACATATATATATACTCGTATATATGTATTTATATATATACATATATATCCATTTCAGTGACTGCTTTGCGCACATTTTGAAATTCGAAAATTCAGCTGCGAACTTTTTAATTCCTTTGTCTCGCATAAAGTCTCGCTTTGTCATGACAATACTTACTTACATACAAACAGACATACAGACAGACATACATACATACTCGTACATATGTACATTTTCCCACAAGAATCGTCAAAACTTTGAGTTGCTAATTCCCCAAAAAAGATTTCAACTTGCCTACGGTGGTGCGCTTCTGTCTGTCTGTCTGTGGTTTGACAACGTCACTGGAATGATCATTGGAACTTCAAAGAGGAGACAAAAAAGTTTTGCATCAATTTTAAATGAAATGTTGGCAAGAGAATATTTAAGAAACAACCAAACAAAAGACGTTGAGCATAGCCGCCACTCAAATTTGATATGTACCCAAAATATGTATCGAAATGGGCGGAGCTGGCATGTAAATGATACATCACTGGCGGATTTATTGGTTTCGTATTAATGAAAACAAATTCTTAATCTAAGATGCTGATAATCGAAAAGGAATATCGCTTGTATTTTTCCTTTTTATTTTAGTTCATTTGTAAAAATTATTTTCAATATTGCCCAACTCTGAATCCGCCACTGTTGACTATTTTTTTTTAAAGGTATGACTTAAATCAAACAGAAATGAATATTCACTATGACGTTTGAATAAACCGAATTCAGCTGTTGTGTAATCCGAAACCACCAAGACGGTGTTAGTTGGGGAATACAGTGAATCATTGTCATAAACCTACTTCTAACAATTAAACAATATTTTGTTACAAATATACGAAAGAAATTATTAGCGATACTCACTTGAGTTCTTCGAATACCATAGAAATTCATACTTCGTATATCAGCTGTTTGTATACAAAAACTATACAAGGTGTTCAATGCAAGTTATGAGGCAAGTTCAGCTCGTAAGCTTAGTAGCGCGAAACACACATAAGTATTTGCAGCATTGTCATCATAAACAAAATTCATGACCTATCAAAAGTTTACGCTGAATGTCATTTTTTGACATTCGATGTCGTCACTGAAACCTTTTGTAGAACTGCAAAAATTATGTTCTTTAACGAAATGTTTGTTTTATTTATATAATGAGATATTTTAATATGAACAGTTAATTCTTAAGATAAATTGACTTATCACTTATTAAACGTATAGTATGATTTCGACTCTTAGTCACTGTACATACACACACTCGCCGATTCCTCAACGAAGTCCAACACACCCGCACGGCGTATTTCTCGAAAACATCGGGCAGGCAGCCACCAAATCCACCCACGAGAAACAACGAGAAGTCAACAAGTGAACTTCATGTTAAGCTGCCTGCTATGGTCCGCTCCAGCTGCAGGCAAATTTCGCATGCCACAAAACATACAACAAAAACCAAAACAACAAAAACCAAAAATGTATACGCCATTCCATTGCAAAACATCACCCGGCAAAAGTCAATAAATCCAAACCGCAAAAACAACATCAAACTCGTCGGTATAGAGAGCGGGGGCTCGGGGGTAGCTTCTATACTGCAGCTGACACGATGTCAGGAACACCAGAAATATTTTCTCGAATACTCTAAAAATAAAACATCAGATCAGTGCAGTGCAATGGAGAGACGCCCACTGCTTGATTGAATAAATGAAGTCGCTCTGGAACTAAATGAGTGAATGACTGACAGGCAGGCAGGCAGACAGACAGTCAAACTGCCTGGACGGTTAGACTGCAAGACTGACAGACTGACGGCAGGAATAACGTACGGACAAGGCTAAATACATACCGCGAATAAATGTTCGGTTTTGCTTGAGTAGTTCAGTTGCTTGGAATGAAATGACTTGGCGGCGGTGGCAACTTGTTTCTTCAAATGCCATGACGTACGAGTTTGTTTGCATTCGACTAAAAGTGTTTGTATTAAACACCTTTCCTTGTTTACGTTTCACTTGAAAGTCTGGGAGTTTGAAAAGGAACACACATTTAAATTAATATATTAATAACTCATATTAAAACATAATTTTGGTTTACTGAAATTGATTGTGGATGTTGATGGTTAGATTAGATTTAGACTCGTCGGTATGGGGGGGCTCGGGGGTAGACATTTTTGAATGCTCAATTAAGTATCTAACGAATGTAAATCATATTTATATACAGAAAAGTAGTGCTTGAAAATGTATTAGCTGAAGTATTGCTTTAGATTTAAAAAATTATTGATAATATGTCAGTTAGTTTTTACTAGAATTGAATATAAATATTGGGAATACGAACTTTTTCAATATCTAGCAAACTACTTGGATACATATTATATATCTTCCATCAATGGATTTTAAATACATATTTCCAAAATGCTTAATGCATTCTATAAAACCGATCAAGGTGTGATTAACTTTCCAAAGTTAGCTTCAAATTCGATTTGAGATTTCAATGCTCCAACCTTCTATGAACTAACTTTGAGACAAATCACATCAAACTATCTGCAGTGTGAAACACTTTACCATTTCCTTAAATAACATCCCCAAACCCAATGAATTTGCACTTTTAAATTCACTTACCCCTTGCCTTACCACTCTCACACCACTGCATGACGTTCGTATCTATGTACCTACTCATAATGGCGCCATTTACACTCTGTAAATTTGTAAATTATGCGTTAGTATGCTTTTAATAGCTTTAGAATGGCAGCGCCCCAGAACAGACACAGACACACAGAGAAAATACTCCATTGGCAACACTGACACCGCTCGGTGGGTACAGGAAAAACGACTACCGGAGGTCTAAACGCTCGAGTCACTGTGCAAAAATGGAAGGTGATGTTTTTCTTTCTATTTTTTTGTTTTTTTATAAAAATGTGGGGGTGGCGGTTATTTCAGGATCGTGGGTGTCGCAAGAAATCACAGTTTGTGTGAGTTTAGTTTTTTTTTCTATTCTATTATTTTCTCCTTTTTCCTTTTAACGCATGTAAATTTAATTAATTCAGGAATGAATAAAAGATAATGCAAAGTCATTACAAAGGAAAATTGAATTTGTGTTGTTGGAGCTGATTGTCTATATGTATGTATGTATGTATGTATGTATGTATGTATGTATGTATGTATGTATGTATGTATGTATGTATGTATGTATGTATGTATGTATGTATGTATGTATGTATGTGTACCTACAATGGTTCTAAGTGCGTTAGGTATGCCAAAATAGTGCGACAGTGGGTGGCAGGGCGAATGTACATATGAGCGGTGTTTGAAGTTCTCGGCTTGAGGTGTAACGTCAACGTGAGACCACTCAGTTTGGATACTGAATTTTGCTTTGATAGTTTGGTTTATTTCTGTTTTTATTTTTGTGCTGGGAATTAGGTTGCCATATGCTGACTGTCAACTGTTCTTTCTGTGGACTGAGAATAATGTGAGCCATTGTTTTGGATTGTCAATACGTGTGTGTGTGTGTGTAAACACATTTGTTAGGGGGTTTTTCTTTATGGCTTATGAGTGTGAGTGTTAGTGTAGTGTCTGTAATTGTAATTACTGCCTCAAAGTGATTTAATTGTATTACTTAAGCACAACAGTCATTTTCGTCAAATGATTCGTTAAGTGAATCAAGGCATATTGATGTCGCAGCCAGCTATTAGGGCTAATGGCATTGGCAAATTGAAAATGTGGTTTGGGTTTTTTTCCTCTGAATGGCAGCGTAGTTCTTGTAATAGATCAAATGAAGTTAATGCCTGTAAGTTTTCGATGACTACTGTTTAAATATTTTCCAAACTGGAAAAGATTTGACGGAGTATTTCGGAATTTCCGGTTATTAAGTAAATTTAACTTATTCAAAGTCTAGACTAGTGGAGTAAAATCTTGTTCTCTAGCATATGTTGATATAAGTCTTATCTTAGTACTGAACTACTTGGGTCTACGTCTGTATTATCTAATTCAATACTTAAATGAACTAAACTTGTAAAATTTTTTTTACCCTATTCGGGGGTAAGTTTTGATAATAAGATTTACAAGACTTTTTAGTACACACTTATTTTCTCACAGTAAATCCCACAAATCCATTCATGCAACTTGTCTACTCAAAAAAGCATTTGTATTGCATCTTCCTAAATTCTAAAGATTGTAGTTATCTAATAGAAAAAATACAATCACACATATATATGCCAAGAACCGAAGAGCAGTACTAATTAAAAATGCGGCTGGCGCACTTCAAAATATTGAAGGGTAAAACCTAACAAGCCAAAGCGGAAAAACCAACGAATGCCACTTCCAAAATGGGAGGGAGGGAGAGACAGATCTGATCATTTATTGTATGAAAAAAAAAACACATATTTCAAGAAAAAAAAAATTGAGAAGAAAATCGTATGCTTTCGAGAAGAAACTTACGCTATCATCAAAGACAAACAAACAAGCAGCCAAGCCAAACGAGACGCCTTCGAATCGGTATCGTCGTCTACGCGGAAGATGAATGGATGGACGGCTCCAAAAAAAAAAACAACAAAAAAAAACACCCAACTGCGACTGATGGAAACTTAAGTCGGGCAAATTATGTTGAAGCAGAGTAACGCTTTGATCCAGAAGTTAATTAAAAATTATTACAAAAGAGATTATCGATGCGCGGCATATCGAAGAAGGGTGGACAAGTGGGCCAAAGTGAGAGCGGGCCATCAACATCAACTTGAAAAGTTTATTGAATGATGGGGGCACATGGTTATGCATTAATTTGTTGAACTCGTACGAGATGGGAATTTAAATATACTCATAAATATGGCTGGAATTAATATAGTCCCGAACTATGAGGAACATAGAGGAGAGGCTACCAATCGTATAGATAGTCCGAAGTTATTTATAAAGTTTTTTTCGTCGTATTAAACAACTTGACTTCAATTTAAAACTAGTTGTTATTTGTCTTTAATGTTGCTTATTGTATTGTATTGTATTTTATTGCTATTGTTACTTGTCTAACTTTTATAAATCTATTCTTAAGTTTCACACAAATTATTGAACCATAATTGTTTGCATTGCACACTTCAATGACAAACTTCATGGACATTTCTAGGCGGGCATACGAGCAGATAGTTCTCAGCAAAAATTTGATATGCCTAAACCATAAACGAAATTAAACAAACAAACAAGCAAACATACAAACAAATAAAATAATATAAAATATAGAAAAACGAAAATCTCCAACATGGTTGAGAGTAATGCCAAATGTCCATCATGGCTTTTTACATTTTAATGAATAGCCTGACCTTTTGGCATGCGGTCTTCGTATGCGCGTGTGTGTATTGTATGTATATGTGTATTGTATATGCCTGCCAAACCGACTAAATGACTAAAATAACTAAAATGACTAACTGACTGGCAGACTGACGGACAGACAGACGGACAGACAAAAGTGGCTTTTGCATTTACTTCTTCTCATTCTACTTAACTATTAAGTAGTAAGTTTGTGTATTTTTGCGATTGTAAAGTAAAGTAAAATAAAGTAAAGAAGTGAATTCGAAACTGGGGAAACTTGAAACTTTTGTATGCAAAGTAGGTTACATGCACATTAACTTCTTCTTCGTCTTCTTCATCTTCTACTTCTGTGTACCTCTACCTCCGTCTTCTTATTACTTCGTCGTTTCGTTTTGGCTACAACATCTCAAGCATCATTATCATCGGAGGAGCAACATCAACAACAACAACCGCCGTTGCAGTAATGTGTCGTCTTTGTCCGCTGCTGTTGTTGTTGTTGTTGCAACTTCTCCAAGTGTTTAGATTCCTCAGCATAGGATGACAAAGTGGCTTCTTGTCGCAAATCCAAATCCAGTTGTTATTTCGACAAAATACTTATTGTTCGAGTTAGTCTCTAAGTTGTAATATGCTGTCATGTTTCATGGTTTTGTTGTTGTTGTACACTGCAAGGAATCACTGTAGAAACAACGAAATTGCATATTAAAAGAAGAAGAAGTCATTTCATAATTATGACTAAATTAGATACTTAATTTTTGTTGGTGTTTTTAAGGCATATATTTAACTTATTTTTATTTGAATATATCTAATTGACAAAGAAGTCACATAATTGTATTTCTATCTCTATAGTACTTTTGCGAATTATAATTCCACCGCACGTTTTCGACTCAAGTGTTTGCATAGAATTAAAATAGAGCACCAAGACAGAGAATTCAGAGACTGTCCTGTATTTTTACTCTCAAACCAAATATGAGTCCCGGCCAGGCTTCGGACCATAGCATTCCTCCGATGGCTTAGTGAATAAAGAGAAAAATCGTAGTAAATCTTAAATTTCCGTAGTAAAAAAAGTGCAAAAGTGTTTTAGAGCTGAATAAATATTTTTACTAACAACCTTTAACAAATAAAAAAGCTCTTATATAAGTAGATTTCAGTTAAAGCCGAGTGGCGGAGTAGATTTTAAAATGTGTCGAAAAGCGTAGCAAATCTACTACGATCGTAGCAAGGTCCGTACACTGGTCTCGGCTGCATTCTCCTCTACTAAACCACAAGCGTCTTCTATATAGTATGATATTAGTAACCAAATTGCAATATCGTCCAGAGTTCGTGTGCTCAATAAACAACGAAAACATTTTTGAAATTTCTTCGAGTGTATAATAATTGTTGTTGTCTTCGCTGCTGCCTAAATAAAGTTTACCTGCCGCTGCCGCTGCCGCGCCAAAGTGCAGTCGCTATAATAAAATTTCGTGGCTGCCAGGTTCCATTGTCTATTTGCGCACTTTTTAATATATTGTATTTGTTCATTTATTTCTTCTTCTATTTATTATAATTTCGTTTGCGTTCATTTGTGTGGCTTTAATGGACTGCTCTGCTCTGGTCTGCTCTGCTCTGCTCTGGTCTATTAACATTGACATTTTTTATGTTGCTATTCTAAGTAATTTATTATCTGCTCTTGTTTTTTTTTTGTATATACTCGTATACAATATATAATCGCATTTATTCATATAGATGTACGTTTGCATGTGTATAAGTAGACATGGTGCATAATGTTAAATGCGATTCGGGCATGTGTGTGGGAGCAAAGGTGAAATAAATGTTTGTCAATTCAAATGGCAGCTCTGCTTCTGCTTTTGGTTTGTTTGTTTTATGACCATCTGAAATTTTAGTAGGATCTTTAACGATTTTGCTTAAATTATGTAAATGCAGGATTTTGCATTAGTATAGTAATACTTATAGTTGTGGAGGAAGAACCTTGGCAGTAGAAAAGACAAGAATGTGTATAAATCTATCTTTACTGGGTGTCGAATTCATTGTTAGGTGAATATGTTTTTTCTAGGAATTAGAGTTGGACACAGAAATGGACACAAGTAAATTTTAAAAATTTTTATCAAATACATATTTTTTTTGAATTGTTGTATTTATTCAAATTTCTGCAGAGTCCTACATAAAATCGGATATGTCCTCCAAAGCCATGAAGTTTGTACTAAATGTTTGGTTTTCGTCATTTGACAGTAATGATGGTCACATATCCTGTAAAAAACGATACAATTGTTAACGTTTAGGCAGCTAAAAAATGTCTCTTGCATACTTCTAGGCTTGAATAAAATATAGAATGGAAAAAAAATTACGTTCTTTGTTGATTATGCAAAATAAAATTATATGAAAAAGTTATCTAACATATTAGAGATTTTAAGACCATGTCTTGAAATCCTATAAAACTTTTGGTAAATTTCTATGATTCATTTTATATTTTAAACTTTTAGTTAAAAATATTATATAAAAAAACCTATTTAAGTTGAAAAAAGTCTTGAGATGAAATTGTTTTTGCCCACATCTCTACAATGTCAAATTTAGCCACTTATATAACGTACTAACCACTGATACCGTCCATACGCATGAGTAACTGACTGTCTGAATGTAAAGCAACAACAACAACAACAACAACAACAACAACAGAAAAAGAAAAAACAAATGTATACAAACGCTTGAAATTTTTATGACACCAAATATATCGACACACACGTACGTCACCCTACAGCTGCAAACACACGCTCCTACCCACCGACGGCGTTAACTAACTGAATGCTGACTATGTCTGGGCACTTTAACAATACGGCCGTGCAATTTTTTCTGTCTGTCGGTCTGTCTGTCTGTCTGTATGCTTGTTTGTCCGCTTTGTCTTTAAAACTGTCTGTGTCTTTTCTTTATCGTAGATTTAGTCACATACTTTTGACATTTGTCGAACGAAGAGATGAAGTGCGAAAAAGTCGTCTTCGTCGTATTCGTCGGTGTCACATTCACCAATTTAAATATCTGTCCAACGCTGGTGCATATCTCGGGCAATATAAGAATTCCAAAAAGAAATATTGGTTTAAGCTAATATTTGTTTACAAACTTATAGCATACTTTAAGGTGTCTTGGCTGATATTGGGCGTAAATGATTGTTAACAAAAAAAAAATCGTATTTCTGTTATGCTTGAGTGCAACTGAACAAATTCAAAAATGAATACATTAGGGTGGTCTATGTTTATTAATTGGAGATGTGTTAAAATAAAGCCCTCATTATTTTATAAGGTCATATTTTGGCGAACAAACGTTCTAAAAGAAATATCGCTATCAAATTAGAGTGGTTCAAGATCTAAAAAATATTTGAATATAAATTTGCTAACAAAATACTTTTAGTAATGGTGCATTTATAATAGTTGGTAGTACCGAACATTGTTTCTTGGCTGGTTTCTTTACGTATTTTACACTTAGAAACTGATATCCGCCAATTAAAAAAATTTAGTTTTGCTTAATTTTAACTACATAAACATTTAAAGTGTAAGTGCAATTATTTTAACTGCAATGTGTAGTTACTTTCGCAGTTATTTAAGTAGTTATTTTAACTGCACTAACTAGTTTAACTACATAAACATTTTAAGTGTAAGTGCAATTGTTTTATCTGCAATGTGTAGTTACTTTCGCAGTTATTTAAGTAGTTATTTTAACTGCACTAACTAGTTTAACTACATAAACATTTTAAGTTTATGTGCAATTATTTTAACTGCAATGTGTAGTAACTTTCGCATAATGTAGTTATTTTAACTGCACTAACTAGTTACTTCAATCGGAAAATTCAAGTTATAACTGCAACATGTAGTTATAGTTTTAACTGCATAATGCATTTAAATATTTTAATCGTCGACAAAAAAAAATTAAATAAAAATCTGTTAAAATGACAGATGCGACAGTAATTTAAACAACCGATCAACGATAGATAAGACAGTACGGACAGTAATTTCAACTGCTGCTTAGAATCTACAGCAAATCTGTAAAACTAATGTTATGCTTAGACAACTCGAACGACGCTAATTAAATTTCTTTAAGACTTTTTCAGCGGAACGGAAACGGAAGTGGGTCTTAACTTTGTGTAAGTAATTTTGTGGATTTGTTTTGTTTTTTTTTTTCGTTTGTTTTTTTATTTTCTGGCGCTCTGTAAAAAGTATCTAAGTAGATAAATTAATGCAATTTTATGCTTAAACGGAAGCAGTGCATTTAGAAAGTTGTGAATTTCAAATATGTCTGCTTGTCACGAATGGTAGAAGACAACAGCAACAACTACAACAACTACAAAAACAACAACTGCAAAGAAGCGCCCCATTGTCAGTGAATAAAAAAAAAAGCAGCAGCAAAGCAAAAGTAATCCAAAGTAGCCGTCAGTCTGCACACAAATACAAACAAACAGACATACATACATACATACATACATACATACATACATACATACATACATACAAACAAACATACAAATATACAAACACACACACGCACGCACAATTAATGGCGAAAATGCAATTTTCTTTCTTAGCTTTTATTTCGTTTGTTGTTGTTGTTTTTTTTCTACGCTTTGTGTTTTTGCTTCTTTCGTTTTTATCTCATAAATTTGTTTGGCTGGTGATTTTTTAGTTTTTTTTTTTTGTTTTTTGTTGCATTTTAAGTCAACAGAGCAGAAAGATACATCTACAGATACAGATACTGAGATACATTGCTGCTGCTACTGCCGCTTTAGACAATTTTCAATGCGTATTTTCATTCATTTTCATTTCTGTTACTTCGTCTTCGGTGCTGCTTCCTTCGGCACTTTTCTTCCGACTCTCCCTCCGCTGCTTCGTCTGCCATTTCGACGCTTTGCGTTTCTCTCATTTTTCAATTTATTTGGCTTCCTCTCAGCTGCAATTGTTGTTAGGTTGTATGTATGAATGTATTGTTGTTGTTATTGCGATTGTTGTAGTTGTAATTGTTCTTGTTGTTGTTGTTGCTGCTGCTATGTTTTTTGTTGGACAATCGCCATATTGCATACGCCATATTTTTTCGCGTTTAAATAAATTTTGCGTTCGCTTGTCGAATTTCCATAAGTAAAAATGTTTTATTTTTTTTTTTACCCCAACGAGCGAATGCAACAACAACTACTACTACAACAACTACTACAACAACAACTAATACAACAACTACTACAACAACATATAGCTCAAATAATAAAAGAAAATTTATGTAGCGCAAATGCGCATTTTAACATTTCCATTTTTTTTTTTTTGTTCATTTTCTTTTTGGACATGCTTGGAAATGCTTTTCAAATAATACACGCTGCAGAAAATGTCCATTTCCACAAGCAACAACAAAAAGAAGAAACTCTAAAAGGAGGCCCCGAAAAATTGTCGCTATTAGAAATGGCCGCAATGCTACATCTTGCCAAAAAAATCCGCTTGCACGCGCCTTCCCGGTCGAGGTCATTCTTTATGCTTTAATTTTATTTTCATGTCGCCAAATGCGCCTCAACAAAAACAAAACAACAACAAAAACAACACGAAAATTGCCTAAAATAATAAAATCCATATTTGCGGCAACAAATATTTTCCAATTTTATCGCAATCAAAAATTAACTTTGCAAAAATAATCAAAAACAACAACAACAACAAAAGAAGAAGAAGAAGGAGAAGAGAAGAAGAGTCGCCCAAATGCGCAAACGTTTTTCTTTGGCTGTATTTATGCACCAAAATGCCAAAATTTACAACATTTTGGCAACTGACGACGACGACGAGGACGACGATACACATTTTACATTGTTTAACCAATGAATTATTTGATAGAAAAAACCAACACACATGCACACACGCACACACACACATTAAAGTGGATTTTTTTCGCAGTTGATTTGGTTTTTATTTTTTTTACATTTTTTTCGTAAATTTACGCCAAATTTTTACATACAAACTTTTTGCTTTTTTTTTTCTTTGTATATGGAACATGTATGGGTATTATGGTGGGCGTTAAATTAATACAACCATGCCTACTTTTTAATGAAGTTATCCACAGTGACCATACAAACTCGGTTACCAAATTTCAGGTGCAATTTCATCAATATATTTGAATATTTTAACTTATTTTCTCAAATTGTGTGTGTTATAAGTGGGCGTGGCAGAATTTATTTGCCACATATACTTCCCGGGCGTGAGCACAGCGTCTCACAAAATTTTTAAAGGATTCGTTGTTTGGAATCGCATAAGGAAAAACAAACATACAAACATTCATTTATATTCGTTTGTTAATAAATGTTATACACTCACTTCAAAAGTGACACAACTCATAAAACGACAGTTTATCGAAAATCCATGAACTGTTCTTCAGATTATCAAATATTTTCAAGAAATGAAATGAAATGGAAAGAAATTCGGATCATTAAGAAGAAATTTTTTACAGAATATGGTTTGAGTTGAGAGACAAAATTTCACTTTTAAAATTCAGTACTAAAATTAATTTGTTTTGTTGCAATTATTTTTAAGAAATAATTTTTTACACAAAACCTATTTTCTTTAAAACGACTTAACTACAAAGAGCTGTCATTTATTTCACTTACCTCATTTTGCTTAACAGACATTATTCAATTATAATAAATAGTAAAAAAATCATTTTTATCATCAAAAGTTACACAACTAATAATCGTAAAAAATCACTTATTTCATCAAAAGTGACACAACTAATAACAAGTCTCTTTAGCATTAAATTGTACCAAACACAAAGTCAAAATAGACAAAATAGACCCTTGAAAGCCTAAAGAGACTTCAGCTTGTGGATATCGCTTATTTTTGTAAATAGTTTGGTTTTTTGAGTTGTGCCACTTTTGAGGTAGGTTTGTTCATGATATATGTGAAAATGTTTTTGTCGATTTTTACATAAAAGTTTATAACTTTACAATTTTCAAACCAATTTTAATAAAAATCCACAACAACCAAGCGGAAGATATCGCAAAAAGTTTACGACTTAGAAACTCCAAACATTTTTGTTTAGAATTGAAATAAGTTTCACGAGATATTTTCAAGCCACTACAAGAACCCTTTAAGACTACAAATAGCCGAAACTGCCCACTCTTCCAGCACTTCAATGAATTGCCAATTACCTACTTTATTTCGGCCTGGCGCCTACTCAATACCAACTCAGCTCAAATGCAAAATTGGACGAAATTGTAGTAAATTGAATTCATGGTCATTTCCAGCAATAACGCTCAAGAGCGGCATTAGAAGTGTCCACAAAAAAACACAGAAACCGAAAGAAAGAATGGAAGAAAAAAACTTGTAAAGAGTAATCCTTAAGAACGCTGTGAAGCCAGCAAAAGCTGAAGAAGAAAAAATGATGAAACAAGGAGGCAGGCAGCATCGAAAACGAAAACGAAAGCAGGACCACAATTTACCAAATTAAAATTACGGTGTGCAATTTAGTTTTCCTTTCTTTTCTCTTCTTTCGTTTCTTTCTTTCTCTTTTCCCCTGTTCCCCTTTTCCACCTTTTTGCAAAAAGTGTGGTTGTTGCCTTTTTTTTATTGGAGCGCATACTTAACCAAATCAACTCTGGCTGCCTGCCGGGCAAGCGGTCGCGCGTCTTACAACAAAGAAAAGCGAAGAACAACAAAACCAATAATAACAAAAGAAATAGAAAAAAGAAAAAAAAACAAACGCAAACGCAAACAAAAGCCAAAGAAATTCAAACGGAAATACCACAAAATGCGGTAAACCGGAAATGCCAGCCGTAGTCGTAAATGCGTGCCCGTAATATAGTACTTTCCCAAAGTGTAGTAACTATCGTACGTAAGGTAGAAGAAGTAGTATAGTAGTAGAAAAATTGCAAGCGATTAAAGACGAAAAAAAGGCGCATTTATTTGGCGTAAAAAACGTATTAAAAAAAAGCGACGTACAAATCGATCAAAATCGATTCAGCGTACAAAGGGAGTGAATTTCCGCTTCCTTTCGAACGACGACTCCTGGTCGTAACAAGGTGTGACGGTGGTACTCTATAAAAGAAAAACAGCGGGAGCTGCTAACAGTAAAATTGGATATAGTGTGGAAAAGTACGTATTTAATGGCATCTTTTTATGCGTAAATGTATGTGTACATGTATGCATGTATGTATGTATGTATGTATGTATGTATGTATGTATGTATGTATGTATGTATGTATGTATGTATGTATGTATGTATGTATGTATGAATGTATGTTTTCAGTATTACTACATAAAAGCAAGAAATAAACATTAAAATAATTGTAGTGGAAATAATGACGGAGTAGTTATGTTCGTAGTGATGTGATTTCGGTGATGTTTGTTATTGATGATGATGATGATGATGTCTCTTTGATTGAAGTTTTCTTTCGTCGGGTAGTCAAAATCAAAAAGTAACAAATTCAAATGTTGCCACTCAAATATGTTTTATAAGGATTATAAAAGATCTCATTGAACTTCAAATTAGAGATACAAAATATATGTACATATATCGATGTATCGATTAAATCCAATATCTGTATTTTAATATCGATGTTTCAAGAAACGATATAACAATGTTGGCGATTATTTTTAATCCGTTAAATCGAATTGAAATATTTAAAAAAAATATTCTAAAAACGTTAAAGTAAACGAACTTTGAGCGATACAAAACTTGCGTGATTCACAAAAGTTTGTGGGCGATAACTTTTTAACAAGAAGGTGTAATTATTTGATTTTGAATGATTAAACAATTAAATAAAAAATCGATATTTTAATATCGATAGTTTTTTGTTGTTCATTATATCAAACAATTGCTTTTTTTTATCAACATCGATGGTAGTTTTGCAGTCATACTTAAAATGCGCTCTAAAATCAAATTTAAATTTAACTGAATATTTCGATATAATTTTAAAGTTTGTATTAATGCTGCAGTAACAGTTTAGTTGTTTGTCTGCTAATCAAAAAAAATTACTGCAAAAAACTGTTAATTTACCTGTTTAGGAGATGCTTGCCATAATACTGGAATACAGTTGTATTGTACCTGTTAATAAAACTAATTTAAATTTAGTAAACGCTTCAAATGACTGCTCTAATTTTGTTTGCTATTGATTTATAGACGATTTAATTAAAAAAAGACTGAAATATGTAGTTAAATAACTAGATTCTTAGTAGTTACTCAGCAATATTTAATATTAAAGAAATAAATGAAAGAAAGAAAAATAAAAGGAAAGAAAAGAAAAGAAAAGAAAAGAAAAGAAAAGAAAAGAAAAGAAAGGGGAAAAATACTAGAAAAACAGATAAGAAAAACATAGGAAGCCTAATCTATAGAATCAATCAAGAACCGATTGAATATCAATAAAACGAAGATTCCATATCCTGAAGATGAAATATTTTTTACAATTTCTTTAATTCTTATTTGTCAAAATACGAGTAAATCATCTCTTCAGAATGATTCAAGGACAACAATTTCAAAAGTGACACTTCTCAATATTTACATTTCCATTGTCCATGCACGCTTTGCGCTCCAACCGCCCAACCGCCCGCCCGCCGCATTTAAAAAGTAATTTAACGCTTCTTTCGCCAAACATGGCGGCCAATATGTCCCGTGGCTATTTACAAGGTCAGCCTTAAACCAAAATTCCATTGCTCACATTTTTTTTTTGCTTCAGCTGCCCGACCCGATGTGCGGGTGGGTGGGTGTCTGCTGCCGCTTTAGCTATCGGCTTTGCACCGCAACAAAGCAATGAAAGAACAGTTTTTCTATCCTAGCCTCGAGGCAAGGCGTAAAATTGGCAAACACACAAATACCAGGCATAAAAATGCCACCGAGCAGAGCCAATCTACAATGCTACAAAACGCCAAAGTGGCGCGTGAGCTTTGGCGAAATACAACCCTACGCCGCCATCGCCGCCGCCATTTTCGTTTGTATTTTTTTTTTTCATAGCCACTTTGAGCGCCTTTCTTCGGAGGTTTTTTTCTTTTTTTATCTTTTTTGTTTTGCTTTTGCTCCAGCCTGCTTCTCTTCGGCTTTTACTTATTTTCCTTGCGTTATTTGCTTTTTTTTTTCAGGTCTTATCAACATTCTCAGACAAATTACTTATTTTGTGTAAAAAATTACAAAAACGTGTTGACAGTTTTTTTTTTAACTTCCACCATTTTTGTCCTGTTTCTGCTTCTTCTTCTTCGTTCGTTTATTTTTTCTAGAATACTTTTCTTTTCTTTTCATTTTTTGCCACGTTTCCGACTCCTACTACTCACTTTTACTACACTTTTGTGTTACATTTCATTTCATTTCATTTTGCTTTTGTTTGGTTTCTCTGTTTCATCACTGTTGTTGTTGTTGTTGTTATTGTTGTTCTTCGGGAATTGTTGGGTGGCGTGAGTTGGGGCGTGGACGTGCTGTACTTTGCTTGTTGGGTCTTGGGTGTGTCAAGCATGTCCTTGAGCTAGAAATTTATTGGTATTTTAAGTTATTTTGTCGTTTTGCATTTTTTAAACGATTCGCTTAGGTTTAGGTACGTAAACTGTCATTGTTGTTGTTGCTGTTGTTGTTGTTGTCGGTGAGGATGCGGGTTGCGTGAGGAGGTTTCGTTCGTACTTCTGCCACCGCTGTCACTTTATGACATTTTGCTCCAATTTGATTGTAATTCCAGTTCATAAATATTTCGTGTTTGCGACACTGATGCGATTCTGATTGTTTTCGGTAAACTTTGTGTGGAACGCGTAAACGAACGAATGTGTAAATTCCCACATGACATTTACTCGTATACATTGTATTAGACTTGGTAAATACTTTCGATTTTTTTTTACAATAAAACGAAGTCCTTTAAAACTGAATAACTTTCATCTTTTTATTACTACAAACAAAAAGAGAAAAGAACTGCAAATTAGCACAAATTGTTTTTGTTTATTGTAAGCGATGTTGTTGTAAACAATATTTTGATTTTTTTGTTGTATCTGTTTATAATAGATTAAAAGAAGAAGTGAAGTAGCCTGCTAATAGGACTTTTTTTGGATGCTAGACTCAGCATCTTTTCTTATTGCGATTTCTTCTTTAATATTTCTTTCCGAAAAGTAATTTTTACCTTTCTTTGGTAATGACTTCTAGAATGATTCTTTCGAATGACTTTCAGAATGACTCGAAGAAGGTCTACAAGAACAGAACATCTTCCTAAGGAAAGCCTTATAGAAGAAATTTTTGTATTATACAATATTATAAACTAGCTTATAATTCCCGTCGTTGCCCGGGTTTTGTTTATAATAAAATATGTTTTTATTTTATCTTATTTTCACAAATTGAAGGTATTTATTAAATGGGCGTTGCAGATTTTATATAGCCGTTTAATCGCATCTCTATATAACCCTTTATATATAGCGTATCAAGATCCTGAGCTATGGTGATGGGCGTAATTTTATCCGAACTACCTTTAAAGGTGGGCATTAAATTGATTCAACCACGTTGTCGAGATTGACTATACCAGCTCAGATACCAGATTTCTGAGAAATGTTTTCACAAAATTTTATAAATCGTGGGCGGAATATGGTATTAGGTGGGCGAGGCAGATTTCTTTCAGCCCAAAACAATCTTTTTATATAACATAGTTAGTTGTGTGTTCATAGTTTTCCGTCTTTTTATGTATAAATATGAGGTTAAGGGGTCTAAAAAAACTCTCATTCATAAAATTTATCAACAACAAATCAGTTGACAATTGAGATAAGTAACAACTTTTCAACTACAGTTATTGGACTTTAACTTGTTGCCATAAGGAAGAATGGTACGAACATAATTTTTTGCTAAAATTCAAGTTTTATGCACATTGTTGCAGCAGCAGTTGGTTTTACTGAATAATTTACTGCATTCTGCAGTTACTAAATTAAGGCGACTATAAAAACGACTGATTAAGTCAGTTAAAACAAATTGTAATTTAAATACGAATATGACTATGCAAATTTGAAAAGAAAACAATTCTAATAACTATACGAGTATGTGTATGTATGTATATGTATGTATGTACTCGTGTGTACATATACTCATACTTGTATAATTTTTTTACACAATAATAATAATAATTTCTTAAGATTTACGCGGAATGGCAATAAAATATTCCAGTCGAAGAAATGCGGCAATAATAATTACAAATACAACAATAAAGCGCGCACAGCGCACAATAGCAATAAAATTCCAAAGCAACAGCAACAACAACAACAACAAATAAATCGAGAAAATAAAATATTGCAGCTGAAGATGAAGAAGAGAAAATAATAAATAAAAATAATAATAAGTGGATAAGTAAAAAAGAAGAAGAAAAAAACACATACACCAAAATAAAAGCTAAAAAAAAGTTAGAAGAAAGAGAAATGCGAAAAAATGAAAATAAAATAAAATACGAATCATATGAAAGGCACTTAAAAGCGGTGCAGATAAAATGCGAAACGCACACAGCGACAGCAGCAACGGCGGCAGCGGCAAGTCGAGGAGCACTTATGTTGCTGCTGCTGCTGCTGCCGCCACTGTATGTTTGTGTCTGTGTGTGTGCGTGTGTGTGTGTGTGTGTTGCTGGAATTCAGAAGTAACTTCTTGTGTTTGATGCCAATTCCTTTTTTTTTTTTTTTGTTTGTTCATTTTATTGTATATTCCCCATTTTATTCCTCCAGATTTCAATTCCCATTTGCAGGTTGTTGAACTTGGGCGCCTGAACAGTAGTAGCAACAACAACAACAACAATTTCAACAACAACAAAAATCAAATGAATCTAAAAAATGGGGAGAAACAAATACATCAACAACAACAAGAACAAGCACAACAACATCAATGAAAAATTCACACAAAAAAAACAACTAGTTCTAGTCTATGTCGAAACTGAAATACACCGAAGCCGTTGAGTAACAATTTTCAGCGCTATATCTTCAGTTTTCTTCGTATATCGAAATGTCCTTGAACTTATTATTCAACTTATTATAAACTTAAAAGTAGATTATTCACTTTAGAACAAGACTTTTTAATTGAATATAAATACATAAAATATTGCCAAATATCATACATACCAGTCACGCCTACTTCTAGGCGTCATAAACTACAGTTATGATAACTTAACAGTCTCTCGTATTTCTGATGTAAAATGTAAAAAAAACAGAATCTGAAAATGGATTGTTTGGGCAACTGAGAAATGCAAGAATGAAAATGATTGAGAAAAAACACGAAGCAGATGCATCAGCCAGCAGATACGGATACAGAGATACATTTTAAAGCACATGCACAGATAAAAAAATATGTAAATGTGTGTGTGTGTGCGTAGTATCTGTGTGCCGAAGTCAGGCATTTAGCGTTATTGTTGGGTGTTGTTGTTGTTATTATTATTAAAATTTTTTTTTTGTTAATAAATGCAAACCCGGCACTACTCACGTTCATTTTTATATCAACGTTTTTTTGTTCCTGCCACGAAACTCATTTTTTTCTCTTTTTTTTTTTTTAAATCTTCAACAAATTCATGCATACATATAAATAATAAGCAACAAAAAAATTAAATTTAATGTTGATTTTTTAAGATTGCAGTTTTTATTTCGTTGGTTGTGTCGACGTATCTGCTGGATCGTGGCACGAGTTAAAGTGTGTGTCGCTTTTAATTTGGTTTTGCTGTCTGTCTGTCAGTCTGTCAGTCAGTCGCACAACGCATTAACATTATCATAATTAGAGAAACCAGAAATTCTTGATTAAATATATTTTATATACATACATACATATGTATGTACATATGTAACTTTTCAATAACAAATTTAAACATATCAAATACTTTTGATTGTATAGTCGAAAATGTTTACATATTTTTTTATATTATATATTAAAAACAAAAACATATATTATATTTTCGGTTTTACATACGTCTATCTGGTTTCCCTCATCAGCATCTCAAGTGCAACATCTGCTGATGACGTGTACGCTGCCGCGTCGCATTCTTGTTCATGCGTTGACATTGTATGAAGTTCATTTAATCAGTTCAGGCAGGCAGGCACATGGTTTTGTTTTTTTGTTGTTTTTTTTTCGAAAGAAGAAGAAGCTAAAGATAACTTTAGCAATTGTTTTTGACATATGCAGTCACTGACAGTTGTCCGCAATAAAAATTGAAAAAAATTATAATATTAATTTCAATTTTATATGCGGAAAATACTTCGAATATCTTGAAAATTCAATTTAAAATATATTGAGATACTTTTTTTTGTATGAAGTTGCAGCATGAGAAAAAAATGTAATTAATACAAAATTTAAATTTATGTGGACATTACAATCGTTGTTCGATCTTGGCCGCTTTCAGCAAACCGCTCCAATTGCCTTTGCTATGCCGCCCGTTGGCTGGTTCAAGGGTTTGTCAGGTTGCCCATAACTTGGTTAGGTCTAATAAATTTTTGGCATCAATATGAAAATGGTTTTGTATATAAGCTTATTAATTGTCTACATTTTTCTGGATACGCTCGTGGTTATTGGTTTCATTGGGAAACTTCACAATATGAAAAATCCTTAAAAGGATCTTAACTTTAATTCATAATTTATTGATATACAAACTTTGAAACTGCCAAAACTTTTGATTTTTAGAGTTTCCAAATGATAGCGATAACTACGAGCGTATCCAAATCTTAAGAGCTTCTTAATAAAATTATTTTCGAACAGTTTCCAAAATTTTATTTGCCCTTTAGTTTATGTTGAAACAAACAAAAGTATCTTTGAAGCGGTAATCAGTTTTTATTATGAAGTGATTTCTCCATAACGATTCTTATGGATACATCGATACTTAATTTCTAGCTCCTCTAATGCAGAATAAATTCAAATTTTCAGACGTTAAAAAATCGCTCAGCTGAAAAAATGTTGCCAACCAGATGGCAAATTCGTGTTAAGCGGGTAATCCAACCTGCCTGCTTCTGCGTCTGTGTTTCAAGTGACGACAAAGTCCACAACGATCAATTTTAGATTCTATTTTTTTTAATACTGGCCAAAGTTCCATTTAATCACTTCAGCTAAAAAGAGAAAATAATACACACACACACACACATACACATACAATGTTGGAAAAATTAATAAATGTTTAAATTAGAAATTTTCCATCCATTTCGAATAACGCAAAACAATTCCACGAAATTATGAATTTATTGCAAGCAATTCGAATTGTGCAAAAGTGCTAATGACGCCACAACGCTCTAGAGATTTCGTTGGAACGACTCTTTAAGTAATCGGTAATCGAATATGTTGTTTGAAAGTAACCGAACTGAAAGTAACCCTCTTTTGTAACGCTTAAGAGCTTTCTATGAGACGACTCTTTAAGTAACCGGTACTGGAATGTGTCCTTTAAAAGTAGCCGAACTGCAAGTAACCGTGCTTTGTAACGCTTTAGAGTTTTTGAGACGATTATTTAGGTAACCGGTATTTGAATGTGTCGTTTGAAAGTAACCGAACTGAAAATAACCGTGCTTTGTAACGCTCTAGAGATTTATATGGAACGACTCTTTAAGTTATCGGTAATCGAATATGTTGTTTGAAAGTAACCGAACTGAAAGTAACCCTCTTTTGTAACGCTTAAGAGCTTTCTGTGAGACGACTCTTTAAGTAACCGGTACTCGAATGTGACCGTGCTTTGTTTTCTATGAGACAATTATTTAAGTAACCGGTATTTGAATGTGTCGTTTGAAAGTAACCGAACTGAAAGTAACCGTGTTTTATAACGCTTAAAAACTTTATATGAGACGACTTTTTAAGTAACCGGTATTCGATTGTGTCGTTTGAAAGTTACCAAACTGCAAGTAACCGTGTTTTGCAACCAGTTTTTTTTTTGTTAATGCCAAAAAGGAATCGCAAAAGGTTTTAAACATTTCCCAAAACACAAAAAAATAACCGATAATCGGTATTTGCGTACACAGAATTTTTAATCAGAAATAGTTTTACATGTTTTGTGTGCTTTTCAATAAGAAAATCGTTAATTTAAATACCAGTTACCGGCTACGAATAATCTACAAAAACTAAATCAAATACTAGAAATTATATTTCAAATTATAAAAAAATTCAATTTTTACTCAGTTTTTACAAATATTTTCTGTTAATACAACAAAATTGTGTACATATTCTTGTTACTAATACGAAATTTGTCAAAACCGCTTAAGTTGACTACCAACATTTGTTGAGCGTATCTACAATGGACTCGGTTCAAGCGGTGGTATCTAACGTCAACGTTTTAACGACCGTCTACTAAAAGCGAATTTCATTTTATTTACAAATTATGCATAAAAATTACCGCAAAATGTTGCCAAAGTTAATTTGTTGCAATTTTTCACAATATTACAATAACAACAACAAATAAGAAGTATCCAAATTTTTTTTTGAATTTTTATCTTTAGCGATTATTTTTGGAAAACATTAAAACTTTTTGATATTTGGCATGAAAACGCTCAACCAAGCGTTGCCAGCGTTTATTTATTTATAAAATTTGTTCGCTTTAAGATTCGGAAATGTGTTTAAAATTGAAAATGTTCAATTGTTTCTGAAGCGGAATGACGGCCGACAAATGAGGCGTGGCGTGCCGAGGCGAGGCGGCGCATTGTACGAGTGTGTGCCTAATTAATTTCGAGTGAATTTTTCGCTCGTTTGACGTTCGATTTTTTTTCGAAATTGTTTTTAAATAATTTTTATGGTCGATTTCAATATTATCCATCTTGTTTATTTTTTTCATATTTCTTTTATTTGCAAATTTTTTAATCAATTTGTTTTTCTTTTTCGTTTTAGGTAAGCAAAATTTTTGAAAGGATGTTGTTTGCCCACTGTGGCACACTGAGCAATTGTAAGTAGAAATGACAAGTCGCTGAAGTTTTAGGAAAAATCAGGAAGTAGTTTTAAATATGCAAAATTTGCATTTTGTATTTAAAAAAACCAACTTGCTCAGGAGTACTCCTTTAAAATATAAACCACATTTTTTTTTTCATTTTTAAGTTAAAATGAAAATTCCATTGAACATTTTTAAGAATAAAGTTTAGGCCAGCGGCCAGGATCTATATTAGAATATATACTTACTACAGAGCTGCAGGGAGTACCTCAAAGTATGCAGTTGCTTCGAAGTATTCCAAAATTGGATCCTTTTACTCCGGAGTACTCTTTTAAAATATTATTTTGAAAAATAAAATCAATAAAGCAAAACTTCGGGTGCGAAAAATTCCACTTCTTCAAAATAGCTCACTCCGGATTGCTCCATAAAACAATCGCTGTTCAATCCAAATGTATGTATGTGAAACTGCAACTTTAAGAAATTAAAAGTTTTCTGTAAACTTTTTCGAAAGGAAACGCTTCACTTGCGCTTATTGAACATATTCGCCCCTCTCTCAGTTGATGTGCCACACAAATGTCACTTCTTAGTCGAATTTGTTATTGCAAAGAATGCATGTCGAATGCAGAAGAAGAAGAAAACAACAACAACAACAACAACAACAACAACAACAACAAAGAACCACAACAATTGGCAACCAATCAAAACTTGCACAATTCAATCCAATTTCCCGGCAACAAATTCGCTGACATTTGCATTTTGCGAAAGTTTTGACAACCGCAACTGAAACACTGTCTTCTCTGTCAGTCTAACTGTCTGTCTGTCTGTCTGTCTGTCTGTCTGACTGTCTGACTGTCTGTCGTCCGTATGTCCTAACTGTCAGATGCAAAATGGAATTTGACATTTGCTGCAAATTGCAAACGACACACACACTTCACGCACCACACTTTAGTTTGTATTGTGATGGTTTCTGGGGCTGGGAAGCAATCATTGACTGCAACGCTACCCTAAATGGGATGGTGGTGCAACTGAATCGCCTGCTGCGGCCAAACTAACACCACTGCCACAATCTATGCCACCTACGCACAATGGTGCGGCAAACATGCAAAACGATTTCGGTTGGAAAGTTCCCAAATACAACCACACAATGCGGTCGAGGTGAAACCAGGCGCGCCATGAAAATTTTTTCGCTGGAAAAGTTATTGGTGCAACATAATTTTAATATCACAAATATTTTTAAACCTAAACGAATCCTAAAGAGAAATTGACAAGATAAACCTCATCTTCAATAAGAGTTAAAACTTTTGTATAGCATGAAAAACTTTCGGGG
The DNA here is from genome assembly GCA_949127995.1 of Suillia variegata. Classification (NCBI taxonomy): domain Eukaryota; kingdom Metazoa; phylum Arthropoda; class Insecta; order Diptera; family Heleomyzidae; genus Suillia; species Suillia variegata. Next base: position 14,612,990 of record OX421844.1, read on the forward strand.
ACGCACATGGTTACAAAAGTATGTATGAGAAAGTTGTATCAAATACGATGAGATCGATAATTTGTATGAGAAAGTTGTATCAAATACGATGAGATCGATAATTTGTATGAGAAAGTTGTATCAAATACGATGAGATCGATAATTTGTATGAGAAAGTTGTATCAAATACGATGAGATCGATAATTTGTAAGAGAAAGTTATATCAAATACAATGAGATCGATAATTTGTATGAGAAAGTTATATCAAATACGATGAGATCGATAATTTCTGACACCAAAATATTGAAATTTTTCTAATAGTTTTCTTAAAAATCATCAACTGTGTCGTGATTTGAATTGATTGAATATATAATCTAAATTTTGATTAGGATTTTAATCAATATAAATTTTTAAAGGCGCCCTGATTTTTAAAGATACTTTCTAAAATTTTATAAAATACTTTCGTTCATTGATGAGGGATACCCTAAAGCCCTCTAAATAGTACACAACACTCTGCGTACAAACAAGACGGCAGCGTTGGTTAAGTTACTTTGGTTGCGTCTCAATTGAAATCGTTTGGTCTGCAACATGGCGTCACGTCTCGCGTGGCTTTGAGTTTCTCGTAGATTTTGTCTTTTCGTCTTCGCGACAATCTCTGCTACTGCTGCTGCCGATGCTGATGGTGATGCCCGACAAGGTCATCAAAACGTGTGCCATTAAACTTACAGCGCCACTGCGACTAATCGTCGTCGTCGTCGTCGCTATGGACGCATGGACTGGTTGGACACGCGCTTTCGCTGGTTTAGCCGTATTTTGTTTGCAATTAAATGTCAAGTTCTACTGTTGCTGTTATTTTCATAAATTTTTTTTATTAGCAGCTGGCAACAATGTCAATTGGACTTTTTTTTTGCTATTCTTTGATGATGCTCATTAAAAAGTGCTTAGGTACTTTTGGCGGGTATGATATCAATTCGTATTAATTTGAAGAGTTGTGACCGAGTTTAAGTGGATGCGACCTGCGACCTTTTTGCAAGAATTTTAGCTGATCTTTTCATACTATAATTAAGTTTTTTCTTTGATTAACTTTATATATTGGAATATTCATGAGTGACCTAAAAATATGCGGAATATTAAACTATCCTTCAACTGTTTGTTGTAAAATGTTTAGCCAGCTGCATTAGAAACCTTTGGTAATTTTACAAAAATAAATCAAATCGAAAATATTTTGTTCCAAATTGAATAAAATTTTTAAATAAGAAAACCAAGAATGAGATCAGCACTGAACCGGCTGAAGTTTATGCACCACTTCTGCACTTTCGATTGTCAACAAACAACAAAAATATTGGACAGCTGCTGAAAGTCGTTAAATCGATGGCACTATTTAGTTTAGTTCAGTTCGACTATTTCGATGAGTGCGCGAAATGTTTACGCTGCGGGCAACTGACACAAGCGAGCAGAGAATATACATACATATATATTGCATAAATATCTAAGAATGACTAGGTTGGCTGTCAGGTGAATATGCAAAAAAAAATACAAAAATTTATGAATACAAAATATTCAATTTGCATGAATTATTACCAATACTCATCTGCAATATGCTTCCGATGCACCTGTTACTTTTATCTCTTTCCAAGAAGTGCTCGAACGAAGGCTGGCTTGGATGGGAAACTAAATTTAAAAATATATTCAAGAAGCCTTGATAATCGGCAGAATCCAGTAAAACTCCGGGCGCCAAAATATCTAGAAACGTCCGTGGCAGACGGTTAAGATTAAGGGACTTAAATATTTCAAAGTATAGAAGTTTTAGTATAGTAATGAGACTCAAATGGGTTCCAAATATATTAATGATTTTTTGTTTGTTTAGGTATCTTAAATCAAATACATTTTGGCCATATGCTTCAATGGCGTAAGCACTGAAGCCCTTGATACGTACAGTCTCATATGGACCATAACTTCCAGACAAAAGAAATGAGAGTGCCCAATCAATCTTTCTATAATGTGAATTCGTTAAAGAAGTTAAGGGAATAGCGTATGAACCTATCTTCTAATTTTCCCATTTATTCCTATATCTTTTTTATATTCCGACGCCATCCTGGGTTAGCACATTGGATCATGATGACTGAGAGCTATGGTTCCATACCAGTCCACACTCAACTCATAACTCTCAAATTTAAATTAAAGTCAATGGAATGTCCCGTCGAATGATACCAAATTTGAATTTGAATGTACATTTATTTCAATATAGAAAATTTGTTTTCATTAATTCAAAAATTAAAAAATTGTTTCATGGATCTTGGAGCCGGATCTGCAATTGGTTTCTCTATATCCATTTTGAGATATGCTCCATTCTGTGTTGGAAATTGTGATAGTCAGAAAAATATCAGAAACAAATTAAGTTAAGAAAATCGAAATCAGAATTTCTTAGTTCAAACCAAATATCTTACTAATATCTCACTAAACTATCAAGTTATATCTAAAAAAAATTGTGTGTCAGTGCAGCATTTGACAAAAGGAAATAATATTGTATATAGGCTACCCGGGGCGCTATATAACCGATTATTGTTTGTTTAATTTTTTGACCACCCAACTCTAGAGGCTAGAGCATATAGGCCAAGTTGATGAAAATGTTATTATAATAAAAGATACTTTAACATTTTGAAACTTTGTGACTTTTTTGCAAGAATCATGGCAGCTTGTACCTTAAAAATTTCTAGCTTATTTTATTTATGCATTCAATATACTGCTTATATACAAAAAAAAACAAAAACAAAATACAAAAAGCAAAAACAAATAAACGATTTGTAAATGTGACTTCATAAATGCAGCACATTTTCATGCAGTGCCAAAATTAAAGCCACTTTAAAGTGGTAACCTCCTGACACACACGAGCATGAAATCAATTTCGAAAGGAAAAGAGAATGGGGAAACCCGATTTGTCGAAACAACAAGTGCAACAAAAAAAAATACTTAAAAACCGAAAAAAAAAACAACAACAAACAAACAAAAATCGCATAGTGAATGGATAAACACGAAGTGATCGAATGCAATTCGCCAAACTTAAAGAGAATAAGCACCACCACCAGCAGCAGTACCAGCACCAGCAGCAGTACCAGAGCCAGCGCCAGAGCCAAGACAACCTTAAACGACACACCCAAAAATATGTCAAAAAGTCTTGCGCGCAACTTTTGACAAAGGCAACAAAAGTGGAGGAGACTATTGGGGTTGGGTGGGGTACTTGCAAGCGGCATAAATTGAAACTGAAACTGAAATTGAAATGGAATGGAATCGTATGTCTTGGTGTGTTGTGCCGTGCCGGCGGCGGCGGCGGCCCCCAAAGACCAAACACAACAACAAGTGAACAAAATGCGCAACGGAGCGTTATTAAAATAATTTCAAATGCGCGCAAAGTGCCGCAGCGTTAAATTCTGTTTGTATGTGTAATTTTCGCTTAAAAAAAAAGGCGAAAAAAGGCGGCGCTGCTAATTAATGCTTACTAGAATTACACAAGAGCTAAAACATTTATTGGATATTTTTAATGACACTCGAGATATGCGAAGCGTTTTATTTTTAATGTAGCTGCGGAAGAACTATATTTAAAAAGTTGACGTCTAGCTGAGAGTTCTTATATTGGAAAATGCGCACTGGCCATGTGACACAACTATTGCAGGTAGCTGCAGTAATGACAGCGCTATGCTGCTAAGATAGGGAAACTTGTCAAAAGCAGTAAAAGTTACAAACATAATAAAGAAAATGTAGAGTGTGCTCTCAGTGTCATTCTTTGCAACAATTGTACTAAGCTTGTTTATACTGCAGCTACCTGTAATAGTTTTCAAATGGCGCTGGTTAAGATAAAAAAAGTATATAAAACAAAGTTTTCAGAATTGGATGGTTTTTTAATATTCATATAAATACTCTGAGTATTGAGATTGTCTTGTATTACATAAATGTCGATAGACCAAAACTAAGTTTTTTTAATTTGTTTACTTTTTATCATGGCAAAACAGTTAGAGGTACATGCAGTTCTCGTCAACTTGGCTAAACTGTCAAAAAGGCTGAGTTGTACGAGCAACTCTCTCTTAACTATTCAAAGTCATCAACATGAAAACTCAAAAATTATATTTTCCATTTACTTATATTTTATGTTTCCTCTGTTGTTTTTATTGATTTTGTTGTTATGGTTTCCTTGTCACAGTGATTTTGATAAGATCACCTAGCTTAACAAACGAGTGCTGTCATAGCTGCATATACCTGGAATAGTTGTGTCTAATAATGAAGAGATGCTCTTGTTTCTTATTTAGCTGTAAAAATTACTCATATACTCTTTTTTTTTTGAAATTGTGTGAAAAAGAACGTATGACAAAACATAAGGACAAATGAATAAAATGTATGTATGTCAATTCTTGTGAGGATTAAAAGGTTCAAACAATCAATTATAAAAAAGAAATGAAGGACATTAACAAAGCGGACAAGCCTCTACTATCCGCTGGGAATGCCATTTGAGAGCTGTTAAAAATGATTGATTCAACTTTCCAACTTTTTTTAAGAGATGTTTCCTTAAGTTCGTTTCATAATAGTTTTGATTGTCGGCATAATCGCTGGATCTAGGAGATTTTATATAGCTTATAACTGACTCTAAAAGCAACTCTTACTATATTGAAAATTATAAGAAAATCTGGTACAGCTACTTAGACGTAACCTACAAACAAACATACACGACGAACGTTTTCTTTAGTTACAACAAAACACAAATTGGAATAATAAAATTTATATAATCTGACATAATTTCAGATTTTGCGTGAAAAAAAATCTTTTATTTGTTATCAAATCTTTCAGCGGCGAAGAGTGCTTCAAACTTTTGCGTTATCTTTCTTTTGTTAGGAAAATGTTGGCGCAACCTTGTCAGCAGACGTTTTTTTTTTGTTGTAAGATTTTTCTATCTCAGCGTTGGAATTGTGCAAACAACCTAAAAATCGTTCGCTTGTCTGTCGGTCTGTCTGTCTGTCTGTTTGTGAGCTTTTCTGTCTGCTCGCATTTATAGCGTTAATAAATTCCACTTAAACTACTCCGTCTGGCGCTTTTCAATTTGTTTGCGCCCGTAATTCGTTGATGACTCACTTAAGTCTATCTGTCTGTCCGTCTGTCTGTCCGTCCGTCCGTCCGTCCGTCCGTCTGTCCATCTGTCTGACTGTGTCGCGCACACGCCCACTCCTAGCGGGACACTTTTTCGAGCGGCAGCAGCAATTAACGCTAATTATGAATTTTCATAGAATCCAAACAAAAAAAAAAAGAAATATACAAAAACAAAAACAAATGAAAAGAAAAGAAGAAGCAACGCAATTAATTTGCATTTTACCTTGCTGCCAGCATTTGCATTTTGCGTTAACGTATGAGACGAGCAAAAGAGAGAGAGCGAGAGAAAGAAACAACAACAACGAGACGCAAACTCGAGAAAGAAAATCATAATAAAATTTTGCAAACATTGCAAAATGCAAAACAGAAAACAAAACAAAGAAGAAAAAAGAACTAAAAAAAAATGAAAGAAGAAAGAAACTTAAGCTACTTAGGAACCGTCAAGTATTTGGGCAAACGTTCAAGTAGCTCCTTTTTAACTTTTTTTTAACTTTGGCTCAGCTGTTCGGGCACTGAATTTAATAGAAGCGACGTTGCCACTTTGAATTTTTTTTACCGATTTAGTTATTATTATTATGTTTGGGAAAATGCACCGCGTCCTATAGAACTATTGTACCCCCTTCAAGATAGTAGTGTTCTTACAGGCCCTATAATTCTAAAAGATTTATAGTATTTCTGTAAGTCCTATTACTGAAAAAAATTTTAGTATAGAAATCTATCTCCAGTAGTTTCAACATGTCGTCAGGTACCTGGTAGTGTCCCAAGTGCCTTTTCCGACTTTGCAATAGTGCTGGACATTCTCCCAAAATGTGTATTGGAGTTTCGGTTTCCTCCTCACAGAATCTACACAACTCATTGCAACACCTTCCAAGTTTTGCCAGGTGATAATTCAGCCTGCAGTGCCCTGTCAGAAAACCCGTTATGATTCTCATACTCTCTTTTGTTCAATTCATGCAATCATTAAATCTTTTTAGTTTGTGCGATCCTAAAAGAGTTGTTGAGTGCTCCAACCCTGGTTGATTGTCCCAGTAGGATGTTCGAAGTTGATCCTCCTCTTTCTTTAAGAGTATGGTTAGAAACTTTTTTCCCATTCCACAAAAGGGTTCGGGTCCTATAAATGGGGTAACTGCCCCTTTTTTTGCGAGTTCGTCTGCCTTCACATTTCCTTCTATTCCTACATGGCCTGGAACCCAAAGTATTTAGACCTTGTTCTGCGAACCAAGCGTATTAAGTTTCTCAAGACAATCTCTTACCAGTTTAGAGTTTACCTGATAGGATTCGAGTGCCTTGATAGCCGCTTGACTGTCAGTTAAAATCGCAATGTTCTGATTCCGGTAGTTCCGTACGAGGTTGAAATAAGCACACCTATCTATGGCGTATATTTCCGCCTGAAAGATACTGGTGCATTTGCCCATGGGTTCGAAGAATTTTATCCTTGGCCCATATACCCCCGCTCCTGCTCCTTCGTTTAGTTATACGAATTTTTTTTTTTTTTTTATTTTTTTTATAAATTCTTTTATTTATTGAATCTTCTTGGCTTAAGAACTAACAATAAGTTTTTTAAATCTTAAAACTAAACGATACATTACACATCTAAAGTAACTGTAGTTGATAAATAATTGTAAATTTCATAAAATTATTACAAATTCAGAATAAAACATAAATTGCATATATATATTTGCATAGGCTGCGAACATCGTGGTCAATGCGATACAGTGCATCATGGGACCTTAAATCATGTGAAGATTTGTAAAAATTTATATTCGTAGAAAGCCAATGCGACCTGGCGCATCATGGGGCTTTACTTGTACTTGTTGGTAGTTCTGGAGAGGGCCAATGCGACCTAGCGCATCATGGGGCCTTAAGTGAATGAGTTAACATTTTCGTAGAAAGCCAATGCGACCTAGCGCATCATAGGGCCTTAGGTGGATGAGTTACAATTTTCGGAGACGGCCAATGCGACCTAGCGCATCTTAGGGCCTTGTATAGTTAAATGCTATTTATGTACAGACCAATGCGACCTAGCGCATCATGGGGTCTTAGCATAATATACAAGTGTATACAATTGTATGGTGTATCATGTGGATGCAGATTACATGGCTGGGAGATCGTTTCTTCGGAGACGGGATGTCTGAATTGTATTTACCAATGATCGTGCCAACGGGTTGGGGTGAATTGTCAGTTTCTGCAGGTAGCTCTGCTTTATGCGCATGGCTTCATCTTTAACCATAGGCAAATTAAGATCTTTATGAATATTTTCATTTCTTAAAAACCATGGTGCTCCAGTGATCGTTCTAAGTATTTTGGACTGAGCCCTCTGTATTAGTTCGATATTAGTTTTGCTTGTGTTACACCACAGCTGGATGCCATAAGTCCATATTGGCTTTAGAATGCTACTATACAGGAGTACTTTGTATTCCAAGCTTAGTGTAGATCGATGGTTAATAAGCCAGTGCATGCTATTTGCTTTTAGTCTTAAGTGTGTCCTTTTAGCTTCAATGTGCTTCCGCCATGTTAGTCGTCTGTCTAAATGAATACCAAGGTAAGTGACTTCATTTGATTGCGGAATTATAGTATTATTAAGAGTAACTGCCGGACATGTACCCATTCTTAATGTAAATGTGACATGTTTACACTTTTGCTCATTTACTTTTATTCGCCATTTCGACAGCCACGTTTCTACAAGTTTCAAGTGTTCACCTAAGTCTCTGGATGCTTTTATTAGGCATTTATTGCTGCAAAGGATAGCAGTATCATCAGCAAATGTTGACGTAGTTAAACCAGGATTCGTTGGCATGTCTGAGGTAAACAGGACATAAAGAATGGGCCCAAGAACGCTTCCTTGAGGAACACCCGCTTCAATTACATTGTCTTTCGTTATAAATTCTTTTACCCTTACTCTGAATGTTCGATTTTTTAGGTATGATTCTAGTATCTTATGAAAGCTAGAAGGGAGCAAACACTTTAATTTGTACACAAGACCTTCATGCCATACTCTATCAAATGCCTGAGCAACATCAAGAAAAATTGCTGAGTAGTATTCTCGAATCTCAAAGGCTTTTCTTATCACATTAGTTATACGATTCACCTGTTCTATGGTTCCATGGTTTTTGCGGAAGCCAAATTGATGGGATGGTATAATGTTACGATCAATTAAATGTGTTAGTTTTGATAGTAGCAATTTCTCGAAAAGTTTGGACAGGCACGGAAGTAGACTTATAGGTCTGTATGAAGAAGGTAATGTTTTGTCTTTTCCAGGCTTTGGTATCATTATAATGAGTGATTTTTTCCACGCCATCGGAAAGTATCCAGTTCGAAAAATCGCATTAAATAGTAGTGTGATAAGCTCAACCGCTGTACTTGGTAGTTCGATAATCATTTTCGGAGTTATAAGATCATACCCAGGGCTTTTTTTTGGATTTAGGTCGTTTCTTATGATATTTTTAACCTCATCACGGTTTAGTAGTATACGAATGAGCAAAATATTTTAAAAAACTTAAATCACATTTTCATCGTTTGTTCGAATATCGACTCAGACCTTACAGAAATTTAAAAATTTCTTTCGTCGTGTCCGAGTATACTAAACCCCCTATAAAGTTAACACCCAAATTTTTACATGGAGTACTCTAAATAGTGAATTATCGACAATCTCTAAATAGTGAACAAAATTTTGAAAGCAATTTCAAGCAAAAAGCAACAACAACAAAACACAAGAAGGAATCAAAAATGAAAGGATTTGTTCCCCTATTTGTATTTTTACTGTGGATTGTTACAGAATCAGCTGTTTCCTGACATAAGTGGTTATGATTTTTGTCGAGTGCAACCCGATTGTGGTTGAAAGTGGATTTTTTTTATGTGTATTTATAAGTTTCGGAGTGCAAAAAAATTTTAGTGGGATCATGAATTCGCGGAAATTCCTTTCGTTAAAGGAAAAGTTGGAAATGGTTGAACAAATTGGCTTTTTGTATTTTGAGCAAATAAAACGAGTTACTGAGCAAACATGTTAACAACCTTGATATAGTGAACAACCTCAATACTGTGAACAGGCCTTGCAATAGTTATTTCACTATATCCAGACACGACTGTATTTTATTTTTTAAATCTGGCATCCTGGAAAACAATTTTTCACTATTGCCATTTTGCAGATATTCTGCAAAGTTATAGGACAAATATGCATAAGCAGTAGCCACTGTCCTCAATAAAATCCAAATAAATGAATTGATCCTTTCTTTTAATGTATTGCTTTGAAAATTCTCATAGATATTAAAGGATGGAATTTTTAAATACCATTTTGACATTGAATGTTGCCAGAGAATGTTGCCACTTTCATTTAATATTCATAAGGGACTTTAGACTTACTAACTCAGTAAGCAGTTCTACTACATGTGACCTTTAGATTCATGTATGAAAATTTTTAAAATGCGTTCAAAACAATTTTGAAATAACTTGGCTTAGTTTTTAAATACTTTCAGCATTTTTAAATTCAGCTCGTTGTTGTTATACAAATTTTCAACTTTACCAGACTTTCACAAACGTTTTACTTTTATTTAACTTGGATATTTTTGATGTATCTTAAATCAAATGAAATCAGATAACGTTGGCAATTAACAAATCTGTGCATTTCATGTGATTAGGCCAAGTTTTTACATCAATTTGTGTTTGCTTTAATTTCGTGTACTTGACGTTTGTTTAAAATTTGTATCGATGTTATTTATTAGTTGAATTTCGCAAAACGTGTTCTTGAAATAACACAACAAATACTTGAACTTTTTCTGTTTTTTTGTTGTTGTTAAAGAATTTCAAAAATAAAAATTCTCAGTATTGCAATTGAAAATATTTTTTTGCAAAGAATTACATTCGATAAATCCAAAAATAAAAAAGCGAAGAAAAACCCGAATTGCTGAATAATTGAGCTGGGCATTTGGGCACGTTCCGAACGATGTCTGCAGTCTGTCAAAATTGCGGTTTTTGTTGTTGTTGTTGTTTTTGTTATTATTTTGATTTTTTATTCTTTTTTTTTTTTGTTGGAATTAATATCGTTGTTGCTTTTAGAACTTGTTCTTTGTGTGTCCGTCTATCTGTCTGTCTGTCTGTCTGTATGTTCGTCTGTCTGAATATCTGTTTGTCCAGTTCGTCAAATTGAAATATTTGGGTTAGGTTCAACATACGCTGACACGATGTCAGCAACAGTCACAGGCGCTTTAAGTGAGTTCGATTGCAAATTTTCAAAATTTTCATACTTATGCATAAAAATACATACATACATATGTATGTATATACTTTTTTTAATGCCAAGCACCGCCTGCCAAAGTCAGAGCAACACGCCAACTGAATAACAACAACAACAAAACAAAGAAATTAAAAGCAAAAAGTGAATATCGCAAAAATGCAACTGACTCATTTGGGGAATTTGTGATATTTAAGCCACACAAGAATATTTCGCTTGTCTTTTTTCTTTATTGTTGTTGTTGTTGTTATTATTATTGCCAGCGTATGCCAAACAAGCCGAACGAACCGAACGGGTTACTTAGAATTTTTAGGTTAGGCAAACGAGTCGAGTCGAGTCGGTTAACCTGTTTAAGCGCAGCAGCGACGGCGACAGCGACGCTGGCAGTTAACCGCTGCCAAAACGTCAGAAATAATTCATTTTGTTAAACAAAACAAAACAAAACAAACGAATATGTGAAATATTAAAAGGTGCAACATTGTCACGCCACGCCACGCCTTTTTAAATGTCAAATTTGAACTTTCTTTGCACTCTATGCGCCCACACTTTTTTTTTTGTAATTTTCTTTTTATGCACTACTGTCTAGAAGTATCCTTTTGCATTGAAGCTGTCTTAATAATGTTTAAAATATATGTTAATAAATTTTAAAACCTAATTCGATATTAAAAAGGTTCTCGAGGGTGGTCCGACAAGTACTTAGACAACAAACAAAAAACAAACATTTTGGATGAGGAGCTCTTTATTTTTTGACATAGTTAACTTTTAGCTCGATACACTTGACCAAGCGATGCTCCAACTTCTTTAATCTGTCTTCTGAAAAATACGTTTTCTCGAGGGGTCTGCAAAGTAGGCCTCCATCGGGCGGTGAGGCTTAGTACTTATCGGACCACCCTCGTGTATTTCAATAATTTATTAATCCCAATACTTTTCACTTTATTTCTATTGGCTATTATTTAGACATCTCTAGTGCAGCACATAAGCAAGTCATTTAGACTGATTGTGATTTATTATGCACCACGCAGTTGGCAGATTGTGTTCGGCTAGAAGTTGGTACCATAGAAAAATACTCTCAATATTGCTGTCAAAATGCACAAATGTCCTAAACAACATTTCTGAAATTTTACAAGAGACGCAAAAAGCATTTAAAAAAGTGGTCAAAAGTAATGGATTTGGCTTTTTTGTATTAGCTATAAAAACTTCATTATTGGACCAACATTTTTTTTTTGAGGTGGTGTATTTTTTTTGAATAAAATTGTAGTTAGAAGTTTTGTGCATTTTGGCAGCGATATAGACATTAGGATGGGTGACCAAAGAAATGTATCAGTTTTCGGCAATTATTTCGAGAGTATTTCCGTAGTATTTGGATTGGTTTGGTTTTGGTGTTACCTGAGTATCACAACTCAAGCTCAATTTGCACTTTAGTGGCATTTTTTCCGGAGTATAGTTAATAATTTTAGGTTATTTAAAAAACAGACAAAATATTTATTCTTTTGCCAACTTGACATTTGATGATATTTCGTGGAAAAGGGGCTTAAACGCACAAGATCTTGCCTTCTGATGTCATTGGCCTCTTATAAAACATTTGACCAACATTTTCGACATTTCCTTTTAAATTTTCTATAGAACTGCCGAAGCTTCGAGATTTAATTTTCCATGAATTGGAAACTCTTAAAAAATCCATGAAATTCTTGTAAAGAATTTTCAATTTCATTCATAAACTTAAAAATTATAACGAATAAAACTTTTGGTACTTTTATAATTTAATGTTAATTTTAATCTTTTAGGTCGTTCTATAAACATTTTGACTGCTTTTTAAGACCTTTTACCACTTCTGAGACGTGTTTCGTAAGCAACACTGAAAGAAAATTGTGTTGCTCATATGACACATACATATATATATATATATATATATATATATATATATATATATATATATATATATATATATATATATATATAGATATGTAATATTTTATATATGTACCGAATCAGGATCAAAAGCTGTATTCAATTAGCCCAGTCCGTCATTATTTCGTGTTAGCACGATAACCCGAGAACTATTAGAAATATTTAGCTGAAATTGTTCACAAGGTTTATTCTTTTATTATAAATTCTGATTCGATTTTGAAGTCTGTAGGTGAAAGACCACGTCCAGTAATGCCAAAAATACTCAGTTCTTGTTAACACGATAACTTGAAAACAATTGGAAATATTGTGTTGAAATTTTCTGTAATGTTGGAGAGAAACTGATTAAATTTTTAAAATTTCAGGCTGGTCCATTTATTTATTTTTGTAAAACCTCACCTACGACTGCAATCGAAATGTCAGTTCAACACCAGAGGAGCTGCCTTGAAGACAATCATCTGTCATTGTACTGTGCACTCTCCAGACAATACAACTTAGGCTGGTCCATACTCAATAATTTTAATTTATTTTTAATGAAGTGCCTACGACTCCAAATGGTTCTTAAGATACATAAGCGGTTGAAAAGTAATATCTCAATGAAATTAGGGTGACCATTGTTAAAATTTTAATTGTTAAAATATAAATAAATTAATTAATTATGACCTCTACTTTTTGTGGTGCATTTATAATAGTCGCTAGAACCGACTGTAATCTCTTACTTGTTGTTTTTGTTGTTGTTGGTTTTTGCTTTATTTTATTTATTCAAATTTTTATAAATAAATGTGACTTTGTCAACATCTGGTAGCACCGCGCGAGGCACGTAATATGATAAATATAAGCGTAGAATGTGAATGAATTAATTTACAACAAGAACAACAACAACAATAGCAATAGCAATAACAACAGCGGCAAAAATTACAACAACAGGAGCAGCTTAAGTAAACAAACAGCGAAGCGCTGTGGGAGGATGTGACTCATGTCGCAGTTCTATTTAACAGCTGTTGTTGTATTAGTTGTTGTTGTTCTTGTTGTTGTTGTTGTTGCTGTTCTAGCTCGTTCATTCAATTTGTATCTTATTCCATGTCCAAAGTGCGTCGTCGAGCTGACATATGTATGTATGTATGTATGCATGTCGCCGCTTGCGTTACATCTTAATCTGCGCCGCCGCACGTAGATACATACTCGCACATATTTATTCTGTATCTAACACTCAGCATCTGTAAATGTGTATCCGTATCTGTGCGCTATATAGCACACATTTATGCGTTATTATTATATATATATTTTTTTTTTTTTTCATTTATTAAATAAGAACTTGAGATTCTTTTGTTTATTTTGCGCTAATTGTTGCGCAAATACAATTCAAATGCAATTAAGTCATTTCGCTTTGTTATTGTTATTTTTTTAGTTGTATTTAGATTGCTGTTGTTGTTGTTGTTGTCGCATATAGTTGTGCTACTTACATATGCATACAACATTGGCGCGTATTTATTTAACATAAATGTTAGAATCGCAAAAATCTTCTTATTAAATTGAATTTATTAGATACGGATACTTGAGATAGAAAACGATTTCTAAGGATTCTGAAAAAAAATAACAGATTTTTTGTTTTTGTATTGGATAATAGTGTTAGAATGCTGGTCAAAATAAATTTATTTTAAATTAAGGCATGTTAATTTATTTCAAAAAGAACTGTTCTTTATCTGTATCTCAAAAATTTCTTAGATTTTGTTCAAATATAGTTTTAGATCTTGTTAATCGATATATGTATGTAACAAAAACTACGGAGGTAATTGCTCGGACAGAAAGGGCATATCGTGACAATCGATGCAGATCCTTTAGATATGGTTTATATATTGTCATACCCACCACGCCTCCTAATGAGTGTGACATATGGAAAATTACTTATAAAAAATTACATCCCTTCATGGGGTATACAAATCAAAACGATAGCTTTCAGTTAACTTTTTGTTGTAATACATCAGACATTTTTTTAGAATTAAGGAAAACAAAAACAAATATAAAACCATATTAATAAATTTTTTTCTTTCATTTTCTTTTCAGGTATGTAACAGAATAAAATCCATTCGAAGAACAACAAATTTGATATGGGGTATGAAAGACAAAACAATAAAAATAAGTACAACAAAAACAACAAAATTATGTATCAATGTATATATGTATGTATGTAGGTATGTATGTAGGCATATATGTCTGTGCATTTCTCAACTCTTAATGTAGTCTTTAGCTAAGCAATTAAAGCTACACGCTGCAGTTACTCGCAGCAATTCGAAAAATTCGATAAAGCAATTCCAAGCCGCTGCAATAGCAAAATACAATAACAACGAAATACAAAAACAAAAAGTGCAAAAACCAAAAAAAAAATACAATACAATACAACAATCAAAAAACAATAACAACAACAACAATAAAATCCGCACCACACGCAGACAACACGCAACACCAAAATGCACCGCAGGAGAAAAGTGTTGCCACCTCGACACGACGCTGGCAAATAAAAGGGGGAAAAAAATAACGAAAAAGCGCAATTCAACGATTTGGCATGAAGCGCAAAGTGAAAAAAAAACCCAAGTCATTATTGAAAAAAAAATAAAAAGAAAAAGAGAAAAAAAACAGCGCTAGATACGTATGTAAGTACTTACTGCCATAGAGAAAACATTTAACGAAAAATGCAAAATGTATCTATTAGATACGTACGAATTGCGGTTAACTGCGTTTTAACTGCCATTTTCAAATATGCGCGCACGCTCGCTCGCTCGGTCGCTCGTTCGTTCGTTCGTTCGCTGCGACGAATGCAGAACACAGCAGCAGCAGCGGCGGCGGCGGCAGCAACAAAAACCGTTAGTTTTGCATGACAGCCAGCGACGACAAACGCGCTGACGACGCAAAGTGTAAGAAGAAGAAGAAGAAAAACGCTAACGCAAGGCAAATATTTAGGTCAGTAGCCAAGCGGCAAAAAAAAAAAGGAGAAAAAAACTAGCAAACACGCGTATAGAAAAAGAAGTCAAGTAGAAAATATACAATAACAACAACAGCAGCAACAACAACAACAAAGTAGTATACTGCAAGTTACGCGCAAACTAAACAACTTTCGCATTGCAAATAATGTATCTTACGGATACACAACCAGCCAGGCAGCCAGGCAGCGAGCGAGTAGTGCGTGCGTTGACGGATAAATGCGCACGCTTAATCAAGTTGTGCGACGACGGCAGCGTCAACAATTGTTGTTGTTGCTGTCGCTGTCGCTGTTGCAGAAATTTAAGTTTAAAGCCGCAAACAAAAAGGCACAAATTCGAAAGGAATGCAGCAAAAATATTGCTTAAAATGAAAATTTTTGTTAGTTGAAAGTATTTAAACCAAAATGCAACAGCAACAACAAAATTGGCGTCAAACATTTAAGTTCAAATTTGAATTTGTCTGGTGAAATCTAGTCCGAAAATTCCGAAATTGCAGTACAACAAATTTTTCATAACGCTACACATTCAAAATACTGGAGATATGTACATAAAAGCAATCTGCAAAGGATAATTTCGGTTGGGTAAAGTTATCACCAAAAAATTCCAATGTATCACACAAATTTCTGCAACTCAAAGATAAATTAGGTGAAAATGCTACAAATGAAAATGTTAGGCAGGTTCGATTATTGTGGCCACCAATTCGTCTTATAAACCAGCCTAGGCTAGAGTTGTTACTTTCGTCTGAAG
Source organism: Suillia variegata (assembly GCA_949127995.1). Lineage (NCBI taxonomy): Eukaryota > Metazoa > Arthropoda > Insecta > Diptera > Heleomyzidae > Suillia > Suillia variegata. Next base: position 14,628,959 of record OX421844.1, read on the forward strand.
GCTTAGACACTTTAGAGTCTTTTTATTTTCGAAGTGCAATCGAAGACTTTGAAGGTTCGAAGTCTTCGGAATGTTCGAAGTCTTTGAAGTTTGAAGTTTTTTGTATAACTTAGAAATCTGCGATTGAACTTCGAGGATGTTTTAAGGCTTGGGGCCGTATCTAGGTTGGCAATTGCCCCGGGCGACGCTCACTAGGGGCGACATGTGAGTGAAGTGAGGACCTCTTTTTGTTTTACTTCTTCATCTGCATTTTTAAAAAAAAAATTTCAAACCTAAATCTGATTAAAAATATTAATAATTTATTTAATAACAAAATTATCAAATTTAAGGGGCGACAATATCCAGTCTTGACCCGGGCGCCTTAATTTCTACGTACGGGCCTGCTAAGGCTTCGACGATTTCGAAACTTCGAAGCCCCTTAGAAACTTTGAAGAGCTGCAAATCACCTAGCCCTAGTCTACAGCCATAGCGATATCACTATCTCTCATTAATTAGGAAAGGATCATTGACTTCGCTTCGTGATTTTTGTCAGACACGAAAGGTTAAGTCAGGTCATTAGTGAAACGTTTTTTTTGGTTTTTAAAGTTGTAAGAAAGTTGTAAAAACTTAATGAAATGCTTGTAATTTTTTAAACAAGAAGGCAAGTTTTTTTTATTTTTAAACTGGTTGGTATACGCAATTTGAATTCCGGAAATGCTGGTCCAAATATTCTGTATAATATTAGACGTTCACAATCCTAGAGATCAGTAAAACAATCTGCATTTCTCATTTGTTTTTGTTATTATATTCTTGTCTGTTAGTTAACATGATTATTGAGCCCAAAATATATTTGTTATACGAGTATATATAAAACTTATTTTTGATTTAATAATAGAGAATCCTGTTCTATAAGAGATACTACAGAGAACTGCCTAAAAGTGCAACATGACGTATGAGCAACAAAATTACCATCTATCCATCAACCATTACCCATTCAGCTTTTATTTAAAATCAAATTCAATTGTAAAGTGCATAAAAAATGTTAAATGCATATAAATACTTAAACAACGATACCTCACATGCGAGACGAGACGAGACGAAACGAGACGACAATTAATTAAATCAAATCGTAAATTTAATGCCACACTTAAAGGTAACAACGCGTTGAAATTAATCAAAAAAAAAACGCCTTTAGAGAGCGTTGAAAAAAATGCGAAAATTAAAATAAAAACACCAACAACAACGACAACAACAATTTATCACACATAAATCAGACTTAAATGCGCAACAAATGCAGCAAGCAGGATATTTATGTAAATGCATAGATACGCTTAACTCATTTGCAACAATGTTGCCACCGAAGCTGCTGTCGCTGCTGCTGCTGCTACTGCCGGAGTTGTAAACCTTTCAAAACGGATTAAATTACCATCGCACGAGCGATAAATGGATGGATGGATGGATGCATACATATATACACTTCAATAAAAAAAAACACTCAGCGCAACGTAACGTAACTCCGTAATTACGTAAAATATCGCGCTGCACATATGTGCCAAAGCACCGGGTGCAAATATGTTTCGGCAGCGCAGTGTGCATCGCTGCTAATTAAATCGTTTTAACCTTTGAACTTCAAGTGATTTTATGCGGTTTTAATTTTTTGTTGTTTTGTTTTCATCTTTTATTTTATTTTTTACTTTTGTTTTTGTATTTGTATTTGTTGGTTTTTTGCTCCTCCCAGCGTCGGTTGCATTTATGAAAAGTTCAAAAGTGAAGTGGGGGAAAAATGTCGAAAACATTTCGAGAGTGAATAATGAAACGAAACGTTACGGTGTGACGGCATGACGATGGTGACTGAATGCAGATAACGTCATTAATCACAATCGATTAATTCATTTATTAACTGGTAATTGCATGCCAAGAGGTCGGGTCAATATGCGGCAGAATTGCTGGCATTGCCTCATATCCACAGCGGGCGTTGTTGAAGGTTTTTAGTTGTTGTTTTTTTGTTGTTGTTTTTGTTTATAAAATATCGAAATTTACTTTAAGTTTATAGCAAGCAAAAAATCTGTTTTTGTTTACATATATTCGGAGTATAATTCCAATTTAAAGCTCATTCCGCGAGACGGTTTGTTTGGGAATCCATTTTAAATTAAATAAATTTGAAAAACCTTCCGTGAGTGGAAGAGTTTAAAATTTAATTTCTGCTTTTACTGGGAATCGAACCTTGGCTTTAAATGTATGCATAGTATAGTTCGCGATAGAATAGATGTGGGTTGGCTGAGACCATAGCTCTCAGTCCTTAAGGACCATTGTGCTGTACCCAGGATAGTGTCGGAATAAGAAAAAGTAGAGATATAGGAATGAAGTGTTTGGATGGTAAAATTAGAAGATAGATGCATACGCTAATCTCCAAACTTTTTAGTTTTACGGATGAATTTAGGAAGATAGTCTGCTAAGCAAATTGAATACATTAACCCACTGAATAGAAGTACTACTAACATGTTTTTGTAATACTTTTGAAATTAAGTACAAATTTAAAGTACTAAAATTTTAGTACTAATTTAAGATCACACTTTTGAGTACTAAATTTGTGTTCCATTGTTCTATTGTTTAATTATTATTATTATTAATAAAGGCTCTCGAAGCACTGCGACCTGAAAGATCTATTGTGCAGTCTCGTTGCCCTACAAACATAATTCTAGACTATTTATAAATCTCGTAATTGTTGTGGGCTGAATTTTTACATATATATATATATATATATGTAAAAATTCATATATATATATATATATATATATATATATATATATATATATATATATATATATATATATATATATATATATATATATATATATATATATATATATATGAACCAGAATCATACTGCCCAGGTAGTCAAATCTGAGTCTTGCCATCGCTGGACAAGTGCAAAGAACATATTCAGTCGTGTCTTGCTCTTATTGCCAGAGTCGGCATGAATCAATTCTTACCACTTCTATTTTCTTCAGATGGTTATTAAGTTTACAGTGTCCTGTTAATACAAGAGTTCACTATAGAGATTTATATCTTTTCTGCTAAGGTTGAGAATAGCTTCTACCTTGACACGTGCTGGGTCAATGAGTCTTCTTGACTGCCTGCCGCATGCCTGTTTGGGCTCTCCAATCCTCGAGTAGACTTTGTGTTTCCCACACTTGTTTAAAGTTATTTATGCTACTGTTTACCCCACAGAAGGTTTCCGGACCTATGAACGGAGTTTCTGCACCTTTTTTTGTAAGAGAGTCTGACATTTCATTGCCCTCATGCCCCTATGCCCCTCTTGTCCCGGCACCCATATCAGAGTAACGGAATGCTATTGATTGCTATTCAACTCTTTTAAGTACCTAGAAAAACTCTTTTTTTTTACATTTCGTCGTTGTGCGATGAAGTCTCGCGTCGCTAAAGCATGCCAGACTGCATTTCCATTTGTTTTTTTCTTTCTTTTTTGTATTTATTATTTTTTTTTGAATTCCTCATTCTCTGCATCTGCTCGTTCTGCTCGTTCCTCGATGCCAATTTGTGGGTGCGATGAAACGCTTTAAGTGAATTAAGCGCGCGCGCGCGAATGAGTGACAATGTCCGAAGATAAACAAATTTCAATTTGTATTCGCGAGGTTGTTTTCTGTTTGTTCTTCTTCCTCTTCTGCTTTTTCTTTTTCATTTCTTTCATTTGTCACCGAAAGTCACTGACACGACCAACTCAACTCAACTCGGCTTCGCTTCACTTCACTTCATTTGTCGCTTTTGTTATTCATGTTGTTGTTGTTATTGTTGTTGTTATTGTTGTTGTCGTTTTCTTTAACTACTCCGATTGTATCTTGTATCTCTCGAAATTCGAATGCGTCGCGTGGGAAACTTTAAACTTTAGCGAAAAAGTATCTCATGACTTGTAAGAAAAGTTTGCAAATTTGCTCGGTTGACATAACGGTGACTTGTTAGATTTTCGCGCGCTTGGATTGTGCAAAGGCCAGCTACAGTAACAACAGCAACAACAACAACAAACAAAACAAAATTATTTATGATTTCTGTATAAATACCAACAAACAAATTAAATATAAAAAAATTCAACAAAGTTTTCGCATGACAATTTTGTAATTTTAACGCATTCGCATTTGTATCTTGTATCTGACAAATGCAGTTACATTGACAGCAAATTGTATCTATCTATTAGCAAAAAATTCACGAATTTATTGCCCGTTTTTTTACAGTTGACTTCAACTTATTTAAAAACTGCTTTAATAGACTTCACTTTTTTTTTCGTATCTGCAAATTGTATCTCTCGAATGCTTTGTGCAGTTTGTTTGTTTGTGTGTGTGTGTGTGTGTGTGTGTGTGTGTGTGTGTGTGTGTGTGTGTGTGTGTGTGTGTTTTCAATATCAATTTTTAAAGTTGTGCGCAGTGCAGGCGCCTTCGTTTGGTGGTAAAACCCGCTGCAAAGTGTCATTTTTAATTTAAGACTATATCAACTTGTGTTGTTTGTTTGTTGTTGTTTGTTGTTGTTGTTGCACTTTATGCTTTTCGTACTTGTATTGTTGTTGTTTGGTTTTAATTTACTGTTGCGGATATTGTCAATTTATGAACAAATAAAATAAATTTAAATCAATTCTTTGGAAGTGAATTTGTGCGATACTTTTTCAAATGAAATTTCGGTTTTATTATTTTTAATGAACATCAAAAAAACAACAACAACAACAACAAAATTGCAAGTTGTTGTCTCTAATTAGCAAAAAAAAATAAATAAATTTTAAGCAGAATAAGTGAGGTCATTAATTGTTAATGAGATATAAATACCAATAAATCGCAATTAACACGAACCTGTGAAAATTGAAACGATTTTGCATTTCTTCTCTCTTTCCTCTCGCTCTCTGCATACTTCAGCACTTTTTTGTTTGTCTTTTTTCTCACTTTTTTGTTTAAATACAAATTAAGTAAATTATTTTTTTTTAAAACAAAAAACTTTAAAATAAAATGTGAAATTGGCAAAAACTTCAACAAATAAATACAAAAAAAACTGTGCCGCGCGAGTTCAACGAACGCGCTTAGGAGCTCATCCAACAACCAAACAAACAAACAACCAAAATAAATAAATAATCACCGAATGTAAATAAATGTTCAAAATACTAAAGACAACAACAACAACAACAGCAACAAAAAAGCACAAATTAACTGCTGAAGTTGTTGAATACTTTTTAAGTTGCTAAATTGCAAAAATTACAAAAAATTACAACAAAAAAAATTTTATATTTAGATACAACAAATATTTAGATACAACTTGTAGATACTGGAAAAAAGAAATACCTTGAAGTCGGTGAAAGATACAAACGAACAGTAAATAAAACTGTGCAAAAATTCGCTAATTTCGAAAGTGCAGAATACTTCCGCTGTAAGTGGAAACTTTTTCTCTTTGCTGATAAGCGTTTTTTTGGTGTATTTGTTTTGTATACCTTGCGCCACGCGCTGGCACGTACCGAAGGGTATATTGAGTTTGGGGGGCGTGGTAGATATGACAACATCAATATATTGTATATAGAAATGATCAGCATCGAATTCTGAGTCAATTTAAAGATGTCTGTCAGTCTAACTGTCTCATCGATCACAGCCGTAGTTTAAGAGATATCAAACTGATATGTGAGATCTTATTCTCAAGCAGAGATAAAGTTTTAAGATGGGCAACGGACGGAGAGCAACTACTAACCCCTCCGATACCAACCACCTCCTTTTCTTGCGGAAGAAAGAAATTTATTAAAATAGTTCCGGTTCCGGCAGATATTCAGTTGAAATTTGCATTTATCCGACAAGAACCTCGCTCACTTGTAATAGAGACATAGCGCATATGTTTGTATGTATGTATGTATGTATGTATGTATGTATGTATGTATGTATGTATGTATGTATGTATGTACGAGTATGTGCCACAAAAAATCAAATTTTTTATTTTTTTTGTAATTCTTGTTCTTTGTTAACAAAGTAAATAAGCAAAATTTGTATTTGTAACAAGCGAATGCCCGGCATGCCTTGCAGTGCCACTAAAAAAAGAAAATGTAAGCGGAACTTCCCGGTACTCACCGTTGTAACGATTCTGAGTTACGGCGGTAAAATTATCGGCAGTTACCATACAAACTCGGAAACAAAATCTAAAATTTTTAAGAGCAATATTAGCAATGTCATCAGCATATTTTCACTTAATTAAACAAATTGTGGGCGTACTAAGTGGGCGTGGCAGATTTTGTATATCCTGTTATTCTTTCCGGTGCATCCCGTTACATGTTTTCTACATAGCGCCTCAAGTTCCTGAGCAATGGTGGAAATCGCAAAATTGATCCATCCTTTTTATGAAAGTGGGCATTAAATTGATCCAACCACGCCCCATTTTTTGGTGAAATTGTCGACAGTGCTTATAAAAACTCTGATACCGAACTTCAGATTTATTAGCGAAATAATGGAATTTTTTACTTAGATTTAAAAATTGTGGGCGTGAGCAACTCCCCAAAAATTTAATTTTTATATATGTATATAGATTGTAAAATTGTAAAGCCATGAATAAAGTACAACAACAAAATTCATTATTATTAGAAAAAAAATATTTATAAGCAAACATTTGTTAAAACTTCAGAGCAATATTTGAAATTCATTCAGTCTTACATACATACATACATACATACATACATACATACATACATACATACATACATACATACATACATACATACATACATACATACATACATACATACATACATACATACATACATACATACATACATACATACATACATACATACATACATACATACATAGAGAAATGTCATGTGCTTTTTGCTCTATTTTTGTATTTATTGCACATTTCCCTCTAAAAAAAACCTCAAAACATTTTTCAATTTATTTACTTGTGTATGCATAAAAAACCGTACATACGCGAAATTCATGTGTTTTTTTCATACGTACGTACATATGTATGTATGTTTGTACGATCGCTGAGAATGTCATTAAACCGAAATTAACATTAAAATTGACAGGCGGTGGAAAAGCTGTCAGTTGGTTCGCTTGTTGTCAAATCCGTAAGCATAGTCGCGCTATGACAGCTGCTTTTTCTACGTTTGTTGTTTATGAGTGTTTTGTTGTTGTTGGTGTAGTTGTTGTTGTTGCGTTTTCTGTTGCTGTTGCTGCCATTTGTGGTATTGTATATAACCATAATCGTTTATTGACAGTTGCAAATTAAAATTGTGAACTTCAAAACTAAACACAATCAAAAAAGACCGACAAAACGCGCCACAACAACAACATGAACAACAACAAAAACACCTCGCATTTGTAGTTGTAGTTGCTACACAGTGTGTTGTTGTCTTTTTTTGTTTTTTTTTGGTTTGATACGAATTTGAATTTCGATTTGAATTGCAAATGCCGAAGTTTAGTTGTCAAGTGTCATTAACAATTCGCATTTGAAATCTTTGGCGCCAGTGTTCTTTTATTTATTTATTTATCTCTCTTCTTCTTCTTCTTCTTCTTCTTCTTTGTTTTTTTGGTTTTCTGTAGATAAATGGTTAATAGTTTTTGTCATAGTATTAACATTTAAAAGTGGCTCGATATAACAATTTTTAGGTTCTTTTTGCTTTTTGGATATTGAATAACTTTGAGAACACTTTAAATACTATTTTCTGTATTATTTGAGTACTATTAAATAGCTAAAAATTAGTACAGTTGAATACTTCGATTTTACTTATGTATGTATGCACATGTATTTATTTGTAAAATCTTCTAGAACTTAATTTTACGATAATTACAAGGATAATTTTTAGCACTTCAAGTTCAATTCAACAATTTTCATATAAATATGACATGATAAAGTGTAGTTTTAACACGTCTGTCCTGTTATAACAGTTTTAAAATTTTAAAAACGATTCGTAAAAAAAAACGCTTTTACGATAAATAAATGAATTAGTTCGGAATTGAATCGTTAAAGTGGTTCCTTTACGAGGGTTTGTCAAGCTGTTGTATAAGTCCTGTGCCTCAAGGTTATTTATTTTTTCAACATTTTGAAACTGATTTTACATGACAGACGTGTTAATATCGCAAAATTTGTCGGGAGGTTGACACAAACATGTTGAAAGGTGCAGTGCGTCAGTTAGGGCAGAGCACTAAAACCACGTTCCTTGAATTGTACAAGTATAATTAGTTTGGGCACACGAACTATTAAAAACCATTTAACTATATTTTACAAAGAATATTCAATGAAAGATGATTCGATAACATTGTAAGAATCAGATTGTAAGAAATGATTATTTATTCCAAGACTTATTATCAGAGAGTCACGCTATATAAGGTGTTGGCCACAAGGCCGCACTTACAATGAATCAATGCCACAAGACAGTTTGCTGTTCAAAGCTAGAATTGATTTTATTTCTGACGCGAGATCCTTTTTATATAAAATTTTATGCTATTGCTTTCATATTCTAACATTTGTATATAATTTCTTAATATCTAATGTACCTTTTATGTTTATCATATACTCGAAAATGCAATTTGGTGTTTTGAGTGACCAATTGCTTAGGTCACCCAATGCACTCGATAATGTTGCATATGTAAACCGATAACCTTTGCTTATTGGTTGACATGTTGCTAAGTAAATAAAGTAAATAGAGCATACGCTACGCTAGGTATACCACAACATTTCAGCTTATTCCCTTCTGGTTAAGTTATCATTTTTAATTTCCAAATAAAAAAGTAAATAACTTTTCTGTTAAATATTTAAGACATTTACATTTCTCAATGTTAAAATAACATGAATGTGTCAAATTTCATCTTTTGCAACTCAATGAAGTAATTAAGAACGCCAATGATAGACTTAACACGAATATTCGCGATGAAAAATATTAATATGAAATTGTGTTGATTTCCTCTCAATTTTACATGAATTTTTCAAGTGTGTACAACATTTTTGTACTAAAAATGTTTGCAAAATGTCTCTGTACTAAAAAGTAGTAAACACAAGTGAACACATGAAATTTATGTTTAAAAAATTAGTCATTAAAAAGTAATCATCAAAATTTATTGTTGTTTAATTACTAAAAATAAATAATTTTATAATTCAAATACATGAATTGACTTTAGTTAGTTTACAATTGTCGCTAGTTAAATAGTACTAAAAACATAATAAAATTTTTCAACATACAAAATAATTTAAATTTATCGCCATAAAAAATTTATCTACTTAGTTAAAGATACAAAAATGAGTTAAACTATTAAACTGCCATAACGTTGCCAGAGAATTGCAATTTGTTGATTCATCTTAATTTAAACTTTTGTCTAGCTGCAATCTATAAATAAAAATGATGTTCTGAAAAATGAGGTTACTCATACGTCCAGAAGTCCCATGGAAGAAATGACTTGACCATTAAACTTTTACGTTTTTCAAATCTTTTTTCTAACCGATTCTGAAAGCATAAAACTAAAATTTGCATATACGAAACGAACGAAAGACAACAACAACAATAACAAATATAAACCGGTATGAAAAAAGCAAACCGAAATGAAAACCCTAAATTAAAAATTATAATTGCGCAATCGCTTTGCAAAGGCGATAAATCAAAAAAGTCGCGCAGCTAGACGAAAAAAAAACAAAACGCTGCACAGAATTGTGCGCGTGAAAACAAAAGTAATTAATTTTCTATGAGAAATGTGGCAACACATTTTAGCCAAAGTCGTCGGCGCGCGGCTGAGCACGTTTACAAGGACACAAGCCAACAACGAACGACAGACGCGCCGCCAACAGACACAGTCGCTGCTGTCGCTGCTGCTGCTGCGGTTGCATAATTAATTTAACGCTGCGCGCCACAAATTTTTAAAGACAACAATAAAAATGGCACAAAAACTAATTTCAATAAAATCAACAACAACAACAACAAAAATTATGCAAACCAAAAACACAAAACAACAAAAAAAAAACAATTGCAAATAAAAGTTGCAAATAAAAAATTCTAATAAAATTTACACATGCGGAACAACAGCTTAACAGACATTTGCAATTAGGTGGCAACCACCAACGCTTGCAAATGATGAACGCATTTCTAAAACTTCAGTTTGGACTGATTCAGTGTGCCTGGCTGCCTGTCGTTCGGTTCATCCGCTGGATTTATGACACTCGCAAATCGCATCGAAATGAAACGCGCATAACTTCCGAAGATTTGTGATTTATATCGCAGTGTGTGAGATTATTTAGCGGCGTGTGGGATTTTGCCTGATCCCATATGATATATCATACGATTTTTAGCTATTTATCACGGGGCGTCGTTCGGTTTTCCAGTTCCTCGATACAATTTTCACTTTGCGAGTATGTGTATGCGGCTCGAGGACAAGTTTAACATTAGCTGCTCCATTCTTGCATTATAATGCCACCTTAGAACGGAATCATAATTGCAAGAAAGACAATTCCAAATACAAGATTGTAGTTGTAAAAATAAGTCCATGCTCCAAATCGTAGGTTAGATACAAGAACAAGATACATAAAATCAATTTTCAAGTTCTTGTCTAAGTTTTTATAAAGTTCCCAAATTTTCCGACAGTTGAAAACAAATCAATGAGAATTTACTCTGCTTCAAATGGGAATTAAACCTGAGTTCCAAGCACACCGTATAAGCTCAGTAGTCTAATACACTTAACCTACTGAGCTACTATACTCGTACATAGCTACTCATGTTTATCTAACAATTTGCAAGATTTCAGCGATCTGTCTTGTTGTTTTCATTTACATAAGGAATTTCCAACTAACAACCTTGACAATAATTTTCGCAAGAATCAATAAGAAAAACAATGTTAAATTAACATTACATTTTGCATAAAAATTTCGATTGTATTCTTACAAGCATAAACAAAGTTAAAAGCTGAACTGCCTAGTAAAATGTTACACAAATCTTAATGTTAACATGAAAATGTCAATTAACATTAAAGCATATCAATTTAATGTTAAACTCATGTGATTTGTTTGTACTTTTTAAGAACGCTTCACATATTTTAAACACCACACACACTGGAAAAACAACAACAACAGTGCTGAAAACAACTATAACAACACAACGCCCAACTCCTCCACTCGCTGTTAACCCAACTTTACCGGCTGTTGTTGTATTTTGTTAACAGTTAGGCAGCAGCGCAATTATCTATTTTTTTTTTCGTGTGTTTGTTTAAATATGTATTTGGTACGATTTTCGACCTGTCATTTGTAAGTGTGTGTGTGTGTGTATATGATTATGTGTGCGCTAAAATAAATTTGGGTCAAGCTCATGCCATGCCATGGCGCGCGCGTCTGACATGTGCGCGCTTCTCTCTGTAAAGGCGTCGTTTATGTGGGCGGGCGCGAGGAGAGGAGGTGCGTTTAGGAATCGCTGAAACTGTGAGTTGGACCCGCATTCTCGTCACTTTATCATCATCTTGGCTAATGGTTACTTGTGTCTCTGTTTGTTTGGTTGTCTTTTTGTATTTTTTTATATTTTTGTCTGTACGTGGTGCGGTCCCGACAAAAGGCTTAAGCCACACACACACACACAAACAAACAACAACCAACAACAAAAAAAACGAGAGTTAATTAATCAGACTTAAACGTAATTTGGCCCACACGGGCTCAAGTGTTTTGCTAAAATGACTTTTTGTTTTGTTTTTGTAATACTTTTGCATTTGGTTTGGTCGTATTTGTTGTTGTTTTTTTTTCTTTACGATCTTAAATATCCAAATGAGTAATTCATCATTTTCACACTGCTTTTTAGTCATTTTCTTTATTTAAAAAATGCAAAAAGTAGGTGGTAAAAACCCAAAGTGCCATAAATTACTTCTTCAATGTGTGTAAATTACTTCCACTGTGTTAGTTTTAATAAATAGGTGTGAATTTTGACTGATTTTTATTATTTTTTTTACATAGTATACAGCAAAAAAGAAATTCACCACATTTGAGACAAAAAAAGGAGATAAATGTTGGATCAAATCATGGTTGAATATTAAGTTTAGAAAATGAGAGCGCAAATTGAGCGAACTCACCTCGATTTTTGCCTTATTTTTCTGTCTTATTTTGACGTTTATTTTTTCGATTTTTGACAACAAACTATGTTGTTTTTATTTACTTAATAATATTGCAGCCACCATTGAAACTACTCAAAAATTTAATTTTCAAAGAGAGAAACAATATCGCGGTGAAGAGGGAAATTTTTCTACTCTCCTCACCATATATTTATAACACCATGGAACAAAAAATATTAAAAAATACATTTTTATCAACATTTACATCAATTGAAAGCTCTTCAACCAAAAACCGATAAATCAAATTTTGTACTAAAAATATTTTTTGATGTATAAACTACTGGGAGTTGGAATTATTTCGTAGCGTTCTACAAAAGATGGTGTAGATATTTCAGTACTTCGTGTATACCTACAGACATATCTTTATTATGAAGTCATTAGGTGTACTCGCCATTAAACCTGTAAAATCGTATTGGGAAACGCTAAAATGCGATATCTACCTTACCCGCCTTACTCTCCAGATATTGCTTCGTCGGATTACCAAATGAGCAATGGCTCATGGTCTGACTGAGCAGACGTTTGCTTCCTATGAAGACTGTCAAAAAATGGGTTAATTCGTGGACTTCATTAAAAGTCGAGCAGTTTTTTCGGCGCAGAATTCGCCTCTTGCCAGAATAGCGATGGGAAATATTTTCAATGAAGAATTTTAATGATAACATGTGGGCAGTCTTGACCTGATGCCATACTCAGTAATCAAAAACAGTTTCTATTAAACTTTCAAAACGGATAAATTACTGGTAAACTTATCTGATCCAGTAAATTTTTTAAAATGTCAATAAAAAAAATACTGTTAAATAACATTCCGTTTTGCATTTTTTTTAAATTTTCAATTGTATCCTATTAAGCAAATAAATAGTTCAAAACTAATCTGCTTTAAGAAATGTTAACCAAATGTTAAGTTAATTTACATTGAAAAATTTAAATATATAAATTTGATGTTAATCTTACGCGATTTTTTTTTAATTTGCCAATTCCTTTGGAAAACTTAAAAAATTTGCATTGGCGAAAATTTTTTTAAAGAAAAAGTCCTTGTATATATGGGCGAGTGTACAAATAATTTAACAAACTCAATATACCCAAAGGTCCGTGCGTGCGCATTTTGTAGTGTATGCAAATTCAAAAGGATACGAAGTATATCTGACTTGAAAAAATACTTGGCCACCTTAGCTTGGCCAAGAATCCCAGCAGCAGAAAACTAAATAAAAAAAGAGAATCGCAATAACTACACACGCGTTTGTGTTAGTGTTGACAGTTGTAGGCGGTTGTTGTAGCGTCTGTTGGATTGTGTCTGTTGTCTGGTGGGCGTGCGTAGCACTTTACACCGTTCAGCGCCACTGCACCAGCAGTTGCCAGACTGTAGGCGTGTTTGTTTGTGTGTGTGTATGTTTGCAACATTCTGACGTTATTTGCAATTCCCGTGTGTATCGTTACTACCTTTAACCCTCAACCTGCCCCAACCCCAGATCAACCATAGATACTAACCAAACTACGTCACTGCGACAACAACAGCGGCAGCGTTCAACGTCTTCATTATGTGTTCTTACCAACGACGGCGGTGACGGCCGTCGTCTGCGGCAAGTCAAGTTGACGCATTCAAGTCACAAATTATAATGACGCGTCTGTGTGTGGATGTGTCTGTTTTAATAAGTCTGTATGCGTACAGCGTAAGTCGGAAAATTGATGAAAAACTACAGGAATTACAATTAATGCCCAGGGGATGTGAAGGCGACGAAGATGAAGAAGAAGCTGAAGCAAAAGTAGAAAACCGAAAAAAAGTGGACAAATACTAAAAATAGACGAAGTAATCAGCTAACTTGTCGCACAGCGGGGGCGTTTAATGTGCACACACAAGCTGAAAAAGTGGGTGGAGGGCGCTTTCGGTCTGTTGGTTTTAGCATAGAGGTCAGGACGAGAGTTAGTCTTCATTTAATGTTTATTATTAAATACTTAATAGGATTATGTACGTATGTATGTACGTAAAGTGGCGGAGGAAGTTGCTCGGTTGTGATTGACGTACATAAATGTTAATTTAGATTGAGGCAGGAATGTCCTTGGGTACAAAATGTGTTTGTGTGTCCCCAGTCAATTATGCGAGTATTTAAAAGTATTTAAGTTTATTGCAAGCAATAGTAGAAACATTAAACTTTAATTGTACAAAAGTATTTACAAAATGGCGCTTATATATCAAATACTTTGCCTACAGTTTCAATTACTGCTTAATTGTGTTTGTGGCAACTACTTTTTTAATTATCCGACATTGCTCGGGTTTTGCTTTCAACAGAAATATTTGTTAGAAAAGAAGTTAGCGAAATTTTCCTTTACTCTCTGAGTTACGGCAGTAGGCGTTAAATTATCGACAGTGATCCTACAACACGAATTTGTTCACTTTATTTCTTAAACTGTGGGCGTGGCAAATTTTGTGTAACCATTTATTTCTCACAGAGCATCCCTACATATATTTCGTTTATAGTGCATCAAGTTCCTGAGCTCTGTTGGTAGGCGTAAAATTGATTCAACCTTTTTTTCAAAAGTGGGCGTTAAATTGATTCATCCACGTGCATTTTTTGGTGAAGTTATCTACAGTGACTGTACAAACTGAAATACCAATATTTTTAGGAGCAATATCATTTATATAATCGAATACTTTCACATAATTTCACCAATTGTAATAAGTGGGCGTGGCAGATTTTGTTTAGATTAATATTCTTTCCGGTACATACTATGTATATAATTCCTATCATCAAGTTCCTGAGCTATCATTCTAAAAGAGGTCGTTAAATTAATCCAACCACGCCTATTTTATTTAAAATACCAAATTAAAAATTGGTTTAATGACAGGAAAAAATGAAACATAAAACCGAAACTTGGGGTTATTTGCCTTCCGATCTTCTCATATCGTCCTTTCCTTGATTGGACTGCAGATGTCGCTTCTTAATTTGCAAATTTTGTATAAGTTTGTTTTTGCGAAATTTTTAGCAAGCGGAACTTTCCGGTACTCACCGTTGTAACGATTCTGAGTTACGGCGGTAAAATTATGGGCAGTTACCATACAAACTCAGAAACAAAATCTCAAATTTTTAGGAGGAATATTAGCAATGTCAGCGTATATTTTAACTTAGTTTTACAAATTGTGGGCGTAATATGTGGGCGTGGCAAAATTTTCTTTTCCCTAAACCTAAGTTGGCGTGAGCACAGCAACTCCCCAAAATTTCATCACAATCGGATGAATGGTTTAGACGCCCATTTGTACAAAGAAAGATAGAAAGAAAGAAAGAAAGAAAGAAAGAAAGAAAGAAAGAAAGAAAGAAAAAAAAAAGAAAGAAAGAAAGAAAGAAAGAAAGAAAGAAAGAAGAATTCATTTATATATATAACATAATTAGAGCAAAAATTTATTCTAATTGTTGATATGTTTGTTTCAATTAAATTTCATAAATTGATTGCATACATACTTGTATCTTAAAAATACATATTTAATTTTTAGATGCAACCGAATGTTTTCCAATATCCAATAGACAGTTTAAATTGTATACTTATGCATATTCCATTACATTGTTACATTACTTCAGCATGAACGCAAACATTTACTACTTACCCCCTTATAATAAAGGGGATTTCCTCCCCTCAAAGGTTGTTAAACTTTCTGTCAAACTTTCTCACTTAAGATGGAATCTGTTTGCTCACTCTACACACACAATAATCCCATACAGCAGCATTATTATTAAATTTTCTTATAGCACCCAGTCCATGGAAAAAGCAAAGATTTAAAGGATAATTTGGCTTCATTAAACTGTCGTCATGGCTGTCATTCCTGTCAGTTGTGTGTGGTCATTTGCTGTCAAACCGTTTTAACGCCTCATAAGTGCTAATTTCGCATTCTGCGTAAGCGTTCATGATTTTTGAAAACGAAAATGAAAAAAAAAAAAGAAAAGCAAAGCAAAGCGTCCGTTTCAAGTGCCACCAGAGACAAGTCCATGTTTATGTACGAGTTTATGCCACCGCCTTAAACTCTGGTGGACTTCATAAGATTGTGGTTAGTGTCATTGTAGTTGTTGTTATTGTTGTTGTTGTTGTTGTTGTTGTTGTTAATGTGGTGCTGTCGTCTCGCATTGCTGCGCCTATTTAGGCACCGCTGACTGTCACTCTTCCTTGTACAAAACAATAATTATTGTAATTATTTTGGCGGCGGTTTTCATAGTATTATAATTTTTTTTTTTTTTTGATTTTCTTAAATTTGGCAACGTCGCTTCGAGCAATGCGCGGCGCGCGACGTTGTCAAATTCAGTTCGTTGAAATTATTTCGATTTATAAACTTTTGCTTAGCCGATTTTTATTTATTTATCAGCAGCAACATCGCTTGCAAGTAATCGCAGAAACGTGATGTTATTTTCGTTAAAAAAAAACACAACAACAACAACAACAACGAATTTTGCTCTTCGTTTTTTTGCTTGTGCAAAATTTAACGCTTAGTGAAATAATATAATAAAAAATCGCAAATTTTAAGCTTTCAGGAAGCAGCACATGGGCGAACATGCGAATGTGCAAAAAACAAAAAAAAAAGCTAACACAGGGTGTTTGTCTTTTGCCGAAATTTATGGCGTTTAGTTGTTGGTTTTTTTTTCTCACTATACTGACGCTGTCATCTTAGGGTACGCGCAACTGTCATGCCACAACAGTCGTTGCGTTGAGTTACACACCGTACTTAAGCCTTCGGCGGTCTGTCTGTCTGTCTGTCCGTCTGTCAGTCAGTGCTCGTAGAAAATATTGTATTTGCTTTTATTGTTGTTGTGTTTGTAAGATTTTTATCTTGTTGTTAATTTTTAGTTTTTTTTTTGAGACTGCTCAACATAAATTGAGTGCACAATCAAGGTCGATCCGTGGCGCGTGCAGTTTCAATAACAGTTAAGTTGCGAGCAAACTATTTTCATTTCTGCTGAACTACGATTTTTTTGTAGTAACCCTAAAAATTGTACTGAAAATCGATTATTAAATCTAAATAAAAACTTTAAAATAAAATCGAACTCCCAATGTAATAATTTTAACTAACTATTGCAGTAGTTTTTTACCCCGTCAACTATTACTGAGTTGTGCTTACAACTTAATCACTGCTTTTTGCGGTTATTTTCATTTAATCTATAGAAAATCAACTGAGAAAGTCAGTTAAATAAAATCAGAATTACTGTAGACATACAAAGTAACTACAGGAATTTTATAAAATACACGCAACTATCAATAAAATCAACTGTCACTAAAACTGGCTCATTAACTGCCAGCAAAGACTGCCTGCCTGCCTGTCTGATCCGCTAAAGAACTCCCAAACAATGCTACAAATGTCGCTTTAATTTCTTTCACCCTTAAAGGCACGCTGAACCTTTTTGCCGACGCGTTTGCAAAACGTTTGTCAACAACGATTTTTGCACCTTGGCGTTTCGTTTTAACTACGACGACGCGTCTTGTTAAATTGTTCACGCGAAAGTGAGTAAAAACGGTAAAGCAATCGAAAAAAATAAAGGAAGAGGCCAAGAGCGTATGTCGTTGAGGGGACGTGCCGTGCCGTTGTCGTTGTGCTTGGTTAGGACTCCGAGCAGTAAAAGCGGCCTAAAGGCTGTTACGGGCTCGACTAATTCGCTTCGTTGACTTGTGTTGGCATTTTTACTTTTGCTCCGAGGCAATTTTTTTTTAATTCGTTTTTTGTTGTTGTTCTTGTTGTAATGCCAATAAGGCTTAATTTGTTGTGAGTTTCCTGTTGCCGCTGATATAATACTTTCAGCTTTCTTTGTCCCTCTGCTGCTGACGTGTCGGTGTTGGTATTTTGTTTTGTTTTTATAATTTCGATTTTAATATGCGTGACTTGGCATGGAACTGCCCACCGGAGCGAGCGAACTGCAACAAACGGGAGAGGTGTTATTTTAGTTGTTGTTGTTGTTGTTGTTGTTTGTAAATTGTGTGCGCGCGCGCTTTAATGCCCCGCCATCGACGCTGCCGTGCCGTGCCGTCGCTTACACTAGATTGCATTTAATTTCCATGTGGTTCATGGAGCAACTAAAACCACTATTGCTGGCGGTAGTGAAAATACTGGCAACCGAACACTGTGTGCGTGTGTGTTGTGTGTGTGGTATGTGGTGTGTGGGAGAGGGGAGGTTGGGGTGGAATGTGACATTAAAGTTACACGGTCACGCGCGTCGCAACTGCAATTAAATGTGGAAATTAGTTGCGGGTGGCTTTTCTTGTTTTGTTTTTCTTCCGCGTAAGTGTGCGTGTAATTGTTATTGTAATTGCCGTTGTTGTTGTTGTTGTTGTTATTATTTGTTTAACCACTTCGGTTGTCGTTCATTCCGATGTTGACATTTGGTCACACAGCTATAGCCAGGATTAGTGCAAATGAAAATCAACGTAATTAACGTGAAAATCATCAATTTTACAGCTGCGCATGTCAACAATTCTCGGCGTTTTATTTGGTTTATTGAACTAAAATTGTTAAAATTAAATTAAGAAAATTGTTCTGCAGGTGTCGCTTCTTTCATTCGACTGTCTTCAGTGATTCTTGTGCTTTGAAACTTGGGAGTTTCCTTTGAATTCTCGCTTGTTTCTAAACCGAAGAAGCTAATTGAAGGATATGAAATCAAAAAGCTTTACCAAGCAAAAGAACGCTGATGAGGAATAGCAGCGTATTCCGAGACAACGCTGTCCGGTCTGCTAAATTGGTCGATATTTTTGTTGTTGTTTTCAAAATTATAGGACAGATCTGCCCATTCTCATATAAATTATTTATTATTTTAAATTTAGGAAAAGTAGATTTAAATGCTTTTGCTGCGGTGTCTAAAATATACGTTTCACAAAAGGCGACTTTGTTATTAAACTTTTAATTAAAATTGTTTGCGCTTATAAAATTAAATATTGTGTAATTTAATTTAATAACTGCAATTAATTTCGCTGTTATTTCACGTGTAAATTACAGCTTTGTAAATTTTATTTTTTTATTTTTCAAATTTTGAATATTTGATTATAATTCTCGCACGAAATAAAAAAAACTTTTTACGATTAAATCGACTTAACTTAGCAAACCTGAACATAATCAAATGATTTCAATGAGTTTTCACATGACCAGTCTAACCTGGTCGGAATTAAATTTAAATCGTACTAAAACACGTTTTAGACTAAATCGACAGGAAACTAGGTAAACTATCGGGAATCTTACAGGGCACTGCCTCATCGGAAAGCACGCTGGAAGACTTGGAACGCCCTTTTACAATTACTGTAGATGTTGTCAAGATCCGGAAGAAGGAGAAACAGTATCACACCTCCTGTGCGAATGCAAAGCACTGTACAAGAGGAGATTCACTGCATTCGGATAAATTTCTTTTGACAGCAATTCAGACATTGTAAGAATCAGGATCTCTAAGACTTTATCGTTTATTAATCGTTTATTATTCTCAGAGTGATTTGAAGAGGACGCACTGGAGCATGGATCAGTTCGCTTTGATATCACAACGCGCCTTAAATAGACCTAAGTGTGTCTTCGGAACAGCCTTTACACCGGCCCTACCCTACCCTACCCTACCCTACCCTACCCTAACCTAACCTAAAACTCTACATTCAAAAACCAAAAAAAAAAAACACATACTCAGAATTATAAAAAAAACCTTCTGGAAATTTTTTGGAACCACAAAATTTCGATTCTTTTAGAAAACTGAAAAAATTACCATTGACAGAAATCGTTTGTAAATGGATTATTCTAACAACTCATAAGATTCTAATAGATTTATCCAAGTCATGTTCACCAATATGTGAGCTTATCAAAAATGATATTACTAACTGTGTAGCTATACTATCTGTAAGCGTATTCGCGAAGTTGTTACCTTAAATTTTGTATTACGCTTTAATTATTTTTGCCTTTAAATGAATTCCATACAACCATTTAAGCATTTGCAATCTATTTAATTTAATCAATCCGGTTAATCCAGTCTATCTAGTCCATCGAGTCCATTCAATTGATCTAGTCCATCCATTCTACTCAGCCGATTAAGTTCATCCAAACGGCAAAGTCGATTGAGTCCATTCAATTCAGTTCAGTTTCGTATATTTCTATAATTAGGTTCCCCTCGATATTCTAGAGCTATAAAGCTTTTACTATATATACGTACGAGTATATAAATTCTTTTGCCTCGATTTACATTATACTACTTCAATATTTATGAATACAATTAAATCAATTCTGTGTCGATTCAAAACTTTTGTGGGCTTAGTTTTATAATATTTGTCACGCCTACTTAGGCTATTATTATAGAACTATAAACTTTATTGCAACCTTTTTGTATATTGTATATTAAAGTTAATGAAAACTCATTTAGTGGCATATAAATATCTATAAAATGAATGTTTACTATTTAAAAACGAAATTTTTGAAAAAGGAGTTATATACCACATAAAATTTAGTGACTACGTCAGTCGACATATTCCTAACAAACCTCACGAAAAGTTAACAAATCCTTGTGCACCTGTGACGTATTTCGTGCGTTATGTACGTAATAAGTTCAGAGTGCTAAAGTGTAAAAGGGAAAGGGAAAGGAAAAAGGAAAGCGGCGACAGCGAATGTCCCATAACTGTTGTAATATGCAAGCCAAAAGTAAATTTCTAAAGGAAAATGAAATGCCAAAAAAAAAACACGAATTTTCCACTTGCATCTGAACGAAGTGAAGTGAGACTGCGACGCCACGCCACCTAACCTAACTAACCCCAGAAATGACACTGCTGACAAGCAGTCGCAGCGTATTAGTTTGCATAAAGTTATCATACAACAACAACAGAAATTACAAAAAACAACAACAACACCAAGCACAAGCTCAAAAGCAGCAACTGTTAAATAACTTTACCGACTTCATTTAAAATTCCTTGGGAATTTTCTTCCTGTCACTATGTTTTATTTTTTTTTGTTGTTGTTGGATTTTTGTCTTTTCTTTTTCTTTTTCATTTTTCTTTTATTATTTGTTTTGTAATTTCTTCACTTCGCAAAAATTTCGTTCGTTTTATGGTGAATTCTCATGCATAAAGTCATCATGCATGCATGTACCGCATCGCATCGCATCGCAACAGTCAATGGTGTGTGTGTGTGTTTGTGTGTGTATGCGTGTGAGTATCTGTGCGTGCCCACGTGCAAGAGTGCATGTCTGTGTGTGTGTGTGTGTTGAAGTTTGCAATGTTGAAGTGCAACTGAAATTCTTTTTGACATGCATTTTGCACATTTTGGCCGGAAAGGCGAGGAACGAAAGAACAAAAAAAAACTAAGTATGTAGAACTTTTTATAAGCTCGAAAAGCACATCAAGCTGAGTTTAACTTCAGCGTTAAGCGTGAAAGCAGCAGCAGAGAGTCTTTAGCAATTGTCGGAATAGTTAAATTAATTTAATTTCTTAAATTTTTTTTTGTCTCCTTTTGGTATCATTTTATTTTCGGCATTATTGTTTGTATACCTTTATTAATTTGCGTTCTTACCTTATGGAATCTTTTGCTTTTGGATAATTTAATTAAATTCTTGATATCGAAGTTCAATTGTTACCTGCTTAAAATTAAAACATATATCTCATGGTTGCCCACTTTCGGTTAATTTTAAATAAGATAAACTTTAGAAGTTTTCAAATCGGAGAGTACACCTAAATCAGTTTCTACATCGGGAAACGCTTGTAATAAATGCTACGGAAAATAGCGCTCTAAAAGGAGAAATAAAAAATTTGTATCCCATATCATTTCCACAAGAGAACAACAGAGGTTCGAAAATTAACTCGGTCTGATATTCGCATTGTCATGGAATTCTTTTTTTTAACGAGGCCCAAATGGACCCAATTGGTCAACGTTGCAGCCATTCATGCCCGAGAAAACACTGCTAAACCTAAAAAGGCTTAACTGGACACACCTACACAATATGAGGATAAACTTAAACGAGGTCTGTAGATTTTATAACGAAAAAGGGGAAACAACTAAAAATCTGCATTGTCACTGTAATGGTCTGTCTAACTTAGACCCGTTTACGATAATTTGGTTTTCGCTCCTACCCTAACCCTTCAGAAAACAGCGGACAAATCTCTCAAAGTAATCACTAAATTCTTACTATATACTGGAATGTATTGTTATTTTTTGAGCTTATCAAAATGAGTTTATTTTGGCCGCGAAGACCAGTTCCCACATGCATCTCTAATCCTAAGAGGTAGAACCAAAGAACTCTTAAAAGAGTCTGATACCGTTATACACCTTAATTCAAAGCGCGATGTTTCAGCCAATTCGTTTGCTTAAATTTTACTACAGAAGAAGAAGAAGAAAAGCACATAATTGCAACAATACATAAATAATATAATAAACTATTGATAGGCGTGGTTAATATTTGCCTAACATTTTTTAATATACACACTCGTAGCTAAAATTTACAATCTCCAAAGATGACATCAAAAATAGTTCCCACACTTTCAACTTTAGAAATGCTCAGTTGTGGAAAGGAAGGAAGCGATGTGGAAGCGTTTCACATTATCATAACTTGATGAGCAAATTTTAACTTTTCCATTTCGATACGAAATCATAAAAATAACAGTATGCATAAATATTTAATAAACAAACAACAACAACAAAAACAAAAAGCAAATGTGGGAAAAACACAAATATATGAAAACCAAGCAAATGAATATGAAGAAGAAGAAGAAGAGGAAAGCAACAACCTCAAATAAATAAAAGCTAAAGATACGAGTATCTGCATTTGCGTTGCTTGATTAACAAAACATGTGAAATGAGAAATCGCTAAAAGAAATCTCGTCCAGACATCAACGACGAAGGCAGGCAGGCAAGCAGGCAGCCCAGTCAAGTCAAGTCGAGAGTAAGCGTCTTCTTTGACACGCCCCACACTCGGCGCAATGCAGGCAGGCAAGCCGGCGACGCACAATGTATCTTTTTCTTTGTTGGCCACCGAGCACTTGAATATTATTTCTATAATTAAATGTTTCGGTTTTGAAAGATAAAAATTGAAAGGAAATTTAAAAATAAGATATTCAAACTTGCCGGTTTTCGAATCATAACATTCCATTATACTTGTATCTTAAAAATACGCATTTCAATAAAAATAAAATAATTTCGTTTGGCAAAAGTTTCGAAAATTAATTCCACTGTGCGACGGCGGCGACAGTTGCAGTCGTCGTCCGTTATCGTTGTGCTGTGTCTCATTTGGAGCACCCCGAAAGCCAACCAAACCAAACCAAACCAAACCAAACCAAGTCGAACTGAAATTGAAACCCGATACAAATCTCCGCCGACAAAGAAACATTTCGAAGCAATTCGCAATTTTTGCGAACTGCTTCGAAATTGGAACTGAAACTGACATGCGACAAATTCGAAATATTCGCATTCGCTTAAGCCGAATAATGACTTTACAAATGCGAAAGTATCAGCAACAGTACAACAACAACAACAACAATAAAACCATAATAACTACAACAAAAAAAAACATCCTAACAGTAACAAAAAAAAAATGGCAGCCATGCAAACAATGAAACATTGTTGCCAACTTTTAGGCGAAAAGAAAGTGGATATACAATTGTCGCGAATTGCTTGTGCTGATCCATACGACGTCGCAATGTTTTGTTTAGCACAAAAGGGAAATTAACAAATTTCTTTATTTCTATAATTGTTTTTTTATATTCTGAAAATTATTCGAAGCCAATTGCAAAAAATATCGAAATTTATTTCCCAAATAATTGATTAATTTTTGTATATCACATGACGTTTGCTTCATTAAATTTTAACCGTCAATGACCTTCAGTTTTTGGAGTTTCTTCTTTGCTTTTTGAAGATTGCTTCTAAATTTTAAGCGCCAAATTGTCGGGGCATCGAAACTGGAATGAAATACGTGAAAGCCTTATGAAATCGTTAAATAAAAGTTAAAAGTCGAAATTGTATTTTAACAATTACCATCGATGCTCTCTTCTTTTGAGTTTTACTTTTAGATATGCTTGGGAAAGGAAAACCGATATCAATGTACGCTAGAGCTAATAGAATAATAGGCGTTGAATCTTAAAAAACGGTTTCGAATTTCTGCAAGATACACAAACGTTCACTTTTCTTTATTACCAATGATCAAAGAATTACTCCATCAATGATATTAAGAAAAACAAAAGCCTCCTTCGAAATTATTTTGTAAAGAAGTTGAGCCCAATAGATGGACATTTGACATTCTGATATTTTCTGCCAAGAGAAAAACTTTATGAAGAAAATAAAAAATAGTTACATTTCAAAACTCTAAAGTGCTTTTGTATCTGACGTACTTTTAAATGACATTTCCATTTCCAACTAAATGAGAATTCTACTCGTTTGCATAAAAAGTAATTAACAATTAGATAACAATGTACTTTTTCTTTAGAAAAAACGTTAAAGTAAAAATTCAAAATGCATCAAAACAATTTATAATTAGTTTAAAAAATCACAAAGTTTTAAAGTTGTTTAAAATTTTTCTTATCACTTCCGCTTAATCGCTTTTTTTTCACTTTTAGTTTTACAACTATTTTTCATTTTATCAAGCAACGTTGCCGATGCAGTTGCAATATCTTTTTAATAGGCTTAAGGGATTTTCAATTTGCTGCATAGTGTAGCTTATAGTATGTAAAAAAAAAGTATATGTAAAAAAAAACATTTGGCAACTCTGCGCGCAGGAATAAGCGCTTCTACTCCATTTTTATTATGTTATGCTCTTTCTCATTCGCTTTGCTCTCGTTAACAAAACGTTTGTAGGATGTTTCTTTTGTTTCTCCATTTTATTTTTTTTGGTTTTTTTTTGTGTGTGTTTGTATATTACGGGGCGGCCATATAATGTTTGCTCGACGAGCTTCTTGCCTGGCCCCCGACCATGTGCTCGGCAATCGCCGACTTTGTGGCGTCTGTTGGAATATATTTCATGCATTTAATACGCTTTGCCAAGTGCCGAGCCGAGCCGAAGCGGACATTTATGTTTGTATTTATTAAATTATTACGATTTCATAAGTTCAACAAAAAAACGGAAATTTCATTTAGTAAATTTAATTTAACGAAATATATTTAAAAAAAACTTAAATTAATCATTTTTGTGTTTGTTTATTTGCAGGTCCAACCACGGTGCAAATGGTTTCGCAAAATCGTCCGCCTCCGATGCCGGTGCCGGTGCAAGTGCCCCAGGGTCAGGTGATGCAACAATATGTCAACGAAAGTGGCACTTTGACGCATGTCGTCCTCTCGCCGCAACAGTATCAGCAGTTGCACGCCGGACAGGGACACATACACGCGCCATTTGTAAGTTTTTGTTTTAATTTTCACTTTACAAGTACCACGTTAAATACAACTTGAAATGCTTTTAATGTTGCTCCTGAGGCGCTTCTCATTGTGTAAAAGTAGTGACCTGAAGTGTCTAGTTCTGTAGTTGAGCATAGTTGGGAAATTGCTAAAAAAAAATCAACAAATATCGGGTCGATCTTGGATTTCCATTCGATTGATACCCACATTAGGTGAATTTATTTGAGAAATCCCGATTCGATTGAAAAATTGTTGTGTGGGTTTTAATGGTCACAATCGAAAAGTTTTTTGGTTTTACGAATGCTAAAGATGACTAGGAGTAAGTCACTAAGCCTCAGCTACTCAATTAGCGAAAAGCGCCATTTTGGTATTTTTCTTCTTGACACCATTTTGCATTTGCGCGCACTCAAATGGCGGGATCTTCACCTTGAAGCCGCAGATTAAGTTTTTTTTCTGCGTTCATTATTCTGCGAAATACATTTTTCCGAAATAAAATAATTTCGAATTTTACTTCGTTCCGAGTGGAAATTGAACTTCATTTTCAAATGCACGAATTCGCTCTTTAGATAAAATTTATTAGCCCACTGAGGTACGAGTATCGATCGAGTATCGATCAACTGAACCTGCCTGCCTGTGAGTACATCGATCGGTATTTATTGGCATGAAGATCAGATAACTCAATTTATCAAAGGTCCAATCATCTAGCCTACTCTCTCTCTCTCTCTCTCTCTCTCTCTTCACTCTCCAGCTGTGTCTGACACATAACCCATAAAAGCGTTCATATATATTTATGTAGGAATAATTGGTGTTTTTTATAACAAAGAGAATTCAGAGTTTCCTGTGAGCGACTTAATTTTCGGCCTAAAAACGTCATTGGATAATTGATCTGCCATAAGAATAAAGAAGAATAAAATTTATTAAATTGTTTTACATTTAAAACAAAAAAACAACAACAACAAAGAACTTTACGCATGCGCTTAAGCTACGGGCAATTGAATTCTTTTGGTAACTTCTCGATCAGTAAGTAAACTTTTGCTTTTTCTCTTCTCTTCTCTTTTTTTTACGAAGAATTGCAAAAACGTCAAACAAACGTCATCGAGACGACAACGTGACGCACGTTGGCGCAGCGTGCATTTGTATATTTGTCAATTGCAAATAACACGCTGACAACAATTACAAAAACAACACAACAAACAATTGTGACAACAATAATAACAACAACAATCAATTTCAACGAAATTCAGTGCACTCGACAGAGTTGTTATTTAAATTTGTTGTTATTATTATTATTATTACTTTTTTAATATGCCTGTCTGTCTGTCTGTCTGTCTGTCTGTCTATTTCTGGGAATTTAGAAAACGATTTGAGCGGGGAAATCCATTTCGCCGCCCCCTACACCAGCAACAACAGCAACAAAAATGACAACTGAAAACGCTTTTTGCCTGTAGAGATGATTGCAAAGAAGCGATAATGCATATTGTCAATAATTGTTTACTAATAGTTTATTTTTATTTGTTGTTTTTTTTTTAGTAAAACAAAAACAGCGAAAAACAATTCCGTTAATTTGAACTTTGATTTCGTTTCGCTGAATTGTATCTGCAAGATTTGTTAATTGTTTTTTTTTTTAAATTGTAAGCTAACAATTTTAATTTGTTAGTAAATTTGTTTGTTATTTGTTGTTCTTTATTTGTTTGAAAAAAGATTATTCCTATTTAAAAAAGGAAGAAATTTAAATCTTCTCAATTTAGAACAAACATTTGAAATATCCACAAGATAATCTTGAATGAAATTCAATTTTCTATATCTAGAATTTATTTCAAGCAAAAGTGTTTTCTCTATTTACAACTGATTTAGACTGACGTCATAAATTCAAGTATTCAAATGAAACATATCTTTTTAATGTTATTCATTCAATCAATCAATCAATCAATCAATCAATATTAACCACAACTTATACATACTTATACATATCGCTGAAGTATTTAATTGATTGCTGTCTGTCGGTAGTAAACTATTTGCAAATCTTTTTATACATGGGAAAAAAGTAATTCTAGACTATGTATGTATGTATATAAATGACATTTCGTAAGAAACAATAAGTTTCAGCAAACTGTCACAATTGAAGTACTACTTACCACTATTTGATTAAATACTATACGAGTATATAAGTTATGTTTTATTTCATTTAATGACATTTTGTATTCGAACTTTTAAACCATTTATTAGTTAATGCAAAGTAAATAATACATTTTGGAACATAAAGTATGATAAATGAAGAGCTTTAAACCAAATACTTATAAATCCAATTTTGTTGTTAAGTCTTAGGTGTAGATTACCCACCTAAGCCCATACTTGAAATACTAGAAAACCTTCTATAAAGTTTTTAAAACGTAAGAATATCAATTCCTTTGGGAAGTGTTAGGTTAGGTTAGGTTAGGTTGTAATGACTGTCTTTTGAAAAGAGACCCACTTCGGCTAAGCACCCTTTGTCATGCCATATATTTATGGTATATGAGTTATTCCGCGAACCGAACCATCCTGTTCTGTTAATAAAATAAATAATATTGTTTATATTCGTTCTAGATATATCGACTAGGTCTACGAATGTTACAAATTTTTATTTTTTGAGAATCCAAACTTAATTTTAAGCAAACTCCTTGAATCGCGATAAATACAACAACAGTTTTTCAAACTAATAGCCAATAAGATCGTGTTTCGCAATTTGAAAGCTTATTGAAAGATTTAACTTTTCCCGAGACAAAAATTTTAGCAGCTTTGTAACATTATTTAAAGAGTATTGTGGAAAATCCACTGATTATTGGCAGGTTTTAAACAGGCCTGCATGTTTCAACTGGCAGCATAGGCAGCTTTTGTCCAATACACAGCCTTTTTTGTCTGAAAACTTCCTAAAATATTCCATAGCAACTGATTGTGCCTTGTGGAATGTCGACATTCTGCTACAAAACTGCTCAAATTTTTGTCTCGGGATTGTTCTCTTTTCTCCAGTTTATTTGATTTTCCCTGAAGTAACGAAAAGTAGTTTTGATGGTTTGATGTCATGAATTTTTGGTCAGATTTTTTTGTTTCTCTCAAAAACGTGATTAATGGATTTTACGATTTTTGATTTAAAGCTACTCATATAGATTATTTTGTACTTTTGATAATCCATATGAATCGTTAGAGGATCAAATAAACCTAATATTTCAAAAATAAAAAAAAAGAAACCAACAAAATTTAAATAAAATATTTAAGAATAAAAAAGTCAATACTTATGAAGCAGCTCTCAATTTTGAAGAATTTAAGAACATTTTCTATACTTCTTCTTAAATATTTTTCCAAGACAAGACCAAGTTCAAAATCAAACTTGCCTGTCGGGAACTAGACCAAAACTCAAAATGCAAGAAAAATTAGAGTGAGGCCAAGACAAGGAACTCAAGTATTTTCAATATTTGCGAGAGTCTGAGAGAATCTTGGATTTTTCGAGAGTCTTGAGTGCATCGCTAACAACCTTGTTTATTTTTTAAGAATCTCGCCCGAGTCCTGCTATCGTCGAGAATCTTGCTTATATTACAAGAATCTTAAATGTTGTGAGATTATTGAATGCATTGTAAGAAAGCTTCTTGCGATAGTCTTGCTTATTTGTTTGGTATACAATTTGTCAATTTGGCTTTTGTTTTTGTTCTATTTTGAAATTAAAAAACCTTAAAAATTGTGGTCAAACAAATTTATATAAATCAATTAGAAGAAGTTCGGTCATTAATTGTGTAATTGGTTTTTAAACGCCGGGCTTGAGGGTACTTAAAAGTGTTTGATCCGATTAACACTTTGTTAGTATTTCCAAAGGTTAACAAGACCTGCACAAATAATCAGTCAATAATCAGTTTCAAATGCTATAAATAAATGCAAGCGTATTCATAATTGCGATTAGGCCTTATACCGGATCTTAGACAGACAGGCAGACAGACAGTCCGTTAGTCGTTTGCCATTTTGGCCAATTAAATGCGCCAAGCAAGCGTAAATTAAATCATAACTCAACAAATACGAAAAAATTCCACAATTCACTAATTAATTTGAAATAACTACAATAATAACTGCAAATAATTGTATTAATAAAGTGAGTTTTAAAAACAATTTGCCGGAACGGAATAACAGCTGCGCTTCTGATTATCTCTCAGATACAAATTTTATATTATTACGAGTATTTTTTGATTATTTTTAATTATATTATTTTAGTTCTTTTTTTTCTCTCGCCATTCTTGCCTCGGCCAATTTCGTACGTGAATTTGTCACACAATAATTCGATATACAAGTATAAGTACATATGCAAAAAAAAAAGCCAGTGGCAATATCATATGATGGCGCTATTAAAAAGTTATTTTATATATATGTAAAAAAAAATGGAAAACAAATTAAAATAATAGAATGGAATGGAATTGAATGGAATTGAATTGAATTGAATGCGGACATGCATTGTGATTTTAATATCGAGTTAAAAACAAAGAACACGAATCATTCGTTCATCTATAAAATATCAACATAAAAACAATCTAATAGATACTTATAACGGTCTATAAATCCACTGAATTTGTGAGTCTACTCGTACTCGAGTTATCACTTACGTTTATCGCATTGTGTCATAAAATTATAATAAATATGTATGTATACATATATAAAAAAAAATTAAAATTAAAGCAATTTTCTTAGTATGAGAAATATAAGCAAACAAACACAAACACAAACACACAAAAAATGCCATAACCGGAACCAGCCACACACAACAACTGATTCTTGTCATTCAATACTAAAATACGAAAATACAACAAGAACAAAAGCAACAAAAATTATTAAATAGCACACAAGTATGACTTAATTATTTGATAACACCATAAAAGAAAAAAAAAATTGTTACTATTAAGTATTTATATGGCGAAAGTTGTTAACGACTTGTGTGCTTGTGTTAAAGGGGCGACAGTTAACTACACTTAGGAAAATATGTATTTACTATACAAATACTGTATTAATAACGTCTGGTAGATCATTTCATGTATATATTCATATGGTTCGATAAGTATTTACTTAAAAAAAATGAAAATGTTGAAAACGTGGCAATCGATTTTCAAACATAGTCTCCTTTTAGAACGATAGGCTCCAAATTCTCTAACCCGTCTTCTGAAAAATACGTTTTCTCGTGGTCTGCAGTGTAGGCCTCTATGGGGAGGTGAGTCTAAATTGTTATCAAACTATCCTCGTTTAAAGTATATAATTTAGTCTAATAGATCATTTCAAAAAGAATCATATGGTCCGATAAGTACTAAGCCTACAGATGATAATCGAAAATGTTGGAAAAGTGGTTATTTATTACTCGACATAGTCTCCTTTTATATAATTTATATATAATTTAGTCTAAAAGATCATTTAAAAAAGAATCATTTAACCACATTTTATTATAATAAAAATTAAATTTAACATTAAAAATGTAATTTTAACAGTTTTACTATACATTTAAGGAACTCATTCATTGAATATGTGATCGTTTAGCCAATTTTTTATAACTTATTTTCTCTTCCATAAATTCGAGTTTATTAATTCTTTTTAGCTATCTTGAAAATGGAATTCGTCATTTTTATAATTTCACTGACCATATTTTCCTGCTTCTAAAATTAACTTACTGATTATTCTGTGTTTGTATTTCAAACCTTACCTTTATCTTAAAAAAACTACAATATCGTCCTGTCAAAGAAAGTTGTTAATAACTTTTCGGAACTTTGAGTAAATGACATTTTAAAATTTTGAGCTTTTTCATTAATGCAAATCTTGATTCAAACGTTTTTCGTTTCCACTTCTTACATTAAAATTAATGACGTAGAGACATGATAAAAGCACCAAAAGATGAAGATTTTAATTTTCAATACCTTTCAAATAAAAGAAAATAGTCACAACTTAAGTTATGACTTTCTTTCAATCGACGGCAGAAATATCTTCCCAGCAACCTTTTTGAGCACTTGTTCGATGTTATTTTTACATTCATTTTAAATTTATTTCTAGTATATTTTTTTAATCTATTTTTTTTTTTGTAGTGTACTTAAAGAACCTATAAATTTCTTTAAGTGCATTTATGTATGTAGATAAATTCTGCAGTTCACATATTAATTAATTGACTGATTAATCGATATGAACTTGTTTGAATGAAAATCCCAAAACGAATCTCTTTATTTGCACTCAATCCATTTCTGTCATAATAATTGGTTGAACTACTTTTAATAACCAGTTAAGTTTATTTAACTTTCTATTCTTAAGAATTTGTGGGCGAATTCATTAAGAAAAGTATTTAAAAAAGGCGTTACCGGTCCGCAAGTATTGACCATATTTCCTATAACAAAGTAACTGATGCTTAAATATTTCGATTAAATTATGAATAACTTCTTAACGAGAAAAGATATTCTTTCTTCTAAAATATTTGAAGGTTTCTTGCATTATTAGAAGTTATTCCAAACATTTCAAGATCTGTTAAATACTTGGATTTTCAAATCTTTTTTTTATAGACTAGATAAAAGCATTACAAATGATTTGGTAAAATCATGCAATTGAAATGAATTGCTGTCACATGTAATAGTTACTAATTACAGGTAACCAGTTACCAATAACTGGTAAATAGTAGTTACTGGTAACCAGTTACTTGCAACCAGTTACTTGCAACCAGTTACTTGCAACCAGTTACTTGCAACCAGTTACTGGTTTATTTCACACATTCGTGTTAATTGACATAACGAAATAAAAAGATAAACACTCACTCAAAACGAATTGCAGCGAAATTCACCGCTTTAATCAACTAAATTAGTTAAAATAATTGTATTTTTTTCAATTCAAAATTGTATCTGCCTACCTAAAAGATATTTCCAAAAAAAAAGACTAATTAGCTTGCAATTAGTTTACTTAAAGTGGCTTAACTGGTTTTAGCGTAAAATTAAAAATCTAACAATTTGGCAGATTTTTTTTTTCCTTTTTTTAATAAAGTAATTATGAAAAATACTTCAAATGCCAACAAATGCTATTAAGAAGAAACGCTCAAGCAATTTGCAAGAAAAAAACAACAACAACAACGACATTAAAACAAAATTAGCAAAAAATATATTAAAAAAAAAAAATAAAAAAATTGTAATCTAACTTAAAAGAAAATCTGCACATTGAAAATATTGTAATTAGGCGCAGACAGACAAACCGACGGACAGGACAGGACAGACAGACAGACAGACAGACAGGCAGGCAGACAGACAGACAACCGCATTTAAACTTCCTGCAAATGTGCAGCGGATAATTGTAGGCAAAGAAAAAGTAATGTAAAAAAAGTATTGCTGAAATAAAACAGAAGTATCAACAAAATAATCGTGATTCCTGCATTCAAGCGAGCGTTTATGCTTCGCACATACAAGCTGCACGCTTACAATAATGCCACAAAGCATTTTTCGTACACGATCGGCAGCGACAGCAGCAGCAGCAGGCAACACTGTTGCACCGTGCACCACTGTCAGCACATCGTCTTTTTTTTTTATTTGTTCAACCACTTTCCATGCACCACTCACTTAGGAGTGCAGATTGCGTTTAAGTAGAAATGTGTTACATAAAGCTATAAATGAGATATTAAAAATATATATAGTCATAGTACATGTGCCTCATCAGGAAGTTGTATTAGAAAACTGAATCGATCCACCCAAATTCATCTGTTCTTTTTCATTATTAACACGGAAGCTTGAAAATCGTTGGAGATATTGAGCTGCGATTTTTTACACAGTTGCTCCTTTGTCTATGTCGGGCATGGTAACACTCACTATTGCAAAAAAAAGACTCATTGTTAAGCTGATATCTTAAGAACTAATGAAAATATTGCGCTGAAATTTTTTGTTTACAAAATTCACTTTTATGATTATTAATTGATTAAATTTTGATCGGATTGGTACGTAATTCAGTATTTTGAATAAAGACTTTCTACCTTCAAATGATTCTTTTTGTACATAAACGTTCTCAGCAAACGATTTTACAGTGTAAATATACAATTTAAATTAAATAAATTAAATACATTTTCAATGAAATATTTCCAATAACAAAGTGCATTTCAAATAGTCGAAAGGACCGACTCGAACTTCTTGCTTGGTGTTTCTTATTTGCACAACTGCTCTTTTGCTACTTGAGCCTGTCGTTGGGAGTTTGTCGCGCAATTTGTATTACTAAAGTTTTGATACACTGCAAAAATATACAAATGAAATTTTTCATTGTTGTTGTTGTTGTTTATTTTAAAATTATGCGAGATGCTGTAATCCTCATTGAGTTTAAATTTTACTAGAAATACGTTTCTTTTAAATTGCAAGCGAAAGATTTTTAGTATTCGAAAATTTTAAACAATTTTTTATAGTTTAGTTAATAATATTGTGAGACCTTAACGTATTAAGTTATTATAAATAATCCAACGTCTGTCTGTCAGTTGTTTTTGTAAACTTAAGAACCGCTGAATCTATTCCATTAACATTTGGTACACTTAGCCTTTAGGGACCGGATCTTAGTATTTGCTATATATATATATGTAATTTACCATGTACACCTATTACGCCCACAATTAGTGAAACTAAGTAAAACTATTCGAATAATTCGCTAATATCGCGCCTAAAAATCTATAA
The DNA here is from genome assembly GCA_949127995.1 of Suillia variegata. Lineage (NCBI taxonomy): Eukaryota > Metazoa > Arthropoda > Insecta > Diptera > Heleomyzidae > Suillia > Suillia variegata. Next base: position 14,662,999 of record OX421844.1, read on the forward strand.
TTCGGTTTCTTAGTTTACTCGTATTACCAAAAAATGGGAGTTGTTCGAAACATAACAACGGGGAGTGTCGGGAAGTTCCATTATCTAACACACTACACATATATCTATTCAAAACCAAACCCGTGCAATGCCGGGTAGTATAGGCTACCTATGTGTATAAAAATTTTATAAAAAATATTTCATTTTTATTCAATATGGAAGCGTATTTGCCAAATATGTACAAACTCAAACCAATGACATGAGATGGAATAATGTCGACATCGATCTTGTTTGCGCTCACAGCCTCAATTTGGCTTCTGGTCTTGCAATTAAAAAGATTCTCGCAATTATCGTTCTTTTTTGGAGACTGTCTTGAACTTGATCTCGCTTTTGTTATTGCTTCTAAAATCTTGATCTTGTTTTTGCAATAATAAATGATTCTTGCATTTATTGCCCAATTTTTTTTGCGTAAAATTTCAAGCTTCTACAGTCCTGATCTTGATTTCGTTTTTGTTCTTACTTCAAACGGTTTGGAACTTGTTTTGGTACTACAAAATTATTCTTGCAAATTTTATAATGTTTTATTCATTTCTTGCTTAGAAGACAAACTTCAAGTATGGAATACATAAACAATACAAAAACAACTTTGATTACATTGTAAGTATCTGACTTTGCTTAAAAACAGAACAAAGTGTTTCAGAATATGAATTTGTCTTCAATTTTTCTCTCACTGTAAACGCTCTCATTTGTTTAGCTAAAGATGATGGCAACTCGGCGATGTGTCAGTTGCAACAAATGCAACATTGTTGCAAATGTGTTGTTGCTTGCAGCCGCAGCTTCCAAAGTGGCAAATATAAATTGATTGCGCATGCGAGATGAGTCGAGACCAGATCCCATCATTCATTTGGTTAAGTTACATTCAGTTCGGTTTAGTTCGCTTTGGTTAAGTTTGCTTCTCAAGGAGCAAATCGTTGAAATGGTTCAATTATTGCAGGTAATGGTAATGGCTTGTTGTTGCACTTAAGCGGCACATTAAAATCCCATAAAAAGTTGCCAACGGAAATGGAACAGATTAGAGTAACATTTTAATGCAGTCAAATCTGACTGGTTAACATGTAAACAGAAACAAACAAAAAAAGAACTGCATATAAATTAATATTTGGTGCGGGCAACACTTTACCCCAGTAAGTTGTTTGGTTGGCTGGTCCAATAGCTAACCAACAACTTTAATAGTTATAATAGATAAACAAATAAATTTTAAACGATAGTGGAATAATAATTTACGCTAGAATCAACACGTTTTGAGAGTTGTGTAACTTTTTTTTTAAATAGTTAAAACAAATTGAAAAATTTAAATATTTTATAAAATTTTTGAAATTTTATTAACTTTAAAAAACGAAACTTTTCTTACATATATTCCAAATATTATTCGGCAGGTTGGTATAACCACTCCCCCTACCAGAAACACTTCCGATGCTTTTCATCGCCAAAACTTTTTGTTAGAAAAAAAGTTGAGACAAAAAATTGCAAAACTTATGGCATCTGTTATTGTGGTTCAAAGCGCCGTCGAAATAGGTCAAAGTTAATGAGTAAGTGAGTGTGTGTGTATGTGTGTGTGTTTGAGTTTTCAACGGAAACGTCAGAAGCGCAAAAAGCGTTGAAAACAAACGCGTTCGCAAAAACTCTAAATTCAAAAAAAAGAAAGGTCAGAATGGTCAACATTTTCACTGTGAAGCATATAAATAACAGCAACAACAACAACAAAAAAGCTAACAACAACATTTGAATATTACATACATACATATATATAAATTTGCATTTTTAATGAAATGAAACTATCCGCAAGTGGCATTTGGTGCCTTTCGACGGTTTTTCACTGGGAACCAAAAAAAAAACGGAAAAAAATCCTAACAAAAAACAAACAAAAAACCAAAAACAACAACAACAAAAAATGCAAATTAAAAATGTTGAAAAATTACATACACGTTAAGTGGGATTTTAGCCATTTATTATTTTGGCCATTTGCAGAGCAGCGCGTAATTAATTGAAAGTGCCGCCGTCGCGTTGCTTGCATAATCATTTATTAAAAACTTGGCTGAAAGGCAGACAAAGGCAAAGACAAACCGACAACGACGAAACGACAAAACGAAAAAAAAGCCGAAAACCAAAAAAAAAATTTGCATATAATAAAAGTTATAAATTTAACAAGTTTCCGGAAATCACAATTTCAGTCATGAAAACGGGGCTACAATTATGTATTCCCATTCCCCCAAACACCGGCCCACCCCCTTTTGAAAAATGCCAAAGAAATGTTGTTGTTAATTTGTTTGTGTTTGTGGTTGTACTTTGTGCGCGTCTGTGTTAACAACACTTTCATTTCGGCCGCCAAGCGTAACGATTTTCTTCTTTTTTTTTTCGAAAAATGTTCAACTTAATGAGTGTGGGAGTTGAACGCCGCGCAGACTTACTCACTCTATGACTGACTGACTAACTGACTGACTGACTGACTAGCTGACTGGCAGACACTCGAAGGGGCGTGCCAGATTGCGTATGCGGTGATTCTGTTGAAAAGTTACTTTTTATGCATTATTTTAATGTATTTCATTTTCATTATATATATGTATGTATGTATGTATGTATGTATGTATGTATGTATGTATGTATGTATGTATGTATGTATGTATGTATGTATGTATGAATGTAAGTACCTACATTGAAGTTTCTGCGGTCAGTGCGATTCAATTGTCTTTCTGCGAAAATGAGTTGAATTTGCTTTTTTCTGAGATGATTTTTTTAAATCCGATAAATTCCTTAAAAAAACGTTTTTTTGAGGGAAAGACGTAAAACCGATTACATCCTCAAATTATGTGTGTATAAAGTCAAATACTATCAAAAAATACGAAACAAAAATTTTCCGAAACATTTGAGTAGCGGTTTTTTATTTGAGAGTTTTTGATATTAGATATTGAAACCTCAATTGATATTGAGGTACCCAAAAAGTTTGTATAAATCATGTTTGAGCCGTCCGAAGGTTGTTATTGTTATTAAAGATCAACAGATATTTAAACTCCGAAAAACCTTTAGGATCACTAGGTAACCTGGACTTGAGTCGTTCATTTTATTTAAAGAATTTAAAAAAAAACAAGATTCTGCTATAACAACAATATAAAAGTGAAAGATCGCGATTTTTCTTTTGTCTTCTTTTAGTAGTGTATAATTCGATTACACGCTAAATGAAATTTTCACTTAAGAACGATTGAAAACTTAAATCTTTGGTCGTTGATGGGGAAGGGTAGCGCCTTCCGATAAAACTGTGGAACTGCTTCTTTTATATTGTTGTTGCCTTGGTTGGTTAGTTGGTTGGTTTGCAATGGTGACCCGAGTCTAATTAGCGCTTTTGCGCCTTTTTAATCCCACATCCTCAGTTTGTTTTAGTATGAAGGTTGTTAGACCTCTGGATTAAAAGATGGCAAGCTGATGGCCTAAGACAACACGAATCTCTTCCGCCAGCACAGTCGTCATATCCTGTAATGAGTTAAAGTGTTCAGCTGCCCCACACCGTGTAGAGTTTGGAGATGGTCTGTGTGTACATGCGGCCGATGGTATACCATGATTGACCAGAGTATCAATTAAACAAATCGGCTAAATCCATTTTGTTTGATTTAGGCAGTTAAGTAGATAGTTGCCTCAAAAATTAACAAAAACTTCAAGGACCTTGAGCTCTAAAAACAATTCTTATTATTTAACTTTTTTGGTCATTAAATCTTTACTTTTTAAAATTGTTGTTATTTTTACATTTTTTGATTTGAGCTTTTTCTAAATGATTCGGAATACGATGTTTATTCTTACATATTTCCCTTCGGACTCTTTTTTTTGTTATTATGTCTGCTCAAATTCTCATTTGGTTTGAAAATAAAATATTCCATAATAAACGTTATCATAGAATATTGGGGATGGTGTTGAGATCTCCTATTATAACTCCGATTTGCTAAACAATAATTAACTTGAAAAAATGGGGTTTTGAAATAGATTAATAAATTTTTATAAAAAAATATTTATAAACTATTTTGAACAAATTTCGTTTAATTCTGCAATTATTTAGCCACATTCAAAACGGCCCGAAAACTTTCAATTTATGTAATTTCACCTTCGCCTGTTGGCAAAATCATTTTTAAATTTTCGGCCGGCAGGCGGCTGCAGGACAGGATGTTGCCAGTGCCAAAATACAAATGACAAAATGATGGCACAGGTTGAACAAAAAAAATGTAAACAAATAAAGAAATTAACACAGAAAAAACGCCGAGAGGCGACCGTGCCAAAGCTGTAATCCTTTCTAATTGAGGACGTGTTTGCAAAAGGCATCGTTCGCAAGTTGTTTTCTTTTTTACTTTTTAAATTTGTATTTACATATGTGAATGTGTTGCAGGTACAACAACAACAACAACAACAACAACAGCAACAAAAAATACTTTACAAAGCCTGTTTCGACTAATTGCATAACAGTCATTAAAACGCTAGATTTGAGGTGAATTAAAGATTTGCACAGATATCATTCATTGCCAGTTGCATTGGCAGCAACAGCAACAGCAACAACAGCAACAGCAGCAGCGCAGTTGCATGTCTGTTGGCAACTTTTCGAAAATTGCAAGGCAGTTTGGTTTTTGTTGTTGTTGCTGTCTGCATAACTTGCAGCTCGTTTTTATCACAACTTTATAATTATATATATACAATTTTTTTTTTTGTTTATCACAAAACGAGATTTTTAATGAGTAGTTAGTTGTTGTTGTTTTTTTTTTGTTGTCTTCTGTAATTCATATTCGAGCGATAAAGTAAAAATAAAAAAATAAAAAAATAAAAATGTGATATTTTTTAGAGAGGAAATGTTGCCAACTAAGAGGAAAAAAAATGTTGTTTAAGCCGACAGACGCAATTTGAAATGTTAATGATTGGCTCGAAGGACGAATTTACCGTCTCTAATGGCTTAAAAATTCAAGAAGAAAAAGAAAAAATATACTACAAAAAAATACAAAAAAAATGACAACAACAGCAACAACAAACATTTCAAACAAAATCCGAGCAGCATGCTTACGAGTTGCAGCGTTTTTCGGTCACAACACATGACAACAACAGCACAAACCGAAGTAGCCTCTTACCACAACAGCAACAATAACAACAACAACAACAACAACAACAACAGCAGTTGAGCAGCAGCAGCAACATTAGCCAACATAACTAGCAGCAGAGTCGACTCAACTCAACTCGAGTCGAGTCGAGTCGAAACAACTCCGTGGAAAACTAACCTCAGCAAAAGCGAATCACCATAATTCTAATGGTTATTATGGCTGGAGGTCGTTTGAGCCAAACTTGCATAAAGCGCAAAATTACAGGCAGCAGATACCGACTGCCGACTGCTGCATATACCGACCACAAGAAAAACCACCACCACCAACAACAGAAGACAAAAAATCAAACAAAAACAAAATAAAAATCAGCGCCCGCTGTTGTAAAAAGTTGCTCTTGTGTCCCATGTTGCACGACACAGCCGCAGCAGATCAAGAAATGAAGCTAACAATGCAGCAACATGCAGTCGCTTGTTGTTGTTGTAGTTGTTGTTGTGTTGTAGGTTTTGTCGTTGTTTTTATTTTTTTGTAAATCCCAACACATACGCTCGAAATGGTCAGAACCAGTTTTCGTTGGTCAGATTCTTTTTTGTTGTTTTTTTTGTTGTTGTTGTTGTTGTTGTTGTTGTTGTTGTTGTTGTTGTATGTAATTTTCCTTATTTTTTGGTTAATTTTATCTCTTAGGTTAATGCATTGTCCGGGATTTATGGACAAGTCTGACAAAAATTAAGTTTTTAATGCCTGCCGACTGGGCAAAGTAGTTGGCTGGGCTTGGTCGGTTTACCTACCTACCTACTTACTTATTTTTTTTTTTTTGCAAACAACCCATTCGAGGCGATTATGTTCGGATTGAGGTGTGTGTATTTTGTTGTAATTGTATATTTAATCACTTTTAAATACTTAAATTAAGTATTGCAGAAACGAATCTGTGAAGTACTTTCGAAAAAAATAAATTACGATAACGGTACAAAAAACGGTTCACACTGTGCCGCAACGTATCCCACTTTGATGGCAAGGTCGTTTTGCATTGCCGCCAAACAAAGTAGCAATCAAAATGAATGGAGAACTTCATTTTGGGCAGAGGTAAATTTTGAATTTGAGGGAAGAGTGTATGAAATAGGACCGACATATTGATGAACCACCCTAATTTGATTTGTTTGTATACCTAAAGAACTAAATAATGAATATGAACCAGCCCAATTCAACCACGTTATTTTCTAAAATTAACCCACTTCGATTCAATTACAAGATTTATATCGAATATCTCCAATGCTTCTCACACTATTACACGAATTTATGAAAGGCAAGTGAAGGAAGAGAGAGAGAATTGTAAACGTATCACCCGCTTTACAATAATCCTCAGCATAAGTGATATTCCTAAAGTACTTCGTTCGATTTTAAATTGTTATATCATATTTCTCAAATCAATTAATAATAATATTAATCAATTGTATTTCATTTTACACTTCCAGTTGACCACGAATGGCACTTCGCATTTCTATTCGCCGCTACCGGCGGGCTATCCTCCGGGTCCTGGTGCTGGGCCCACGCACTATCATGCCATGACCGGTGGCCATATGCAGCCGCAACCGCCACAGCAGCCGCCACCGCAGCAGCAGCAGCAGCAGTCAGCGCCACAACAACAACAAACGCCGTCACAACAACAGCAGCAGCAACCAATGTCACATTCCCCACACTCGCCGTCGCCGCCAAATAGTTATCACAAGGACGAGCGTAGTCAGCGCCAGCACACAAAGCTGCTGCGAAAGCTGGAGAAACAACGCGAATTCAGTGAGTAGCAAAGATTTCCTTACTGCTAAGATTATTCATTCTTATGCTGGTTTATTAAGTAATCTCGATGGGTTAAACTAATCTCGATAAATTCAAGTACTTCAGATATTATTTGAAGCCTTGGGCAAACATTTAAACCCTTCAAGCTATGAGTACCTCATGCGCCTAAACTCAAGTCGACTTAGGTTTAGTTGGGTTTTATCCAGGAGATGAAATTTTTTGTCATCTTAACTTAGGCCGCAAATGGGAACCAATAATGGAATCCGATTACTTAATTATGGATTAAACCTAATTGAACCTTTTGGATTTCTAGTTGCTTTAAAAATTTATCTTAGACTCCATGATCCTTTGTCATCAAGGGTGAGTCAGACAGAAGACTTCCAAATATCGTGCCACATTTATTAACTAAAGCTGGACATTGCAATAAATTCAGAAATATATTCGTAAACTTATTTAATTTTGGTTGTGATTTCAATTAATATTTCCCCTTTCGATTTGTCCCCTCTTAGATTCTGCCATGTCGACGCCAGCGCATTCGCCATCACCGCGAAGAAACGACTTGAACGGCCACCACAATCACGCTGCTGTCGCTGCTGTTAATGCCGCGACTACCAACCACAATAGCAGCAACATTAACAACAGCAACAACAACAATAACAGCCACACTGCTGCAACGATACAATCAACGACCACAGCAGCAGTAGCAGCGGGAATAGCGGCCAATACAATAACGTCCAACAACAATACTGGCGGTCACAATCACCATGCTCACGCCCATGCCCACAATCACAATAACCATCAGCAGCATCATGTGCAGCAACAACAGCAGCAGCAGCAGTTGCAACAGCAACAACAACAACAGCAACAGCAACATCTCAACAATCACCACCAACATAACCACACGCGACGAATATCGCAACGCAATGGCGGTCCTGCGCCACAGTCACTCATGCATATGACTGCCAGCGGTGGTGGCGGCGCTTCGTCTGTGGGCACTTCCGATAACGATGGCGAGGATACTTCCAGTGTCGCTGAAGACGAGGAGGACTACCAGGCGTCTGTTGTGGAACAACTGTCCGCGATACAAAAACCAGAGGTCAATTAAATTGAATTTTCTAAATCGAAAGATCTTAACCGCTCAAGTATTCGTCAGATACTCGTGCCGCTCTTAATTAAAGCCGAGGTTGTTTTTGATAACCTATGAGATACTAATTTATTTATTCTTTCAATGAAAAATATTTGTTGATATTTGTTAGTGGACTATATGGTCATAAGCATAAATAATTATATACCTAAAGGATAATTCCGTATCTTTAAAATACGCTTGTTCATTCTTGAACATTCTGCTAGGTCCAAATATGTGCCTGGACCATGCTTGAATATCAAGTTTTTAATTTTGAATTTAATTTTTAACTTTTAAGGTTATTGACATCACTTCACGCTCAGCAAAAATAATTTGGGAGGGTCCGGCAGTTACTGATCCGTTGCTGATAAATACACGCGACTTGCGCTATAATGTTTTGCTCAGCGATCGTGCCAAAGAGTGCAAATACAAGAGTCTCTATAAGGGTGAATCGTACGATTGCATTGTGCAGGATCTGCAACCGGGACAGGAGTATGTGGTGCGATTGCAGGTGAGCTCTTTTCATAAAAATAAACAAACAATTAAACAAATTTATAATCATTTTTTGCTTCGAATAGGTTCACTACGAAAAGCTGCAGGGTTCCGCCTCTGAACCGACTGAATTTACGACGCCGCCTTGCGAGCCCGATCAGCCGATGCCGCCGAAACTGGTGATGCGCACAAAGAACTCCCTCCATCTGCGCTGGACGCAACCGCACGCCAACGGCGCTCCCATTCAACACTATCTCCTCGAATACGATGAGGGCAAGACAGGCGTGCCGGCCTCATCACGCGCCGCACGCCAACAACACGGCGCCTCACTGCACTTTGTCGAAGCGATGAAAACCAAGGGCAAACACTACATTCTCAGCAAACTGCAACCGTCGACCGTTTACAATTTCCGCCTAGCGGCTATAAACGAAGTCGGTCCCTCACTCTATTCGCCGATCTGTACGTACAGCACGGCGGGTAATCCGCCTGCAGCGCCCAAACCGCCAACACTGCAAGCCGTCACCTCGGCCACGCTTCGTCTGGTGTGGGAGCGTCGTACGCAGGACGGTGACTTTGTGCTGCAAATGCTCGATCGTGAATCCGGCCATGGTTTTCTCAACATGTACAATGGCGGCGACTGTGCCTATGATTGCTGTCAACTGCGACGTGCCACCGCCTATGCATTTCGATTGCGTGCCGAAAACGATGCTGGCACCTCACCCTGGTCCACGGAAGTCACTTACAAGACAGCACCCGAGCGTCCTGGACGACCGGGCAAGCCGCATGTCAAGGGACGCATACACGGCACCTATTTTCGGGCGCGCTGGGATACGCCTGTGGATACAGGGGGCGCTGAAATCTTACGCTATTTTCTTGAAATTACTTCAGGCGCCAAATTCGAACGAGTATATGCAGGTGTCGAGCCGGAAACGACATGCGATCGTCTGCAGCCGGGCACAACATACCAGTTGCGCGCCTCTTGTGAAGGTCCCGCCGGTGTGAGTGCCTTTTCCGAGGTGGCGCACATCACCTCAGAAGCGATTGTACCTGCAGCGCCACCAGCGCCCTACTATGACACACCGCCGGGTCCGTATGCGGCCGTGTTACGCCTCGATAAGCCAGATTATAATGGCGGCGCGCCCGTACTTGAGTTTGAAGTGCAATTAAGGCGCTCCGCTGGCGAATTGGACACAACGACGGCGACGGAAGATGCGGCACTTATTTATCGCGGCAAAGACGCCTATTGCGTTGTAAAAGATCTTCTGCCTGGCAACGCTTACGAAGTGCAGTTGCGCGCTATAAATCGCATTGGCGCCGGGGCCTGGTCGGCGTGGTTCCATTTTGCGGCTGCTGCAGCGGCACCCTTTGCGCCTGCACCGCCTCGCATAGTTGTCAAATCGGCAACGCATTTGGCGCTGAGTTGGCAGGAGCCTGACAACAATGGCGCCGCCATTTCCGAATATCGCCTAGAAAGTGCCGCTATTAGCGCCTCAGATGAGAAGCTCAATTCATGCGATGAGGCACCTGCGGATCTTACCAACCCCGCAACGACTGCATTCCAAACCTGCTATCAGGGCTCGCTGACTGCCGCCGATTTGCGCAATTTGCTTCCCTTTACCGCCTACTATTTCCGCGTTAACGCCTCGAATATTGCCGGTGTCAGTAAATGGTCACCGCTGGTTAATGCCCAAACGCCTGCAGCTGTGCCCGCAGCGCCGCAAATCAAAGACTACGAATTTACCGCCAACGAAGCGACGCTCAGCTGGACGCAACCCGAATGCAATGGTGCCGCCATAACCGCCTACACAATCGAATATGCGGCCGCCGAACGTTCAATTACGACCACCGACGCGGGCGACGGTGGCGCCGCCGCAACCGAATACACAATCACCAACCTGACACCAGAGACGTCGTACAAGTTTCGTATACAGGCTATAAACGCTGTCGGCGCCGGACCATATTCCGCCTATGCCAAATTGACGACGCTGCCGTCGCCACCACCACCGCCGTCGCTCGAATGCACCGGAGTCGGCCATAATTTCATCAAGTTAAAGTGGGGCGATGGACGCAATCTCGACTTCACCAAATTCTACGTCGAGATGTTTGTACAGCGCGCCAAAGAATTTCAAGTCGTCTACTCGGGTACGAATTGTATGTGCAAGGTCAACAAACTGCAGGAGCGCACCGCATATACGTTCCGCATATATGCGGGCAACGATCATGCCGGCGTTGGTGATTTCTCGGCGGACTATGTTTTCAGTACGACTGCACAGTTGCCGAGCAATATTAAGGCACCACGCGCTGCCTTCGAAGGTGGTGTTTGTCTGCTGGGTCATGGTGTTGCCGCCGCCGGCGGGAGCAGTAATTCGGCCTTTATTCCATCGGGCATGCTGCCTGAGACGCCCACCAGCTTTATAGCTGGTTTGGGTAACCTGTCGCTTGGCGTACCGCTGACCATCGAATGGCAACACTCGAAGAATTCGTTCAGCGATCGCGTTGAATATGTGCTGCAGTATGCCATCGGCAAGGATGGTGACTTTAAAAAGGTCAGTATTTCGTTTATCTATAATTTTTAATATAGATTATTGATAAATTACCTGTGATTTAACCAGTAGCGCTACTGAACTACCAGTTACATTTCATATAATTTCCAATTAGAATCTTTTTTATTTAAAATCCATCCTTTCAGATTTACCGTGGTCCCGAGACCAAATTCACCATTGAGAACCTCGAACCGGGCACTGGTTACCAGTTTCGCGTATGTCCGATACGTGTCACCAGTAATGGTGGCGACGATTTGCCCGGCCAATACACTTCAGCATTCCGTTATCAAGTGCCACATCTACCCTCCATCGACGACATCGATGGCAGTCTGCTGAACAGCGCCGCTGCAGCCGGTGTATTTGGACCAGCGGCTGCAGCCTCAGCTGCAGCTGCTGCAGCTGCAGCAGGCAACAATAGCTGTGGCGGTGGTATGAACGCAAATGCCGGCATTGGCGGCGGCTGTCATGGACATTCCCATTTCGCACATCACGGACATTCCCACGGTGGCGCTAACGGAGGTGGTGGTGGCGGTAATGGCGGTGGTGGAAATGGTGGTGGGATCGGAAACGGTGGCCACTCGCACCACTCACACAATCACTCGCATCATTCGCATCACAACAGCCGGCACAATGGCAACAGCAACGCTTCCGCCTCAACTTCATCGACACTGCATCATCGCTCGGTTAGCGCTTCGGCGCTAAGTTCGAGCAGTAGCGGCGGTGGCGCCAGCTCTGGCGGTACCATACTCATCGGCACGCAAGCCATTGGCCTGATACCGCTCGGCTCGGCAATGGCCAATGAACTGGCGGCGAACTTTGCCGGCTGCGATGATCCGCACCATCATCACCACCACCATCATCATCATCCGTTTCATGGCGTTGGCGGCATTAATGGCGATATGGATACATCGACTGCTGCCACGACGACTGCCTCGCTGCTGGCGGCCACCGCTGGCAGTCTGCTGGCCAATAATGCAGCACTGCTGACGCACGCGCAGGCGCAACATGCTGCTCTACAACAAAACAACAACCACGGTGCTATACGTCGCTATGTCGCAAAGCTAACATCCATCTACACAAATCGGAAACGCTTTACGGATCAAGAGAAGGCGGTCATCTTTATGGTTTCATTTCTATTCTTTACGTTTCTGTTTGCCACTCTCGTGAAAATGTTCATGCGTTGATATGATTGAAGGCACCACAACTAAAGCGCTGCCTACCGTCGTCGATTAGTATCGGTGAGCAATGGATTTGCAAGTGTTGTTGTTCTCAAGGCGCCTTTGCTGCTGGTTTAATATTGCGATCATTTTTCCGAAAGCGAAAACTTTGAAATAAAAGCGATTGAAAATATTTATAACAAGTATGAATAAAGTCGGTCTTACCGACTATTTTAAATGCGCCACATTGGTAAATAAAAAAATAAAATTACGAATCACCCTAATTTGAAAAATCATTAACCACCAGCCTTACCATATATATTTTAACATATGTACATATATTAGCAAACTGAACTATCCTAGTTTCTACAATTCTTCTCAAGCATTATTAAAATTTTAGTACCGAGTTTCAAGTTAATACCCCTAATGGTTTTCAAGATACAGGTCAATCAAGAAATCCGTATTTTTTGTAATAGGAGGCGTGTTCATGGGCGGATTTCCTCCAAAATCAATTCAGTTCGTCTAGAGCATAAGAGCAATCAACATACTCGTATAATTCAATTTCACCTCAACATCTCTAAGGGCTCTCTCGATATCGTGTTAATAATGAATGATGACAGACAGACGGACAGTTTTTAATTTTTATTAAAAACATATATATTTATATATATATATACTCGGATATGTCTATATATATATATCTTAAGTATTTCTCTACGTTACAAACATTTTCCCAAACACACTGAGTGGTGTAATAAATATAAAGTAAAGAAAATAGAAAAATTTCCTTATTCACCTCGATTTTGTATCGCTCTTTGAAAATTTGTTTGGACAGTTGTCCTGATAACTAAAGAAATATTAATAAAAGAAAAAAAAAACAACTTAGTTTATTGTCAAATTTCAAAAACGAAACTTCAAAACAAGGCAGACCAATAGGACAGATATCGAGGTGAGTTCGCTCAATTTGCGCTCTTATTTCTCCCCAATTTGACTGTTCAACCATTTTTTGTTTGTTATTTAATTGCTTTTCGAATGATTCGATTTGGACTATTGTGAGGCTCAAAATTCCTAGCATCGCATTATACCAACCAGCTCCAATGCGCCTTAAACAACCACTTGAAGTAGTACGAAAAAAAGAAAAACTCTTTGAGGTCAAATGAGTTCTAAGCTAAAGAAGAAGAAAATATTCCAATAGTTTTATAAAAACAACATTTAAAAAAAAAAACACACCTTGATGTTTTCAACAATTTCTACGTGTCTCAAACAACCAACAAACAAACAAACCAACAACAACAAAAAAAAGGAAAAAAATACTAAAGTGATTTTTATTTATGAATTTATGCAAAATATTTTAAACAACAATTAAATAAAAATAAAAAAGTAACAATTAACGATTTTTTTATATAAAACTTTAATACTATAAAAAACTAATTAATTTTTTAATCAATTTCTTATATAAAAAAACGAAAAAAATCTATATATATATATATACGAGTATATATATTTAAAGCAACTATAAATATTTGTATTATTATGGAACTGTATACATTATAGCCAATAATTCAAACTTGTGTATATGCTGCATGTTTACACACAAACACACACACACACATACACACACAAATACAAACACACACATACATACACGCATTCTTACATGTGTACGTATATGTACATATAGTACGTGAGCATGCAAATGAAATGAAATAGAAACCATATATATAAATATACATACATATATATGTATATGTTTAAGTCTAACTGAAATTATGTATATTTGTTGTTGCTACAGCTGCCTATGCAAAAATACAAACAAACAAAAATTAAAATTAAATTAAATTAAAAAATACAAACAAGAAAAGAAAAAACAAAAAGAAAGAAAACCATGCAAAAAACTAAACTAAACGAAATTAAACAAACAAAACAAAACAAAACAAACATGAGCCAACAACTCTCTTTACTCTAAACTCTGTCTCGCTTTTTTACTGTATTATGTATTATTGTAAACTGTTTGGATAAATGACAAACAAAACAAAACAACAACAACAACAAAACGAAGAAACGAAACTAAAAGTCCATTTATACAAGTCTCGCTATGAGCAATTAACGATACAATATGTTGTTCTTTTTTTTTTAATATTATTACATTACATTACATACATACATACAAACATACATACATACACTTATTGAAAGAAAAATAATTTTGTCCTAATGTTATAACCTCGTATCTACTATTTTCTATTTTTACTACCTACCATGAATGTGCTACTTAAAACTACTCCATCTCTCACTTTGAACTCGAACTCAAAAGCAAACAACAAAAACAAACAACAAAAACAAAAACTACACAATCAAAACACAAAACAAAAACAAATCAACTTCTTCATTCTCAAAACGAATTTGTTCGACTGTGCGATTAATTCAAAACTCTGATTAAAAGTTTCACAAATCATTCGCTTAAAATGAAATCGGTTTAATTTCTTTAAGCGTTTATTGACATAATCGCTTACTTTCTTAATCGTTTAATCTGTTATTACTTAATTTTTGTATTACAGTCATGTCTGGGTATAGTGAACACGCTATATAGTGAATATCTCGATATAGTGAACACCCAAATTTTAACATAGAGTACTCTAAATAGTGAACAATCGAAATACTTTTCAAAATTCGTTTCACTATTTGGAGGTTAGAAAAAAAATTTGAAAGCGAAGTCTACAACAACAAATGTCCACCTTAAAAGAGTGAACAACCCGTATGTAGGGAATAGTATTTGCAATAATTAGTGCCCTATATCCAGACTCGACTGTACTTCATTGATTCAGCAGTTTGCTCATTTGATCATTTCGAGCGTGTAACTAATTGATTGCTTATCAAGAAAGCATGAATTATTAAAAAATCAATCGCTCAATCAATTAAATTAAACAACAGTTATTGAGTTGCTTATATTTCTTTACAAATTATTTACAGAATCGATTATTCAATAGAGATTTGAACTGGTTTAATCGATTAGGCAATATCTCAATTTAAAAAAAACGATTAATCGAACAGTCGCACTAATTTTTAAATAAAAACTAAAAAAAAAGCTAAAACGAAATCGCTCTCAAATATTCAAAAACAAAACAAAAACAAACAAACAAACAAACAACAACAACAACAATTCTCAAAAAGTTATGTAAATTCCAATTTATATATTTTCTACGCTACGATAAATAACTTTAATTTAAAGCAAATTTTAATATACACTTACACACACACACACCACATACATACAAACAAACAAACAAACATACATCATAAACACAAACATACATACATATACATACATAAATACATGCTACATACAAATATGCATCATATTTACTTTATGTACGATGGTAAATGGTTACATAGGAATATGTATGGCAACAATTGTTTGTTTTTTTTTTATATATACATATATACATACTATACATACATAAATATATATATATTCTAGCAAATACTATTGAACTGTAGCTAATTTTTTAAAAATTAAATTTTATTTGAATTTTTATTTTTTTTGTTTTATTATGTTTTCATAATTATTTTTCAATTGATTGATATATATGTACTTTTATGAATATATGAGAAGAAGAAAACAAAAAAACAGAAATTGCTATATATATATAAAATTAAACCAAGTTTATATATGTTTGAAGAAGACGAAGAAGAAGAGTTTGCAACTCCAAAATCAAAACAAACGAAGAAGCGACATCGCATACGCCTCAACTGGAGCGAAAGAACATCGATCGGAGCGATGCAATCGATCGGAGCGATGTAAACGATCGATCGACCGATCGAACACGATCAAAAACGTCGTGAGCGTACGATGAGCTGATTTCGCTCTGTTGTCGTTTATTGATATGATTAAAAATGAATGATGAATTATTGAATTATTTGATTGATTACGCGAAATTCAATTAAAAAGAAACGCAAGAAGAAAAAAAAAATAATAACAGAAATAATTAAAATAATTACAAAAACAAAAAAACATAAATGAAAAAAACAAAAACAAAAACTATGTGCATTATTTAGTGGTATGAGGTGTATTGTAAACAATTATTAATTATATATACTATAAACAAAATTTATTATAATTAATTATATATATATATATTATTTGTTTATTAATTTAACAGAAACAACAACAAACAACCAACCAACCAACCAACATGATGAAAAATTATGAAAAATCTATATTATAAAAATTTATTGCAAAAGTATATATAAAATATATAAAAATAAAAACATACAAAAAATACAGCTATTTTGTTATTGTAAAAGAAAAACAACTCGTACAAATGCATTTTGATTTACGATTTCTCGCTCGTTCGTTTCGAAGATACATTTTGTATACCCTTCGTCCATTTGTAACGCCCAGCAGGGGGCGTGGTAGGTATGACAAATTGTGTATATGTTGCGGTTGGTACAAATCAAGTAACCGAATACCTAATACCGAGTACTTTGTAGTCGATGTGCGTGGCGAATAGACAGCACTAACAATTTTTATTAAATTCGCCTACACTAATGAGCGGGACATAACGGGATACGTAGTAGGGGAAATAGGGACGTTGCCAGATTAAAATATTCATCGATCGAGATACATTTTGGAGAAAAGCGCAAATCAGGTCAGCCACTTGTTAGCAATTATGAGCTCCGGTTCAGACAGACACTTCGCGAATGCAAGGTTAAAACCAATTTTTTATTTTGTTGTAAAATTAAAATTTGGGAACAAAAAATTACAGTTTTATATTTAATTAATAATTGACTAAGAAACAAAGTCTTATGATCAGCGTCGGATTCTGAGTCGATCTAACGTTGTCCGTCTGTATCTCGCAGCGATTACAACCGTAGTTTTAGAGCTAGAAATTTGGTATCTGAGCTTTTACACTCCAAGCAGTGGCTAAGTTCTAAGATGAACAAGATCGGACCAAAACTACTGCCCACTCCTAAACAAACCACCATTTTCACACGAAAGAAACAATTAAAATAGTTCCAGTGCAGATATCCAGTTCATATTCAACATTTAGCGCTTCAGTAGTAACAGAAAACGGCTTACAAAAAGTGGGCGTAATCGGATAAGAAGCACGCCCACCACCCATAGAAACTCTCCCTTGGTTTGCTGATATATAATTATTAACAGTTACAGTGTAACATAAGTAAACAGTTAAAATTCGGCACTTAACACTTCGGGACGTGATCCGATAAGAACAACGCCCACTTATAATATGTATCATGTATCACTTAAGTGCTACAAATAGCACATTGTTTGGCGTCACTAAAATGGCTGAACTGTATACGATTATTAAAGCAATTACGACTATTTCGAGTTTGTGTTTTTTACAAATATCTTTATTCGACTAATTAATCATGGATATAAAATTTACAAATAATTAAAATTAAATTTACAGCATTTACATAATATGATAATTTATATAAAAGAAGAGGAAAAAAAAGAGTTAAGCTCAAGCAAAGGATCAAGTAATTATTAGAAGATTTTGTTCTTTAGTAGTTAAATGTGTGCACTTCAGAGAAAGGTTTATTTGAAAATTTACAAATTACAGAATAGAAAATTTCTTTATTTTTTTTCTTAAGAAACAGGGTGGGTGTAGTGAGCAACATTTTATTGAATTTTTAAAATGACTCCTAGTTAAAGTGGTGCTTGTTTTAGTTCATACTTGTTTAATTTAAATGCAATAATCTAAATGTTGTAATCGTAACTTGGTTTGTCCTTTATCGTTAACTATTTTACTATGTTTACTCTTAAAACTTAAAGTAATTGTTAGTTTAAACATTTGCACAACTTTGCAGTGTTCCATATTATTATTATTATTATTATTATTATTATTTTTATTGATTATATTTAAGTTCTTGTATTTCTACGTTTTGGTAGCACACATTTTTTTAATTTTAAATTACAATTAACAATTGAAGTAAGCACATCGAAATGTTGCATTACCTACACGAAAAGCACACACACTCCAGAGCGATTTGCCATTGCCACAAATTTATTCTTTTCGAAAAACAACACAAGAAACGCGCACGCATTTCCTGGGACTCAAACGCTAAGCTACAATATTGAATTTTATAAAACACTTTACACTACATTTAAATGGAAATTGCCAACGCAACGCAGCGATCACTCGAAACTTACATTTTACATGGCTACTGGCTAATATGTTTGGTAAAAAAAGAAGAGAGTAGTTATTTCTACTTTACGTTGCGCTAAACGCAATTGACAAACAAGCAAACAAAAACTTTATCGCTTATCACAACAGCAGCAGTTGCGCTGCAACAACAGCAGCCGTCGCCGCCGCCGCCGTTGCATGCGTTGCCGTATCTCAGAGTCCGGTATGGCTCGTTTGGAGTTGCTCTATCGAAATCGACAATTGTTCGAGTCGCTGCACCAACTGCAGCATATTCTCCTGCGCCTTGGCCGCATTTAAATCGTTGCCGTGCTCGAGCGAATCCTCTTCGGCAGCCGCTAGTTCGAAATGCAGCTTAGCGAGACTTTCCTGTTGTTCGCGTATTTTCGTCATCTGATCCATGGTACAACCAGATCCTGACAAGAGACAAAATAATTCAAATTAATTAAAGGTTATGCAAAAATAAACCCTACTTTGTTGGAAAAAAATGCTAATGAGTGGTTATCTCCACCATAACCAATTTAATTTTTTATCAGCCGATAAGGGGGAGTTTGTTTAATTTATAAATAATTATAATTATCAAGTTTCAAGTCAATATATCTTAAATTACGGCTGCAATTAAACGGACAGACTGACGGAAATAGTTAAATTCGAATATATTTAATGAGTGGAATGCCAATGTCATTATACCCTACGATCTAAAAGGAACGCTTACAATTGTTTTTATATTTTTCATGAAACCCAAATCACGACCGTTGAAAGCCCTTAAAAAATTTTAAGTTTCATTTTGAGTCAACAATAAATAAATATCATGTAACACGTTCGGAATTTCGAAGTTAGCTAATTACATGTGAAATCTTCTCATTTGTACCTAGAAATCTAGCAACGAAGTGACAAGAAATTTCTCTTCTTTAGACCTTAAGATGAAGTTTTTTTTTGTCATCTCGTTGTTAGAAAACTGAGTTCAGTTAATATTAGCTAGAAGATTTTCAATGATTTTGTTCCTTGCCACAACAAATCTGAAATAGACTTGCTAATGTCAGAAACTAACAATACAATTTTAAAAGATCCAAAATAGTATAATTTAACTAGGCCAAAGTTTTACTATACAACCTCCTCCAAACTCGGATAAAAGTGGAAGCTCTAGAAAGCAAAAAGATATAGTACCAATTTTTTTTTTTTATCCGGAATAAATTGTAATATAATAAAACTTATCTTACAGAAAAATATGCGTTATGGCAATTACAAAATGTAACATGCTTACCAAAGGCCTTCAGCTTGCCCGAATGGAAGTCATCCAGCAGACCCAAGAGTGCACGTTCCATATGCTTGACGTCCGGAACTTCTGAGACAAAGGAATGATGCTTAATCGGTCGATCGTCGAATTTGTCGCTGTGGCCGCAGCCCCCGCCACCGATGCTAGTGTTGAGCACTGGAGGAGTCGCTGGATATCCGGTGGTTGGCTTGCGGCGTATCGCTGTCGGTGTGTTATTGTGATTGTGATTGTTGCTATTGCTGTTATTGTTGTATTCGAATGATTCGCTGTGCAGCAGCGTTATGCTATTCAAGCTGTGCTCGTCACTTTCATCAGCGTCGGTAATTTCGACATCTTCTTGGTAAATTTAAAACGCAACGCAAAATTGCAAATTGCAAATAATTGAATTCAAGCGGAGGTGGGACGGGAGACGAGCAACAACAAACGATGTTATTGTTGTTGTGTGTTGTTGTTCAGGTTGAAATTTATGCGATTACACAAAACCAAAAATTCAATTGAAAAGAAAAATACAAAATAAAAGGTAAAACAACTTATATATGTATATAAATAAAAAAAAACCATAAAAGTATATTTAAAATAAATTGCAATACAACAAAAGAAAAACTATTAATAAATGTATTTTAAACGCAAGCAGATCGATAAATAATAATAAATAATATCCAAGCCTAGGTAGGTACGCTGCGCAACTGCCCTGTGTCAGTAGTCAGGCAGCCAGCCAGGCAGGCACAAAAATCGTTATGAGCAAACACAAAGCGTCGAAAACAGAGGAAGCAGAATTTAATGTGGCACAAAAATGACAGTATCTGGAGAAAATGTTTAGGGGGACCAAACATATGCAAAAAATATTTATCAATAAATGCAGATCAAAAGAATTTTTCAATATAAGTAAGTAGTTTTTTTTTTTTCATAGAAATATTGAAATATTTAAAATATTAAAAAACAAATCTCAAAATTTTTAAATTTTCGTTGACAAAATATCGTAAATTTAAAGTATTATAATTTTTTTACAGTTTGAAGAAATCAAAATCAAATATTTAAAGTTCGGTAGATAAACCCAGAGGTCTTCCATCAGAAACGTTCTTTTGTGTGTCTGTTTAATGGTTCAAAAGATCAAGTCCAAAATTTTCGGAGGTCATCGATCAGAAGTAATCTCGAAAATCATTTTTGCATTTAAAAACAACTCAAAAAAGTCCAAAATATTTCCTAACTTCTATGAAAATATTAAAATTAGATAGACGGCAGTTTTTTATGAAATATTTACATTGTTAATAAAGGTTTCTCTTTTGATTTGAATTTTTAAATACTACGCCTATGCACACAAATGCGAGCAATAAAGTTAGCTGGTGCAGTACAAGCAACAAGTGTAACCTTCTTCCTCTTCGACTGTTGAATCGTTCTAATGTGCTCGATAATAATGTGACTTAATGATAGTGTTGCGTTGGTTACGTGTAGGCGTTGAAAGGCAAAAATTAACGCGTTGTTAAACAACAACAAAGTAGAAAAACAAGTGGTGTCAGTGGCATTTTCCGGCTATTATTATCACCAGACCCGAATAGCGCAAATAATGAAATCATATTAAATTGAGATTTACATTTTTAATACATTTCAATTTAAAATTGTCAAAACACAAAAATTTTTATTTTGTTGAAATTACGGTTGGTTAAAGTAGGTTTGACTGTCTTAAAATCACGGATTTATTTGAATTACCTGATCTCGTATTATTTTTATGAAAACTTTTTGCAATTGAACAAGTCTCCGGTGACATATGGTCCTCAATAGTGATTTTTTTAAGACCATTTAAAATTGTTTTCTCTAAAAATATACCAACATTGTTGGTTTATAATTGTTTCTCTTCAATTTGCTTGACATTTAACATTTCTTTAGCTTTTGGAAACATTTGTTATTTAGTACAACGCCAGAATTTAATAAAATTTAAAATAGTAATAGTATTATCTTCGAATACTCCGAAGATAATCAATAAAAATGTGTTTAATTGTAGCACATTATTTCAAGGATTTTATTAAAATGTAGCGAACATTTTACTTATCTGGTCACAATAAATTAATAGTTAAAAAAATAGTTAATAGTTTTTAAAAAACTTTTGGGAGATCATGTTTCAGTTAATTATACTAACGATATATTGGTATGATTAGATAAAATGAAAATGCCTTAAAGAATCGTATTTTTTCACTCAAGATAAAAACTTAACGAACCAACAGTAATATTAAGTTTGATGAGTGTTAAAAGGACGGACACGTTACCAACACCATTACACACAGCTTACATAAATGTTATCAAATTAAAGGGCAAAAGGTCACAAGCAAAGTTAGTTGATAAAACTAATTAGGCACACACACACACCAGTAGAAATACATTAAATAGAGTATAAATGTAAGTTTTGTTAGAATGACATTAAGCACACGCCACAACACAAACACCACAACCGATAGCTAAAGCGCAGCCACATTCGCCTCATCCGCCTGCTCTTCCAGTATGCAAAACACTGCTCTTCTCTCACCCACAGCCCACAGCGACTGCAAATGTACATAAAACGAAAACAAACAAAGAAGTGGCGGATCAAAGCCACAACTGCTTTTCATACCTTTCAGTAATTTGCGTGGACGTGACTTGAACTCGAAGCGTTCGTCGCCAGTGCCGTGAAGGTGTGGTCGCGGGCGTCGTTCATTGACATACGTAACCTTGGCGGATGTTTGGCCCTTGTCGGAGGTGGTGCGTTCAATCGAACAGGAAGCTGAATTCCGGCTGCGAGTCGTGTCGCCGCTTGAAATACTTTTGATCTAAAATAATAATTGTAACCAAAAAAAGTGCATTATTATCGCAATCTTTGAAAACGAGGCAAATCGAAACATTACTAACATTTATTTTTGGCACAGTCACTGGCGATGCAGGTGTTGGCGCCGACTTGGGTGCTGCGCTCTGCGGCGCCGTTCCTGGCTGGCTGGGCTCTTCCTCCGTTTCGACATCGTTTGGCACAAGTTTCTGACGCTCTACTACAAAATCGTCATTGGGCTCCATTTGAGATGATTTATATATTTCGAAAATTCAGCTGCACTCACAGTCGATATAGTTTTTAGAACCTAAAATTAGAATTATTTGTCACGTTAATTATCTTTGTTGATTATTTCTTTGTTTGATTGATTGACAATGATTGTTGTGTGGTGGTGATAAGTAATTATCTGGAGTTCCTTATGACTTCCCCACATCGAGTTCCATACAGCAATTTTTCCAACTACAAAAGGGCGTTAGTTGTTTTCTTAACTGCACGGTAAGACAAAAAATCAAATTTTAATAAAAAAATTGTATCTTTAAGCGCTTTTATCCCCGCCCTACTTCCCCAGACAAAACTATCTTTACAGATTAACAAATTTTAGATTTTCGCGACTGGAGAACTGCTTCAACGAGTCGATCGATGGATGGACAGATTTGACAGACAAATAAACCTCAGAAGAAAATCGGCGTCGAACCAAGATTTATGCGTTTTTTATCAACAAAACGGTGGAAATTTACTTACAAAACGATAAAAATTCACTTTTACACAAATGGGGGGTTGTAATTTCTTTATATTTTTGTCAAATTGTGTGGTGTGTTTATTGTAAAAGGGGGTTGCCATGTCAAAGGAATAGTTTATAAATTTTTGAATCACAGGGTGGTCAGTAAATAAAATTTATTTTTAGTCGTCCTTTTTTCCGCTTTTTATAATTTTTTCACTTTCGTGAAAATCTCATCTTAGCCGATGGTTTTATTTTGTATCGGCGGCCATTCAATCTTTCAGGGATGTACGTAGCTTAGATCAATTGAACAAATTGAATGAGCTGGCTCATTTTGTAAGTCTTATTAAATAAACTTGTTGAGCTGTTCAACGAAAAATTTACCATATCTTGATGACATTAATTTTTTAATGAACTCATTGCCATCAAAATAGATCTTAACAATAACAATGCAATACTTTTTTCGTAGTGGTTAAGTTATGGTATTAAAAATTTTAAAACACAATTCTGGATTTGGTTTTTGATTTTAAATTTTTTCTAATCAAATATTTAACTATTTGCCAACATTTTTTATTGCTCGACAAGTTTGAAAGTTAAGACAATTAATTATTGTTTTTATTATTTAAAATATTGTCACAATAATCATTCAATGATGATTGTTGGTAGTATTTAATTTTCATATAACATCTTCCACACAATAAAGAAAACAATTTAGCAATACTAATTAACCTAATGTTTATTTAATAATTTTATTAACTTTACACATAATCACTTAACCAGACTTCTTTTTGAAACCCAATTCATAGACCAAATGAACAAAGCTCAACAAGCCTATTCCACATAGACCGCAGGTTATTCCGAATAGTACTTTGTCGACAGGTCCACCTTTCAAAAATACTGGCAGATCATTATGAGCCTAAATAAGAAAAGAGTTTATATACATATATTGTATATTAATTGATAACCACGATAAACATACTTGCATTTTTTTTAATTGCTTTGCAAATCCTTCGGGAAGAGCCATTTTGTCGTACAGTGATTACGTAATCCTGAAAAAGATATGTTTGTGATCATGAAAATTCAGTAACTCCACAACAACAAACAACAATTTAGCATCTGTTAAATAAATAAGAGTGATAGTTATTGTATATCTTATTAAAATACAAATTATTTTCGTTGCTATCATTGCAAATTGAGTTTAAATAAAACCTTACGTACTTACCCTGCTAACAAGCAATTTAGAATCACGAATTGCAATAATGAAGCAACTGCAAATATATTTGTTTTAAAAATAGATCGCAACAGATGATGATGTATGCAACAAATTTGGCTGCAGTTTATTTATTGCATTGTTATGTATTGAATTGTATTGTATTGTAACAACTCCCACTTTTACCACCCCTACTTCCTATTCTCAACCCGCAACTTTTTTTCTTCTCATTCCCATTTACCAACAACTCCCCTAATCTGTTACTCCTCTTCCTAAAATTATTATTTCTACCAATAATTCCCAAATTTTTTAATCAATTCCGGCTTGGTGTCACACCTCTTCCCCTCCTTTATTCCATTACCGAGTCGAAGCTTATCGGTATTTTTGGAGATATATTTTGGAGATCGCAACAATAGGTAGGATAGATAATTTTTGTGTCCAATAGATTCTTCTCGCTCACTGAACCCCACTGCGACTTCAGACTTTATTAATGTGTGTTGATCGATCATAGGTAAAGAAGATGATGCAGTGTTGTGGGAAGCATTGTGGGCATGGGCAGTGCCGACAGCCCGTAAATGGAATTGATTGTAACTGTCGCTGTACGGGCAGGGCTGGATACAACTGACGTATTCTTGATTTTCGTAGTTTGTATGTAAGCTAGGAATTAATTATTAGTAAAATTGAATTTAGAAGTTAAATATTTTAATTGAATATAAAATCATATATCACCAGCACGGTCGGTTGTGTCTTGAAGAAACCTAACAACCTCAAGCGCAAGGTCAAGCTTGGGAGTTAGGGGTTCAAACCGGTCCCCAGTTAATTTTCAATAAAAATTGTTTACTTGATACGGCCTTGCGAGTATGTTGTTGAGATGGTGGCCGTATTTCACCTTGGTGTCACATAGATGGTACCTATATGGTGAAACCAAAGCCCATGCAGGCGCTTGATCAAGGAAGTGACTATCTGTCTTTTGGGGCGCCAGACTTGATTTTTTGTCTGGGGCAGACGAACGTGTAAACATAATAGAACAAAAACATCTATAAATTTTTTTTAGAATTTCGAATTTTGTTGCTTTTTTGTGTGCAAAATTTTTTGCAACAACTACGAGCGTTGCAAAAATTGTCCACTGTGAATGACGAGTAAAAGCAGAAGAAGAAGAAATAATTATTACCAATTGGAAATTTGCTGAAGTTTTCGTTTAAATAATCAATAAATTAATTAAATCTTAAAAATTCCGATTGAAGGCGGCTTTTAAAACGGTAAAAGTGGGACTGAAAATTTTAACAAAGAAAAGGAGGAGATAAGATCGCTTAATTTTCCCGAAAGTGGAAAGAAAAAAGTGTAAGTGCGCTAGTTGAACAGGCGACGAATGACAGGCGAAAGGAAACCACAAGGAGGAAAGTAAAGCAAACAAATAAAATTGTCAAAGGGTCGTACAAAGGGGACGTGGAAAATCGACCATCGAGCAAAAGACGGCGGCGGCGGCACCACAAACGACTCGGCACACGATTAACACGCTTCTTAACTTGCACGATTCCGTTCCAGCAACAAGTAACGAAATATCAGCTTTAGTTTCGGCAATATTTCACCGAGACCAACAACATCATGGAAGAGGTTTCACTAACCGAAACCGAAAGCCGCTACTTTAGCGATTTGTTTCTCTGCTGTGACGTGGAAAAAACGGGCAAGATTCCGATGCTCAAGGCCACGGAGCTCTACCGTTCAGCGAACCTCTCCAACGACGTCATTCTTGAGGTGGGTCAGCACAAAGGTTCCTTTTAAACAGAATTGCGTTTAGGTATATTTTAAAATCTTTCCGAATCCAAAAGAATTTTCCACATTTGCCTAACGTGGGCGGTGGGTGGTTGGTGGGGTGGTACAGTAATGTAAGGTAGAAGGGTAGTTGATAACGATGGGTGGAGAAATATCTGCGTAATCCCACGTCTTTAAACATTTCTATGTAATATATCGACATTTTACATTAGACTCGCCCCGCACCCTGTAAACAAATGTTGATATTTACATGAAAATTCATTAAATTAGTTACATCATTTGAATACATTCCATTTTGTGTTGTTGATTATACACGGTGTGTGATTTAAAACAATTCAATAAATAGCTTAACTAGTAAAAGATAGTTATTTGGTATATTGAGTCATAGTTAAACCCCAGCCAATTAGAGTTTAGAGTGGACTGATATGGGACCACAGCTCTCAGTTCTCATGGACCATTGTCAATATTAAACAGTAATTTGAAACTGACTTCCTCAACTGGTCCGATAAACGATTTATTTTAAAATTCTCTCACGAATTAATTAATAAATTCAATAATAATATCAATTAAGCCCTAATTTGATGTTTTAAATGAAAAGTTTTTATTCTAATTTTTGCATTTTCTTTGTAGATCACTTCGCTTGCCGGCATACCGCCCACTGCCCTCCATATCTCACGCGCCCAATTCTACTCTTGCCTCAAGTTGATTGCTGCTTTTCAGGCATCAATGCCGTTGCGCCAAGAGTTAATTGCCGCTACGGTGCAGTTGCCACTGCCGCGTTTCAGTTGGAAGGATTCGCCCAGTGGCAGTGCCGTCGAAGCTCTTGCCTCGTCGTTTACGTCTGCGCTGCATCTGAATCAATCATCAAATAACGCTGGTGGCGGTTTGAGTGCACTGCCGCCTCCACCGCCAACTGATCGCAAGAATTCGCTGCCTCGGCGTGGTTCCGAATGGTTATCGGAAATGGTGGTACATCCATCTGTCGCTGCACGGCGTAACTCTGCTGCTGCGTACCAACACCATCACCAACAGCAACAATTGCAATTTGATGCAGCCGCTAATTCTGATGTGCCGAGCACCGATTCGGAAGTCGAACAAAACGAATCAAGTTGTGGCGGCATCGTTGGAGCTGGAACTGGCAGCAGCACGCGTGAATCGGTAATAATGATCTTTTTTTGTTTAAGAAACATAAACAATTTTAATGGAATACATATTTATTGCCTCGGAAAAGTTCAAGTAAATAACAGATTTGATTGAATTATAAGAATTTAATACTTGTCATCAATTTGATTTAAACCAAATGCGGTAACCTCTTATCTTATCGAAATTATTAAAACATTAATAAATTGTTTACTTTCCGTTATCTAAAATTTTGGTTAGCAAAATTTGTGTATACAAATAAACAAGAAATTTATTTAAAAATTTTACAAACGCATACACTAATTATTTATCTTTTCTTTTCTTCTCTTTTGTTTTTATATTTATTTTTTTCGTGCAGCACCGTCGTCGTGGTGGCGGTGGTTCGCCCGAAGCATGGAGCACCAATAGCGACAGCCCCACGCCCACTAACAGTGTCGCCGAGCGCCGCCCCTGGGCCAAGGAAAACATGTGGCATGGCTTGCTCGGCGACGAACATCGCCAGTTGTTGGGTACCGAAGAAGAGTCGTCGGATCGACATAGCAGCGAAGAAGAGACCACCGACACCGTTGACATGGAGACTCTTTATCTAACAACACCCGAACAGCGGGAATACTATTATACACAATTTCGAAGAGTGCAGCTCGATCCTAACGGACTGCTCTCTGGCAAAGAGGCGCGGTGAGTTTATTTTACTGTATTATATAAAAACGTCTAAACCATAGTTTCTCATTTGGTAACAATGGTTTAATTTGATCATAAAATGAAACAAAGTGTTCTCATTTAGTATCAAAATATTCTTATATGAACATATTTTTGAAATGTGATTCGTATTGGAAATAAAAGAAAATATAACCAATATACAGAAAATTTTGTTCATCCCATATCTTTCAGTGACTTTTTTGAAAAATCGCGCATACCCGTCGAAGAGCTGCGTCACATTTGGCAGCTGTGCGACGTCACACGCGATGGCGCCCTCAGTTTGGCTGAATTTACGGCGGCCATGCATTTGGTAGTTTTGCGACGATATAATATTCCGTTGCCCACAACGCTGCCAAAGTGTTTGCATCCGCACATTTTGGAACCTCTAATTGCGCAATTGCCACAGTTTTTAGATCCGCCCGAGGGAGATCTTCTGCATTTGCACGACGACGATGACGATGACAATACGGACACAAGAGTCATTGGACCGGCAAATCAAAATATCAGTACTCATATGGCTATGGCTGCGGCGGCTGCAGCACGCGCTGTAGCCAACGAAAAGCTACTTCGGATGGCTTGTGCTATGCCGCAGGTAAATGTTTGTAGTTTTAAATTTTTAACTTTATTTAAACTTTGTTCGCTTGGGTTATTTTTTAGATAAGTCGTGCTATACCGCCTCCATCACCACACAAAATAACGATACCAGAGTTATCGCCACCTATTGAGCCTGTTACGCCACCAAACATGTCAAAGGCTTCTGCTAGAGAAATTAAGGCTTTGTGGTCAATGGTAAACATATTTAATTAAAACATTTGAAATATTTTAAATTAATTTTTCAAAACTTAAAAAAAAACATTTGTTTAAATTTAATTTAATTGAATAATTGCTTTTAAGAATTCGAAAAGTACAAAGGTTAAAGTAAAATATTCTTAACGTGTCCTGAATACGAGTTTTTAGCAAACTTTTAATGCGATTTTTAATAAAAACATTTTTTGTTTATAATTTCAAAGGATGTGCCATCTACAAATTGGACTAAATTTACTGAATCTCCTACATCAAATGTCTCTAGTCCTGGCCCCAAGCCAGTAAATTTTGATATGCAACGAACGGCACAGGCTGTCGTCTCCGATCCACAAATTCTGCATCCAGTTCCATTGCGCGTCACCCCAGTTGGTCAGTAAATTTTTTCAAAACAATTGAGATTTTGTTTGCTTAAGTACCTTAAATATTGTATTAAAAATATATTATTTTCCAAACACTATAACTAGCTGGTGGAGTTATAGCAACCGCAGTAGTACCCGCTAGCACCGCTGCTGATGTTCTCAATACCGATTCATACGAAAATGTAAACCTACGCGACGCCAGTCCCAAACATGCAACGTCTGCGATAACAGCATCTGCCAGCAACACCACAACGCATAATCGCGATTCACTGCAAAGCAACGATTTGCGAGCCATACAACGGCCGCAGGCCAAAAAGCTGCTACCAGCAAAAAAAATTGGTGCATTGCCACCGCCGCCTCAACGTGAACCGAGTATTGGCAGCGTGGGTAGTGGCGGTTGCGCATCAGGCGACTACAGCGGTGAAGTGTTTGCCCCAACGCAGCCGACATTTCATCACACTCCTGGCAGCAATAAAAAAGATCCGCCACCATTGCCGCCACCGCGTCCACCACATCGTCATGCGCGCAGTAGCAGCCTGGATTTGAATAAGTTCAAAATGGGCGCACCTGGTACTCAACAGCCGGAGGTAAATGCATGCTCGTATATGTAGTTTTGTTTGTGTTTTCTTCTGTATTTCGCATTTTCTTCGCTTTCTTATTTATAGATGTTTTTTCATTTAATATTTTTGAATTGTTATATAATTTTTTTTGGATAATTTTAAGATTACGGCGCAAACTAGCTTCGATTTGCAAACCTCAACGGGTTTTGCTGATTTTACAAATTTTCCTGATGGCAGCGCAACAAATGTTGTAAGTGTAAATAAAAACAGCGTTTGAATTTGACGAATTTTGTATTAATCGATTGCAACCCTTCCAGAGTACAATTTAAATTGTGTAAATTTAATTCGTGGTTATTTACCTTATCAAAATTATATTTATTTAAATATTTCAAACTTTGTTTTAATTGGTTTTCGAAGTTTTTTAATTGGCTAAACTAGTTTTGAATTGAATTTTTGTATTGATAATAAAAAATGTCTTCATTTAAATATCAAGTTTATTCAAATTTGTTGCTATTATTTGAAAGTGTTCGATTCATTATCCGACGCTTTCATATAATAAAACGTATAGATTTATTAATTCATAAAAATGTCTTAATTTTGATACAATAAACTTGATAATATAAACATGGAGATAATTTCTTCACTTTAAACTTATTGTTCTAAAGTTAAATTACACTCATTTGCAGTGCGATCAAATTCCGGAGCAACAACAGCAGCATTCGCTACCGCCGCCACAATCATTGCCGCCATCAGTGGTACTGCCACCAACACGCTTCTCATTGCAATCGAATCAGCGCGTCTCTGCGTTTGAAGTTTATCGCAAACCGCATACGCCGCGCAGCTCGCAATCTCCCACAGCTGCAACTGCAGCAGTAACAGTAACACAACCACAACTGCAACAAACATCACAACAGTCTTCGGCGGCGATTGCGATTGTAGCAGAACATACATATGCGCAGCCAACACAACCACCTCCTCCGGCACCGTTTGGTTCAGCAGGTGCTGCCGCCATTTCAGCGACTGCTTCTGTTTCTCATCCTTCTACTTCTCAGGCAGCGGCTGCAGCAGCCGCCACACTACCTAATGCCGATCTCTACGAGCGGCGCGTAAACGCCATCAGCGAAACGCTTCGTCACGTTTCATTCCGACAAGACACGACACACCACATGGCCGATATTTTGCGTCATTTACGTGAGCAAAATCAACTGCTGTTGCGTCTTTGCAACGATCTTAGCGACGAGCTGTTAACGGTGCAAACTCGGAAACAAGAGATGTCGCTTCGTTTAGAGGCGCTCACCGCAGTAACCACTGAAATGTCAGGAGGCGCCGCCTCACTGCCTGTGGCGGCGCAAGTGGCGCGCACCGCTTCATCAATTTCGGCACCGGTTACGGCAAATATTACTGGCGGCTCTATCAGCTCGGGTGGTGTGCAGTCTAACGTTTAGGTACGATAATTTTCTTGTCCGTTTAAATAGTTAAAATGCATTTATATTTTGTGAATTGCTTAGAGAGTTTCGTCCATTTTTTCAGAAAGATTTCGATACAAATTTTATTGAAAAAATGTTTTTTTGATATTCCTATTTTGATTGTTAAAAATTTGTTTACAAGACGTTATTAATTATTTATGACGATTGAATAAAGCAAGTCACAACGCTTAACATAACATCAACAAAAATTAAAGCTTTGGGGTTTAAGTTACAAAATAAATCATTAAAAAATAAATAAAAAAGTTTAAATGTAATATCGAAAAAACCTTAGATACAAAACTGAGAATCTTTTAGAGTTTTTTAAAATTGTGGAAGAAAGTAACTTAAACAATTAAAATAAATTATAATTTGTTCTTTTTTAAACCATTAACCAAGAGTTAAAAAATTTCTGTTTTTGTTTTTATTATTGTTTTAAATTGAAATTTGCGTTCGTTATACGATAATTACCTCATAGCTTTACTGAATATTCACAAAATATAAATGAACGAGCTTCGGACATTAGTCGCCACTATACATACGCCGCTTAATTTTGCCGCTAACGCCGCTGTTATTTGGAGGACAACTGAATTTCATTTATAAAATTTGTTTGACATGTTTTTTTTACTACGCTACCATTTTATATATTTTTTTTATTTTCTCTGAACTGTAGGCTAGTATAAAATGCAAACAAACAAACAAACAAAAACACAATAACATAGACTTAAATGAAGCACTATAAATGTATGAATTGTTATGAACTATATGATATATATTTATGTACTAATGTATTTACGTGAGAAGTCTGTAGGTAACAAATTGATTTAAAAGTTATATTACACTGTATTTTTCTACAATTTAATCATTACTATTAACAAAACTTTAATTTTATCTTTTGCCTATCAATTTTTAATTTTTGCATACTAAAAATAATTTGTATTTGTCAGCTCAAACACTTTAAACAAATGTTTCTCTAACTATAACACGAAACGTATTTTGAAAAATCTTGGCAGCAAGTCTTGAGCGTTGACAAACATTTAATGACACGATCATTTGCAAATTATATTGATGAATTTTTGGTTTTTCTTAGTACAAGAATTATCCCATGTTCCTTGAATATTGTATTTCTCTCTGACTTTTATAAACGCGCATTCATTCCGGCAATTGAGTACAGCACTCCAAATTACGCTAAACTAATTTAAAATTCTTATTTATAATAATAATAATTAGCTTTTTAACAAATTTAACTTATTTAAAATTTGGTTTTTTCAATATGTAGAAACTAAAAACTACAGACAAGGCATTGTTGCTGGTTTTTAATACAGCGTTATTTTGAATTAGTTGCTAAAAGTGAAAATGAAATCATTTTGTAAAAAGTATTAATGACTAAATTTGCTTTTAAACCACTCTCATTTAGTTTTAATCTCATTGGTATAGTTGATTATTAATAATGTTATAAATTTTTTCAACAATTGAATTTAATGTGAAACAAATTGAACGAGTTCTAAGTGTTTATTTGAATTAATTTGTAATTGCTTTGTAATTATTATAAATCACTTTAATAAATTATAACAGTTTTATTATGAAATTTATTCAATTTATAAAGAATCCCCAAAGTCTATTGCCGAAATTATAAATATACTTAAAAATACTAAAATTTTGTTAAAATAATTATCAAAGGTTTCATAATATTTTCTTTGTAAGAAAAGTAAGAAAGTGAAATTCCCAAATTTTTAATAACCACCAATTGGACCATTGTGGAATTTAATGTTTTATAAGTTTTATATATTTAATTATACTTTTGTCACATTTTTTGCCATTGCTAGACATTTATGCTCACACAAACTTTAACTCGATTGAAATAGTTTTGAATTTCTGGCAATTATAACACTTTCGCTTTTAATTATTACTATTATATAAAAACAAATATGACAAAATTTAAAATGAATCTATAAATTGTCTAATTTGTCTTAAAATCATTCCTTTTTAGATCTAAATAAATTGGTAAATTTCTGTATAAACTGTTATAAACACTTGAGTTGAATACGAAGGAAGCAAAGTTTGAATATTTTAAAACTTCGATTAATCATTCTCATTTAATTTTCATTATACCATCGATATATCTTAAAAATTGCAATTGTTTTTATTGTTAAAATTTAGTTTTAAAATAATGCATGTTAAAACATTAGAACAGCAGCACACTGTGTAAATTTTGGTTTAAACTTTCTAATTTATGTTCACTTTTTAAAAGTACATGACTATCTCTTGTTTAAACTTTAAAACAAAACAAAACCAAATTAAAACAAAAGAAAACGTAAAAGATAGAAGATAAAAGCTAAAACATCTAAACACAACATCAAATGAAATACTTTCGAATTTACTAAAATTTTATGCTTTATATAAACTTTTTGTAGTACATTATTAAATTTATAAATATTAAACAAACAAAAACAACAACAACAACAAATAATAATAAAACAAAAATAGAACGTAGTTGTGTATTTCCTACTTTTTGTAACTTTTTTAAAAATAACACCTTAAATCTTTACTACTGTTCGCTACTTATTTCTAGAGAGAAAAGAAAAACAAAGCAAAACAAAACAAAACACAAACTGTTATACATACATAAACGTGATAAAACAAAATAATATTCAAAGAAATTATTTCTAAAGTAATGATGAGTATTACACAAACAAACAAACAAAAACAAAACTTATGTTATTTTGAAATACTTTTGAATTGATTTCAATGTTAATGATAATAATAATAATGATAAAGTTTAAACATAATAAAATGTAATCAATTGTAAAATGCATGGTTATAAACAAATATAAACAAAACTCGCCGACGAAAGTCATTAATTATTTCGAAACTCGTAAAATATATACAAAAAAAAGAAAAATTAAAGATAAATCAACATCACATTATTGACTGTTATGGCCATTGTTAGCAAAAGTGGATTCAAAAGTACATCTATTGCTTTTGTCTTTGTGATCTTGTAAAGTGTAGAAGTTATCGTGTTTGATAGCGCCTTCGTAGCCTGTTTGATATGTCCGACAATAAAGTGTGACGGCAAAAAAAAAGTTTATCGCCTTTTCCGATATTTTTAAATGACGACGGCTTTCATTCAATATCTCGCTCCGTTCTCCATTCTTCCCTTTTATGTTCACACTTCAAAAGAATTTACGCCGTTTAGACAATCTCTAGTTAAGCACTAACCGAGAATTTAACCGCTAAAGAAGTTTGCTATTGCTAATTGTACGTTAAAGTGTAAGAAATTTTGTAACTGGATATTAAGAATGGTCACACACAAAAAAAAAAACAAAATTAAATAAAACAAAAACAAATATATATATGTATGTGTATATAATTTGCTGGTGATGTGCTTGATTTAGATATTTTTTGAAATATTGCAAATTTTAATTAGCAAAGTTAAATCTTTAAAGGACGTTTTTAAAACAACTAACTGCGTGTATTATTTACAAATTGAGCTAGATGTATATTACGAAAATACATGCAAACGAGTCTGTTATATAAAACTTTGTTAATTTTATTTCTTAATTCGGTTTATTAATTGTTTACATTCATTCTTTTAAACACGATCATTTAGATACAAATTAATGTTTTATGTAAAATAAAATAAAGTAAAAGCGATATGTTGAAATATAAAATAACTGCGAAAACCGGCCTTTTTAATAATTAATTAACATCTTAATTGAAACATGTCCGAAAAATTAATTTTCGCACTGGGCGGGCGGCATTGTCATCGACTGAACGAACACATTGACAGAAGCAGAACCGGCAAAATTTAAAGTTTTGTTTGCAAAACATGAACGTACCCCCTTAAAAAACAGTGCTGCCAATAAAAGTGAACAATTATTACCCTTTTCGAATAATTTCAATTTGATATAATACAATTTCCAGTTCAGACCTATTTTTTTCAAATTGGATTCATATCAGACTCCAATGATCTCCTCGTTATAATTGATTTTAATATTTTAAGAATATTCGATTGGTCGCTTCAGTGTTAAAGTATCGCAGGACTCTAGCATCAGCCTCACCAACAATGAAAGCCCTTAGTTCACTAGACGCACTAGAAACATACTGTAAAAATTGATCATTGTAGGAGTCTTAAGTCAATAAACAAGTTATAACATCAACAAAGTAAACGCTAAATATATAGCATGGGTATTAGAGCTCTTGAATACCTTCGTTAGTTATATATAACACATGGCCAAGTTATTGTAACACGGCCGGCATTTAAGTTGGCAGCACTGCTACAAATACAAACGTAGACAGGAAAATCGCTGAGAAAAAAAATGCGGCGTTGAAAATTTTTCGCGAATCGAAAGTGATAAAAAAATCTGCAAATAAAGTTTGTATTCCTCTAAAAATTATTCCAATAAGTTGCCAAATAAATTTCCAGTTGTTTGCAGATAATTAATAGTAATTAATTAATTAATTGCTTTCGATTTCTGCGTTGAAAATTCAGCTTTTGCTAAAATCCGATTCTCCAGTGTAAAGAAGAAGAAAAACAGCCGAGACTGAGTCTGCCGAAAGTGAAGAATTCAAATTGGAACGAAATTTTAATTGGGAAAAGTAGAAGTTGTAGATTTTTTTCTTAAAAAAAAAAAACTGAATCAATCGGTTGAAAACTTACGCACGCACACACGAATAATCGTGTGTAAATGTTAATATTGCTGTTGACTGTGCTCGCCCTTTTGAAGCATTCACTGTCAAGGCGTGGCAACTGTAATTGTGACGAAATACACACAACAAACGCCACCAGCGCCACCACCACAAAAGCTAGTGCACAACAACAACCACCACCATCAGCATCAGTTACAACCGCAACAAAATCACCACTTGAAAACGGAAAATTGAAGCTAATCGAGTCCTCATCTTTGTTGTCTAAAATGAGCAACTTTCCAGGTCAATCGCAGCAGCAGTCATTTAGTGGAGGCAGCGTGACGTCTGCCAGTGGTGACGATAATGTCGATGGCGTCAGCATCAATCCGAGCGTTATGTATGTGCATTTTTTTTATTTACATTTTTCTCTGCATTTATACAAATTATGATTTTAATTTTCTTTTTATTTATTTAATTTACTATTTTCAAGTGTTTTCAATAACGGCGACAAGCAGTGCTGCCACGAAATCAATATCAATGACAAACATGTTAAAGTAATTGGAAGTTCAGGCAGTCACGACCACGGCTCGTCCAAGGTTAAGTTGGAGAATGTCGTCGATTATAAATGGGAAACACGAAACTATCCCGGGCATTTAGTTGCGGTCCATGTCGATGGCGTGCATATTGCCTACGTTATCAATGGTAAGTTGGCCACAATTGTCTTAATCGATAGGTAGGGGGTAATCGGTTAAGTTTCTTAAAAAGCAATTATTTAACAAAAACTAAAAATTATTTTAAACAAATTTGCTTAAAATGTTAAACAACATTTTGTCTAGTTTCAAAACTGTTGGCCAAGCGGATTTTGAAAAACGTTTTTACACCAAAAATGTATTTGTATTTTCAAAACATAAGCGTTCTTCTAGTATACATACATATATATGGAAACCTATTATATTAAAGTTAAATTAATTTTTTAATAAATTTAAATAAAATCGATATTATACTCTTCACTACGCACAAGCAAGGGAAAATTTAACAAACAAATTAAATTTTTGAAACAAGTTCACTTTAACATTTAATATTTTAACCGAATAAAACAACAATTACATCAACATTATAAAATTAATCAAAATTATTAACGATTTAATTGTAAAACCATTAATAAATACCATTAATTTTCCATAACAGTTCATAATAAAATGGCACGCGTCGAGGGTATGATACGCATCACAAAGAGAAATAGCAGAGAAAAAAACGTGCGTGCACTGATCAAGGGCATGACGGGTGAGGTGCTCGACTTGCAATTTGCGCACATCGAAAAGGAGCTTATACTCGCTTCGATCGATTTAAATGCGTTGTACGTCCACAAAATCGATTCGATGGAAGAAACTTTACTTT
Organism: Suillia variegata; assembly: GCA_949127995.1. NCBI lineage: Eukaryota > Metazoa > Arthropoda > Insecta > Diptera > Heleomyzidae > Suillia > Suillia variegata. Next base: position 14,700,191 of record OX421844.1, read on the forward strand.
GCAATTTACTCATCAAAATCGAAGATCCCCTAGCAAACTATACACCCAAATACGACAAAATATCGTGGTGTCCCTACATTGATGTACCGGGCGAGGACGACGAAGACAGTCATTTGATTGTGTGGGCACGTGGCTCGATGTATCAATGCTTCAATATCAACGAAGTTGTAGAAGAGCATGGCGTGAGTGAAATGTTTTTTTTTGCTTTGGTATTATAAGACGAAAAACTAATTGTGATTTCATTGACTTTAGCACATTGGCAAAACCCATCCTGGAGCTATAACCACAGGCTATTTAAAATTTTACGATGAATTATTGACCATTACGTGGGTGGCACTGTCGCCCGATGGCTCAACGCTTGGTGTCGGCAGCGCTGATGGAGTTATACGCTTCTATCAGGTCTATATGCACGATAAGGAGCCACGTTGTTTGCATCAATGGAAACCGCATGGCGGAAAGCCGATTTCGTCATTTTTCTTTTTGGATAATATAACTAAAAACGTTGCAGAGTAAGTACGAGCTTTTGTGTTCGAAAGCGCTTGTTTATATAATATTACTTATATTTTTGATATTTATAAAAATCAATTTTTATCTGCTTCACTCAAGAACATTTTCAAATATTTAATCAAAATTTTTTCATTAAAAAAAGGCTATATTTATTAAGTTTGTCTAAAAATGTAATTGAAAATATTTATATTAGTCTTAAATATTTAAAATTATATAAATGAGCGATTTATATTATTATATTTTCTGTTCAAATAACTTTGTATTACCGTGTTTGGTAAAAATTAAAGCGGTCATTTGCGACAAGAACTGTGTGTGTCAAAATTCTTAATTTCCACTAAAAACAACAAACCTAAATAATCACTAATTTTCAAGATTCGAAAATTTATTTACCATATACTATATAGTCTATATTTCTGTATTTTTAACTCAAAAATTAGAAATTCTGAGATGTTTCGTTCTTTTCGCAAATGAGCGAAAATATTTTTTAAATGTCGACTTTTTCACTTTCTTTGGCATGGCGCTTATTGTTTTCTAATAAACATATTTTTTAAAATTAAAAATAGTAATTCTCCTTTTAGCACCTATTGGAAATACGCCATCACTGGAGCCGCCAACAACACCGAGTTCAAAGTCTGGGACTGTGGCACTTGGGAGTGTCTACAAACGCTTACACTGACCACACCTAATGCCGATGAGAAGAAACCCGACCGTTTTATTTGCGAAATTGATCGCACCTCTTCGTATTTGGTCGTTTCTAGCTTGTGGACGCGCACTTGTTATGTGCTGCAAATCGTTAACAACAACAGCGCGCATCATGTTGCTATCAAGGATACAGAAAGTGGCGATAGTACCGCCAAAGACACGAGTAGCTCGAGCAGCATCGTGAACACGGCGACAAAGTTGAAACGTTCACTTACGCCGCTCGTTTATATCAAAAGTATTTCGGAGTTTCCGCTCAATTCGGGCATTTTGTCTTTTTCGATTGTGGATGCCGCCGTGCGACGCTACAAATGTGCAAATGATAATTATTTGTGCGATGAGCTGGACGATTATGACGAGGAAACGAACTCGATTTATTGCGTTGTATTACGCATGCTTATTGTGCAATCGAAAAGCTTGCAGGTAGGATTACGATCTTTGCGATTCATTCTTTCGAAAAATAAATACTTTAATATCATTAATTATCTAGAAATGTCGCGTACTCTATCAGCCAACGGTGACTGAGGGCACAGACGTAAGGAGCACATTAAGCGACAACAGCTCGGTGAATGTCTCAAAGGATTCAACTTATTCAAATGCAGCTTCTGCTACAACATTCAATAGTAGTGTTAATAAAAATTCTTCAAATATCGGCAATGGCGAAAATGATGCAATGGCAGTCGACGAAGACGACGACAATGAGGATGATAAAAACGATAACGATGATGAAGTTGAAAAATCGGAAAAAACGGAGACGACCAATGTTTTGGAGGCGTTTTTGGGCATTGGCAGCAGCAATAGCGTACAACAACAAGGTGCATCGTCTGTTTCTGGCATCGCTTCGGTGGTGTCTGTGGCTGCTGCCGCTGCTGCTGCCCCTTCGGCTGCAAATGCCGAGTTGATAAATTCACGCACAAATTCACCACAAAATTCAACTTCTTCGGGAAATAAGAGTTACGGTCAAGTGAATCTTATGACGCCCGATGCATTTAGCGCGACAACAAATGGTAAACATTTGAGTTTGTTTATATTCCAAAAATATCGATTTATTTTAATTCTTTTAATAAATAGAAAAGTCACCAGATTGCGTTAGTTCCGACGTGCTTAATACGATTTTGATGTTGGCCAGCGTTGCGGGGCAGCAGGTGACACCATCTTCTAAGCCAGAAAATTTAAATATTTTGGAATTTGTTAATAATAAAATTATCGAAGGTCAGGAACATCAGAAAATGCAGCTTAAGCAGTCGATGGAATCGCAAAAGAAGTTTATTGGTAAGTTTTTTTTAATACCATTTGAGTTTTTTTTTTCTTTAAATTTTGCTAAAAATAATTACTCGCTCACAGCTATCGACAACAATGCTAGCCGCGTTTTAAGCGATGCTCTAACCAGTGGTGGCTCCAGTCCTAGCCGTGAAGTGCAAGAAATATTGTCATTGCGGGATTATGACAAGAGCTCATTTAGCGGCGATGAAATTCTTGATGTGCCGTCAACAAATACGATCAATGAAGCACCTTCGGCCGCGACAATTGTAACTGGTCAGTAAAATATCATTTTTGTTGTTTTTATCAATGCAATAATTTTTATAATATTAAATATATGCAGAAATCGACTCGTCTGTCGTTTCTAAAGCCAATCAATCGGTTGTTGCAGCAGCAGTATCGTCTTCATTACCGACGAACACATGGCCCAAACTTCCTGACGCACCCAAAGCCACGACTAAACATTCTGCTGAATTGCAAAATGCCGCCAATTTAATTTCGCAGGCTGTTAGCGCCTCTTCGGCGGGCAACTTGAATAATAGTCACGTTGCGCCAACACTTGGCGGAAACAATGCCAACAGTTGCAACATTGCTAACACCGCCAGCGGCAGTAATGCTGAACTGTGTGAAATCAATTCGAAAATGAGTCAACTGATTGGTAAGTTTAATCGAAACTTTTATTGTATTATTTATTAATTTAGCTTGGAAGTTCTTTCTGCTTTGCAGAAAGAAAGCTTATTTCAATTAATAAAACTTCTTTATGCGATTAATTTATTTTGTAGATTTGGTAAAAGTGCAATCAATGCAAATTAATAGCCTGCAAAATGAAATTGCTGATATGAAAAAAAACAATCCGATCATTTCGGGCAAAAACATGTCGGAATTCTCTTTTAAACTGGAAATGCAACTGTCGAAATTGATGGAACAATATTTGAAACGTTATGAGAATGAGCACAAGAAAAAACTGATGTCATTTATGTCTGGGCGGTAAGAAATACAATTTAAAAAAATTTATGTTTACATTTTTAACCTTAATATTTTATTTTAATTTATCTATAGGGAGGTGCAAAATCGTGAGCTGTGCGACAGTTTCATGCAAATTGTTAACCAGTATGTACTCACACAATTCGGCGATGTCGTTTCCAAAGTCATGACCATTGAAATACAACGCCAAGTGGCACCGTTGATAACTGCAAAAATCGACCATCTTCAACAGCAAATACAAATAGATGTGGCCAAAAAGTTCACCGCATTCGATTTAATGCTCAAGGAGACTATATCCCAGGCGTGCAAGAGCAAGGTAAATCGATAATTAAGCGAATTAATTCTTTTTGCAATTACTAATCAATTTAATTTTATACTTCTTATTTTTTTAAGAATATAATTGATACTTTTGGCAAATCGGTGCTAGTTGGTGTGCAGGGTAGTCTGCAGGCCGCCTTCATTGAGTCGATGTCGAGTACACTGATACCAGCTTACGAAAAATCATCGCAGAATATGTTCAAACAGCTGCATGATGCATTTTCCATCGGTATAAAGGAGTGTAAGTAGTAAATTTTGGAACTTGAAGTTTGTCGTTTTGTTATCTTAATTTGTTCTTTTGGAATAGTCATGGAACAGTTTGACAACTACCTGCAGCATTTGCAGCCGATGCAGGATTCCACCGAGGAAATACTTAATAAATTCTCCGGTTTTCGCCAGCATTTGGATTCGATATTAGTAAAACATCGTAATACTGTGACGGAAACTATGCTCGAAACGCGTAAGGATGTCAAAGGATTGGAAATATTGCTTGCGCGTCAAATACAGGAGTCAATACGCGTTGAGGTAAATTTTTGTATATTTGTTTTTATATTTATTTTAAGATACAATATTTCGTATTATAACATCATTATTTATAATATAATTGATTGTTACCTTTTAATTAATATAAGAACATTTTGTTTGAATAAATTTACAGGTGCGCAAATGCTTTGAAAATCAGGCCGTGGCGCTACGTTCACAGGCAAATACTCCCGCGCCTATTTACGACTTGAAGGACACAATTAAACATTTATTGCATCAGGGCCAAATCAACAAAGCCTTTCATCAAGCGTTGCTGGCCAACGATTTGAATTTGGTTGAATTTACGCTTAAAAGCGCCGATCATAATGCGGTCTTTACGCCTGACTGCTGCTTGGAACAGAAGGTGCTGCTATCGCTTATACAACAAATATCGGCGGACATGAGCAATCACAATGAAGTCAAGCAGAAGTGAGTATCCAGTTTTTAATTTGTATATAACTTTTAAATTAATAAATTTTTGTACTTCTAATTAGTTACTTGGCTGAGGCTCTGCTGGCCATCAATTCGTTGGATCCGATAACGCGTGAACATGCACCGAAAGTGTTGCAAGAACTGTTCCGCAATTGCCAAATGTTTTTGTTGAATTATCCCAAAAGTCCGCAGTGCAGTAATGTCCGTATGTTAATGAAAGCCGTTCAGGCATACAAGGATCAATTTTAATATACGGCAGGCGGCGGTTCATGTTCGACCGCCTTTAATCTCTTTTCCGCGTATGCAAATTCTCAACTTTATCCATTACAAAAACCAAAACAACAACAACAACAATCACAACCAATGGCAACTGCACCAACATCATGTGCTTTAATTTGCCCGAAAATGACACAAACGCCGACGATGACGACGACAACGACGACGCCACACGACACACAAATGAATTTATTGCTGCGAACAACTCGAACTGTGCGTAAATCGAAATTGTATTTCGCAAAAGCGACACATTTTAACGATGAACACGACAACGCTGAAAACGATGACGTCAAGAGAGAATAAAATTCTTATGACGTATGGTGACGTATTTTTCTAAAAACAAAACAAACAAAAAGGAACCTAAAAAACAAGCACTATCTAACGTAGTTTTAGTTTTAAGCAATCATTGTAAGAAATATTGTGTATTTTTTTTTAGCTGGCTAAATGAGCTTTTATGTCGTTTCTTTTACGTCTTTTTTTTTTTTTTGATTCCATCTTTTCATTTGCAATCACATTTTAGCGCCCAAAAGTTCATATTCTTTGTTCTTTACGTTCATTTACTTTTTAATTTAAGTAATTAAAACGTAACGGTGAATTACTCTAAAAAAAACTTGTACAACAAATTATATATACAATATTTTCAAAAAAAGTTTCATTTTCTAGTGATCATTTTGTGACCTCTTTTTTTGTTTTCATAATTTAATATTTAAAATTTACATCTACTTTTAGGCGCACAAACAAGCAGATATTAATTAAAGCGAATTACGCTTACGACAAATCACAACTTTCAGTTTAGTGTTTAGCGCGATTCCTTATAATAGTTTCTTTTTTCAACAAATGTTCTAATTAAAGTATAACTAATATTAAATTTAGGTATTTTAAGTAATAATTAAAAAGCTCTGATAATAAATTGAAGAAAAAAAAAATTATATATACAAAAAAAAAAATACTACAAATCCTTAAAGAGTCGTTTTATATTTTTGTGATACTAACACTTCCGCTTAAGTCTACTGGTTTATTTGACCATTTGTCAAACTTATAAAAATGAAATATGAAGAAAAAACGTTTCAGTTTATGTGTTCCAGCATTAACGCTGTCTGCTTAAGGCACTGACATCCACAACCTGTTGCGCACATTTTGTGTTTCTAAAAAAAATGTTTAATTACAAATTTATAAACATAGTTTTAATGCCGTAAAGACTCACCTCAAACCACTGCTTCATGTGCGCTAAGTGTCCACCGTGACCGCAAGCAAGACATGCATTGGCCGCACCTTTAACTGGCAGACAACATAATGCGCAAAAGAGCGCCGGTCGTTGGCATGCACCGCAATTTGGTGTTCGGCGCGTTTTGTTGCAACGCGTGCATTCCGTAACGAATTCGACTCCTTGCGGCAGCGATTTTGAGTACATGGTATGCTTGAGAATCTGTTAAGCAATTTTTTATTTAATTTTAAAACTTCGTGAACGTTCTCTTTTGTTTTAATTAAGAGATTAAAATTAAGATTAGTTTTGCAAATTTTACATTTTATTCGAATTTCTATAAATCTTTCAGAAGCAATTTTGTTGGTAAAGTGGAAATTACATACCAAGGAGCGCTTTGACAACAGCTGCCAGCCAAATAATATGTCTGCGTACACCTTGAAACAACATTTTAAGTAAATTAGATAAGTTTATGGATAAATTCATATTTTGGTTCTACCTTTTTGAAATTGTCAAACAATGGCATTCTTGCGCGCCGTATTAGCGAACATGAATACGCATCTGCTGTATTGAAAATCCGCGAATCGACCCAGTCAAGTGAATCGGACCACGAATTACTTCGCAACTGCTTAAGCTGCACAACCGCAGATGCAGCAGTAGTTTTCGGTTGATGGTAATCGATATGTACAGTGTGATACGGTGAATTTGGTAGTTTAGTGGTGTGGGGATAGCCCTGTGGTGTTGCATCGCCGTTCGCCGCCGTCGAGGTGCACTTGTGAAAGATGCAAGCCAACATAACAGCCGTTTGTAGATCACCGGCAGCGGCAAAATGCATAATTAACGCTTCAAGCAGAAACTTTTTAAAGGGATCCTTGTAGAAAAGTGTCTCGTACTTGGTTTCATTCGGTATATTGGGTGTGGCGATCATTTCGGCCAGTGTCCAAATCGGTGCCAAATCGCTGCGACCTTGTGTCTCGCATACTGAACGATTTTGACGGCACGTGGCGATAATGTTGCGCTTGTCGAGCGAATACTGCAGCGCCATGTCGAGACTAATATTCAGTACTTTGCTCACCTCATAGATATGCACTATGGGTGCGGTGCAGGCAGGCTTTTGTAGTGCACGAGTTTTGGCGTGCTTGTAGCTCATACGCTCCTGCAGATAAAATGAGGCATTTGAGTCGCCACGATGTGCGTACAGCATCGGTTGTACCGGTCCGCCGCTCATCACCCTGCCGAGTAGTCCGCCGTGTGCGGAAAGTGTACGAGGCGCTATTGTCGCCGGATGATGGTGATGTGCTGCAGCGGCGGCGGTATGCAATGTCAGTCGCTTTGCGTTGAGCACTTGTGCAAAAGTCGCCAACATGCCACTAGCGTTGAATTGTGCGCCTGCGGTACGAGGCACTGGTATGCAGGCATCGTACAGAGCACCACAGTGCAGCGCACCTTCCAGACGAGGCGACTGTAGACGTAACTGTGATTTGTCTGAGCCGCCAACGGACTGGATTATATAAAGGTTAGATAAATTAAATTTTAAAATAACTGCGACAAAAAACATTTTTTAAATAGATTTACCAACCTTTTTCATGGCGGCCACCAACGCGCGTAAGCACTGCTCCAAGCAAGTGCGCGATTTTTTGACGCGTTGCATAGCGTTTGTTTTCAGCACTTTTAGCAAAACCATAGAGAGATGATCATGCAGCGTTGTGCCCTGGCAAAAGCTAAAATCCGGTCCAAACATGGGACTGGGATATTCGGTTGGAAAAGTTGTCTGAAAATGAACAAAGAAAATTAAAATAAAAAATGCCAATACACTATTTAAAAAAAAATCAATGCATCAATCAAATTAAAAAAGAACTAAACCTGCAATATGACCACATGTCCTCCGGCGGATATCTTAAAAATTGCATAACGCTTGATAGCATCCAAAATGTGCACCTCGACGTGCGGAATATTCGTATTAAGCAACGAGAACTCATGGTGCAGCGAACACGTCGGTTGATCGGTAAGTGAGCGCGCAATATGTATCTCTTCTTTGCGCAGATGCGGCGGCGGTGGCGAACGTGATTGCGATATCGAGAGTTCATCGATCGCTTCGGTAGGAAGCGACGACATCGGATGACGAAAAGACGTTGCCGCCCCACTTGACATCGACGACGGTCGTTGCAACAGCGAGAAACCGTTTATGGGTATGGGCTTCTGTTGGAATTTCGGCGGCAAGTCTGCAGTAAAGGCCTCCTGTACATCGTAATTGTCATTCGGATCGTTAGGTTCGCATAATTTTAACATCATTTCGTCGATTTTCCAAACGCGAAGTGTGCGGTCACGTGACCAGGTCACTAGTTCCTTTAATGGAAATAACAATGTTGAATTAAACAAATAACCCAAATTATTCAATTGAACGTACAATTTCTGAAAAATTCTCACGATTTGGACGCCAAGCAAAATCCAGTATTACGTCAGTGTGGCCGACAAAAGAGCAAATCGGATCAGTTTGTTTGCTGTTACTCCAGAGTAAAAGAGAGTTCTCACCTCGTCCCAAATGCGGCACAACAATGCTGACAAGACCATTGCCAATGGGCTAATCACAGGGAAAAGAAAGGTGAAAATATATTTTTATATCAGAGATTGAAATGTTGTTCATCGTTTTTGCACATAATATATACAATTTTTTTTAATGGAGTCATTAGAACTGCAAGTGGTTTTATAGATTTACATACAAATAGTCTGAAGGACTATAATTTATTCATTTAATCGGTCCATCATAACTACTTAATAATGTAAACAAAATTTTTTTGCAGACTTCTTACTTAAAATTTGCTTTGGTAGAATAAAAACTTGAAAAAAATGTACAATATTATTAAAATATATAAGTAGGATTATATAAACAAAATGTATACGGCAGATATGAGTATGTGTATGTATATTTTTAGTATCTTGCTTTCATATTGTATATAAAAAATAAAAAAAATGTTCTCTATGTTGGTTTTTTAGATTGGTATCGAGTTAAAATTTGAGAATCTCTCATAAGCTTACCGTGTAACGTGCACGCCAAACCGGCGAAGATGTGGTTATGATTTTCTCCGCCCGTCTTGGATTATTGACATCGAAATACTTAACATTGCCATCCTGACTGGCCGTAGCGAGGCATGTTTCGCGACGATGACTCCAATTAATGCCGTGCACTCTTACAAAAATTAAATAAACAAATAAAGAAATATTTGAAAATGTGAAAACGGAAATGTGAAAATGTTAATCTAAAAAAACCTATTTAAATGCGCTGTAATATAGTGAATTGGACAGGAGCCCTTGCGTATGTCCCAGATGCGTAAATCTCCATCGTGTGCGGCGGCCAGCAAATTGCCAGACACTCGATTAAAGCCCACTTGTGTGGCGCCAGCTTAAAGGTAAATGATATTTGGTTTCATTACTTCATAAATTTATAACTACATTTATTCTAAACCCACACATGCAGACGGCGCTCAACGATAAAGTCGGCTTGCGCGGATCACGTAAATCCCAAATGTGCGAAAATGTGTCAATCGAGCAGCTAACTAGCAAATTAGGATTCTTGCCATGCCAATCGATGTCGGTGACCATGCGTGTATGTCCGCGCAGCGAGTGAAAGTGACGCGGTTCGGCGGCGCCCCAAGTCACAACATCGATGTGTTGACTTGTGGCGATGGCGCAGAACTCCTGGCGATTTGGACAGATGGCGAACTCTGCAGCTGAAACTTCATACTTTGAATTGCGATAGTATTTGCGTAGCGTTCCGTCGTCTTGTCCAAGGCGTTGTAGTGCTAAATGTCGCCGTCCGGCTAGCAGCACCCACTGTCCCGAATAGTCCACCGACATGGCACTGGCCTGTGACCTTGGTAAGCAAAATTTGTTAACATATGCAATAACATTTTTTTTTGTAAACTTACTCGCGATGCTCATAACAGCGGCTGCTCTGTCGCAGGATGTACGTCTGATCGCGTTCTCGCTCGCAACCACGCAGCGTGTCCATTTTTGAGAGACTTTTCGATATTTAAAATATTAATTCGTTTAATGAAATCCCAAATACTAACTGGACCTTTTTGATAAGAAAATCAGCTGATTTTTGTTTGTGGATTGTGGCGCTTGTGTTTATTTACGTTTTTGTGGATACTGTTTAGAGTTGCCAAGTTCTTGCTTATTAAAGTTACCAATAGTATTGGAAAGCTTGAAATCACAAAATTACGTATTTATACTCGAATGTTTAGTCTATATATGTATTCTATTCATTATTTATTACTTTACTATTGCTCTACGACGTCCCTGAAAGAAGTTATGGCCATTTAAAGGTTTGCCCGACATTTTAGTAATTTTCTCCTAAACCACTGAAGGGATTTTGGTGAAAATAGTCTTACTTTTACTGTAGGACGTCCGTGAAAGATACAGCCACGTCTATTTTTGGTATGGTTGTCGACATAATAGCTCAGATATTAAATTTCAGTTTTGTTTGACATTCAGACATTTGAATATATAAGGTGTACAAATAAGTTTCCGCCGTTTTTTGTTAATAAAATACTATTTAAACGATTTTAAACGATGTGAGACTGCTTGCTGAGTGACTTCTAAACCAAGTGCAAGTTCCTTTTGTGTTTGAGACGAATCTTCACCCAATAATTTCTCCAAATCTGCATCCTCGTAAATTTTCGGCCTTCCACTGGATCTTTGTCTTTTATGTCAAAATCACCTTTTTTAAATTTTTGAAACCACTCACGACATGTTCTCTCACTCAAAGCATCCTCATTATATGCTTCTACGAGCAATCGATGCGACTCAGCAGCAGATTTTTTTAAATTAAAATAATAAATTAAAAGTTCCCGCAAATGACACTTAGTTGGCTCAAATTGAGACATTTTTAGATGAAGAAAAATATATGATGCTAATGCGAACTTAATAACATGATAAGGTTATGTTGTTCTGGAATAAACAAACTAATTTTCAAGTAGGTTACCATCTGCGAATTCCAACGTAAACCTCGTGCCACGCCATCTTTCTCAAAACGGCGGAAACTTATTTGTACACCTAATATATAAAAAAGGAGAGATGAACTCTGTTTATATTTAGAAAAAAAGATTTTTATTGGTTCTACTTATTTGAAAATAACATGAAGTTTTTTTTTATGATATCTAATATCAGATTTATTAATTAATTTAATTCGGCAGTATGTGCGAATATATAACTATATATAATTTTATTTAATTGTATTTAAATTATGTCTTCAATTTTTATTTCTAGACCTCACTCTACGGTTAGTTGACTGGTTGATTAAGATGTTATTCGAAATGAAACAAATAATATTACTAACAAAATTTCCACTTAAAATGTTCGCAGACAAATTTAACTGAAGTACGAGTTTTTGAAGTTAACCCTTTTTAATATAAAGCTGCACTGAATACACATTCACATGACTGATACGGTACTCTGCCAACCAAAAAGACGGCTAAATTAATTAGGATTAAAGGTGGATATACATTACAGCTTTGGTTTACTTTGCACAAGTGCAACCAGAAGAGATCACTTTAAAACTGGATTTAAATGAGAGAAGAGGAAAGGAAACAACAATTCATATCGTACACTGACAAGGTAAGTTTAGCATTCTTGCTTCTTTTGTTCTAGTTTCTCTTAAGCGAGTACAGTGCAAAAATCTTCTAATGAAGTTATTTAATTAATACGAACAATTTGATAATCAAAATGATTGCAACATAAATTCAGTAATATCGGTGGTGGGTCACCAAAAATTTGCAATTATGTTTTTCTAACTTTAACTTTAAAACAAAAACAAATTGGGTTAAGTCCACTATTCCTGCACTTTTGGCACGAGTAGACAAGGTAAAAGACATGGAATTTAAAAATACTAATTTTATGTATTATTTATGTTTTTTTAAGGATATGCAAAAGTGTTTTGAATTAAAAAATTCAAGGTAAAAATAGTAAAATAGGATAAATAAGAAACGAAATAAAAATGTTGAATAAATTACTAAACCGACAAATATCACGATAATTTCGGTTTTATGATATACATACATAGTATATAGCATTAATAAATTTAAATACATTTGAGAAGGCGTATGCAAATGTGAAAGTCTTACATTCATAATAACAATAACACTAAATGACGCTAAAATTTTGATTTATCGATAGGAACAGAAGGTCTAATAAATGGTTAGTACTTAAAAGTAACCGCTTCACACGAGAATAGATTATTCAGTAACGATTTTCTTTAACAAAATACTCGTAATTGTTACAATTGAACGATATCCATTGTTATTGATATACTAAATATTTGTTTCTGCTCTAAATATAACATCCAACATCGAACATCGAACACCAAATACTTATAAGTAATTGTTCAATTAAAATGCATATATTTACTCGTATATATACTTATATAAATTGATAACCGATTCAAAAGTAAATATTAAAAATGGTTTGATTACTTCTCGTGTTTCTCGTGTATTCGCATGACTGTTTTAATACGATCAATGTTTAATACATTTATATAATTTGTTATATTATTGTCACTTAAAACTAAATAAAAATAAAAAAACAAAACCAAACTTAATGGTAGAACATGTACATGTATATATGTATATATGTAACCGACTTTTTAAAAGTTTTTAGTTCACTGGTCAACATAATTTGTATGCCAGAATCCCTATAAAATCAAATCATGAATTTTTAATACTTTAATTTACGCTCCCGAATTTTTAACCCTTTTGTGAACATGAACTATGAACTAAAATTCCAGTTAGTTTCCATATTGTAATATTACATATATATAACTATCCGTCGCTATGTAGTATAAATATTTATATATATACTATTTATGCAAGCTTTTAAGCTTCAGTACAAATTTGTGATTAAAGTAAGTATCGACCGTATGGATAGAAATATCCTTAACTCAAAAAAAATAAAACCTCAAATAACGGTTTTCGACGACCACTCTTATCTCCGACAATAGCAAAACATTTTCAGGGAATAATCATCGATGCAATAACTCTGACTGCCGTAGAGATTAATTCGACTAATCGTTCCGGTTAGCGCTGTCGAGTCGGTCGACATCCGTACCGTCGACTCGAATATGCCCAGACTCGGTTTGGTCTGAATGCGCACCGTTATATCGATGCCATAGTCGTTAGTGACCTCCTTAACGATTTTGTGGTGCGGCGCCGCAACGATTGACTCCAATATGGAGTTCAGGTAGAGTGTGCGACACTGCGCATGCGCCTTTATACGATCGTTAATCAGTTTGACAATGTAGCGTGCGGCACGTTGTACCCGGGGGTCGTTCGCTGGCAGTTCGGTGCGCTGATGACAAGTGCACCAGTGCGAAGCGATGCCGGCCTGCTCGCACGTGCGTGTTTCCGGTACGGGCAGAAAGAGGCTAATGCCGCGTGGCATAGTTTCGGTTTCGTCTAAATCAGCTGCGCGTTCAGTTAGTCGCGTTGAGTGTATATTGCGTAGATCGAGTAAATCCAACATAGTCGAATGCAGATCATAATGTGTGGTGAGACGTCGTGCGTTTAGCTCGAGATTGGTCACAGCCGCAGCGTATTTCTGCTTGAACCAGCGTGGATATAACGCCATTAGCAGTGGCTGACGTTCCTCCATCATGCCTTGATAGGTCTTGCGAAAGGAGCCCCAACGCAGTCCGTGATCGCTCACCAAAAAAATAACAGTTTTGTTGAAAATGCCGGCCGTTTCGAAGGCCTCAAATAAACGCACCAGATCATAGTCCAAAAGCATCGGCATATTGAGCAGATCGTGCGTCAGCGTCACCGTCCAAAAGAATGAGAAGAAATCTTGCGTCTGCAGATATGGTATGAGTTTACGTATCAATTCCAGCACCACATCCACTGTCCGACGTCCGCCCTTGCACAGTTCGACATTAACACTTTGTTTATAGCTGATGTGTTCTTCCATTTCCAACATGATCGGACGCAGATAATAGTCCGTGGGCTGGCGGTGAAAGCCCGGTCGAAAGAAATTAAAGAGACCCAACGTGCCAACATCTTCGGCGTAGACAGTACGAAAGCCAGCATCTTTATAACGTTTCCAGATAAAGGCACACTTGTCGTAGTTGGTTTGTTTGACGGGCGCCAGACACGAGATGTTTAGCTCGGTTTCATCGAGTCCGCTCAACATGGGCATTAGATTTGGATAGGTGTTGTCGCCGATCTTATTATAGCCCCAGAACTCCGTATGCGACAGCTTGTGATGTATAAAGGCGGCAGTGTGTCGCATTTGACGCAGAAAATTCAAATGAGAGACGCTATCGATGCCAAGTACCATGACCGAAACTCGATCTTCTGGTTCGTTGGTTGGCGGACTACTCGATTTGGAATTAGACGACGTCTGGTCCCGATTAGACGCTTTGTTGAAACTGACGCTATCGAATTTTCGCTCAGCTTCGGCACTTTTGGGTATAAAAGCTACAGTCTCATTAAAATACTGCCAGGCGCTCTTATCCAGCGCAAAGAAATGATAGTCCTTGTAGAAGGTGCGCAGCTCAGTGTCGTAACACTCGACGCGTATAAACTCAATGCCCGGCTTAATGTGAATCGGCTTTTCTCGCTGCCATCGGAACGGTATCACCTGTAAAAACTGATTCTGTTGATCAGTCTTGCGTTTAATTTCCTGGTAGTGACAACGAACGCTCTCTAAATCGGTGACGTTGTAGTGTTCCTGCAGTTCCGACTCGTCCATATTCAACCAGAGTTCAGCACCAATGTCGCCGGTACGTGTCATCGGTTTCTTACACGTATAGTTTAGAGGTTTGTACATAAACTGTACGATATTGTCGTCCGTCACGTTGAAGAACGGCATTCGACAGCCGGGCGTATTGACGAAGTACGCCTGGGTCAGGTTGTATTCGGCATAGACGCGCGGCATTAAGTCGAAACGTTCCTTCAGATTTATTATCTTCGTTCTTAGATTGTAATCGACAAACAGGTAGGAGAAGAAACAAATGCAGAGTATAACGATGAATATTACTTTGCAGTGATTTCGATTTCTGTTGTTCATGCTATTGTAATAGCGATAGTAGTGCTGCATGTCTCGTTTCGTCATGTACTTCGGATCCAGGAGATATTTGCTTCTGCAACAAGAGAATAATTTTTTGTTTAAACAAGTTATTGGTTGACTTATTAAGATTAGGTTATAATATTTATGTAATATGGATTAGTTTATACATCGAGATGAGTATAGTGAAGACTCCAGAAACTTTTGAATAACAATTCAATTGTGGTCCGAATGGAGGTTGGAGTTGTTTCAAATATAAGATTGACATAAGGATTATATTTAAATGCCATGACTTAGTCAAGAACACTTTCTAAATTTTAAATCTGCTGATGGAGCTCATATATTTCTTAATAGCTATTTAAAAAGCTAGTTGTTGTTTTTATGGAAATTAAATTTGTTTGTGGAAATAACGAGATACGTAGTTAACTATGATATATTTTAGAGTCTGACACAAGTTTGGAGTTCATGATTTAGTAGTAGTATAAGTGGAAAACTGGTGGAACTCCACCAGCACAAGTAGCATAATTAATGCCGTTTTGATACCACAATCTCCTGAAGGGGGAGGGAAGGCTCAATGCTGGAGCCATTACGAATTGTTAAGGAATTTAAAAATGTTCAATAGTGGACAGTCAGATAGGACTTCCAATGAGGTTGGAAAGTCGGATTGGAGGATACGAAGCCTGATTCTTGCTAAAGCCGGACAGTCGCAAATGAAGTGAATCGGTGCCTCTGGTTCACTGGTGTTGTTGCAGCTTCGACAGTGGACATTATATAGGGGATTCCCAATCTGCGGGCAAGCTCGCCAATAGGCAAGTGTTCAGTGCAGATTCAGTACGACGTCACGACGCGTCATGTTGATAAGTTCAAAGGATCTTAGTAGGTTGTAATGCGGCCAAGTCTTTTTGGATACGATGCAACCATTTTCCATCTAAATGTAACATGATTTAACTATAAAAAAAATGTTAGAGACAACCTGCTAATGTTATGCTTCTATAATCCGAAAGAATATACTATAAACTATAAAAAACAAAAGAGAGTTTTGGAACCTTAAAGAAATTCTATAATAATTAAATGCTATCATGGAGCCCAGGACTCCATTCAACTCTATTTCCTAAAGCAAGCCAAGCGAAGTCATAAAAGTCAGTGATGAGAGTGCTAACTTTTCTCAAACTTAGAATTAATATAAGATTATAAAAATTCGTCTAGTACCATCAAATAAGCAAACTTTTACTAGACGACTTTAAAGGACTTCCGCAAAGTGACGATGCCACTCAAATTGCGTCTGCTTTATTATCGTTTGCCTCATGTATTGTCCTTGACTCAAGTATACTACCGACAGCCTTATAAGTAGATGCAAAGACAATTAAAATATTGTAAGTACTTGAACGCACATACGTTCTTGTACTTGTGTATAAGTCAATTACCTTTGCGCACTCTAAGTGAACATGACAAGGAGGAATAACTTGAACGTCAGTCGAACCGAAGAGGCAATGAACTTGTCGCACGGTACATCAGAAGTACTTCGGAGCTATTCGCTTAAATTTGTTTAAAGGCCACATCACTTTTTGTCTATACGAGTATGTTGTTAAATTACTAAAGAACAAAAACAATTTGCATAGGTATCGTAGCACACTTGGCTGCACAAGAACAAACGAGCGTGTCCTGCTTTATGGCGCACAGTAAAAGCACTTTTCCAGCCTGACAAACAAACAAATAAATAAACAAATGACACGAAAACTTAACCTACTTTTAGGCGGCTCACAGCGCTGCTGGGAAAACAACAACAGATTTAATGTGCTCATTCTTCAAAAAAAAAAAAAACAACAAAAAAAATGGAGACTATTCTTTGAGTGCGCTGATTTGGAAGCAAAGCGCACGATGGAGGCGCACACGGGTGCTGTGCATCACATTCTCGTAAATCCCAAATCCATTTGATTTTTCGTAATAGCATCTTCATTTCTCGTATTTTACACTTTGCGCAAACACAGCACAGCCAGCACTCCACCTGACCGAGCACCGACCACCCATTCATTCATCCCAAACATCCCAAACCCAACATCGCTCCTGCAGCGTTAATCCTTTGGGCAAATAAAATGTCAGCAAATATTTTCGGTACACTTACTCGTAACTCAATTCGGCATATTTCCGATTATCCTTTTGGTAGTTGGCACGCATTTGCATATTGCAGCAGTTTTTAATTATTTCGATTTCGATTTGGTTTTGATTTTATTTAACAGTTTTCGTTAGTTTAATTGAATTTCCATATTGCTGTGAAATGTTTTGATTTTTGCAAACACGTTGCGAAAAAAATATTTTCACGCCGTTCGTTCCTTCCTTCCTTTCCGACTGTTGGAGGCAGACTTGCACTCTCCTTCCGTAGTTGTAACGCGTATCCATTCTGTTGTTTTGACAGATGCTGGGGTAATCGAACGCATGCGCTGTGTTCGTTGGTTGGCTACAGCAAAGATGACAGCTCACAGGGATGCTGGAGGATTCCAGTGGCATAAACAGAAAGTTGGGTATATCAATATTGGGTTGTTTGTTTCCTTCAAATCGTTTAAAGTGTTTTTATTTATGGATGATTAATTGCAAAGTGGAAATTATTTTGGCATACTTAAGATTAAGAATTGTCTTTACAACACCTGTAGTCGGAGAAGTTCCTATCTGCACTTGTATTATCGAGTTATAGTTTGTTAAAAAAACTGTCTTATTAAACTAATTATCAATTTATACTATGGCAGTAAAGATGGTCACACTATCTATACCATTTATCATGGTCGTATATACTTGTACTTATGAATTTGAGGAGCAATTCTTGAGTTTAACTTCTTGGATTTTCATCCATTTTTGTATTTTATTTGGACCTCATAAATACTGATGGTCAAAGGCGGGCTTTACGATTTATGGGTTAGGCAGAGAAAAGTCTGGTTCGGCATTTGTGATAACATTAGAAGAGATAACGACTTTGGGCCAAATGCATTTAAACTTGTCGAACGATGTTCCGACTCCATACAAAAATTGGACAAAAAGAAAAGGAATTCTTTGAATTTCATAAATTTTAATTCTTAAAGGACAATGAAATGTCATGATCTTCATTTGCGATCTGTAAAAAATTAAAAAATTAAATTTAAAAAAGGTTTTTTCGCAAAACGTTTTCCTTGTAATTGAAAATGATTTGTGAAATTAAAGAAAAGCGGTTAAGTAAGCATTTATATAAACATTTAAAAATTAAAAAAAGTAGAGGAGGGTGGGGAATTTCTTGAATTTTTAAACTTTCCGAGACTGTGTCAACATAAGAAGTAATTTTAGGTAATCACTTTTGTAATGATTTTTGAAAAGAAAATTAAGCAGATTTTTTCAAAAGAAAATTTTTTCTTTAACGTAACATTCGTTTTAAATTTTGAAAATCAATCTAATATAATTTTTTTTAATACGTTGCCATTACCCAAGTCTGGGCAGGAACTAGTTAAAAATTAATTAACGAAGTTCAATATTTTGCTAGTTTTTAACGTTCCGTTCGTAAAGAAGTTCATTAGCTCACGTTAAGTTAGTTTCGTTAATTCAAGTTAGTTAAATATAAATCTTTGTTGTATCGAATCTTTGAAATGTTGCTTTTTTGAAGGCAAACTGCATCTACTGCACAGTATCAAGGATAACAAATTTAATTTAATAAATAAAATTAAATGAATAAAAACCAATTGAATCTCTTCATTACATATTGAATTTTTACATACATATGCATAATTTTTATAATGTAAATGCATTATTTCTTTAAATAGAGAGTAAGTAAAAAGTATGTATTGTATAGTTTATTGGTAACAATTTTTAATTTTTTTTTGTTAATAAAATTTTAACTTGTATTGTAAAATTTTTAAAGACGTTAACTTTTCAACGAACTTAACGAAATTAATTTAACGAAGTTAAGTTTTTGATTAACGTTTTTTGGATTAACGAAGTTAAATTCTTTATTAACGATGCCGATCTATGTCATTACCTATACAATTAAAGGTAGCTGTATGTATGGGAGATATGCTTTGAATTGATTCGAAAATTTGTTCATTTTAAATTCTAACCAACGCTAAGTTGAGTTATTTATAGCTCAATTCATATATCATATCATATATGTATGTATTTAAAAAAAATATGTACGAAGTATTTGGAAAGAAGTTTTCTTAATTTAATTTAATATTTTGACAGAGCTATTGTGTCTTCAGCAAATTTATATTTAATGACAAAATTATAAAATTTGTAAAACATAAAAAACAAAAACAATAAAGAATATTTAAATACAAAAACAAGTTAAGAAAATATCGAGAACATAATTATATTAAAATGATACATTACACCCCCTCCAAATTGGAAATAACAAAAGTAACTCGCTTCTTTTAGTTTGATTCTTCAAAATGATCTGAAATTGCAATAAACTTTAGTTTATCTGGTTAAATCTGTCGATTGAATTGTTTTTCCAAGAATTATTCACTTTTATTTAAAAAATTTGGGCTTCCTTTCAATAACTTCATACGATTCTTTATAAGGACATTACAGACCCGGTTTCTGAGTACCACTTCGAAGAAAAACATATTTCCATTCTTTTATTAATTTAGAGACATAAAATTTATTCAATTTTGATGATGTGAAATGTTAGAACGAAAATTACGAAAATAATTTCTAATGGTGGTCAAAAATTCAGATGATTGAGATGATAAAGATGATGATTGAAATTTTGACATTCACTTGTTAAACTTGGAAGACGTAAAATTTGACCACACACCATCTCGGCAACCGTAGCTTCAATACTTTCTTTAAAAGACTAACATTTTATTGGAAGATCCTCCTCCCAACATAAGTACGGAACTTTCACGAGATAAAATACATGCTTTTATTATTGTCTGTGAAAACGTTCCACCATTCCATTCGCTTGTGGATAATAAGCTGTAGTTGTCATTTTGTGACTACCCAAATATTGTTATAATAATACAGAATGTGTCTATTTGTTTCTTTAATGATTTTATTCTTATTTTATTAATTGATAAATTTCCAGATAAAAAAACAATAGAAATCAACAAAATCAAGAAAATCTTATAATTTAAAACAATTATTTGTTTATGGCAAAAAAGATCAAATTATTGTTTTAATACGAATTAAAATACTCGTTCGTTCTATAAGAGCAATGAACCCAAGAGTGAAATAATATTTAAGCATTAATTAAGGCCAATGCGTTGCCCCTCTATAGTGGTGTACCACCATTGGCTCCCACTGTTCTCGTCGAAATTGTCGAAAGGTTTTTGACATTTGAACTGTGTTTGTGACCGTATCATTTCATACATTAGAAATGCATAATTACCACAGGAAATCCTGTGCCACTTAATTAGGATTATGCATTAGCGGCTGACTTCATTTGATATTCAAATACAACGAACAAACGAATCAAGACACGTTTCGGCATTTGGACAAACAAGTGACCACATCATCAGCTTGTACCAGTTTTGCCACCAACCAACCAATACACACACACATACATATTTACACATACCCACGCATACAATCACAATGGCATCCTTGATAATTTCCAACAAATCCAAAGTTTTTGATTTATTTCCATTTCGATATCCTGCAGCGATCAAAAACACAAAAAGTATGTTTAATTAAGTGCATACAAACGAAAAGATTGCGAAAGGAAAAAAAAAACAATAACAAAAACAACAACAAAAGTTAAGACGGGTCCCGACCACCAGCAAACAAAACACCACATTTCGTCGGAAGGATAATGAGCAGCGCTCAAAGGATGGATACGTGGCCAATGTGTGTGCGAGTTTGTGTGCTTTGCGGTAAATGTGTGCGCTGCAATTACTCTTTGAGTGGAGCCACAGCGAAGTGATGTTTCTTCTTTTTTTTTATATGTACTCGTACATACTTACAGAATGGCTTTTGAGGAAGGAAGTATCATTTTTAATCTGCGCTCATTTTGGCAAGAATTTCAAAAGGTGAAATGAATTATGGTATTCTATATTTAAGTACTTTCCCATTGATAGGACGAATTATTTCATTTTCTTTTTAAATACTTTTTTATTGCTCAGATAAATATTATATTTAAAACAAAAAATTTATTTTAATATCTATAATATATAATAATTAAATAATATAATTAATAATTTTCCTATATATCAGATAAGTATGTTCTAAACTCAACAACCTCAGCTTTCGCTTACGAAAAACGAAGATATACACTGAAAATTATTTCTATTTAGTTTAATAGCAAATTTATTTGCTAATTTAAAAATGAAAAGTAAGAAATTATAGTTGGCCTTACCGACTTATACAAATGTATCACATTATCAAATACCTCATTCAATTTAGGGTGGTTCATGGTTTACAATTATTTTATTACAAAATATGTAATAAAATGTTTTGAATTTTGAATCACCCTAATTCGATTACTATATTTATCTAAGATCGTTTGTTTAACCAATTAAAGTTTTAAGGTCTTTATTTTAACATATTATATAATAAAAAAATATCAAACATGGGACACCCTAATCGTTTCAAAAATTTAATCGGTTGTTCCCAAGCACAACAAAATTTATTGTACATATTTTAAACCCAATGTTTCATATGGTTCTCAAGATATCGTCTTAACAAGAAATCAGTATTTTTTTGTATAACAGTGGGCGTGGTCACCACTAAGTGGTGCATAGTAAAAATTATTTTTATTTATTTCTGAAGAAAAATCGAACTCAGAATTAAAAAATTATTAAATATCTAGAACTGTTTTGGAGATATCTTTTGGAATTTTCGATAGATAAATTTTGAAAGGCACTTGGCCGTGACTTAATTACAAATATCCATAATTCCAATTATCCGATTACCAACAATTTTTCATCAGATAGAAGACGAAATATGTTTTTAGCCAACTGAATTTTTGTTTTGTTTTGGTTACTCATCTTTCTTGTTTCCTCTTTTGTTCTTCTCAAATTCAAAATTTCCTTGAGAAGTTTAAAAGTTTCTCAAAAAATTTATATAAACGCAAACTCATAAGCTGTTCCAATTGAGAGCGAATCCTTGTAAAAGAATTACAAAAACGATTTTGGTCCTTAGAATGCATTTTGAGGACAGGAACCTAACGACCACGAGTTTGTAAAATTTTATATGAATACACTTAATCCATTAGAGAAAAAAATAAGACAACATTTTACCAGTGTACTTATAGTAAATTACCGGGTATATGACACAAATACGATCAGAGAATGCACGTAACAGGAGCGCAGTTATGGCCATAACATATACAGATGGAGACATACTCCCTCATTTTCCATTTTCAGTTTTCATTAAAAACGCTGCAAGCATTTAATGCAACAACAAACCAAAGGAAAATTTAGTTTACGAGAGCTAAACATGATGTTAGAAGTAACGATGTTAAATGGCTGTCGTTACCACCAACAACAACAAGAAATCACACGCAATATGAGCACTTAAATAACAACAACAACAACAACAACAACAACAACAAATCATAAGCTCGATAAATCGAAAATTAAAGTAACGAAAAATAAAAAGAAAATGACACGAAAACAAGCCAAAAGAAAGCACATTTCGTTGTATTTGTCAGAACTGCAGTCGAGCGCCAAAGGACGCCAGACGATCAAAACAAACAACAACAACAACAACAAATCATTACGAAAAAAAATGAACAAACGAAAATGTTGCAACTTGGAGGAATGACTATAAAAGAACGATTCACATAAAGCCAGAAACTCAGTTGGAACTGCAAAGGACTACTTGACGTATCTGAAAGATTGTATTGAAAACAAAAATTTACCGTCAAGGATTTCGAATCCAAATCGAATATTTAAAATTTTCTAAAGTAAAACCGAAACATTATAAATCGATATTTTTTCAAAATTTCGAAAATATGCAAAATATTTAAAAACTTTAAAAAAAATTCGGAATAGCACTTTTTACTCGAATTCCAATTAAAACCGTACACACGACTTCAGCTTGACGCAATTGCATCATGCTGCTGAGATACTTGCATCATTTGCCACAACCACAACAACAACACCAGCCGTTGTTGACTCCAGCGCCGTTGCAGCAGCAACAGTTTGCTGCGATTTTAATAACTCTGCTACTGCTGCAGCAAGCCGATTTATTTGTGTGCCGCCAATTGGGCGGCGGCACTGCAACCAGTCAACATATGCCGCTTGTCGCCGATATTGAGAGTGCTGCGCCCGATAAACGCACGCTTATCGCTGGTGGCGGCAGCAGTGGCGCCGCCGGTCAGCCCGAGGAGATATTCAGCATCGGCGATCAAATGGAGGCCAACTACGATGAGTATCCGGTAAGGAATGTTTGCTATTTTTAGTTGTCGCTTTGAAGATTCGGCTTTGCTTTTATTTTTAATTTTTCATTCGTAAAGGTTGCAAATATAAAAATGGCCAAAAGGTTCGTTTAAGGCCTGTGGGTTATTTTTTAACCCTTTAAGATTAATCTTGGAGAAGTGAACATAAAAGAAAATTAAAAAAAATCAGATAAAATTATGGAAAATTCTAACTTGTTTGAAGGATTAGTTTGAGTTCTGTTGTTAAAAATTTAGTTCTGTCTTAATCTTCTGTCTTGAATTCCAATTAAGCCAAGTTGTGTTTTTTTCTGGCTTTTCTTGCATTGTTGTTCTTTCTGCATTCTAAAATTCTGCCTTAACCGAAATTCTGTTTTAACCAACATTTACAGTTTTGAGTTTTAAAAAACTTATAATTTCGAAAACCAAAATCTTCAGCATTTTGTTTAACCTAATTAAACAAATTTCCACGTTCGAGTATGCAAATACACACATTTTAACAACAACAAAATTTTTTTTTCTGAAAATCACTTTTTCCATAATTCACGCATTTTTCAGCACGTTTGGTTTTCTGCTTTGTTGTTGTAACCCCCACAAAAAAGTCTCAATTTCTTCAATTTGTAATTCAATACTTTTGCGTTTGAAGAACGAACGTCGCCGATGGCGTATCTTTCAAATTTATTTTTTCGGTTATAAGTTTGTCAAAGTTTCTCAAAGATAAACACAAAAGCAATAACAACAGGTTCGCCTTTTTTTGGTTTTCGCTTTAGCGCAGCATCGTTAAAAATGTTCTAACATCGTTACAGGAAAAAAATGAGATTTTTTTCTTTGCGTGTTTGCATCCTACATTGTGTACATACTCGTACGTAGGCAAATTGTTGATAATATTGTTTATTATTACAACGACATTTTTAAATAAAAATATAAATTTTTAACCATACTGTATCAATTCATTTTAAAGAAAGAAACTTTTTCTTGACAAGCATAGAAATTCATAATTTTGAAGATATTGTATATAATTAAAATTACTCATACGTAAGGGTGTGAGGGTCATATTAATTCTATCAGCTACTCAATATTAATCAACGAGTGTAAAGCAAAACTTTATAGTCTTGCTAAGCACACTGAACTAGTACTTGTATATACATATGTTCCTGGGCACTGTGGTATTGTAGGAAATGAACTGGCAGACCAAATGGCCAATGAAGGTTCTGCAATTTCACCATTGGCTCCCGAGTCAATTATTGGTATAAGTTCAGCGGAAGTTATGCGTTGGATTAGCGACTACATGGACTCGATTCATGGTAATCTTCTTAAATTAATTCGTGAAACAGAGAAGTGTGGGCAATAGTATACGAAACTATCTTCTAATTTTTCCAACTAAACACTGCATTCCAATATCTCTACTTTCTCATTCCGAAAATATCCTGGGTATATCACAATGGTCCATGAGGACTATGGTCCCATACCAGCCCATATCAATTCTAAGTGTTAAAAAGTTTTTTTAATAATGAATGAATCAACAAACTCTGTCTAAACTAATACAACAATTTTAATAAAAATTTTAATAAAAATTTGAATAAAATTTTTTCCGTGTACTTTGAAAAATATTTTGAGTGCCAACTGAAGTTGTCTTAGGAATATGGGGCTTTACACTTTACAATACTCTAAGGGGCATTTTGTATTTAGGTCGTTGTATAACTTAAACATCACCAAAACCAAAATAGTAAGTTTTCGAATTTGAATTAATTTCAACATTAAAATAAATCGATTTATAAAACGGGTTGCTAGATTATAGTCCAGTTAATTGGAAGTTAAGTACAAAATTGGCTTGAGTCAAGCAACAAATCAATTATTTAAATTGCAACCAAAATTATGACTGTAGTAGTTGTAGTAGTATTAGTGGAAGCTGATGAGACGACACTAGCACAAGTTGCCGTTTTGATACCACATTCTTCTGAATAAGGGAATGAGATCAATTCTGCAACCCCCTGAATTGTTGAGGAATTTTAGGCTGTGGCATGCCAGATAGTTTTTCCAAAGAAACCGGAAAAATTTTATGAAATTTAATTTTATATGTTTTTTTCATGGTTGAATAATAAGGTTAGAAAATGAGAACGCGAATTGAGCGAACTCACCTCGATTTGTGCCTTATGGCAACTACACACAACACAAAAATTAAATTTTCAAAGAGAGAAACAATATCGAGGTGGAGTGGGATAATTTTCAACTTTCCTCACCATATATTTATTACACCATGGTTTTTCTTTTTTAAATTTAAAATGTTATTAAATTTTCTTTAAAGCAATTGTGTAAAACCCTTTAAAGAAAATAAAGTTTAATTTTGTACATAAAGAACAGCTCAGCTGTTGCCTTTATTTTAATTAAAGTTACTCATACGCACAAGTGCATTGAAAATGTTTGATTTAGAGGATACAGAATTAAACATTCCTTTGTAGCAACAAATTGGTTAAAATGCAATTTAAGTTTTCAATTTTTGTTTCATTTTCATTATTTAAATGATATTTTTTAGATGGTGGTGCCAAAGAGAGCCGCACTATTGCTCGATCGTTTGATGGTGGCGCTGCATCATGCGCTCGAACAGGAACGCAGTGGCCGACGCCGCATCAGTGAGTTTTATGCCAATAAAAATGGTGGCGGCTTTAAGGATAAGGAAACCTCAAAGCCATTGGATGATACAATTGAACCAGGTAAGTCATAGACAAATATTTAGCCTAACCCACGATCATGACTTGTCGTTCTGTTCTGTTCATGTAGGCACGCCGCCGCACTACAACATGTACAGCGATGACGATCCAACGGTAATTATGGACTACGATTTCAAAGATTTAAACTCGATTAATCGAGCTACGGGCGAAACTGTAAGTTGGATAATAAAACCTTAGTTAGCATATATTTGAGATTAGATTTGTGGCATGAGTAAGAAAATTTCAGTTAATGGCAAAGAGCTTTCAGAGAAGAGCAAACATGGGCTTGGATTTGGGTGGCATTGTTGGTGCAGAGGGTGTGGCCACATTAGCGGCGGCAGGCGGTGATGTTGGCATTAGTAGTGGTGGTGGCGGCGGCGGCGGCAGCGGTGGCGGAGGCGGACGTAACAATGCCGGCTCGGGTGGACGCATGTACTGGCGTTGTTATTTTAATGCTGTCAGCTGCTTTTGAGTTAATCAAATAAATAAATAAATAAACTTATATACATAAAATAAAAAACAATTTTATTAACATTCAAAAATAAACAGTTATTTTAAAAAAAGTCTAATATATTTACAAATTTACAAATGTACTTCAATTTGTTTAAATAAAAGTAAAAATGTGTTTTGAAAATTTTGCGCAAATTGAAATTTACTACAAAATTTAACTAACAATTTCAGTTAATTAGAAAATACTAAAATTTCAGTTGAACTTTTAATTGAAAAAAGAAACTTTGTTGCTCCTGAAAAAATGTTCCATTCATGTGTACTTGGCGTCATAAGTTAATCAAAAATAAATGATTTATACGAAAGAAGCATTCTGGCTTGGCTTGGTTTGGCTTGGTTTGGATTTGCTTGATTTATTTCTTGTTCGTGTTTTCTATTAACTTAATTAGTGGAAGTCATAAATCGATTACATAAATTTGCGTTGCCCAAAAATACGAGTACGAGTACAAAGTACGCAGGATAAAGGCGGCTGCTTGCTGATAACTCGGTTAGTTTTGTTTTTGTTGATTTGCCACAAGCATTTTTTTTGCCGAAACGAAATATCTTTATTTCGTTGGCTTAATTATGAGTTATTTGATGGTGTGATAGTTGGTTGGCCCAATGAATATATAAATACAAGTGCGATATAAAATGGAATTAATTAAGGCACTTGTTAACATATCGAATGTTTATTTATAGCATTTTAAGCCAGTACATGTGTTTCATAATAAAATGTTTATTAAATGCGAAGGCTGTAGATAAGACAACTTTACAAATAAATATATATATAAAAGGTTTCTATTTATTTCTTCGTGAAAATCGTGAGATGAGTTCGAAAATCTGGTCACAAGAACTAAAAGTAGTTGGATGAGGTTTTTTGGATATTTCAAAATTTGTGTTTTTGAAAATAGTTTTGTTTCTAAATTGGAAATATTATCCGTTATGAAACTAGTTTCATCTTTTCTATATATATCACTCAAGAACGGATCGTCCGATTTGAATTATATTTTAATTGTTGTGTTAGTTTGCGACCAAGGATGAACATAGGCGGTATTAAAAACTGATATATTCAATAAGTGGGCATGGCAAATTTTTCCCTTTAAAGCAAAATATCTCGCAAAATTGTTGCACTACAATATTAAAATTTGGTATGCCGTATGACTACAAAAAAATGGCGGGGATCAAAGAATGGGGCGGGGTACTTCCCAAACAACCCTGAACTATTTGCCCTAAAGCACTGGGATTTAAGTTGAAGTCATATGATATCAATTCGGCATAACTGTATAAAAGTAAGCGGGATCCACAAAGGGGCTGGGGTACCTCCCATACAACCCTTAAAATTCGATTGACGTCATCAATAGCGAATCTTATATTAAAAAAAGTAATTGTTGTTGTTGTGAGTTCGAATTAAATTTAGCTGCATGCTAGTTACTTTCTTTCTATGTGCGCCTAGTATGAAGGGGCGGTTTGTATGGGATGAGATAGAAGTTTTGATCCGATCTTGCGCATCTTAGAACTTAACCTCCACTTGGAGAATGATAGCTTACATACCAAATTTCAGCTCGATAGCTCAGACACACAGACGGACATCGTTAAATCGAATCAGAATCCGACCCTGATCATTTATATATATACACTTTGTCATACCTACCACGTCCCCTTCTGGGCGTTACAAACGGAAGAACAAACTCAATATATCCATCGGTAAGTGCACTTGCACGTGGCGCAGGGTATAATAATTAAATCTTTAAAATGTTTTAGGTTAAATCCAGGTTTTTGTTATAGTTGCGATACGACAATAGTTCTACCTAGGCAGGCGACAACTTTTGAAATCTCTCACTTATTTAAGCATTCCTCAAGTCTCCATGAAAATCTCGTTAACAACTCATCAGAAAAGTTTTCCATCTCGAAAGTTTCCAATCGATAATAACTTACGCATGAGATGATTTAACCGAGCTGGATGCATACTTGAGCAGTAAAAGTCATTTGCGTCAAGGTGCTAAATATGTTAGGAAAATCATCGCAGGCGTATGGGCGGCAGGTAATGCGACTCTACGAGAGTACAGCACCAATTGCAATGTTGCATATTTCGTATGCATTAAGAGACGTTGGAGATATTCATCCGACATGATTTCCTATCTAAAAAAAATAGCAACTTTGTTCGTTCCATAAAATCAAATGACCAGTTTTGCGATAGTCTATGGTGGTAGTGGCCAGAGCGGAGAGCGGGTGTCTCTTTTGAACGCAGAACGCAATAAATTTACGAATTCATATATTGAGTAGATAAAGTAGCACTGTCACGTAATTTACGATAATATCGTTTTTAATTGAATGTGCCATTACGCAGCGCGATACCTTCGCATGCTCGCATTAGCGTCGCATCGATGCAGCGCATAAAGATGCAACAAGTGGAGAAGTGCTATCCGCTTTCCGCTTTCGTGAGTTTATGAGGACTGCAAATGCGATTTGACGTCGAAATTGAATGCGCTAATTCGAAGTGGAACAAGTCATTTTCGTTTGGAAGTACATTTTAAATTATTGTCATTCTTCAATTGCTGCTTAATCGCTTTTGAGTCGAGATAAATTTATTTTTTTAAGAACTAATAATTTAGTATTTAATATTGTCATGGTTGTTGTCTAATCGTATTGCAATATTTATTTCGTTGACAACAACAATTTCAAAATGCGGAAGACAAAAGCTGTCAAGCCAACGTTCAACGTTGCCGTGCGATATGTAAAACCTTTATCCGTGCACGGTGCACCCCTTTATCCAATCCACACTGCTATCAGTTTCCGATCATAAATCAATGCATTTGCCCAATAAGAACAGGAATTTTGTAGCAAAGCTTTAAAGACTTATTAGGGTGTTCCATGGAATGGTTTTGCGATGATTTTTAAATATCGCTATTATTCACAGTTTATGCTTTGAGCTGGAAGATTCTTTTGGTATTACCCTTAATTATGAGGAATAAATGAGATACGACTACCGGTCCTAAATGTCTTTATTAATAAGATAATTCAATATAATAAGGCACATGTATATAAAGTTGTTCTCCATGGTGTAATAAATATAAGGTGAGGAAAGTAGAAAATTGTCTCTCTCCATCTCGATTGTTTCTCTCTTTGAAAATTTAATTTTTGAGCAGTTGCCATGATTGTTACAAAATTATCATGTAAATAAAAACAACAACGTAGTTTTTTTTTTAATAAAAAAAATTAAACTTAAAAATAAGGCAGACATATAAGGCAGAAATCGAGGTGAGTTTCTATATTCCTAACCTTATATTATTCAACCATGTTGTTCTCTAAAAAATTGAGAGTAAATAAAAAATTGTTAGAGAATATTTATTTGTATGATTGAGACACAATTTGTTGATTCAGCAAAGATTTTCATATGTATTTAAGAAATATATAACTAAAAAACTACAAATTTCAAAGAAATTGTTAATCAATTCAAGAAATTTTTTATTTGATGTGGTTTAAATCAAAATTCGATAACTCCAGTTTTGGAAAGAAGAAACTATTTTGTGATGTGTGAATTAAGTGGAGGATAGTCCTAACTCCATACTCAGAACTCTAAAAAAACGTTCTGCTAAGTTTTTTAAAAACGTAAAAAAAAGAGTTTGCCAACAATTGTTTCAACAGGTTTTTTCAGCTTAAAAAGGCCTTAAAATTAATCCAAATTGAATTTTTGTGCAAACAACAATTTTTAAAAGACAAATCTAAAACTTTCAATTCAAAAACTGATATATCCAAATCTTCTTCTGCGATTTGTGATCTTATTAAAAAAAAGATATTTTCGTTTTACTTTCGCCAGTTTCTTTAACTTTACCTGAAGTTTTCTTTTGAAAGACGTTATCAGTTTTTTCTGTTTTTATCATTAAAGTTTTTTTTCTCGGTTTTATCGGTTTTTGATTAAAAGCTCCTCATTTAAAAAATATGTATAACCTTAGCAAAATGCGAATCGGTTAACCATATAAGAACTAGTATCTGATGGCCTCGCACCATGCCTAACGATCGCTTGTGGCAACTAACAAACCAGCGACCGATCGAGAAAAAAAAATTATGTGCAGGAAATACAAATGGATTGGGCACACCCTTCGGAAGGACTCAGATGAACTCAGATGGAACCCTCAAGGTGACATGGCAAAGAAGTGTCAACCAGGATACCACTAAATCCTTTAGTGAACTAAGACACATGGCTAGATGAATTTCCACAAATTACACATAGAAATTCTATGTAGATAGACTAAGTTCTTAGTTACTCTTTTTTAATTGTGAACTTAGAACATGTCAATAATATTATTAAAAATATCTTCTTTACTTTTATGAAAAGTTGAATAAAGTCTGATGGATATAACTTTTTTTTTTGCTGACTAAACAAAAGTGTTTTAAATAGCCACACAATTACATGCGGCATTATAAATATATATATATACATTATCTTTAATTCATATGATATACAAATATATATATCTATATAAAAAAATCTACCGAATACAAAATTTTCCGGCACACCCTAATAATTCCAAAAGCCTCAAAACTGCCACCTTATCACTTTACACATTCCGAAAAGGTAGCAAGCGAGGCAGTCATTACGTAAGTGAGTAGGGTGAGGCATGGGAATCACTGCATCAAAACCAACGCACTTAGTCACAAATCTATTCGCATGCGACTGACTGATGTATGTACGTCAGTAGAAGTTTATGCCGAAAAAAAGTTTACACGACAACTTCGATTCGACTTCAGCGACGAAAATCAAAAATCCTGCGCAAGCAACAAGTAATACCAACCAACTATGGCAGAGTCACAAACAACCAAACGAACAACCAAACGGAAGTGGCTATCAACAGGTGCCGCAATTCACCACACTCTGTTGTGGTGAATAATGTCTGTGTATGCGAAAAACATCGCCAACACAAGTGGTGCCGCAGCGCGGTATAGGTGGTTGGTCTCGTTGTGGTGGGTGGGCGGTTGGGTGGGTGATTCGTTTGGTTAAAGTCAGCATCGGCTTATCGTGCTTTTAGTTTCGGTTTTAACGTTTCAACCATCTTCATGCTCCTTCCTACTCAACACATTCGTACAATGTTGTCGGTGTATCTGGTCGATGTTTATGGGGCGGACAGTCATGTTGTTATTGTTGTTGCCGTTGCTGTTGCCATCACTTTTGTTGTTTTTGTTTTTGTAGTTGTTATATTGCTGCTTCTTGTTGCTGGCTGCCGGCGCGCTACTGTTGCGGAAGATTCTTGTGCGCTGCCGTCTCGTATAAAAAGCCATCGCCATTCATAACTGACATCAAGTCAACATTTCCACTTCTCGGCGTCAACACCGCAAGATCAGAGCAAGCAACGACATCGTCAGGACCAACACAAGCAACAGCAGCAGTAGCAGCCATTTCCGTCTCGTGCACGTATCTCAACTCAACGTATCCGTTAAATCGCATTTTTCGCATATTTTTCGGTCGTATTGGAAATTTGTCGCGTTTGGATAACAAAAAATTGTCGTCGGCATTTTTTTGCGATTTCAGTGCTTTGTGCTTTTCTGTGAGGCGCGAACATTTTTAACGGAATTTTGCAACAACGCCAGCGCATTTGACTTAATTTGAAAACGTGATTCGAGTTTTTGGCGCCACAATTTCACTTGTTGTTCGCGTTTAATTTTGTCCAGGAAGGTGAGTTCGTTTTTTTTATCAGAATCATTGCTTTAAATTTTATACGTTGTGAGGTTTATTCAAATTTATAAAATTGTTAAGACTTTAAACTAAGATATGAAAAAGTTTACCAACTGTAACTCAGTTCTAAAACGCTTAAAGCTGCATTTGAAAAACTTTCCGATATTTTAGTTTGAAGTGTTAACTATTTTTTAAAGCAAAGATACTTTAGGTATCTTGGAACTTTATGTTGTTGTTTTAAAATCTTTTAAATTTGTGAATAGTCATAGACTAATATTTATAATTTCCGGTCTAAGTTTTGAGCTGGTTTGAAAAATGCGTTGAAATCTGCTACTGACTTGATACTAGGAATTGTAAGAAAGCTTTTACAGAATTTAAAAAACGAATACGATTCTTTCGAATATACAAAAATATTCTTGAATTAATCTAAAAATCCTTAAAGTTTGGAGAGCTTAAAAATTCGAACAATTTCCAATTGCAAACAATCAAATAACTAACTAAATAATTAACTAATATACTCAAATATTGATTTTGATATTAAAAAATTTCAACAAGTTTCGGTTATGATATTAAATGCATTTTTTAAATTAGATCCATAATTTTTTTATTAAAAGAACTACTATTAACTGTCAAAGTTTTAATAGATTAAAGTTTAGTTGAAAATAATTTTAAATACAACAACATAAATTCACACAACTGAGATACATACATATACAATATCAATAGAAAAGTATCTTAGAAATCATTCGTACAACAATTTTGATTGTATCTATTGTAGCTTAGATATTGTTCGTAAAAATAAGTAGTCAATATGCAGATTCAGACTTCTTAATTTGTTTAAAAATTTTGTTATTGTATTTGATTGAAAGTTAAAAATTTTTTAAATTCATTCGGCATTCGACACCAGAAGAGAGCGTATCATTTCATTAATTAAAAGGAAACCTCACCTTTACATTGGCGCCCAACGCCTTTTCTTTTTAAACTCGAAATTTAACAATTCTTTTAGATTCCAAATTCCAAATTAGAAACCAAAATTAAATTGTACTTTACTCCTAAATGTTAGCGCCTCCAGTTTACTCTTCAAATTAATTGTAATTCCAAATAACTTAAAAATAAAAATCACATCTTACGCACAATGAGAGCAACATTATTGCCAAGTTCTGTGCGCCGTAATATTTATCTTTTAAATTGTTAACAACTCACAAATTGGTCAGAACGTTCGGCCGCGCTCCAGCGAGCCTTGGGACACACGCTGATTGTTTTTTCGCGGTTGGGGACGAACGGGAACATCGACGGAAAAATCTCATGTAATCAAAGATGAAGTTGGTTTGTGACATTTTCATGTTATTTCATTAAATTTTTCGCCATTTCCATTGAATTTTCATGATACTACTTAGAACTAAGTGGGTCGTTGATACATTGGCAAAAAAATAAATCGAATACATTTTTTTTATTTATCCTTCATCATCGTGTTAGCGTTAATTCGCGTATGCGTGATAGCAATTCCAAATGATATAACCAAAAATTAAAATACCCACACGATGTTTTGTATTTCTGAAAAATGTCTGTCAATATAACATTTGATATATACGCGGAACATGTTTCCGATATGTAACTGAAATGTTGCAGGAACTTTAAATCTTTGTAATATTTTGGAAATATTGCCGAAATATTTCACTATCACTTTTAATGCAATGCTTCTTCAATGCTTCTTTAAAATATAGAAAATATTGTCAATGAAATATTACATTTAAATGCTACTGAAATTTTTGACTAACATTTCAATTGATATATGTATATCAATAAAATATTTCTGATATATTAAAATAACATTGCAATTTATATATTATATATATCTGCAATATAACAAAACTTCAGCAGTATAACATGCCAACTGGGTAGTTTAGATTTTTAAAGGACATAACTAGAGTTTCCAAATAAAAATGTTCAGAACTCTTTGAATGCAAAATATACTCGTATATCGATGTTTCGATATTTTTGAGCCATTACGATATTATAATATCGATACAACACTACTAGATGCAATCGATTATTTTCAATTTGATTAATTGATAATTCATTTTAATATTATAATATTTTCTGAAACATATTTCTCTGGTTAATTTGAGCAATAAAAAAATTGCATCATTAACGATAGTTCGTTGGCGATAATTTCGATAATAGCAAGTGTTGCCTTTTGAATCTGAATGACGACACAAGGTCATTTCATTGTTAATGATTTTTAATTTCGTAGATCTTAAACAAAATATTTATATTTTAATATCGAAGGTTTTTTGTTTTTTGATTTGTAAAATAATCGATTAATTTGTTTCATCAATATCGATACAGGCAATATCGATGTTGCATTTCTATAAATGCAAGTTTTTTTTTTATTTATTAAAAGAATCAGTTCAGGGACTAGTATCTATACAACACTAGGATAGACAGACATATAACGTTGAACTGATTCCCGAAAGTGGTGGATGGAAGGGTGGGGAAACGGAAGGAGGACTTATGGCAAATTATTTGGTGAAGAGACGATTTAGAGA
This sequence comes from Suillia variegata, assembly GCA_949127995.1. NCBI lineage: Eukaryota > Metazoa > Arthropoda > Insecta > Diptera > Heleomyzidae > Suillia > Suillia variegata. The sequence goes on from OX421844.1 coordinate 14,735,190, forward strand.
GGAGAAGCTGCGAGAAGTTTTAAGATTGGTCTTGAGGTCCACTTCAATTAGTACAATATTTGATCGATTCTGGAAGAAAGTAACTTGTCCGATCAATTTAATTACAAAATATTGGAAATCATTATTATTATTATTATGATTATTATTATTATAAATAAATGCTATAGATGCACTGCGACCTGAAAGATCTATTGTGCAGCCTCGTTGCCCTACAAACACATCTCTAGACTATTTATAAATCTCGTAATTGTTGTGGGCTTGATTTTTACTATGTCACTTGGGACTAGAATTACGTTGCCTAAGTAGTCAAATCTGCGTCTTGCCATCGCTGGACAAGTGCAAAGAACATTGGAAATCATAGAATTCAATGTTGACTTTTTGTTTTGTTTGAGGAGTTGAAGGGAGTCAATTGATACTTTCTATGTCTATTTCGACTATTTCATATGTGATAAATCCTTCCAGCCAAGTTCTTTTCAATCGCTTTTATGGTTGGTTCACGTTTAAATTGTATTTATTTTCAAGGTACTCCTTTAATATGATTTGCTTAGGTTTTGTGCTTGCAGAGCTCAAAACATCAAACAGATCGCCTATTTTTACCGCAGATTTCAATAGATAATTTATAATAAGATTCACAAAAATAAGAAAACTACACTTTTATGTTTTACATTTAAAAAGACACTGGCTTCGTTTTACCGAAGCCCTTTATTTATAAACTCTAAAAACTACCCATATTTCTAGTCTAATATAACATACTAGTAATTTAGTTATCAGACGATAGATAAGCGGCCTAAACAATCATACCTAAACAAATATGCTGATCATAAAGCGACCAGTCACATCTTTTAGGACTAGATTTGTAACCTAAATAAACTGGCTGGTCACTAAATGACCAGACAGATCATAACGGACTAGATACTGCAAACAACACCAAACATTTCTTGGTGCTGTTTAGAAGTTTATACAAATTCAATGTTGACTTTTTTTCATTGAAAAATTGAAGGGAGTCAGTTGAAACTTTCTATGTCTATTTCTACTATGTCATATGTATTTATAAGTATTAGATGGAAAGTAACAGTCTACCACTTTAACAGATACTTTTACGATTATCGTCTATTTTTATCACTTTTACCAACAATGGCAACAACAACAATAACAGCAACCATAATGACTGCCAATAAAACTTATAATAAGCAATAATCAGCGGCGCTGCATAAAAGTGGGAAATTACCCTTTCTGCGTGAAAAAAAAAGAAGTTAGTATCAACGCTCTGTTAACTCTTTTTGGTTTGCCAGTTAGAACGCGATTTTAATCTGCATCTGGTGAATATCGTTAACCCGCTTACGGTTGCAGGAACAACAGCCAATAAAAAAAAAGACAGAAAAAAAACGAAATAGAAACTACCCACCATAATCAGGACACTTTTATTACGCCGATAAATAACGCTTGGAAGTTAATTAGAAATTTGATATCGGGTGCGAAAACAATGCGATTAATTCGCACTTGATTCCAGTTTTTTGTTTTTGTTTTTGTCTTTGTTTTTTCAGTCGTTCGTTGCTACTACTTTTTAAGCGTGTTCATGCCTTAGCGACAAGTGAGACACCGCGCTGGCATTTGCTGCGCGGAATATGCGGATTTTTCTAATGTCGCAAATCCAAATCTACCAACGCCACCATCGAAGGTTTTCGTTTACAATTAGGAAAAAGTGAGCATGACGTTAGCGCTTGAGTATGCTCCCTTGGTTGGGGGAGTCGTTTCGTCTGTCCGCTTGTCTTTCTGTCTGTCTGCGTTATCCTGCAAGTAACTTAATTTGAAATTATTTGCTAATGGCCTTAAGTTGTGTGGCCGTTAAATTTAAAATTCATTTTGAATTTTGTTTGCTTTCGCATTGCAATGTTGCTGGTACATTCGACAATATTAGAGCAAGGCAAGTTGCTGATTTTGATATATTTCCGGCAAATTATTTATTGTCCAGATGCTTTTGCACTGTTGACCTTTGCTCGTTCTTTTATTAAAATAAATATTGACGTAACCTGCAAAGCTACAAAAGTACTGAGAGTATGTGTACTTGAGTTGCAAAAAACGGTATTTTGACTTTATTAATATTACAATGTGCGACTATGGGAAATGCTCTTGTGATTTTTTGTCATCACTCAAGGGATTTCTCCTAATAAAAGATGTCTTTATGCCTCTATTAAGTTCTTTAAAACCTTCGTTTTTAAAGTAATCATGTTGTTTTTATTTTTATTTATTTATTATCAGGTTTTGTCTTCCTATGTTTACTTTGACACATATATTTATATACAATTCTTTTGGATTACCACTTGAAGACAATTTTTATAGACAGGTAAATAAAAAAGAAAACAAGATCTTAGATTTGTAGAAATTTTATATTAATGGACGCTGAATTGATCCAACTAAGCAAATTAAAAAATATTGGTAAAGTTATCGACAGTGACTATACAAACTCAAACACCAAATTAAAATTTTCCATAATCAATATCAAACAAAATTTGATGTCAATTTAAATTCTTTTAAATAGTGGATCAATTGTTTTGAAGCCAACTCTATTTGCTCTATATGCTCTATGTATATTCTGTCTTTAAAGTAAATAAGTTTAACCTTTGGTAAGGATGCAAAATCCACAAAAAAAATAGCGATAGCTCAATATACCCAACAAAAAACTATCGATATTTTATTTAAAATCTTTGAAATTAAAAGAATTTCATTGAAATGACATTGTTTCGTCATTCAAACTCAAAATATCACATTTTCTTACCTTTTTCTTTGTAACATGTAAAATGTATCGATGACCAATTTTCTTTCTTATTTTTCTTTTTTATTGCTTATCTTAACAAAAAATATGAAATTAAATATCGATAGCATGGTTAAATAGTGTTTTGAAATATCGATATTTTATATTGATATTGGCGAAAAAATATCGATATAAATTTTGCGAAAACCGCCTTTTATAATATTAAAAAAAATTATTTTTCCTTTGATTAAAGTTAAACTGTCCAACTGATTGTTAATACAACAAATTATTTAAACATGTACTTGAAAAGATTCTAACATTTTATATTACATATCCGACAAGAAGGACATTTCAAACATCCTTCAGCGCAATAAACTCAAGAGAATGCAGATTTGAAATATGATATTGGGAAAAGGAAAAACATGAGAACCGTCAGCAGAAACTGTCACATCAAAAGTTGTTGCGTGGCCGGCCGTGACAACACAACAACAACAACTAGTGCAATAAATCAAACTCATAAGAAACGTTTCATTTTTTTGTTATTATTATTGCACAAAGGTGCCCGAATATTTTTCCATTAATAAAATTTATAATTGGGCCGAAATTAAAACATTCAAGTGCAGTTGTGCTGTTTTGTTTTTTAAGAATTTTTGTGATATAACGTCACGTAGTGCTCATATTACACTAAACTGTCTGATATTTGAGCGAGCATGTACGAAATGTGTCTGCCCGCCTGTCTGTCTGTATGTCTGACTGCGTCTGGCACGAAGTCGGCAACACTTAAGGCCAGCTGTTGGTTTCTTTTAATTAAAAGTGTTTATATTTTAAAATTTTGATTGTGATATATGAAAAATTGTAAACATTAATCAAATTTAAAAAAATGAAATGAAGACTTAATACAAACATATACACTGCGCTTCTTCACATCTTCAACAAAATATGATGTACTCGTATATCGCTCATTAAAACTCAAATCATATTTGCCACATGAAATTGTAATTTCCAAAAGTTTAGCATTTACAAAATTTCATGTCGTAAAAACTCTGACTTTTGCAATTAAAGGACGAATTCAGTTCGTCCAAGGGAATAATGAAATTTGACTCCTGCTCTAATTGCACATAATTACCCCCCCAACTCCGTTTGAAGACCCACACGTCACACACACACATCATGTTAAACAAATGCCTTCAAAGGCCCACATTTAATCTTCATGAATAATTCGTTCGAGGAATGTGTCGACATCTCGAAACACACCTAATAAACCCAAACGGAAACGGAAACGCAAACACAAACACAAACGCACACACAAACGCACATTAAATATGAGTAAAAAACACAGAGAAAAACTACCTCATAGGCTCATATTGAACTACAGAATAATAAAGAAGACTTCACCGCATATTTTTAGTTTGCATATATCTTATGAATGAAAAGAGATAAACGCAAAGAAAAAAATATTTTAACTGATAGAAAGAATTCAAAAAAAATGTTACTAAACACGTTATTGAATAAAAAAAATTAATATTTTGGAGTTACCGCCTAATCCAAATGAAACTTTACAACCATGTGGAAGGAAAAAATTTCCGAATTTTGCCAGAATTTCATTTCTAGGATTAATAAAAAGAATTTCTTAAGAGAAACCAAATTTTCTATATGATAATGCAATTTACAAACAACCGAGAAATACTTTCTTCTTTATAGTTTTGACATTCAAGGACAACATTAATTTAGAATTTAAAACAAAATGTTGTTCTTTCAGTGTAGTTGGTACGAATAGTTTGCAACAGGTAACCATAGTTCGATAGGCGACACATACACTTTGACATTATTTCCTATGCATGTGCGTATGGGATTTGAAACTGTCGACGAAGGAATCAACATCTCTAATGACAAAATAAAAAATGAAAATAAAAAAAAAATGGCAAGAAAATTTAACGACACGTTTTCCTCTTTCAAGGACATGAATAGTGTAGAAATTATTACCATTGCAGGCAACATAAGTGCGCAGATAACTAATAAAAAAACAGCAAGGATACGCTGGAATCTTGGGTGAATTAATATTTTTTATGGCATCTATGAAATTGTTTTTATACTTTTATTTAAATGTGCTGGAATATCGACAGGATACTTTGAAATACCTGCGAAAATAACATCATAAGTAAACATTTATTTTGACAAACTGAATTTGCAAGATGCATCGGCATTACGAAGCGATATAAGCAAATAGATTTGCTTAAGGATTTTTTGGGATTCCGAAAATGTTGTTAGACAAATGTGTTAGGTTAGATATTTTTATCTACATTTTGTCTCACCTCTTTACAAAATATTGAGGTAAAAAATCATGTTATGTGCGTATCCTTAAACTTACTCATACTCATAGATTCACTATCTGCTGAGTAGTTATCTTAAACTTAGGCGCGAAACATAATATTTCTGATAAAATCCAAGAAAGTTGGTAACTACTAAATTTACAAAAAGAAAACTTTTGATGTATAAAAAACAGGATAACTTCAATAACAAATTCTCTAATTGTTATATTGACAAGTACATTACAAGTAGTTACATTTAATAAGCTTTCTGAAGGTTTGATTTTGTTTGATTGTCATTTGATTTGATTAAAATATTCGCTATAATGGTGAAGACTATATTGACGTCAGTTATATAGAATGCACGATTTGTAACTAACTAACTACTTTGTTGTATATTTTGAATATTATATTACAAAATTTAAGTGATTTGGATATCTTCTACAACAAAATGTTGTACAGTAATACTTTGATTAGGATTTTTAGTTTTAAGGTTTTCGTTAGAGTTCAATTTGTGTAGATATTATTTCTTAATATCAAAATTTCGGAAAGCAAATAATATTTGTTAAAGACTTAATAAAAAGTAATAAAAAATAACTTTTCAATAGACAAGATTGCGTTCAAATAATTTCAAAATATTGCTTTCAAAGTAATTGTATCCACAAAATCAATTTAAAACAAAACAGGGGGACATTATCTCAGCAGTAAATGGAAGGAGTAAGAAGCAATGTTAGAAGTGCTTATTTGGGATGAAGAGGGCTTCACCAACTCCATGATAAGACTCTTTTCAACATAATTATTTCTAATATGAAATTAAATTTTATGCAAATCATTGCATTCCCACTTTCCAAGAAGGTATTTAGACAAATTCATTTACATATTATTCTCTACATTCTAGAGAAGAAGTGTAAGGAGCACTCAATGTGAAGTGATGTTTCCACATGTATATCACTTTCTATCGAGCTGTTGTATCATGCCTGCTAATTAACACATAATGTAGATAGTATAAGTTCGAATGAAATCTAAATTCAAATCTTTGTCCAAAACATATCCAACCCGTGTACTGCAACTATTACCGTCTTACTTCACAGCTTTGAAACATTATTCAATACCTTTATTACTTTTCGCATTGTAATATTTCCAATACTCATTCATACAATTGAATTTCCGCTTCAATTCAAAGTGGCCAAAAGCTGAAGCCATTTTGTTGTTACTTTAAAATTCAATTAAACGTTTGATCCCTTGCACGGCCAAGTGTTGCGTGCGCCTTATTTTTTATAATCGACTTTGATGTCGGCACAGGATACGGGCAGCGGTCAATTCCGCAGCAATCACGTTGACATTAAAAAAAAAAAAACGCATTTACTGCAGTTTTAAATGTACTGCGCAGTGCGTACATGCGACACGTTTCATACTGCATTTGTATGTGCTGCAAGGATTCTTATAATTCTTGATACACTCGCATTGTGTAAAACATGCGATTCCTCTTGCGCAAAGGATACGTTTCTTTTCATCACTGCTGTGGCAGTTCATATATCCGTGATTGTGTTATTCGATTCATATGAAATGAACATTGAAAGGTTTTTAAGTTTCTTTGGAACGAAACACGCAAACAGAATAACTAAATTTTTTTATATAACTGAGTTGAAATCCTGAAAAGGATATTGTAGTTTATTGCTAAACTAATTCGATTAAAACTATTCAATAAACAACAAAAATGTATATAAGTGTAAAACGTTTTAGACTTTATGTACTTATTTCGTATTGCGCTGTCATACCTTCATCACTGTGCTGTCTGGTTTGGGTCTAGGGATTACTCAAATAAGTATCATTTGAAAAATAATTAATTTTGTAATGAGCAATTACACCGGAACAGTGGGACGAAAGCATTTGTGTGGGCGTGTGGCCCACCCGAATCAAAAGTCATCGGAAATTTGTCAGCCCACTCGAGTTTGTTACAAGTTGAACATCGCAATCAACGGAAATTGTTTTCCCCAGCTAATGCGCAAATGAATTAATTACTATATACTTACTTAATAATAAACACAACTCATCAAAGTGCAAATGTGATTTCCTTTTTAGCCAGAATTCTCCAATTTGGCGGATGTTTATTTAATTACACTTTGTGGTTGATTTAAATATGCAAATGTCAAATGGTAAAACATGTTATTTGGATATTTGGATATTTATTGAATTGGGTGGCCCATGGCGAAATCCACACAAAGTGATGTAATTTATGATGATTGTTAAAAGTGGCTTCTTTTCCGAAAAAGTTGTCTACCTCATCGGCAGACTTTTGCAAATATTTAAGTTATTTTACTCTTAGTAAAGGTCACTTTGATTTAAAGCTAGATGAGAATTTTGTAACATAGAATAGAAAAGGAAAAGACAAATGCGATTAAATCTAAAAAACTTAGAATTGCTACCGTAGAGGGTGGGTGGGCTTAATATTGTTTGCTTGGTCATCTTGTCTTAAACAATATTTTTAGTTCGTTGTTTGTAGAAGAATTATATTCCATTAAAATATTTTTTTTTTAATATAACGTCCATTTTAGTAAAATGGTTACTTTACAGAAAATAAAATGCTATAATGAAAATTTAAGGATAAAGGTACAGGCGTGTCAGGATATAAGGAACTAATTATTGCAAAGACTGTTCACTATATCCGGGTTGTTCACCCTTTGGAGGTGGACAATTGTTGTTTTTGCATACAGCATCATCATATATTTTAACATTTATTCACTAAACTCCAAATAGTGAAAAAAATTTTGAAAAGCATTTCGATTGTTCACTATTTAGAGTACTCCATGTAAAAATTTGGGTGTTCACTTTATCGAGATATTCACTATATAGCGTGTTCACTATAAAGGGAGTTTTCTGTTCCCAGACACGACTGTATATATAAATGTTAATATGTCAGAGTATTAGCAATAGTCGTTATCAAACATTTAATATGTACTGTAATCAAATTTTTCGGAAGGTTAGAGCAAAAGTCGCCACAAGTATACACATATATAAAGCTGTATACAATTGTTGTATGGTTGTCTTTTCATTTTGGCAATCTGCACTGCCACTTCCATTTCCTGAGTCGTATTGTGGGGTGCCTCTATTATAGGAAATTCGCTGTCGCTGTATCTGTCATCTAGACCTGTGATGTTATCAGCGTATATTGCAAAAAGGATCAGCGATTTCGGAGTCTTCATTGTTATTGTTTACTTACGTTTGTACTTAACACATGAAGTCTGTACTTTTTCTATCTTTTGTAATGAAAATGTCCACTGTAAAGGTTTTACGCAGGTATTAATCGCAGTTACCTATTTTCAACATCGCGGAAAATCTTTGCGATTTTAAATCCTGCTTTAATGTTGCTTGTCTGTTTGAAGTTGGAAATAATGCAATAATGCTGGTGTAGTTACCTTTGTATGTACAGTGCGCTCCATATTTATTATAGCACGCAATAAATTGACACTTTCAAAGAAAAAACTGAGCTACTGTGGTAAGAGTTGAAATTACTTAACTAAGATAAAATCTTAGTTTGATTTTGATATGAAATTTTTATACCCTACACCACGCGCAAGCATGGATTGTAGAGTATATTTAGTTTGTTTCGATTTATAATGCTTCTAAGTTGGCATGTTATTTTTTTGTTCTGTATCTAAGATGGTGTAAGGTATTTCAAATCCGATATTGTACAAAGAAAATACTCTTATTAGTATTTGAATAATTTAAGGCATTGTACAGTACTCAAAAATATGCTAATATTAACAAAAACAATTTTCTTTTTGTATATCTTAAGACATTCAACATCATCCAAATACCTCAAACAACAAAATCAAACATGGTGAAGTTGGCACAAAACTTGATCTGTAGCGCTCTTTTGCTAGCCTTCGCTCTGGCCATGATCGATGCCAGGCCACCAAATGCGGTGGCTGAAAATAATCAGGTAAGATATTCGTTAAACATTTCAATTATTACTAAACATTTCTAAAAACTTAATTTAATAAAATCGCAGGAACTGGAAAACATTGAGCCGGACGTAGATGAAGCGCGCAACGGCTATTATGATCTGCCCACACAAGCGCTCTATCCCAGCGTGCCCATGGATCGTCTGCAAATGCTCTTTGCGCAATATCGACCAACGTAAGTTAACAACAAAACATTCAAATTCGTTTTAAATTGTATATTTATTTCAACTTTTTTTATGTATTTGCTAGCAGCGCCTATTTGCGCTCGCCCGCATGGAACAACATGAACGAGCTGTACCGCGTGCCCGAGTCGAAGCGTCAAGTGAGATATCGGCAGTGCTACTTCAATCCCATTTCGTGTTTTAAGAAGTAAATTCGACCGACACCCTCGGAACAGTACTAAGCAACTCTTATCTTCAAAGGAGCCATTACTAATTATAGAACTTAAACCATAACTAAACTGCAACACATTATTTATTAATTATACTTTAACAAAAATGTTATTTCAATTACAACAAAAAGGAAAAAACCAAAAAAAAAAAAACGTTAACATTTCAAACTGCAACGTAGTAAGATCAAACACATACACGTAGTTAAAACGTAAACGTAGTCAATGTTTCCATGTGGTTCAATTATGCTATCGAGACTCAATTATGCAGTATGACAAACAAACAAACAAACAAAAATATCTAAATATTAAAGCATTTTGATGTAATTTAGTCAAATATTCATAACTTCGATGTATTTAATTACAAGAAATATTGTTGTATTAATATGCTAAATTGTTAATTTCTCCATCATATTTTTATTTGCTTGCCAAATGTTTTTGTAAAGCATACAAAATGCATACAAAATAAAAAAAAAATTATTTATTTAATATGTTGTTGTATTTTTGGGTTTATATTCTACGCAATTTTTGGGATGCATATGGTGTGGTATATACAATATATATAAATATATATATACAATAGAAAATATCTGTTATCTTATAGTAAACTAAAACATACTTACCACAAATTACAAATTAACAATTCACTGTGTACAAATGCAATTTTGAAATTGTATTTTTATTTTTTTTGTAAAGTAGTGTTATCAGCTTTTAAGATCCTACATACAATTAACAGTTATTACAATGTAAAGTATACATACATACATACATAAATATATATATATATTTAAAAATAAAATAAAAATTATATTCGTAAATTAAAAAGCAAATTGCTGCAAGACTTTTGATATGCTGCGTTTGGATACTGGACATGCAAGGGCGGTGCCGCCTGTTTATGTATAACTATGATCGGTTTCAGTTGGTTGGAGCAGCGTTCTGTAGTCCGTGTTGCCATAGACGATCTTGCATTTCTCCATATTTTTGATGTTTTCCTGTAGTCCTGGCAGTACACGTATCGGTGGTACGATCTTGAAGTTATAATCGCTATACAGTTTATGCGTAGTCAACGCTTTGAATATCGAGTAAATGACATCTCTTATTATTCCTAAAATTCTCATTTTGATGCAGTCCGCTTTAGTATCGAGTCGGAAATGAAGGTAGTTATTGTCTGTAGTATATAGACTGTGTACCCGTTTGTCTTTCTGAAACTGTTTCAACTTGGCTGCGTGTGAATTTGCTTCTACATATGAACTATGTGTATACCTGAGTGTAAGATACTCGTATTTTTCAACCCTCGGGTTTCTCTAATCCTATATACAAAATATTTAAAAAAAAAAGGTGAACATATTCGTTGATTCTAAGGAATCGTTTATCAAGTCGAACTGTCGTGTAAGATTAATTTTACAAAATATCGTTTCGTATTCATCAAGCGATAAAAGATACAATTATTTTGAATGTATTTATGTATGAAAGAATTTTGGAACAAAGGAAGGATATGTATGTGAAGAATTGAGAATGTTGGTAGCAAGATCAAATACCTGCATTTTATTTGATTATGAGAGCAGGTACTCCGGAGTTAAAGTGCAACCGAGTGACCCTAAAAATATACAGAAAACTGAAATAAAGATATAAAGACATGATCAAAAGAATAGAGTAATTTCAAAAACTGATTTTTGAAATATTTTGACTACTGAGTATTCACAAAAATTAAATCAAACTTTTCAAGCTAAATTAAATAAAAAACTAGTATGAGAATTATCTTCGGCTATGCCGAAGCTGATGTACCCTCCGCCATTTCAGTGACACCACAAAATGTGCTTTTTTTTAACATATAAGTGCTACATGTCTCTATTATAAGTGGGCGTTGTCCATAGCGGTTCACGCCCCTTTTCAGTTAGTAGTTTTATGTTACTATCAAAGTATTAAATACCGAATTTGAACTGGTTATTTATACTGTAGCTGGAGTCACTATAACCAGGCACGACTGTAATTAAAAAAATTAATACTTTTTAAGAAATCTGTTGTCAAAGATTTTGCAAAAATCAACACGGCAAATAGTGTTAATTTAACATTGTATGCTATTGACCCAAATTAGCACGTCAAAATTTATTTCGGGCAACTGCAAAACAAAAGCAAACACTTAAAATGTTAATGTTGAAAAATATTAACTTAAAAAAGTGTTAATTTTATATTTTTAAATTTTATATTAAAATTTTTTTCTGTTGTGGCATGGTGTAATAAATTTAAGGTGAGGAAACCAGAAAAATGACCCTTTCCACCTCGATATTGTTTCTCTCATTGAAAATTGAATTTCTGTGTAGTTGGTGTGATTGCTACAAAATTGTTGAGTAAATAAAAACAACAACAACGTAGTTTGTTATCTAAAACACAAACTTCAAAATAAGGCAGAAATCGAGGTGAGTTCGCTCAATTTGCGTTCTGTTTTAAACATTCCAAACCTTATTATTGGTATTAAATGTGTTTGCTTTTATATTTACAATTATGGAATATTATTTATAATGCCTACATAAATCATGGAATATTTTTAAAGATTACATTTTTCAACCCAATTAGTTCCAACATTATTCGCCTCTCTTAGTATTTCTTCTTATTTCTTATAATATCCATGAAACCTTTTATCTATTTTTGTTGTTGTTTAATAAAAATTCTGAAAAACAAATGAAGCACTCAGTTTCATTAAAAAAACGCAAAAAGTCAACAGGAGCAGCCAGCACAGCAGCAGCAACAACTTAAAACAAGTGGCAACAATTTTTCTTTAAAAATTGCATTGGTAAAATTAAGTGCAATCTTGCAACAGTAACAGCAACAGCAGCATCGCAGCAACAACTACATCTGCAACATTCAACATTCAGCAGCAACACTGGTCTGCATTGAACTGTGCTATGCTGCGCTGTGTGCTGTGCTGTGCTGCGCTGCGGTAGTAGCCAAACTCCATTATCTCGGCAATTGGCTACCATAACTCTTTGCGTTGTAGATCGTTTTTAATAATTCGTATGCGCGGCAGCATGTCATGGCCTTAAACCGGATGAGTCGTATAACGCGATGCGATTCGATGCGATGCGATGCGACGTGGTGTACCCACTTGGCCAAGTTGCTAGTTTGAGTTAGCTAGCTCACTTGTGTACTCTGTGTACTCGTATAAGATGAGGTGAGATGAGGTGAGGTCTGCAATACCATCGATTGCAGCGCACACACAAGCCAAGTGGCCTGGTGTTTGCGCTTGTTTCCCCAAAGGAAGTTAGAAAATGCTCTGAATTAATGTGCCAAGGTGAGACATGTGAGTGTTAGGCTAGTGTCTCTGACGAAGATATTCGATATTCGGTTCAAATTTTATATACAAATACTCTTTGGGTAAAATTTTACTTATGACCATATAATAAAAGCATATTTTTTTGTATAGGGATACAATAAATAATTCCAATCTCCATAAATTATCCAGTTAATGTCAAGCAAAAATAATAAACCGAATTTGCAAAAGTAATCGGTTAATAATTGTAAAACATCCAAGTAATCGGTACATTCGAACACCTTTTGTGTTAGTTGCGAACAAAACTAATTCAAAGCGTTGTTTTTTTACTTATAATTTGTTGTGCTGCACTCTCACTAAGCGCTGCAAATATTGCTGCTGCTGCTGCTACTGCTGCTTGTGTTTGATGCCAGCAAAGTCATTTGCTGACCGACCCGATCAGCGGGGCAGCAACATTATGGATTGCAGAATGGCGTGGAGCAAGCGAAGAAAAACAGCAGCCATCTGAAATTATTCTTAATGTTTATGGCAAGAAAGGAGCAAATGCAGCAGCAGCAGCAGCATCAAGCATCAGCAGCTACTGCATTGGCTGCCGCAACAGCACAAGCAGCATTGATGGCTAATGGAGAACACCAACTGCAGAATCCGTTGGCGACTGGTCGAGGTAACGACGCGCGCGCTTGCTACGAGATCGTTTCGCTTGGCCTGCATTGGCCTCTGCGATATTATTCCTTGTCCACTCTGCGAGACTGCGGCTGCGACCGAGTTGAGGCTAAGGTTGCAATGTGCTTGCCACAAATCGGAGCACTTCTGTGGCAAAAGGTGACACAGTGGAACTGTTGCTAATTTTTTAAAAATATTTTTAAAAGCATGTAAACACTTTTTAATCTTTAATCTAAGTTGTAATGAATTTGTATTTCAACTTATAAACTTGATGGTAACTTATGTATCCATGGAGATATTGGGTTGAAAATTTGTAAAATAAATTTATATATATAAAAATGAATTCTTCTTTCTTTCTTTCTTTCTTTCTTTCTTTCTTTCTTTCTTTCTTTCTTTCTTTCTTTCTTTATTTCTATCTTTATTTCTATCTATCTATCTATCTATCTATCTATCTATCTATCTATCTATCTATCTATCTATCTATCTATCTATCTATCTATCTATCTATCTATCTATCTATCTATCTATCTATCTATCTATCTATCTTTCTTTCTTTCTTTGTACCAAATAGGCGCCTAAACTGAAAATTTGAGAAGTTGCTATGCTCACGGTAACTTAGGTTATGGACAAAAAAAATTTGCCACGCCCAACTATTACGCCCACAATTTGTAAAACTAAGTTAAAATATTCGATTATTTCGATAATATTGCTCCTAAAAATCTAAAATTTGGCATCTGAATTTGTATAGGCACTATCGACAACTTCCCCAAAAATGGGCGAGGTTGAATTAATTTAACGCCCACTTTAAAAAAAGGGTGGATCATTTTTACGCCTACCACCATTTGCTCAGAAACTTGATGTACTAAATAGAAAACATGTAACGGGATGCACCGGGAAGAATAACAGGAAATACAAAATTTGCCACGCCCACTTATTACGCCCTCAATTTATTTAATTAAGTGAAAATATACGATGACATTGCTAATATTGCTCCTAAAAATCTGGGAATTTGTTTCTGAGATTGTATGCCGATAATTTCACAGCCGTAACTCAGAATCGTTACAACGGTAAGTACCGGGTAGTTCTGGTAAACAATTTTTTTAAGTGGCATTGCAACGCATGCCGGGCATTCGTTAGTAGAATATAATTTTAGATATATAGATTCTTTTATTTAGATACCTCCTTAATTTTAGTATCAACTTTATATAATGGATACTCCAATAATTTGACAGCTATAAAGAAATTGCTAAAGATAATAACTCTATTTTAACTATGGAAATTTCGAAGTTATAAGCATCATATCTTGAGTTATACGTTCGAGACCTATATACCTAGAGCTTTTAGACTTAAATAAAATGATTTAAAACCAGTTGGGAATTATATTTTTTCTACTATATAGAATTATTGTATTAAAGTAAAGCTGCTAAATTGTCGTGAATTTGATTTTAAATACACTGTTAAACGTTTCCACTGTTCGGTGACCACAGTTCACCATAGTGCAGTGCCCTCTGGAACTGTGTACAAACACACAGACATACCAGACCAGACCAGCAGCGGTGGCAGTTTTGCGCAGTAACATTGCAAAAGGGCAAAAACTATGAAATTCCAAACACGACAACATGTTTGGCCAGAGAGCAGCAACTAAGCAAGCAAGCAAGCAAGCATGCGAGCCAGCCGGCAAGCGAGCGAGCGAGCAACCAACGCAACGCAACGCAACGACTTCGACTACGACGACGAAATTGGCGTCTTGGTCGTCACCATGTCGGTCGGTCGCCCGGCGAACTTGTCTGCGCAGCGCAGCGCAACACTGGACACCAAACGCTAATGTTCATGCTTCAAGACGGGGCGAGGCTATGCTGCGGCGGATGCTGCTGCTGCTGTGGCTGTTCTTATTCGAAGCGCTCTGTCGGAATGCCTTAATTCAAGAATTTAATGAAAAATGCTTTGCAAAAAGTTCAGAAGAATAAAAAAAAATCGTTGCACAAATTAAAAGAAAAGTGCAAAAGGAGCAACCAAAACAAGAACAGCAAACAAAAAAAAACAACAACAAAAAAACTCCGCAGCTAAAATTAAAATCTTCAAGATGCTTTGAACTTGTTTCCTTGCATTTGGCGCTCCACAATGCGACGATGGTCGAGTTGAGTGCCGCCGCGTCGCAGTGGTCACATTGGAACGCGTTTTTGTACGCGTTGTAAATTACATTTTCCAAATGTTTCTGCCTTGTTCTGTTCATGTAGCAACGGGTTCGAACAGTTCGTCCGTCTGTCCATATCGTCGTAGGCATTTGTCCACCAGCCATTGGGCAAGTTTGCTTGTCCGTTCGTTCGTTGGACATTCGTTCTTTGGTACGTTTGCGCTGCTCTTATTGATTTGTCGTCGCTCGACATCCTTCTGAACTGAAACTGGACAAGAAGAAGACGAGATGATATACTAAAATGTTTCACTTAAGTCGTTGTCGTCGTTGCGCGACGACGATGAACTCTTTGTGCTGGTCAAACTCATTCCTCAGGGATGTGATTTAAGCGCGGCAACTGTTGCTGCTGCTGCTGTTACGGCTGATGATGATTATTTTTGCTGATTATTTGTCGCTGGACTTCGCGCGCCAGATCTTTAGGTAGCTATTACACCAGCCAGCCAGACCAGCCATCCAACCATGCATCCATCGACCGATCGATCGATCGCTCTCGGACGATCACCGTTTGTAGCAACTCAACTTCAACGATTCGAGTTCAATATTGGGTGCAATTGAAATTGAATGTGTCCTTCTTCGTTTCTTTTCGTTTCTTTTCTGTTTGTTTGCTTCCTTTGTCCATTTCGGAATTTTTACATTTTTGCCAACGCATTTTTAATGATCGCCCCTTGCCGGCCGGCCTGGACTGGCCTTTCCTGGCCTGCTGGCGCTGTTGATGATGATGATCGCTTCGCATAGTTTTGTGATCTTTGTGCTCCGCTTGTATCATCTATTTAATATTTATGAGTTTAGGAGAATTCATGTTGGCATGCCTGCATCGTGTACTTACAAGCAGGCGCTGAATAGTTTATCAATTTCTTAAATAAAAAAAATAAAAAATCAGTTCCCAGCGACCGCGAATTTGTAATTAATATAGTTAAATGGCGGGAACTGGAATGTTACTTAACGTTTTTGTCACTGATAACAAAATGTTCTAAAACAATTCCAGAGAAACAATAAACAAGATGTACTTTTTATATGAAGGTATAATTTATACGATGGCCAACAATTTCAGGGTAGACTTTTGAAGGACTTATTGTAAAAACTAAAACCTTTCTGGTATTGTAAAAAAAAAATGCAAATGTTTGGAAAAATCCGAAATCCGTTTGGTCATTATTTTGGAAAGAACTTTCTTTTTGTCACATTTATTTTAAATTGTATCTGAATGATACATTTTAAGTGGACAGAAAATTAGTCATGTTCAAAATCTGTTAAATTTTAATGTGGTTTTTGCAATTTTGTTGGTTTAACCAAATCCATGAGCACTTCGAGGAATTTTATGTAAATCGTTTCTATAGGAATTTTAATGGACTGAATCTGTCTTATGATTTTTAAACAACAACAACAACAAAAAAGAAACCGATCAATTTAGCAGGGAATTGTCACTCAAATATAAAAAAGCCCAAATGCTGTGTAAGCGTGTCCTCCAGACATTATTTTAGCTAATCGGTTTTTAAGTACAAACAACCCAAGAGCTCTTTCATAATTCATTATCCAAAGAAGTTCTTCAGAACCATAGAAAATGGTTATTAAATACTCTACCGATCGCGTTCAGTCTATCAGATACTAAACCATATATACATATGTATAAGTATATGTAGATAGACATGTTGAATTAATATGTCTAGCCAAGGCAATTTGTATCATTATGTATTTTTTGTTCTTAGAGTTGCATATATGATATGTCCTGAAAAATTCTGAAAGTAAATATTTACAACGCAGCGTGTATCTTCCAGCCATCGAATTTCATTAGGAATTGCTGTCAGTCACCTGCAAAGCCAACCTTTCGTGTCGAATAGCTTCGGTCGAAAGTATACAGATCTTTTCTAACTACTTACATGGAATCTTGTCGTGAAATTAATGTATCTGACATATTTTTTTAAGTATGTATATGGAATGAAACTAATGTACATGCTCAACCAGAATTCTTAATGAGCAAATTTGGCTTAACCCTTGAAAGGTCTACTAAGAATTTTAATTTATTCACATCAAATAAAAAAGTTTTTTAAGATTAAATTTTATATAGAATGACATATAGATTTTTAAAGTATTAAATTTTCGCAATATTTATAGGTGCATCTTAGAACTTGAAACACTTTATCAGGTGTTTTTTAAGGGTTAAAACAATTTTTTATTAATTCTAAAGAAGAGTCCATGTATTTTAGTTAAAAATTTCTTCACTTTAAATGACATTTGACTCCAAATTTGAGGTTGTATTTCGGTTAACCGAAACCGGTTATTTAGTATTATTATTCGTATTCGGATCGGGTATTTTTACTGAATTAACTCAACATATCGAATAATTTAACTATTGACAAAGTTAACTTTAATTAAAATTTATGGATCGATTTAAGTAAAGAAGTAATAAGTTGAACTTTTTGTATTATCCACTATTAACAATCAAAATCAAGTTTAAAAAAAAATATATATATAAATCGGTATAGAGTACCCAATATAAAAGATTTCTTAAATATTATTTTTAGCAAAGAAAAGAACTAAATTAAATTTATTTATTTCTGTCATTATAATAAATTATTAATACTATTAAATGTTAAGTTTACATTTATTTTATGTAAAAGAATTGATTTCATTATATACCAAACACAAAAATGCTTTTAGACAACTTACGTTGTTCAAAGGTTAAACATGAAAATGCTCGTTAAATTTTAACGTTCGTTGAAAATCCAATCGAAGACAAAGAAATCTCAGAATAGATCGACAATAATGCATTGTTAAGGTTTAAATTGCTTTTCCTTTTGGAGGAATCTACGTTCTTGTCAGGTAGAAAATGCATTTTGCTTTACTAAAACGCATCAAATTTTCCAAAATTGAAACAAGAAGAAGAAAACCGATGAGTATACACTGAAAAAAATTCAACATTTGTATTCGTACTATCATTGGTACGATAAGAAAAACGAGAATTTTTGAAAAGTGGTTATTTATTTGTCAACATAGTCTCCATTTAGCTCGATACACTTGACCCAGCGTTTCTGCATCTTCCCGTCTGTAAAATAGGTTCCTCGAGGTCTGTCAAGTAGGGCTTTATCGGGCGATGAGGTCAAGTACTTATCGGAAATAATAATTTATTTAAAAAAATTTTATGTTGGTTTATATTAAATATTCAAAAATTAAACTGTCAATTTAAATTTGAATATTGCAGCTGGAACTATTGACATCTGGACTATTTAGCGATTTTGAACAAAGATCCTTGTAAAACTGAACTAGGTTTGATAGGTTTATGATGAATCTATTTCAGATTTTATAAAAAATCTTCTGAATTACTAAACATATACAGATGTAAATTGTGTGGATATTTCAGAATAAATTTTAGATATAAAAAGATTTTATATCTTATATTTTATAGATACATTTACAAAATTAAATCTGGTAATATACAAATCCAGGCAGATCTTAATAAATCAACTCGATCGACGAATTTAATCAGATCTACTCAAAACAATTTCTTTTCAAGTTTCTTTAAATTGCTCTTGAAGTTTGAAGTTGAAGTTTGTATTTAAGTTATATATATTTAATTTATTCTTTAAGCTGCTTAATTTTTACAATTTTAAGAAGTAAGAAAAAATATATCTTTCGGATAATTTTCTTATTTCATTTTACTTATTCTTTATATACTCTACTACAAGATATCACAATTTACGATACCAGTAAATGAGTAAATTTCAAATCTTAACTTGGAAACTGTTTTTAGGACATTATTCAAAATATTTTCTTCATTTGTTTAGTATTATTAAATTTCTTGAATAACGACTGAAATATTCAAAGGAACAAACAAATTTCGGTAAACCTAGATCTCCTTTTTCAGTGTGTATGTAAAAGATATGCAACACTAAAGGCATATACATACTTTTTTTTATTGTAATCCACATTAAAGAAACAACATTTTTTAGTGTTTTAGGGTAGTTACCTTTGACATGAATGTTTCTTATATACATTTGAAAAAAAGATTTCTAGTTTTCTACCTGTCCGTGCTATATAAGAGCCAGCCAGAAATGTTTCAAATCATAATCGAAAAACTCTCCGTAGTAGCAACAAGTATTCAACATGAAGTTCTTCAGTCTGTTTGTGTTCGTGGTCCTCGCTGTTGTTTTGGCGGCAGCATTTCCTGAAGGTGATCGCATGGCGGTCGCAACACCGCTCGAGGATGCGCTCACTTCAGTCGACTCTGCTATTGTGCGTGATATCCGCGCTATCGATGACTTAAGCGAAGCTAGAGGTCGTGGTGGAAACGGTGGAGGACACCATAACGGTGGTCATAACAACGGCGGCGGCGGTCATCATGACAATCATCATGGTCATCACGGTCACCATAGAGGTTAATCAAATATACGGGCGAAATGACAGTCGATCCTGAAACGCTGCCAAGTGAAGGCTCACACTTAGCAATCGTTTTCGGGAGTGGACGTGTCAATAAGGAGTGTGAAAAATTCACGTACCGCTGAACCTACAAATCCATAACAAGAAATGTGCGATCGAGATTTGAACAAAAGTTTAAAGCCTGAGCACACAGTTCCAAACTTAAAAAAAAATCTAAAAAAAAAAATATTAAAAACATTAAAGTGTATCGAAAACAATGTAAAAGAGTTGATATTTTAGCAAAACAGAGTTGGTCCTTTTTCGAGCGAGCCACAGCATATGAATAATAGGAAAGAAAATTTTTAACACTCCATACTTTTGTGCCCGCAAAAGTTTTCCAACTTTTTATGTCTTTGGCGTTATTTGTACAGCGTGGTCCGTTTAAAATCGAAGCGACTTTCACTCGCTAAAGAGACAAGGATATCGTTTAACTGATGATGATTAGAAATATCGTGTTTAAATGTTCATAAGAATTCGCTTTGTTATTATAATAGAATCCATAGCAACATGTAACTAGTATCAATTTATAATATCGACAATTTAAAATTTCATTAAATATATATTTTCTATACAAAATTTGAAATGTGGTTTTATATTCAATATACTCGTTTTATCTAGAATTTTTGATAAACCTTTCAATATAATTTTTTTACTATCCACATAACATAATAAAGGCGGTCAAAAGATATTTGTATAGGATGCATAAATAATCTTTAGTTCAAGAACGACAAAGATAAGTTTAAATCCAAATCACTGGATTTCTTCTTGATTAGAAGATTCCAGAATAACAAATATATCTAATAGATCATCGGTCTAAAGTAAACTGCTTACAAAAATTGTGTTGGTTTATAAAAAATTCTAATATGTAATTTTTAAACACTAAAAAAAGTATCTGTGTAAGTTGCAAAATTATTACCAGGATCACTAACATATACCAACCGCCCTATTCAGAAGATCCGATGACCAGCATCGATATCTAATCAAGGGGATCAGCGTATGGTAGATATCAATATAAGGCAACATTGGATTGGCAACAAGCTGAGGAAACTAAACTATCCTTACGGATAAGAGCGGGAAGACCTTCAATTACTTGGGGATCGACAACTCCTGCAGAAACAACATCCAGCTAAAATATTTAGTCATCCCGATGTGCCACGCACGGTCAAGGATCATATTGAAAATTAGGTATCTAAATTGTGGTAATTGTACAATTAAGTCAACCATTTTAAAGAATTGTCAATGTTCTAGTCACCCAATCCAAATCGCATTTAATAACTTTAAATGTTGTTAAAATCAAGTAACTTGTTTTTTAAGTAATTCTTTCTTTCTTTCTTTCTTTCTTTCTTTCTTTCTTTCTTTCTTTCTTTCTTTCTTTCTTTCTTTCTTTCTTTCTTTCTGTCTTTCTTTTCTTTCTTAAATTAAAAATTTGTTCGGTAAATGTTTCATACCTAGTGAGTATATCCTTGCCAATGCTTTGACACTATTTACCAAAAATAAAAGTCCACTAATCATGGCTCATATTAATTTCGTCTAAACTCACTTCCAACTGAAATATTTACCTTGTAACATTCCGCCAAAAAATCAGCAAATCTCTTAACTATTTCGTGATGCTGCCAATGTTGCCGACGTTTAGATGATTAAGATTTACTCTTGCCTTGCTTCATTCATGCATTCATTCACTGCTTAGCGAATTCAAAGAGCCATTCATTCAGTTATTCAGTCATTCATTCAGTCAGTCATTCAGTCAGTCGTTGAGTCGTTCGCTCGCTCGCTCAGCCAGCCATTCAGCCAGCCATTCAGCCAGCCAGCCAGCCGAAGGGTAATCAAACATCAACTCCATCAACAGGTGACATTCGAACAACAAGATTAGCTCAAGCATTACGCTAATGCCATGTCTTCGACATAAGAAGACGAATGTCAGCGATAATGGTGTGCTGCCCCGCTTGCCAAACATTTTCCTTCTTTTTTTTGTTTCTGTTGTTTTTCGCTAAACAACTTCATTCACAAAATAAAAAACGAGCAATCGAAACCGGCGAAATCCACGCGAAAACGATGAAGTTGCCATCAAGTACAAACCAAATAAGAAAACAACAAAAACAAAAACAAAAAACGAAGCGAATAAAACAACGCCCGCCAATTCTATTCACAAAAATTTCAAAAGCCAGCCACAACTCGTCGGTCGTGTCTGCTTAAAGAAACGAAGGAGGAGGAGCAACCATGCCATGACATCCACACAGAAGCATGCTGCCACTGCCACACAGTCAGTGGTGGCGGTGGCGGCGGCGGCTACCACTTGACTACTTGCAAGTTGCAACAACTGCAATGTGCCTCCTCTCCAGCCCATCCGACATGGTAATATCTAGGCATACGCCTAATGCCACTACTATCGACATCCGCCAGTTAGTCAGCCCAGCTTAGCTTAGCTCAGTTCAGTTCAATTCAGTTTCGGTGGGTATCTTTCGTGGAGACTGTTCAATTTCAAACATAAAGCATCTTCATCCTCCACAAAACAAAACAGGCAAAACGAAAAAAAAAGAAAGAAAGAACGTTAAAAAAACGTCGACACACACACAGCTACATTCAATCGCAATCGCCTATGGCTTTCGCGTCGCATCGCGTCGCCGGCACTGGGCACAATAGTCGCCCGTCCATATCCATCCGCAGTCAGAAGAGCTCTCTATGATCATCGGGCGTAGTACGTAGTGGCGACCTTTATTGATTGCTGTTTGACCTCGGCTGCTTCCCTTGGCGGCAGCAAAAGATCTCTCCGTCGTACGTTACGTACATTGCCATAGCTGCACTGATCAAGCGTATCGTATCGTAGTCGCACGGTGTAATTTTTCGCAACTGTAGAAGATAAATATATTTTATTGTTGGTTTTGTTGTTTTGAATATGGTTAATTCATGAACTTTTTTCAATAAACTAGTAATCGATTTGTTGATCAATTTTTCAATTAACAATTATTTATATATAATAATAAGTTTCGACTAACAATTTTATAAGAGTTTGCTCACACATTTTAAGGAGTGAATTAACACAAATGCATATAAGTAAGTCCTATAAGAGGTACATCTTCTTGAATATGGTGTATATATAAATTGAGTCCCGATGACCTCGAAAGCCGAAATTTTTACAATTACCTGATTCATAAATCAAGTTTTATCTATTACTGATATATGTGTATATACCTTACTAACTTATTTAATACTGGCACTAATTATTCGACTACCAGATTCGGTCAGCTCTGGTACATCCATCCGACGCCTCTGCTTAGTGCATGTCTTTCGCATTCGAATAAAACGTACTTATCCATTTAGAGTTTCCAGTTAAGTTTCGAAATAGAGTTTAATTTTTTTTAACTAAATTTGTTTCTGGAATTTTTTGCATTATTTCGATATTGACATTCTGCAGGCTCAGGGTTGTTCGAAAGGGGCAAGTGCCCCGGGCGGCACTTTATAAGGGCGCCATGTGGAAGAAGCTTTGGGGCGAGAGTCTCAAAAGTAACTTTATTTTTTGCTTTTTCATATGAAGGAGTGAGAAAATTTTTGTTTTTGCTTCTCTTTTCCTCATGGAAGGCAAGTCAGATATTTTTGTAAATTGTGCATTTAGTTTTTTGCTTCTTCCTTTGCTTTCATGAAAAAAAAAACTGTTAAATTTTTCAATCAGTACTTTTTTTTTGAAAGGGCGACATTATCCACTCTCGCCCCGTGCGCCTTTATTCCTAGGTACGGGCCTATATAATACCTAGGTATAATACCTAAATATCTAAACTTTTGTAGCAGCATATTTTTGGACAAAATAAAAAGTATGAAAGTTGCCGGAATTAGAAAACACATACATACGTAAATTAAGATAAGTTTTATAAGAGACATATGATCTAGAATATGGTGTATATATAATTTATAAACAAAAATCGTTCCCAATGACTTCAAAAACTGAAAGTTTAGCAATAGTCTATCTATTAATTCTTAAGTCTTATTACTTTTTAACTTACTTACTTACTTGCTTGCTTACTTACTTGCTTACTTACTTGCTTACTGGCACTAATAATTCAACTTCCGGATTCGGATTTCGACGCCTCTGCTTCGCTCATGTCTTTCACATTCGCTAAATTGTACTTATCCATTTGAATTGTACTTACATACATATGTTTCGAAATAAGGTAAATAAAAAAAAAACTCATTAAAAAATTAAAAATTAAAAAAAGTCCATATATTAAGAAAAAAGTTTGTATAAATTATGAACTATTTTTAATATTTTGTACACCGTGCTAGACTGCAAGTTGCCAATACAGTTGCTGACATTCCTGTTGTTGTTGTTGTTGTTGCTGTTGCTTTTGCTGATGTTGTTTTTGCTGTTGTAGTGTACTTGGCTCGTCGATCGTTTGCTTGCAGCATTTGCAGTATGAATTTTGATCGCAACCATTGATTACACAGACTGAAGCGCGACGCAGTTCATTTTTCGGTTGGCGATCGAACAAACGACGAGCGAGTGAACGCGCAACGGAGCAACGGAGCAAGCGAACAAAACGCCTACAACGAACGGCTGCAATTCTCCGCCGACCGAATGTAGAAGTTAATTTATAAGCCATTCTTTAAAGCGATTATTTCTCAATTCAAGCGTTTGTGCATCATAATGGACTTTTAACTTGTAGCTACTTAGGTGCCAAATGATGTTCGCCAATTTTAATATGCCACCGGCGGCGAGTCTCCGCGGACAACAAAAACGACAGTTTTATGTTGTCGATATTAAATGAAGTACAAAAAATATTCTGATAAAGAAATTCGAAAACCAAGCAATATTATTTCAATTGGCTATAGGGCAAGGAACCTTTACAATTCCATTGGCAATAAATCTCATTAAGCCATCTAGTTGTTAGTTTGCAGGTGCTTCTCTGGCGCACTGTTCTGATCTGATATCACATCAACATTAAATGTCACACTATCGCTTGTTATGATCTTTTTATTTCGAATCACAGACACATTCATGTGTAATGATTTCGATTTTGCGCTCTTCCGGCTACTACGAGTGCACATAATTACGAGTGTGTATATATGCCCGCTCTTCGTTATCAATGGACTCTCTTATTTTAGGTGCTTGTCTTTCTCTTTCTATTGTACCCTGATCTGGTGTTTGACTTCTTGACCCTAGCTGATATGGCGTCGCAATTACAAGTTTGTGCTAGTATTTAAGTTTATTCGAAAAGAAATTTAGATTGTAACTATTTGCCTTGATTTTATATTTTATGTTTAGTTAAAGTTTGTGCTTAAACTAATACTTATACATTATATATTGAATATTTTTAGGTTATAGATTTTTGAACATATAAAAAGTACAGGCTTAGACTAAGCGGTGTAATTGCAGTAAGTTAAATCCATGAAGCCTATTTTGAGTTATGTTGTTTTAAAAACTTTTTGCATATAAAGTTCGTTTTAATTTGAAAAGCAAACTTCGGACTCCAATCAATGTTTCAGTATTTTTATCTCAGTGATCCTTATTTAATTTAAATTTTTTGAGTTGTGTCACTTTTGAAAGGGGCGTGCAATATGTGCCCAAGTGTATCTTTGAACAATTTAAGCTCAGTAAGGTCTTAAGAAGGGCTTAATTTGGTTTCCAGAAATGATGTTGAAATTAGAACTTTTTTGAAATTATCGATGAGAAAGCTCCTCGCCTTCTAACTATGTAAAAAAACGTTTTTAAACAAAAATGTTTAAATAAATTTTTTTAATTTCAAAAATGATTTATTTTTAAGAAAATGTGCTTTAGGGGATCAAAATCACATAAAACTAACCGCTCTTAAAGACCAACACAATTCTCTCTTTTATAAAATCACTGCTCACCACTTTGCAGGTGCTCGTGCTTTGTGCGCTCTCGTTTGAACTTTAACGAGACGAGTGCTTTGAGTGTGCTGCACGATTGTAACCCCAATCGTTGATTTCGCTGTGTGCTGCTCATTCGTTTGGAGTGATCGTAAGCTGAACTGGGGGAGCAATGGAGCGCCACAGCACAATTCAGTTGTTTTTGCAACGCTTTCGCATGCGGACGAGGATCGCGGCGCGTCAAAATAAAACTTTAAAAGCGGGATCAAATCGATTGCAAATAGATTTGATAATTGTGAAGTGTGACACTTGTGTATCTCAGTTAAAAAAAACAAAAACAAAAGAAAGGAAGGAAGGAAGATTATTAAAAAAAATTATTGAATATGCAAACAATTAAAACGTGAAAACTGAAGCGAGAAACAAAAGTGAAAACTCTCTCGACGGAAAGTACTTAATTTACAAATACACAAAAAATACAAAAACAACAAAATTAAATACAATAAAATCCGCAAACCAAAAGTTTATGGGAAATTTTATTGCATTAATACAACAACAACAAAAAAGAAAAAAAGAAAGAACTTTGACTTCATTGATCAAAGCCAAAGTGCGTCCAATACAAATACGGAAGCCGCTCTCTGGAGGTGCTCTCCGGCGACATTTTTACAACACCAACAACAATAAATCGGTAATAAACATAAAATTACGAAATTTATTACAATATTCGACTTTATGGCCGCTGGCTGTGCTAACTAAAAATAAAACAAGTGAATCAGACGTAAAACGCAAATTTTTTGCACAAAAAATTTAAAATTAATTTTAAATAAAAGTTGTTGTTTTTTTTTTTTTTTGTATTTCGTTTTTGTAATAACAACAATAATAATAATCGCGCAAGTCGCAAAACACTTGTGTGTGCGATCGCCAAGTGACGAGGCGTGTGCACGAAGGCGCGTTTATACGAAACAAATGAACGAACGAACTAACGAACGAACGAACGAACGAATGAGCAAAGAAGCGAGCGAACAAATGAATGTGAATGAGTGTTTAGTTTAGGTGGGAGTGCTGGTGCTCTGGCGCTGTTGGTGGGGTTGCGATTGATGGCGGCGGCGTCGATAAGGGAAGGGGGCTGAAATGTGGCGCGTCGGACGCATAATCGCTAATATAATTTTATTATTAAAAATACAACAGCAACAGTTGTTGTTGTTGTTTTTGTAAAATGTTGTTGTGACAGTGCAGCCGTCAGCAAAAACAACAACAACAACACAAACAACCATATAAAATGATGAAAAAACAAATGTTTGTTGTAATTGTTTAAAAGAAAGAAGAAAAAAAATAATCGATGTCTGTTTTGTAAATATTTTTTATTATTACTTTTATTTTATTGCATGTATGTTTTGTTGTTGTTATTTTTTGCAATAAAAACAACAACAACAACAAAGAACAGCAGGTTACAGCACCGTGTTCTGACGTTTGTCTGCTCTTCTGTTTCCCGTTCCTACGCTATAAATCTTAAATGGCGACTGTAATGGCGCTCGTTTCCGGCGTCTTAACTGATAAGCGCATTTTTTGTTGTTGTTTTTTTTTTTATTCTAAAACAGAAAAAGTGTGATTTCACTACCGCAATCACCTTGTGTCAATGTCTGCTACTTGTGTCGACATGTTAAAGTGGCCCTTCTTTTGTTTTTCATCAAATTTTGTGCGGATCAAATGCAAAAAAGAAAAGTCTTAAAAAAGTTGTCGATATTTTTGTATTTTGCATCTGCTCCTTTATACATATGTACAAGAACATGAAATAAGCTTTGGTTTATTTTTTGTTGCTTTCAGTTTTTAGTAAACTTTGCTATGCTACACAGATTCGAAAATACCTCTTAAAGTCAGTTTTCGACCGGGAATATTATATATTATAATTTGCTACTTTAGGTGATAAAAGTTGACGTACAAACAGAAGGATGTCGTCGAACCAAATCAGAAATTCTATATTTATTTATCATGTTATTATAGACATGTCATACCAACCACGCCTTTTTATGTGCGTAACAAATAGAAGAACTAACGATCTTACGTTTCGGTACGCGCTTGCGCATGGCGTTAGGTTTGAAAATGACAGGCACTTGTCAGAGAATAAATATTGAGGAACAACCTGTCAACGCTTTTATTGTTTTTACCTATATATAAATATAGTTAGTACCTTGAGGCTTCCAGAAGCATTTGCTACTAAGCGGGATTTTCAGGCAAACCTGGGGATACTTAACCGGGAAATACTGGGTAATTTTTCTATTTTTGCATTGTTTTTTTTAATAATTGTATTCGGTTACTTTGCTATAACTTACTTAGTTGTATTTTTTGATTTTCTATTCTTAATACCGCATCATTATATACTCTTAGACTTATGACATGTCACATTTTCGAATCGTCTGTAACTTTTTTCTTGATCCCACTACGATGGTTAACAGTTTTATCCTGAATACAGTGACAGTGACAAATGCATATACTCGTAGTGTAAGAGCCACCTAAGATCGCCATTATAGCACATCTTCTATGTACATGCCCCACTTTGGCTAATAAACGATATATATGTACATCTGAGAAAGTAATTCTTCGTAGGCCTAGTCGCCATCTAAATCGAATATAAATAATATTATTCATTTTATAAACAGTACAGGATGGTTTAGTTAGCGGTATAACTCATATACCGCATGGCATCACAAAGGGCTCCTAGAATAGGATGGTCTATCTTTAAGAGACAGCCATTACAAACTAACTTAACATAATATCGCCACACCATCCTCTTTAGAAATATTACTAGATTGTTTTTTTTTAAACAATATTAAACAACTTTTTTAGATTTATTTTTAATATTTGCGGTATTGTCAAGATGTAAAAATACAAATTTTATCTGCTGTCTTTGAAGAGGACCAGTCTGGTATTTATGTTTGTTGCTGTGTTCGTGCATGACGCGTTAAAGTTCGCAATGATTGCATGTGGTTTTCCAGCGCTAAACTGCTTATTTTTTGTTGTAAAAAAAAAACATTACTGTGGGTTGTTTTTTTTTAATTCATCTTAAATACAATTTCCCACTTCAAATTATTGACTGAGGTTACTTTTTCCACATAACGTGAGTCAAACGTTTTGAATCATTTATTTAACAAGTAACCGATGCACTGCTATCTTTTGTTTTGTATGTGTATTTAGTATCTAAATGATCATAATCTACAATCAACTTAATTATCAAATGTTGTATTCCTTAAATGATTTTAATTGCTTTATTACCAAAACGAATTCCGACATAATTTGAATAAATAATTTGTCTAAATCGACTTAATTAAATTCGGTTTTGATTTAAGAATTTGTTATGTGTTGTTGTTGGCATTTATGTACATAAAATCCAGAACTATTTATAAGTGTTATATAATTTTATTACTATCAGCTGGTTAACGGGAATAGTGCTAGCCACTAACAAGGTTCTTCTCAAAACAAAATGTTATGGCCATGAAAATGTTTTGGTTTTGATCTGTCATTCTTAATTTGGTTTGTTTGTTTTATTAATAGTCCAAAAGATTTAAATTTATAAAGTGTAAACGATAAACTTGATTGATATCTTAATTGAACTTATCTTTGCCTTCCATTCTGTGAGAGTCCGTGTTTATGACCAGGTTAATTTAAGTTGTTGGCTGCCAACAAAATCTCGAGTTCAAATTCTGAAGAGACTTTTCTATAAGTTCCCAAATAATATTCAAATAGTTTAACATTTTATAACTTTTTATGATATATTTAAATTGTTACATTCATTCGACTAAAATTTAAAAACACTTGTGCTGTTCCTGTACTTACCCGAAACATCACAACACAATCTTAAACAATATCTTTTCATCAAATTGTTTTGCCATGAGTTCCCCTTCCTTTCCCCACCCTTCTATTATCCACTTTCGGGATTCAGTTCAATGTTGTATGTCTGTCTGTCTTTGTGTAGTGTTGTATTAGGTACTAGGACCTGAACTGATTCTTAAAAAAATAAAATCTTATATTTAAAATGCAGAATCGCTTTTGAACTGTACGAAACAGATTTTTGTGCTGTTCTTGGGTTAGTATGGGAATACTTTAAGCTTGCTTACTTTGCTAGTTACATCTTGCAAAAAAATGCAATAGCCAAATAGTTTGCTTTCTAAGTTTAAGATCAACAACAGCTGGAACAAAAAAATATAAAAAGATTCAAACTTATTCAAGTCAGAGAACAGGATAATGCTATTGCAAATACCTAGAACAAAGCTGCTATTATTATAACAAGAAGAAGACCAATTAATTCTATTTCTTATCTTAGTCTAACGTTTGATAATAATTTATTTGGATTTTTACAAATCGGCTATGACAATGCAATAAATAAATTCTTGATAATATTCTTGATTAAAAAAACAAAAATATATATTTTTAATATACAGTCGAGTGTGGATATAGGGAACTAATTATTTCAAGGACTGTTTCAAGGAGGACATTTGTTGTTCTTGCGTTCAGAAATTGACTTTTGGACAGCTTTTTCATGTAGACTTCTTAGTGCTAGTATACCAGCATCAGCAATATAGTTTTATTTTTTTTTAGTTTTTTTGATATCTGCTTGGAGTAAACACCCAAATTTTTACATGGCGTACTCTAAATAGTGAACAATCGAAATGCTTTTCAAAATATGTTTCACTATTTGGAGGTTAGTGTATAAAATTTTGAAAAGCATTTCGATTGTTCACTATTTACAGTACTCTATGTAAACATTTGGGTGTTTACTATATCAAAGTGTTCGCTTTACCCAGTAAACCCATTAATACATTTTATTCAAATGTTGTAATTTTTGTCGTATTTTTTAGACATTAGCGCCTTTTCTTATTAAAGTGGTTTTGCTAGTTTTAAACCCTTTTGAATTCAGTTGGGTTCGCTATAGTTTATACTTTAACAGTATCTACAGCCATTATGAATTCTTTTACTTACTTATATATTTACAAGTATAATTTATGAACTGAATGTCAAATGATAAGTAAATACTTCCAAGTCAAAAATTCTTTATTGACATTTTGAAATAATCTCAAAAAGGTTAATTACATCTAAAAAGAAACAAAGCAAAAAAATTCTCCCCAGACGACGTTATGTCAAAACGAAAAATGACATGCACTTCAAAACTGTTCGCGCTGTTAAGTGTCTACTGCCACGACTTTTTTTCAATTTATTTTTTATTTATTTTTATTTTTGTTATTGTTTTTTTTTTTTTTTTTTCTGAATATGAACCTCTGCCTCACCTCATAAAATGATCTAAGCGCGCATCGAGCATGAGTTGCATTCGAGTTGAAACCGCACAGAAAAATAAAGTCACCTTTTGGCAAAAAATACATACTTACATACATATATACAAAACAGAAAAAAAATACAAAAACAAAAGCAAAAAATAAATGAAATAATAATGGAAAAAAAACCAGCAGAACAAAAGTCGAGACAGACGCGTCAAAAGCAGATTTTGAGATTTACACGTTAACATGATGTCGCCTGTCGCTTGTCGCGCACCAGCTAAAATCTGAGAAAAGTCTGAAACAAACGTCAAAGCAGCATCAACCTGCGATCTGTGATCTGTGCTGAACTAAACTAAGAATCAACTGAACTGAACTGAACAACACTGAACTGAACTGACAATAAGCTTGACGTCAACAGCGTGCGATTCGAATGTCCGTCTGTTTGTCAGTCCGTCCGTCTGTCCGTCTGTCTGTCCGTGCGTCGATATGCACGATAATGTTATTTAGACGGATTTTGTGTGGCACCTCATTTTAAACGTCTTGACTGCCGTTGCCGCTCATATTCAAAGAGCTTTTGAGCAAAAGGCAATAAGTCAATTTTTTTTTGGAAATATTTGAAATTGTGAACTATAAAAATACGTTAAAAAAATTAATACAAAAATAATGTGGATTTAAAAAGTAAGTTTAATTTCAATATTTAAAAAATCGCTCAGTTTGTTCAAAAAAATATATTGAGATATTTAGAGTTTGAAAAACAAATCTATTTACTTTTGAATACGCTATGGAGAAAAGTCCTCAAGACAGTTCAACATTTTACAACTCAAATCAAAAAGAATTGAAAAATCTAAAATTTTGTATATAGAATTTTTGAGATAGTCATGGTGGCTTTGGTTCAAATCCAGCTCAATATTTCTGTTTACTATTGATTTATTAAAGGTGTGTATGAGTGTGTTTGTGTGTGTGTGTGCACTTTAAACATTTAACTTTTAACTTATGCCACGACAGTCTGCGACGACGCCGTCACAGCCTCCTCCTAGACTTATCTACATATGTATATACGAGTATGTACATATGCATATGGATATGTACAAATAGAATGGGTATGTGGGCAAGGCACTTTGACTTGACTTTTGTGTTGTGGAGACTGTGACAAATTCTTGACTTTATGCTGCGCATGCGCGCGGCATAAGAATCAGCATGGGCGATGACAAGCGCGCTCGGTCCATCAATTCAAAGCGCTAAAGCAAGCCAAACCACACTAAACACCCATAACGCTTACAAATGCGCGTAAGTTATTAACGTAATGTGCGCACGTCTCAAGACTTACAAAAACGAAAACAACAAAAATTTAGAATATTTGTATAGTAAGCATATGTATATGAAAATGTACTTAGCACCCAATTGTTAAATATGTTTGTAAGTACATTTCAAATGTGAGCCAAGAGTTAAGGTTATGGTACGTTCGGCTGTTAAAGAAATCATACATACATATATTATTTGATATACTCGTACTAACATGGAACTATGTCTAGCTTGAGATAGGAAGTTTTCGAAATTACGCGTGAATATATTTTTTAAATTTATATATAAATATATATATATAAATATATTAGGCTATAAAATCAGTATTTTTGTATCTTTCGTTCTTATGTTTTTTTTTAAAGCTGATATTTATTGTATCATCTAAGTTCACTTTGATCTAACAATAATTTTAAACTAATTTATGTCTTATAATTTAACTTAAACTAAGTGCCTGAATCCAGTGATTGGCAAGTAAATAGACACGCATATCAGTCAATGTATGGAGAATATTATTGATAACTTTTAAGACGTGAAGACTTCAGAGGTCTTAATACATTTCTTGCTAGAATGTTAGGGTGAAACATTAGCTTCGTCTTATACTTCTGGGTAAGATTTAAGATTTCATGTGTTACAGTTGCGATTTTAAAGTCTCTGTGGATGTTTGTATTTCTTATATACCCAGGACCTTTGGCAATTTGTCACAAAATTTTAGATTGAGCTCTTTGGAGTTTTTCAATATTCGATGGAGAGGCTGTACCCCAGAGCTCAATTTCATATATCCATATGGGTTTTATTCTGTTGTATAATTGGACGTTGTGCGTGAGGTTGAGTTTAGATTATCTTGCTAAAAGCCAGTGCAGTTCAAGCCTTTTAAGTTTAATTTGTTGTTCTTATGTTGCCTCTGATACTCTCTGCCTCTTGCATGGTGGAAAGGACCTTGAGCTCGAATAATAATTCTTATTATTTTACTTTTTAGATTGTAAAAACTTTAATTTTTCCAAAGAAATCTAAAATTTTAATTTACTTTGTTTAAAAGTGGATTTTGAAAATTACTATCACATAATATCTTTAAAATTTTCAAATGTTAAATACAATTTATATGAAGATTTAAGATTGCATCTAAGTATTAAAATAATGTGATAGTGTCATGTTATTTGTAACTCGGAACATTTGTTGCATTAAAATATTTTCACCTGAAAAAGTGTAAGTTTCATGTTAATTTTACATGAGTTTTTTTTTTCTGTGTGCAGATAGTCATTAATAAATATTTATTTATATATATATATATATATATATTTATATACTGGATTATTTTCAATTAATTTGGGTTTTTCTAGACAAAACTGAAGAATCACCAATTGATATTTTTTCCAACTTTAATGTCCGCTATTGTATTCTTATAAAGTTACGAGTATTTTAAATAATCAACTGTTTTCGATGTAATTTTTTTTCTTAATGCATTCAATTAACTGACTGTCTTCAAAACCATACCGCCGACACTTCAAACTATGCACGGTCAGCAAATTTCAAAGTAATTTGCTGCTTTTGCAAAGTGGCTACTTCCATAAGCGGCAAGCAAAGTTAAATACAAAATAATAAATTCAACACTGCGCAGTGGTCAATCGCGGGGAGCATATACCCACGAGGTTGCCAATAGATGTCAGTAGCGTTAAAACAAAAAATCTCCGCAGCAAAATCAGCAGAGCAAAGATCAACGAAAACCAGAAGAACAAAAGTAGCAGCACAACAAGCCGATATAAAACTATTTGAACGATTTCGAAGCGATTACGGCCGCGATCTTTGATCTTGCAACTGTCAAAAGATCAAATTATTAAAACGAACCGGCGAAGCGACACTCACTGTGCTGCGCTGAGTTAATAATGAATGTTCCAACTAAAGCGTTCAAATAACAACACGATCGGATTTTGTCGAACTGTAGGTACGAAAGAAGAATCTGCTGCTGGATCAGTGAGCAAAAATATGAACAGGCAAATAAATCAAACACGTTGCTTTTGATTTGATTGTGAAGTAGTTAGTAGTAGGTCGACAGACTGACCATTAACTGGATCAAACTGAAGTCCATAAAAATCAAGCTGACTGGGTAGAAACAAAAAAACAAAAACAAAAACCTTGGAATCTCAACCAAGCACACACTCAAGTGAAGTCAGTCAATGTAAACATCCGAGTTAAACGATGAGGAGTATCGAAGCGATCGCACATGTCGTACAGTGGAGTACAGTACAGTACGGTACAGTTCATATGACAAAAATGTCACATTCAGCATTCCGTCGGACAAACATATCATATTCGTTATTTATTTGTGGCCTGCAAAAGCAAAGAAACAAAAAAAGAAGAACAAAAAAAAAAGAAATAAAGTCGTGAAGAAAATACAACGCTCAGTTAGATGCGCAACTTCTTGGTTACTTGAAATCCGTTTGCGTCTTATTTGTGGGCATGAAACAGCAAGTTATATTTTGTTATTGTTGTTGTTTTTTTTTATTTCGTAAAATCTCGTCAAGATATCAGATTATTGGTTGTTTGTTAATTGTACAATAAGAGATTTTATGTGGTGTCAGCACTGATGTCGCTGTTGTTGTTGTTGTTGTTGTTTTCATAAATAAACAGCATCACTGTTTCGTATACAGTAATCATGGCTCATACTGTAAACTGAAGCGTTTTAGGGTCCGTTATTTTTCTAAGATAATTGCGTGTATATGTATGTATGTATGATATTTACTTGGTTTTATTCCAGTGTAAACACGAAATGAGAGTGTGTGGCTGTTTATTTTTTTTTTAGTTTTGTCTAATTGTTAAAGCTCAAAATTGTGTCACCGAACGAAAATGTTGCAGGCAGACATTTTGTACTGAATTTTTTTAGTTTATCTGTAGTTCAACTACATAACTCCGAAATCTAAAATCTAAGATTGTCATTCATTTCAAAGGGATTTAAAGCTTTAATGGTGTGGAATAAGTGTTACTCTTAGCTGATTCTACTCGTATAGCTTAGTTCATATCTTCAATATTTGGTAACTGGAAATCTTTGAGAGATTTTTTATATTAAAATTTCCCATTGTACTATAGAAATATTAGGTGTACAAATAAGTTTCCGTTTTGAGAAAGATGGCGTGGCACGAGGTTTACGTTGGAATTCGCAGATGGTAACCTACTTGAAAATTAGTTTGTTTATTCCAGAACAACATAACCTTATCATGTTATTAAGTTCGCATTAGCATCATATATTTTTCTTCATCTAAAAATGTCTCAATTTGAGCCAACTAAGTGTCATTTGCGGGAACTTTTAATTTATTTTTTTAATTTAAAAAAATCTGCTGCTGAGTCGCATCGATTGCTCGTAGAAGCATATAATGAGGATGCTTTGAGTGAGAGAACATGTCGTGAGTGGTTTCAAAAATTTAAAAAAGGTGATTTTGACATAAAAGACAAAGATCCAGTGGAAGGCCGAAAATTTACGAGGATGCAGATTTGGAGAAATTATTGGGTGAAGATTCGTCTCAAACACAAAAGGAACTTGCACTTAGTTTAGAAGTCACTCAGCAAGCAGTCTTACATCGTTTAAAATCGTTTAAATATTATTTTATTAACAAAAAACGGCTGAAACTTATTTGTACACCTAATATAAACTATCCAAAAGAGGCTAGAATAAAATCTGCAAAGCAAGTTATATTCTGTAACGAAAATTTTTGATATAGAAAATATAAAATTCCGTTAAAGACCGATTTTCTTGAAATTTGAAGAATTTTCCTTGCATGAAATAAGTATTTGCAATTAATATTATTTAAATATCAAGTAGCCAGACTAATAAGTTTAAATAAATATAAAAGAGTTATGTGCTTAAATATTGTGTGATCATCATCATCAACATCAGCATTATCAAGAAAATTCATTATTCAACCCCAACAACCTCTAAAATATTCACACACAAACAAACGCATTATCGACAGAAACAGCAGAACAGAAATCGCACACACAAACATATCCCAGCGTCCAAAGTACGCCAAGCGAAATATGCCCCGAACGAGACGACCTGAACTGCCAGCCATCGAATATTTTTAGAACTTTTGCGATCAGACGACAGACAAACGAACAGACAGACAGACAGACAGACGGACAGAAAATATCTGCTGAACGGCGGCGTTAAAAGCGCGCATGCACCGCACAATATAGACACGCACACACTGACTTATACACACGGACAAGCAAACATCACAAACAAACACATTAAAACAACGACGCAAGGGAACAGAGGTCACAAGGTCTGTGATCTTTCTGCGAATTTTTCTTAGGACGCAGATATGCCAGTGCGCCGACTCTGGCTGCCATTGTGCGAGGGCAGAGAGCAGGACATACATACCAGCGAACGCAACAGACAAAAGCCAAAGGCAATTCAAGAGGTTGCACAGTATCACAGTCAGTCAGTCAGTTAGTCAGTTAGTTAGTCAGTCTGTGCTAGCTACGCAACTTGATCATCTCTTTGCTTCACGATGAAAATGTTGATCATCATGACGTTGTTGTGTGGATGTGTTACATGCTCGTATGTGTAAGTAGCAAAGGCATGAGATACTTTTGGTACTGATGATGTCCCGGGTTACGACGACCGACGTCTATTTAAAAAGCAGCACCATGGGCGAACTCACTCACACAACAACAAAAAAAAAAGCAACTACCGCCGCCGCCGCCGAAAAAGCAAAAAAAAAGTGAAATGACAAAAAAGATACCAACGAAGATTTGTCAAGCAAGCGCATAAAATCGAAGGAGAAAACCTCAACGAAAAGCACACGGAACGGGCCAAAGGCGAAGGAGAAGGAGGCGCATGCTGATCTTTGGCGCGGTCGGTGTGTCTGTCGCCTTTAACTGGGAAGCGTAGTTGTCGACGACGACGACGCAATTGACTCGTTTGCCAACACGCGTCAAAAAAGTCACTACAGCGAAAGAAGAAATACAGACAAAAAAAAAACAACAACAAAACAACAAAAAACTCATCAAACGAAATAAATAAGTGTAGCAAAAGAGCGAGAAAAGGATGCCAAATGCTAAAGCAATGATGATCTTGCGATCTGTGTCTGTGTCTCAACTGAACTGAACTGATCTAAACGGAATGAAACGGTACGGGAAAAACCGCGCGGCCAAAAGGTGGCGTAGCGGTCGTTAGGTTGGCAACGTTCGGTGTGGTTCACATTTCGCCTTGGCGACAAAATAAGTACAAGACGCAACAGTGTCGCCTTTTTCGGCATCAGGGCTGTGAAATTTGTCTTTCTTTTTTTTTCTGATTACTTAATGCTTAATGTTTACTTCAGATTACTTTGGTCCAAAGAGTTACATTTCCGTTTTTGTAGTATGTAATGGAACCCATAAATGAATTTGTTGTTATTCAATTGTTGAGCAGGAAGAATCTTAAATCTGCGTTCTTGTCTGGTGATATTAGGAACCTTTTCATAAGCATTTGCTTTCTCATTTTTAGCCATAATTAAATTAATATTAAACGGTTATAAATGAATCGTTAAAACCGAATATCACGATCTTTTGATAAATACCTATGAGCGTAGATTGATAATATATCTCTATCTATTGTTTGTCTGTTAAAAAAAAACAAAGGAGTTGCACCTTCTTGGAACATACCGATCGAGAACACCACAATCGTAGTTATCCTTAACCGCAATGAACGCCTTTGTCGATTTTCAACCAAAGTTTCGCGTGCATTGTCAACCCTGATAATAAAAACTCACATTGTCGTCGTGGTTGTCGGGGATTTGGGGGCAAAATTCGACTCGCGTCAACTCTGCTCCGATATGCCAAAACGTTTGCCGATCACCGCCACAGCGTTCCGTCTCAGACTGTAATGTTGTTGTTGTTGTTGGCTTTGTTGTAGTGGTGTTGGTGGTGGCATTAGCATTTTACTTTTATTTGTATTTATATTTTTAGCCGCGTGAATGTGTTTGCGTCGATGATCGTTTGGGTTCGAGGTGACTGACTGACTGACTGTCGGCCTGCTTGTCTGCCTGTCTGACAGTCAGTCGTTCGTTCGTTCGTTCATTCGGTTGGCTCGTTGGGCGTTCGTTTTGGCGGCGTTTGGGCGTGCGTTTCATTTGGTGGGTCGATTGCTGTGCTTTCTGTATACGGAACGCGCATATTTCAAGATGATTTTTGGTCGCTTACTTGGCCTGTCGCATGTGTGAGGTGGCCTCAACACAGACGACGGACGACGGACGACTGTAACGACAACAAAACAAGACAGGCAGTCAAGCAGGCGGCAGGAAGGCAGGCCGGCAGGCAGGCAGGCAGTGAGCCAGAGTAGCCGCAGACGTAGCCAGGCGAAGGCGAACTACATATACATACATATGTGTCGACCGCAGCGAACTCTCGAGCTATGAATACATTTTGAACTATTTAAAGTGTGGCACCACATTTTAAATTTGTTGTTCTTCGAAATAGTCGTCCAACTCGTCTATGCGAAATGTAGCGCGGCGATAAGGTTCGATAAAAGTTTTCTAGAGGAACATTCGGATTTGAACCCTTAGACAAATTTGTATTTGGAGTCGATGGATATGACTGATAATAATGATGAACAAACTTAAATGATATGAGCTTCAGAATAATTTCTTTTGCGTGCCCAGACGTCTGTGAATTCCAATTTCTAAACTAAATTAATTTTTTCGCATTTGTGATATCAACACTTTTGCGATGAAGGCACCCGAAAGGTTAAGACAACAGCACTGCTTCTAAACTGTTGTTGTTGTTGTTGTTAATTAGCACAGCTATTGTATTTCTTTTAACCTTTAAAATTTAAACGGGCGCACATGTGACCACGAGGGCAGCTCTTACCCTTTGTGAATGGTCGGCGGACACACACGCGCGGTCGTTCGTGTTAATGCAAAAATAAATAAACTAATAAATATAAAAAAAAAAAAAAATTATTCACACATACTCAGGGCAGCCGCAACGATAGCAGCAGCAGCAAAAGCAACAACAATAATAACAACAACTATTATTGTTATCGAAATTGTTTCAGCGACAAAACTTTTTCTTTGCTCTCTCTTCAGTGTGTACTTCAAAAATGCTGCATACTAAAACTCCACGGATTATTTTTTGATTTCTCACAAATGTACAAAATAACAAAAAATTTACTAGTTGAAAAATTATTTATGCATAGCTATATGTATGTATATACAAACCGAACACACCTCCATGGATACGTTTGTGTAGTTAGGCACCAGCTGCTTTTGATTGAAATTCTACCCAGCACTTAACCTTTGAGATTAACAATTTGTTGTTATTTATTAAAGAGAAATAGTTTACCTGAGTTAAGATCGGAATGATTAACGTATTCATTCGAATGCATATGCAAAACAGTTTAGCAATATTTAAACTATTTTAGAAAACAAATAATGAGAATGTTAGATTTTCGAAATAGCCCGTGAAAATGACGAATTCTAGACTTTAATTGTATTACAATTAAGTCGAAATGTAATGGCTTAACTAAGGCGACGGAACTACTTTTGGTATTTAAGCAAAAGCGAAATAATACAATTTACTATGGCAAAATGAATGAATATTTATAAACTTGTAAAATATGGAAAAAAGCAGACATGTAATATATATGTATACTTGTATACATGTTCTTATTCCGAAGTGATTCATTTGAAAAAACCTTGGGAAAGTAGTGCTTTGAATGAAGTTACCGAGAAGACCACATCTTTAAAATGAAGAACTTAATTGCTCATCTTTTAGCAGGAAACTATGCAATACAAATATCAATTTACCTTTAATTTTCAGCAACTCTGACTTTCAGCGACTAAGGAAGCTTTAGCAACAAGAATTAATCCAATATTTGGCCACTTTTTCGAGCAACGGCAGCCGTCTATCGGCAACAACAAAAACAGTTTTTTTGTTGTTTTTCAAATGCATAAAATATGCAAAAATTGTAACAATATGCAATACCATTCACTCAATCGGTTTGCTTCAGTTCCGTCGCCGAGAACAACGAATGCGTGCATTAAACAAACACACAAACGAACGAACGAGGCACTGCGTCCATCAAACCGTATGTCTGTCCGATTGTTGGTTCGGTTGTCTAGCTATCAGCTAGCTTGTTTGTACCGCAGACTTCGACTTCGTTCGTTCGTTCGCTCACAATCAGTCTTCTTGAACTCTGACCAGGTGACCTCCATTGAACCCTTTTGCATACTACGTTTTGCTTTTGTCACATATGTATGCGCGGGCAAGGGGAGGCGCTGTATCCGAGTATTATAGAAGCGCCAAGCAAATCAAGAGAGTCGCACTCTGTAAGTGAGTGATCGCACGAAATGAGCAAACCGAACTGAACGCGAGTGAAGTGCATTTTAATGTCAATGTAAATGAATTTGTTTCTTGCATATTTTACGTTTAATTTTTTTATGTTGATTTTCTTCTTCTTCGTGAGGTTCGAGTATGCTCTGTTGGGAGTACTCGTATGTGCTCCCCCGTTATTGTATTGTATTTTGTTGTAGCTCTTGCTCTTTTCAGCTTATCTCCCGTTGTGTTTCTCTCACGCGCTCCCTTTGCAAATACAACTATCATCGGTTTGTATGGAGGCCTTGCGATTCCTTTTAAATATTGTATTTTGTTGTTTTTATATTATTTGTTTTGTGTTGTTGTTTTTTTTTTTTTTCATTTTGCGGCTGATTATGACAGTTCCTACACAATCACAATGCTGTGTTGTGTTGTTGTCGCCGTCGGACAGCGCTGCTGGTTTGAGGTTGGGGCTTATTTTGGTCGGATTTTTGTTGTGCTTTGTAGTACGTGTGTGAATGCGGTACTGAGAGCGTGCATTCTCGCTGGAGCGTCGTACAAAAGCGCGCGCGCGTAAAGTGATCGTTTTAATATCTTTCAGTTTTATTATTATCTTCTTTTGTTGAGTTTAAAAACCGTTTTTTGTTGTTGTGATATATACATGAGAAGGCATCCATGAGTTCTTAGTTTATCTGTTAGCTACAAAATTAACTCTTTGAATTAATATTTAAAAAGAGGTAAACGATTACTTTCTTAAATAAAAAATATATATATGTATATTTAAAACATTTTATTTTTTTTATAAACTTTTTAAGATAAGAAAAAAAAATCAAGATACTTTCTTTGAAGTGCTGAAACTTTAGATTGTTGCTTTTATAAAGCATTATTCTTAATTTTAAAAATAGTTAATTGTATCTTCTTCCAGATACAAAAACTAAATAAACAAACATTTTCAGTTAAAAGATTGAATAACTCTTGCATACAAATATCTTAGGAATGTTTTTTTCAATAACAAGAAGATTTTGTTTGTACTTAAAGCTAAGTTTCTGTTCAAAATATCATTTATTATATCTAACAGTTATCTTTATTGCTAACTAAATTTAATTCCATTAAAACAAATCACTAATTACACGCAATTTTTTATTTTCCACTTGCAGTGACGACTTTTGCGCTCACGTGCCTCCATCAATTTGTGTATCTGTGAGATGTGCGTTTAACTGCTAACTACTCTGCCACCAACCACAGCGGCCGATTTGTATCTTTTGAATGAAAGAGACACAAGAAAGAAATACAAAAATAAAAAATAAAACAAAAAAACTATTTCAACAAAATGCGGCAGCTAAGCGAGCACGTGACTATTAATTAATGAAGATTACGCAAAGCAGATAACAACAACAACAACAACAACCACAACAAATACTGTGAGAACATTTTACATTGAAGCGCGCAACAAGTATCGCATGCCGCTAGCGCAGCCAGTCAGCCCGTCAGCCAGCCAACCAGCCGAAATGTATCTTTTGTTTTGAACTTGTTTTTAACTTGCGCATTTAGTGACTTGCAACGAATACGGCAAACAACTTTAAAATACCTATTAAAAAAAAATAATGCAAACAACATTTTGTCAACTCGAAAAACAACAAAAATCGAATTGATATGCAAAACAAAAACAACTAAACTAAAACGAAAACAAAAAATATAGTACGGAAAAATCGACAGAATATGCAAAATTCATTTGCGTTTTTATGAAAGTGAAACAAAAGTTTAAAAGTCAATTTAGACGCGAAAAGGTTAAAGATACAAATGCAAACAACAACAATAATAATAATAACAAAACAGAAAGCAACAAAAAACCTGTGCCTGATATCGGAAGTGGCATTTGTGAGTTTTGTGCTGCTTTTAAGCAGAAAGTTGAAACAAGATTTTTTGCAATAACAGCAAAAATAAAACAATAACAACAACAACAACAACAACAACAACAACAACAACAACAAAAATTATCGACAAATAAACATATACATACATATGTATATAAAAATCTATATGTATATATAAATTTTTAAATATGCATTTATGCGGAATCGAGTGGTGAAGTGTGCAAATGCCAAGAGTCGCATCAAAAAGTGTCAAATGAATTGGTCAAAAGCGAAATTGAAAGCCAATTTTTAAACCGCTGCAAAACTAAAGTAATAAATAAATTTGAAAAATTTGTCAGCACAAAAATAAACAAAAACGCTTAAATTGTTGTTAGTCTAAAATAAAACCAGCTTAATACTTTATGCTTCAATATAAGAAAAAAGTCATGAGCGACAAGCAAATGAAAATATTTCAATTAAATTTTTAATAAATATTAACAAAACGATTATAGAATTATAACGAGAAAGAAAACTTATTTTTGTAAAACAAGAAATTTGAAAAATCTTATATACATACATATATGTATGTATGTATAAACATATATAAATAAATTTGTCTCGCTTTGACTGGAAAGAGTCAAAATTGTATTAAATGTAAAGATATTCGAAATAATTGCACATTGGTTTATTAACAACAACAAAAAAGAGGAAAAATCTTTAATATAAAAAGAAAAACAAACCTAAACAACTCGTTAAATTTATTTTGAATCGGCTACTGTGAATAATTTTAGTTCAAATAAATAAAAGAATAAAGGAAATAAAGAAAATTAAAGTCAAACAAAATTAACAATATCCATTGAAATCGCGTAAAATCAAAACGTGTACTTACGGGCGCAATAACTCCTCAATTACAACAACAACAACAACAGCAGCAAACAGTAACACTAACAACAACAAGCCACATTGAGCTATCAGCAACGCCGATCACAGCGGAAATAAATCAACAACAAACAGTGGCCAGCAGCAGCAACCACACTGAAAAAAAAACAAACAATCAACAACACGAATTTAACAATAACAATTCAAGTAAAAAAAAAATCAAATTGAACCAACAACAACAACAAAAAAGATTAAAATCAGAGAGAAAAAAAAATCGAAAAAAATATTATTAATATATTTTTGCCAATTCTCTTTAGCGGTTCTTTCTTTCATTCATTCATTTTTAATTTTTCGTTGTGCGTTTTCGTTTCGTTTCGTTTTCGTCTTCATTTGTTGTGCCATTGTGGTTGTTGTTGTAATGAATGGTGCTGACAATGTTGTTGGACAAT
Organism: Suillia variegata; assembly: GCA_949127995.1. Lineage (NCBI taxonomy): Eukaryota > Metazoa > Arthropoda > Insecta > Diptera > Heleomyzidae > Suillia > Suillia variegata. Next base: position 14,778,989 of record OX421844.1, read on the forward strand.
AATGAAGGAAATTGATACCGAAAGTCCAGTAATATGGCCCGCCTGGTGTTATTCCGGTGAGTTTGCACTTTATGCTCCACTCCACTCCACTCTGCTCTGCTCCCTCTCATTTCTCTCTTCATTTTTCGCCTCCAATTTATTATATGATATTTTGTTTTCCTTTTATATCTTTTTTTATTTGATTTATTTTTAATGAAAAGCGAAAGAAAGAAAGAACGAACGAACGAACGAAAAAAAAAGTACTTAGCCGCAATTATTTTGCCACGCATTTAAGACCGCTTGAAAAGGTTCAGCGCTGTCGCTTTGACATTTAACGTGTTGGCACATTTCGCTTTGCTGCTTTACGTGGTGGCCAGACTTTAGGGTTTTTGTTTTTGTTATTGTTATTGTTGCTAGCAACCAACTGTGAGATTGTAAATTATTTTGTCAGTGTTTTTTTGTCTTGCTTGTTGGTTGGTCAATTAATTTTGTCCGGTACTTTTCTTTGTATTTAATAGTTTCACGTCGTTTTGTTTAATTTTTTTGATTTAAATTAATAAGTGACATTAAAGCTTGTCATAATTTTTTTTGTTAATTGCAAGTTTTAGTTATAAACGCCGTCATTAAAAGGCACCTTTGCCTATGATTGCTTATCAGTATCCGAAAGGTTAATATTTCTTCTATTTTGGTGGCTCAATTAATAACTGGATTCGTTTTGGGACCTGTAAAATCCAAGGATAGATTAGGTTAGAATGGCAAAGAATGCTTCACATAGACCAAAGTAGGATCATATTTGTGGCTCCTTTTAACAAAAGGCAAGTGTTGGCTTTCGTGCCATTAGATTATCATAAAATTGTTAGACCTTAAAGCTTAGCCAACTTCAAAATATCGTATGAATGTCTCTAGAAACTCAACAGTTGTCCCCATGAAAACTTACTTATAAATGAATTGAACATTAATTTTGGTTAGATCGCACATTGGTCGGAAGCAAAATAAGTTGGCGGGTTTACTGTCGAAAAATAGCTCGCAAATCGATAATTATGTTCCAAAACTAAGAGTTGATCTCAGAAATGGAACAATTAGGACCTTAGTCGATCGATGAGTGGCGCCTATGAAGATGGTATAAGTTGAAAAAATACAGGCGAAGGCCGCAATAAAAATGCCATTAGTCGGTAAAAGTTCTAAGTTTTACACGATGAACTCCGGAAGATACATCTTGTGGAGAATCACTTCTGTATGCTATGTTTAGAAGAGGCCGAGAAGGCTGCACGTGATTTGTGAAAATGGCAGCTTTTTTTGAGCAGGAGATTTGCCGTTCTGGCGCTCACATTTTTAAGTGTAGACAAAATGCACAGCATACTCAAAGATGACTGATCTTTTTGTCCAGATCATGACAAGAAGGGACTCTAATATGCGGTCTGGTTTGGCTAATCCTCTGAATTATGTGTACTGTTTAAATTTGGACTTTTGACACTGGAACAATTTTAAAACGTTTCTAATCTTAGAATTAATTTAGTTAAATATTGGTCAAATTTGAAAAAAAAAAAAAAAACATGTGACATTCACTTTGCAGCTGCATTATTATTATTTTTTATTTCACTAGTTTGCGAACAACAAATCCTGAAAGTGCGTCACTAACAACAACTAAAACAACTAATTAAGTTGTTCTATTTGGTATTTGTGTTTCTAAATTTAAATAATTTAATGGTTTTATTATGCAGAGTGAAAATTATTATTTTATTCTTTGTTTAGGGTGGCAGGTTTCTCTATTTTATTCATTGTAGTTCAAGCGATTTCGGCTAGAAAATCAGTTTGTATAGTTATATTTTAATTCCTAAGGTGAACAAGATCGAAAACTACGACAAACTTCCACTGTTGTCATATAATATAAAGAAAATTAATTACAGTGTAGATAACCATTTTAATTTCAGTAGTAACATAAAACTATGGATACAAAATGGGCGGAAGAGAACAAAAGAACAAAGAAGACAGAAACATTAAATTGGCCAATTTTTTCGTAGGTACCTTTAATAAGGTGCAGGATATATCTTATTAATTTATTTATAATATCTTAATACAGGCTAATAATCAAAATTTAACTTCCTTTTACTTTCATATTCACACCTCGTAAATAATTTTAACTTAATTAGTAATATTACTTAATAAATCCTCTTCTGAAAAATCTGATCCAAATTTGTAATATACTCGTACATTGAACAACTTTAGAAGTTTTTAAAAAAGTGAAATTTGACATGCTTGTCCATTTAATTGAGAATTTTAATGGGCTGAATCTGCCTTATAATTTTTGAATAACAAAAAAAATATTGACCAATTTTGCAGACCAGACATCGCTGCTTCGGAATACGCTACTATTCTATATTGAATCAAAATTCACAAAAATTAAATTGCACATACATATATACATACATATATTTTTAATGTGCAAAATTATATTTTTAATTACAATTAAAAAAAAACATTTTTATAAAATAATCACCTCAAAATTACGCATTCACGATGCAGATTTCACAAATAAATTTAAGTGATCTCTACAAAAAAAATATCAATTTCATTTCGATCTTAATGTCTGTCTGCTCGTCGATACGAAGCGAATTTGTTTAGTAGGCAAGACGAGCATTCGAGCTGAAATAAAAATTATAAATAATAAAACAAAAGAGTCGAAATTTAAGAAAAAAATTAAAATGCAAAACAAGTCGGTAGTGAAAACACATATACACATACACACAGACACACACACATACCTATACAGAAGTCCGCGGTGTGGCACAGCATATAAATAACCCCTTGTGCCTTGTGCGGAGATTACAGACAGACATCGCAACGAATGAATGTGGCCGTTTGGCCTTCTTGGAACCTTTGACGCGAACTTATGCCCTGCGAAAAAGCGAAATCATCAACGAGAAAACAAAAATAAAATTAAAAATGCAAAATGCAAAAAAAATTATACACAACAAAAAAATAGTTAATGCAAAAAATTACAAAAAATAAAAACTGCAAAAAATAATCGAAAGAAACGCGAAATGAGCAAAACTGTCGAAACCCTTGTTTTATGCTGATTCCAGCACACACGAACTCAGAACCCAGTCGAGCAGTCAATGTCTCTAAATGGCTTGAGACACGCACAGTTTTGGGTTCTGGCTGCCGTCATCGGACAAAAAAGACGCGACTGCAATATGAGCAGCTTGGTCTGATCTGGTCTGGCATGGTCTGGCATGGCATAGCATGGCCGCCAGCCCGCCAGGCACAATTACGCCACTTGTGGAATTTCAGTTAGGTTGTGATCTTATCTTATTCTCTGTTTGATTTGGTTTGATTTTGGTTTTTTTTGTTTTTGCCTGCCCAAACAAACGCTTCCACAGAAATTTCAATTTACCTCGTTTTTTTTTCTTTCATTAAAAAGCCAAACAAAGCAAATCAAAGTTCGATTTAAACATTTCACTCAACGTTTGGGCAGAGTTTGTTGTGGTGACCAAATTCTAAAAGACATTTGTCAACGCGTCTTTTGAAATAGCGATGATGATGATTATTAAGGCTACCAACTGTGGCCTGTGGCCTTCTTAGCGAGATATTTTACAACCAGTTCGGAGAATTAAAATGTCCTAAGGTTCCTTTAAAAAAGTCAAGAACTTTGGGGTTAAAAATCGTCCAGTTATTCATAAATAAATTTATCAGTTAGTTCTGCTTCGATCAGAAAATGTTTGGAATCGAATCAAATCATATACTCTTAGAACTTCGATATTAGATCTAATTAGATCTTTAATCATATATAAACTAACCAGACTGACTACTAAATTTTATCTTTTTTAACTTATCTTAAGAATTTGAAAATTATCTTAGCAAATATAAGAGCTGGTATTCTTAATAATGACGGCCATTCGGGGTACTTACGCGGCCGTCGCAGCTTAATGTTTGCTCCCCGGAATTACAAATGAGCAAAACGTGTAAATTATACACAGGAATAAATACATTTTTGTATTGTAAAACTAATCATCAAACAGAAAGAATAAGACGAGGCAGCAGCAGAAGCAACATTCATCGCAAAGTAGGAAAAAGTCAGTCGCTGCGTGAATAAGAATTGCGTTGAGGCCTCGACGCGCCGCTTTCAATTGTCAATTGCGATTTGACGTGCGTTCGTCACCAGTTTCAATACAAGTGGAAATATATACATACATACATACATTGCTTCTCGGCGAATACCCGTATTTTTTATTTATTGGTCGTCGTCGTCGTCGTTGACTATCTGTGCGTGGAGGCACTGTTTCAGGAATGTGCGACGCTTGTGTCGTTGGGTTCACAAATGCCGGCGGAGTCGCTTTCTGTTTTGTCTTTTTTTTTTTTTACTTTTTTCGTTTTTTTATGTCAAGAGTTCATTTCATGTATTCATTAGGTTTCCATTCTTTTATGCTTTTGCATGTGATGTACACGCTTACGCTTTGTGACATTGCATAAGAATGGAGAAAATGTTGCAAGCGAAAGTTGGAATTTCAATGGAACTAACTGCAAAGTCACATACATGGCACAAAAATCACAAAAGTGCGTTTGATGGCAATTCGTCAACATAAATCAATAGTGGAATTGTACTGCGTCACTGATACTGTACTTGAATTAAAACCTTACGGTTTTCATAGATAGATAGATAGATAGATAGATAGATAGATAGATAGATAGATAGATAGATAGATAGATAGATAGATAGATAGATAGATAGATAGATAGATAGATAGATAGATAGAAATATTGTATATATACTAAGATAGGTATATAGATAGATTAGCCTGACAAATTTAAACTTGTTCTCTTTGAATATATTGGTGACTTATTTTCCTGTTCATGTTTTTAATCTTTTGAAATTGTTAAACTTTTAATACTACAAAAGTTTAAGAAGCATTAATGTCTTTTATTATTTAATTTTTTGTGGGGTATAAAATTACTTTACCATCTATAAACAAATTTAACGTCATGGGCGTAGTTAAACACATTACTTCGTTGAAGTACAATAATTTGGGCAGACTTTGGAAAAATTAAATCCAAATATTCGCATATGATCCTTGGCTTCCATATTAAATCCAAATATTCACATATGATCCTTGGCAGCCATATAAACTAATAACATTTTAATTGCTATTGCTTCATTAAACTTCCAAATGAATCCAGTGAGCTTCTAAAAAACTTAAATTTTTTTTATGCGCCAAAATGATATTTGGTGCCAAATTTCCTGAACGTGGTATTCTCCCACATATTGTTCAAATTTAATTGGTCACGTTTATTGGCCTAACACCAAAAACAAAACAAACAACAAACACAAAAATCATTTAAACATCATAAACTATTAAATGCTCGACTATTGTCTAATGATTTCCTACTCCTTAAAACAAACAAACTAAAGTATCTTCATCTTACCCCCCACATATTTTAAATGTATACAGTCTGGACACGATGTGCTGCTCGAAATCATTTAAAATTCTTCATTAACAAATCAAACCAAAGTTGAAACATACAAACAAACATAGAAATAACATTTGTGCATGATGGAGTTGAAGTTTGAAGAAATACTCCGTACATTGCTTAAATATAAATGCGGATTTTTATTGTTGTTGTATGTAGATAGCCATCTCGCTGCAAAGCACTGAAAATAAAAACCAAATCTGCAAGTGCCTCAAAGCATTTTCCACACGAACTAATTGAGACATCAAAAGTTAAAATCGTTCCAGCCAAACGTAACTGCACACACACACACACGGCACACTGCACACAGTACACAGCAGAGCGCAGTGCCGCACACTGCCGTCACAAAAATCCTTAAATTATGACCAAGCAACCGGCCGGCCAGCCGACCGACCGACCGACCGCAGTGATCGTGCCAAGCAGCACACACACATACACACACACACAGCCGCTTTAGAGGCAGTTTAATGGCGATTTTACTGCGTGTGCTTTGGCTGCGATAATGAAGTTTTGGGGTTCACGACGAGATGCCAGCCAAGCTGCTGCTGCCGCCACCGTTGCTTACTGCGGATTTAACAGGTTGTTTGCGGCGTGGCGTTAAAGTCGCGTCGCATTGCTTTTTTTTCACTCGTATATTTTTCTTTGTCACTGACACAACAAGGCGCAGGATTATTTCCTCTGTGTTTGCTTTCGTTTTTCGCATTTTTATAACAACGTTTGCTTACAGTATACGACATGTCTTTGGTTCTGTGCCCCACCGCGTGTGTTGATGGCATTTCAGGTTTTAGTCGCCGATGAAGTTGAAAATAAAATTTTTTTAAACATATAAAAACACAAAAAATATGAAAAAGCTAATGGAACCTAAGGCTAATTTCGTTATCGCCTGGCTTGAATGTGAATGTGTCTAAAAGACCACTCAAACAAGTTGTCAAAGGCATAATTAATATTTCTAATTGCTTTGTGTGTTGCTTTTAACGCTCGAGACATATTGATTCTGTGATATAATCATAATTTTGTGGTTAATTAGCGAGTTTTTTTTTTGTTACGGCGTACGAAGTTCCTGGCGGCAAAAGTTTATTGAGTCATCAATTTTACTTTAAAGGCTAATTAGAAATTTGTGTGGAATAGTATAAAATCGAAATGGTTGTAACTTTGTTATTTTGTTTTAGAGTTTCTAGGTAATAACATATTGTTGTTAAGATCTTATGGAAATATGCAGCTAGCATGCTTAGTAACAAATAGATCGGACAATTTTATTTAGCTTTTATCAAGTATCTTTATTATATGATTGATGGTAAAAATATGGCATAGAGTATAAAATATTGAAAGAAAGAAACAAAGAAAGAAAGAAAGAAAGAAAGAAAGGAAGAAAGTATAGAAGGAGTAAAGAAGGAGTATAGAAAGTACTCCAATAGCTGATCTTATTAAAAAAAAAATACGCCAAAAAGAAGTACTTCAGATGCAAGAACTGAATGAGACATTTCTTTGGGTTGAAATAATTACCTCGAATAAGATCAGCTTGAAATAATTCGGAGCAGTTATTTTACTTCAAATTACCGTCCCTCAGTCCGTTTGTATGTAATAAACGAGTTTATTTTTGCTTCTTAACAAAGTTAAAAAATTATGATTAAAAAATTGTCGATTCTGTTCATACGAGTACTTTGATAAAAATTTTAATTTTTAGAAAAATACTCGTAGTACACCAAATTACTTCGGAATGCTTTGGAATACACTTTTGCTAATAAAGCTTTCAATATCCAGTCGATAATTTAAAAAGGCCTTGATAAATTTTCGCCTTCTAATAAACTTTCTTCTACTTACAAACTCTCCTCAAGAAGTAGAAACTGTTCTAAAAGTCATTCAAAATGGCGTTGGTATTTGGGTTATGTAATAAAAAAACAGAGAGACAAAATTAAGATTTCAAGGTTTACTTCTTGTATAGGAGCAGCCTCAAAAAATGTCTCTTCTGACTAAAGGTCATACCTTCAAGACATTTATTAGAAGAAAAGGCTTTGGTTTTTGATTAAGGTTATTCCATACGTAAAGCAAAGAAAGGAAATGAAGATTTGGAAGTTGAATAAATGTAGGCATTCCACTCCCAGAAGAAGAGCTTATAGTCATACACATTTACACATTTCATTATCTACTGGGTAGAGTTGCACTGCTTTAAATATATTAGAGTACCAAAAAGTTAAATTCTTACGCAGTTTGGTGGACAGAAAAAAATTAAGCAAGAGTATTTCAACGGGTAATAAGAACTTTAATTTTAAAAGGGTCTCTACCATAAGTCCATCGATAGGTATTCTTATTAATCTGATTTTTCTAAATATGATCGGTTTTAAAAATAATTAATTAGATTTGTTCTGATTAATTTAAGTCTTCAATTTCAAGACCCATAACAAAATTTTATTTGGTAATACGATTTTTTCAACTTAGAAAAAAATTTTTGTCATATTAAAGATGGACAAAATCGTATTGTTATTTACCTAACTAATAAAAGCACATTAAATACTGATTATGAATAATTGCAGACAATATCTGTCAAAGGAAAAAACGCACAGCGACATAGCCAACTAGTTGGGTATACCAAGTGCCAATCAAAGTTCAATTTGAAATCGCACGTTCAAATTATTCATCGATCATCGAACTGCTAAAGTACGCGTCGAGTACAAATAAAATTACTTAAAAAATTACTTGACAAGGCGTCTTGTACGTGATCGCAGAAACAAATATTTTCTCATTGAAAAATCTAAACAAAAGCAACAACAACAACAAATCTTAAAGGGTTTTAGAGCGTTTAAAGAGTTGAGGCGCTTATCGTTACGTTTTTGACGTTTGAGGTTTGACGCTCCACCAGCTGAGGTCAAACAACTACAATTGACAAGTACGAGAGTGTGTACGACGCTGGGTTTGTATGCGAGACGGCTTAAAATGACAGCTAGTGTGCTATTCCAAAAGCGACGACGACGACAACAACAACGACGCAAACAAACCATCAACGGGGTCGTTAAAATAAATATAAAAAAACCCAAAACTACAACAACAACCACAACAACAGCAACAACAACAAAAAACCTTTAAGCCTCACCTTAACTTTGTGTGCTACACAAAATCATAAACAAAATTTAAGTAAGCGTTAAAAAACGCTTTGGTCATACTGACTGTTTGGCTGACTAACAAACAACAAGATCAGGCTCAATACGCACAGTACCCAGTTGAATGCAAAAAATTTTGCAATAATTTTATTTACTTTAAAGTGGTTATATTTTTTAATATGCTTAAACTGAAACGATGAGAAAAACTTTTTTTGGATTTGTAAGCGAAAAGTGTCATGTCAAAATTTTGTATCCAAGCTCGTTCTTCAGTAATTTTTTCATTTTTATTTCGTTACTTACATTTATTAGGAATATTCCCGATTAGTAGAATAAGATCTAGAAAAATTGCAGAACTGCTTTTTAACAACAACAATTTACAAGCTTTTGTCAAAATACCTGCAACGTTTTTAAATTGTACAAAAGTACTATAGCTCAAAGCCGAAGAAGCAGTGGATGCAGTTTTTGTGGAAACACTTGCGAACTCAACTTTGCCAACTAGAGCTGACAGAACAATTTAATACAGTTCTTTAATTCTTTGACTGCCACAGAAATGAAAAAAGTTGTATTTAACACAAAAATTAATTTCGTTTGGCAATAATAAGATCTGCTGAAATTTAATGCACTTACGTTTATATCTTGGCACGAAGATTTTTCATGAAGCTATCACTCTGGACTTTCACTGGGAAATAGCGAGCTTAATTCAGTTCGAGCGATATTTTTGTAACAATAACAAATAACTCAACTTAACTCAAGTTAAAACACGGAAAAAAAATGTATTTGTCCCAAAGAAAACTGCAGCAAGTGTTTGTTCTAAAAGGTATTTTATTTAAATCAAGCGAAAGTAGTTTCAAAACAATTATACAATATTGCGCAAGTAAATATTTGTTTCGCACAAATAAAACATATATTGCCATCAAACAAGATTTTATTTGAGTATAATAACGTTTGTGTTTAGGACAAATAAACTACAGTCATGTCTGGGTATAGTGAATACCTCGATATAATTTTTACATGGAGTACTCTAAATAGTGCACAATCGAAATGCTTTTCAAAATTTGTTTCACTATTTGGAGGTTAGTGAATAAATGTCAAAATATATGATGATGCTGGTATACTATCACTGCGAAGTCTACGTGAAAAAGCGGTCCAAAAGTCAATTTCTTAACGCAAGAGCAACAAATGTCCACCTCGAAAGAGTGAACAACCCGGATATAGTCCTTGCAATAATTACTTCCCTATATAGAGACACGACTGTATTTACTAAATGTAAATATAATTTACTTATACAATATTATATTTGCTTTAAATAGATTTATGTTAGTGACAAATAAACTTTAGTTTACCATGACAACTATTCCTAAATGTCACCTGATAACTACATTCCATTTATTTGTTCTAACTTCCGAATTTATTCTTTCATTCGTTCAAATGATTTTTTGATAATTTTTCAACTAATCGAAACAACTGTGCATGTACCTGCCAGTCTGTCAGTCTGTCCGATTGTCTGAATGTTTGTGCTTAGTGTTAGTGCGGCCAGTGTGAGTTTTAGCAACTCATCAGCATTTTGAGCACGTTGCGACATTTTGTCAATATCGCAGTCGATGATCAATGATTTTTTAATTGAATTCGAAAATCGACGAAAATGTTTCTGAGTTTTGTTTTAATTCTCGTCTTTATTCTTTTACTTTGCTTTTTTATTTTCGTATTCATACTCGCACATTACTGTTGCCGCTGCTGTTAGTCGTAAAAATGTTACTTTGGCAATAACAACAACAACAACAACAACAACAGGCAACAGGCAGCAGCAGCAACAACACGACAGCAAAGAAACAATCCGCCATAAAAGTCAGTGTTCGCTGCAAACCTTGTGGAATGCGATTTTTGTCTTGGACTTGGCAATTCGTTTGTTCGCTTCGTTTGCTGTTATCGTTGCTGTGATTGTTGTTGTTGTTGCTGTTGTCGGATTTAAAGTTGCTTGTTGCTTGGTCAATGACGCGCTTTAAATAATGGTTAGACGGCGTTGATCATGTTCAAGATCGTTGCTGGTCAAGTGCACAAAATTCACCTGTTATGTATGCGCTGCTGACCGTTCGTTCGTCGTTTCATTGTAGACTTAACACTTTTGGCAACACTAGAGCCACATCTGATTAATTGATATCAAATGGATAATCTCGTGGAAGTGTGTTTGTTGTATTCTGCTGTAAGCACGACACAAGGCCACAGAACTAGACAAAAAACAGCTGTGCATCTTGGCAGTTTTAAGATTCTAATACAGTTTTGGCAATCTAACAGCAGCAGATAATGGTTTTGGCTTGGAATGAGGTTACTCATTTACTTTGTATAAGTATTTTTCCATGAAATTGAAGTGTTTTTCTTAAGCAAAAGGTTCGTGTTGTAAAAGGTTGTAACCAAAAACTTCGTATAAAATATTTGACTGAAATTTTGATTTTTTGTTTAGGCTGGTTGGAAATTGAATTGTACTTTTTTAATTAGAGTGGTTTCAAGAAATAAATAACTCTTAAAAGTTACTGAAGGTCGGAGGTTATTTATTAGTACACACATTAGTACCCCATTAATACAAAAACAATTGACTAGAGAACTGATTTAAATTTTCTTTGTAATTTAAACCACATTTTAATCACATTTTTTTTTACTGAGAGACTAATTCAAATTATCAAAGAATTTTACATTACCTAAAAAAATAGTTAACATCAAATTTCGAAAGCGAGCGTCTGATAAACAATTTTTTGTATACAAATTTCGAGATTGATAAAAAATTTGTTTACTTTTGTTGGACTGAAAACGTGAACGAAAAATTTATACTCAATCTTTGATCCTTTTTCAAACATAGCGATCATGAATGTCAGTGGCGTCGGTACGGGGCGATAAATAAATAGGTACTGGACCGGATAAAGGGGATATACATATATTCCTCTTTTATAAAGATGTTGCAAGATAATGTCGTAAATGTAGACTTCCAAAAATGTAAGCTACAAGTATGTGAAGAAGTTAAGAAAAGGATCTGGTTTAAAAATTCGTATGTTAAGTTGAAGGAAGCAAAGTAGAAAGGACATCTTTTCAAAATGTTAAATCTATGTTTATCCCCTATTCCCTATTCTATCTATGTTAATAATTCTTGAGGTTATCTAACAACTTTATACACTATTATTATTATACATTATTTCTTTTGCGATTGAGAAGAGTTTTCTAAATTTGTCATATTTCGTTTGTTGCAAGGTTATTAGAAATGTTTGTTTAGTTTGTTGATTTTGTTCATTTTACTTCTTGTTTTAACTTTCAAATGCATATTTTTAAGTATGATTATCTTATGAACATATTTTTACGATACATAATTATTACGATAACGACATACATATACATATACATATATGTATACTGCGCCTGCAAACACGGAAGTCAAACGAAATATTTTACGACTGTGACGGTGACTATTCATGTAGAAATTTCATTATTTTTTTGTTTTTGTTTTTGTTTTTAGTCTGGCTTGCAATTGGTTCTGTCAATTTCGTTGGAATGTCAAGCATTGACACATTAGTGCATCCTTTTGAAAAAGTTGTCACGTAACAATGCATTTGGTAGTTACAAAATTACAACAACCACAACAACAACAACAACAATAAAACCAAAAGATAACCTTAATAGACAGCGATTTCTCGATTTGCATGCCAAGCGGTAATTATGTGATCTGTCACTGTAACCGCTTTAAGTCACCGCTATATAGTCAAAGGCAATAATCATACGAAATTCTTTAGGAGTGTCGAATCGCGTCGAAAGACAACAAATCACTTTGTGCTCAAAAGATTTCAATACATTTCGATGCAATGAGAATTCTTGAAAACTTTACAATTAATAAGGGATCAATGGCAAACAAAAATCATGATTATGTAGAATTTTAATGATTTTATTCAGCATGATGAGCAATTTGTACAGCCAAGTTCAGTAGACAAACGTTAGCTTAAAGTTTTAATTTTTTAGTATGGCGAAATGTCATAACAACAAACTAAATAGCAGCTTTGTTGTATTTTAATGTTATACAAAAATCACATAAAAAATCGTGTATTTCAAATTATTATCATGCAAATATTCAACCACTCATAATTAAATCATTTCGAACATTAAAAACTTAAACATATTTACCAACACGGATTTTCCGGTTTGATTCAGAAATTCTCGAATTTGAAATATTTATGAATTATGGTTTTTCTATGTATGCGTTAAAATCCCATACATGCATAAACAAATCCATCTATTATTATTTAAAGTTGCTGGCAACATATTGTTGAGAACCAAATGTAAATTTTAGTCGTAGTAACCGAAATGAATAATCAAAATACAAATTTAAGATACATATTTAAGCTCTCACAAAAATGTTTATAAAGATTTGCATAATTAATCTAAGCGTTTAATTTTTAATACCGAAACCGATAAATCTCATATAAAGATTAATTTTAATTACGATCGGTGTTAAAAGTGTTTATGTCAAAAGAACTTAATACCAAATTTAATGAAGAAAAATTGTTTTTGTTTCAACAGCAATTCATTGATTCAATTCAATTTGACGCATTCATGAGTTATACAGTCGTGTCTGGATACAGTGAACTAATTATTGCAAAGCCTGTTCACAGTATTGAGGTTGTTCACTATATCAAGGTTCAAATTGTTTACTCAAAAACTCGTTTTATTTGCTCTAAATACACTTTGTGTATATAAATTCAAGAGATCACTAAAATATGTTAGTAGGAAAACATAAATGTATGATTATTGAAAGAATTGGCGAATAAAAGTGTTAACACTGTGACTTTTGAACCACAATCGGTTTGAACTCGACTAAATATGTTACCACTAAGGTCAAGAAACAGTCAACAGTAAAAATACAAATTTGAATCCTTCTTGTATTTTTTATTGCGTTTTGCTTGAAGTTGCTTTCAAAATGTTGTTCATAATTTAGAGGTTTTCGATAACTCACTATTTAGAGTACTCCATGTAAAAATTTGGACGTTCACTATATGGAGGTGTTCACTATATCGAGGTGTTCACTATATCGAGGTGTTCACTATGCCCAGACACTACTGTATATATAAATATTTAAAAAAATAATTTTGGTATAACTTTTTGGTATAACTTCAGTCATAAATTTTCAAACTTGTTATGCTTTGTTGCTTATTTAAATGTGTGTCAATTGAATTCAATATACCCTGGAAATATGTTGACTTTGCTTCCAACTTCCTGGAAGCATAAAAGACTTTTAGAAATTTTTGTATAAATTGTTTATTAACTGACCAAAGTTTATCGATATAACCAGCTCAAAGTTGTTGATTTCCTAGCGTCATAACAACGAATTGTGTATTGTTATCTGTACACTTTTCTATAGATAACAGAAAAAATTCAAACTTTGAAGTTGGGGAATATCATTACTGATTAATGATATTCATAAATTCATTAGATTAAGATCAGCTTCTGTATTAGCTAAATAAAAATCTTCATTTTTGTTTTTTTCAGGAATTTTTTTTATTGAAGCTTGATCACAAAATTTAACTGAGAGATACTTATTTGCATTAAGCTTAATCATAAAAGCTTTTAATAACTATTTCATTGTTATCGTTATCTGTTTTTTATCTTTTAGATTTAACAAGAACAAAAAATGATTTCGGCCTTTTCTTTAGTTCGTATTTATGTTCCTTCCTATTCAGGTCCTTTTCGACCGCTAACAAGACCGAAAGATAAGTTTGAAATTGTATCTTTCTCGATCATCGAGATCTTTGTTAACAAAGCTTTAAAAATTCAAAATGTTTCAATTGTTGTCAATCGCATTAAGGTTAATTTAAAATTATTTTATATAACAAAATATATTCTTTAATACATATTATTATATATACATTTTTTTCAATTCTAATCAATATTCCGAGCGTCTTCCCAATGCGATCACAACGCAAAGTTCAAAAGTTTGAAACCTTTGAGTGGCGGCGAACTTATCATCGCACTTCTACAAAATACAACAACAACAAAAATAACAACAACAACATGCAATACATTTTGTTATAGTATTGTAATTTATTGTAAAACTGTTATTGCCATCACAAGCCCGCCACCCAGCCCGCCCACTTACATTAACACGAACTTAAAGACACTTTAACAAATACACACAAAAATGTTACGAGTATCTAATAGAAATTAAATAAATATTTAAACATTAACAAAAAAATAAAAATTAAAAATATTTAAACAGACAAGAAACCCGCACGGGGTGCACGTTTGTATGTGTGTGTGCTTTAGTTGTATCTCTGTGTTTTTGTTGCCTCTGCTACTGCGCCGCTGGGTTGTATAAAAAGTCACTCGGTGTTGCTGACTTTGTTGACTGTTCCCATTTTTTTTCGATTTATTTAATTTTTTTTATTTTTTTTACAAAATGTTGTTTGTGTTTTTTTCTTTCGCTTTCGTATTTTTGTCATGAAAATTTAACAATAACAACAACAACATAAAGTCAGCGTAAAAAGCGCAAAGTAAAGCAGAGCAAAAACTCACACATACACACACACAGGCAGGCAGGCAGGCGAATGAAATGATGGCGAAAAAGTCAACTGCGCCGCTGCCATTTGATAACGCCGCTGGGGTAAATATAGACGACGACCGACGACAGCGGCGGCCGCATTTGACACAGGGAGGTGGGCTTGCTCTGTCGACGACAACGGGCAAGAAGCGCTTGTTGTTGTTATTATTATTATTTTAGTTATTGTTGTTGTTGATTTGCGTTATTTAGTGTCTCGCTGTAGCGTGTGTGTTCAGCCGACGTGAAAGGGTCAAGAAAAA
Organism: Suillia variegata; assembly: GCA_949127995.1. NCBI lineage: Eukaryota > Metazoa > Arthropoda > Insecta > Diptera > Heleomyzidae > Suillia > Suillia variegata. The sequence continues at coordinate 14,794,357 of OX421844.1, forward strand.
TGCGATCTTATAATTTTCTTTAATTACAAAAATGCATATCGGGGCGATAAGAAAATTTTGTAAAAATACTTCAAATGTCAGATACAATTTTTGACATATTCTGTTATTATCTAACAGTAGAAAGTGTTAAGCCAGTTGGACCGAATGTTAATTTAACACTTTTTGTCGTGTTGATGTTTGCCAAATCTTTTACATGTTGCTTATATGACAGTATGCAACTTTATGTTAATATTCAAAAATGATTGAAATTAACACTATAATTCATATTAAATTAATACTGCATCATGTTAAATTAATATATCAACCCTTATGCTATTTTAACATTAAGACGCATTTGAAAATTTTCATAGACAATTTTACTTTTGTTATTTAAAATGCAAATTATTGAAAATATATCTTGTAAACATTCTTTGATGTTGGTTAAAACAATCAGTTGGAAAACTAGTTCAAAATCAACTAGTTACAAAAATAACTAGTTATTTTGAACTAGTTGAAACAAAGACAGAGAATGACAATTGACTTAATAAGCGAACATCTTAAGGTAAAATATTTGAGTTCGCTCCATAGACTTACAACCAGTAGTAGTTGATATAAGCCTACAACCTTAAAAACTAGTTGTTTCCCCCTAGGGTATTACCTAAACCAAACATCACCAAATCGTTGATTTGGTTTCAATAAATAGTTCTCAAATGGATAAAGTTATTAACATAAATAAATATATACAAACAGATCTTTAAGTGTACACACATCCTAAACAGCAATTTGACCAAATTTTTCGCATAACAACATTTTCGTAGATTACAGTTAAATCGTTGAGGTTTCCCGCGTAATCCATAAAAGTCTATTGAAAACTGAAAATTCATCCAAATAAGTCACTTGCCAACTGAAAACTGCAAATGTTGGCAACACGCGCACAAGCCACAAATTGCTTAATTTTTTGTTGTGGAGCTGTTTGTTTTTTTTTCTCGTTTCTTTTTTTTTGTTGGTTAGTTGGTAGGTAACCTTGAAAGGCAACACCACCACCACTGCCAACAGGAACCGACAGCAAGAGCAACTTCAGCTGAAGCAACAACAACAACAACAACATATAAACCCACACTCGCAAACATGCAACGAAATAAATTTCTAACAAATCAGCAACAAATTTACTCATGTTGTCAACATAAACAACGACATGGACTTGGGAAGCGGCAACAGGCAGGCATGCGCAATACGGCAACTGAGAAGCTAAGCGAAGCTCCTCAAAAGGTAGCAAGTCAGGGCTGTCAACTTTCAACTTATTTGTTCACCTATGCTTTAGTTTACTTTTTAACAAATAAATTTTAAACAAACTTTAAATTGATTGCAGATTGAATGCTGAATAAACTTTGGCAATATAAACTTTTTTTATCCAGCTTAAGAAAACCTTTTGCGAAATACATTGAAATCGAAGTTGCAAATACAAAAATTTTTGTTGTTTATTTGTTTGAATTTTTAAATTTTGAACTACCAAATCAAAGTGTACTCCACCGATTCGGAATCAAACTTGAGGTTGTTTTGATACAAGTATGACTTTTGTTATATATCTACTGTGTTCATAAGAAATTAATGTTTTTTTCTGATCCAATCAAAAGTTCTCTAGTTCCAAACACTCGGTGGATTCTTATTTTTTAATACAGCATGTGAACAAGTTAGACGCTCCAATAAGATTAGTACAAATTTTATTCTCGAAGTTTAACCATTTTGAAAACTAATGGATTTAAGACTTAAATGAATAAATTTTTATTGATTTGAAAGTCCCCTTTCGAAAGTTCATTGAAAAAAGTTTACCGAAATAAAATTTTGTTTAGACAAATTACATACACACATAAAGTAAAGTACGTATATGAAACAAATTATCCACATCTTATCTCATAAGAATGCTGCGTCATCAAGCAAAGCTCTATTCAACTATTATAAAAAAATGATGAGAGGAGTGACATCTACCGATTAAAAGCATAGTTAAAATGTAAGATAATCACAGTCTATGTTAGATGGCGCCACATTAGGTCACATTATATCATTCTTTATTAATCTACAATACAAACTTCAATCCATTAGATTATCGAGATCCAACTTATCAAATATTATGAACAATCTTAATCTTAATTTTTTATATAGATCTGAAATGCATTTAAAAAAATTTACTTTACTTTTAATCTAATATATATAAATTTTGAAAGTCATTTACATATGTTTACAAATTTATTACAATGAGAATAAAATGTTAAAATATTTCTTCAACTAAACTTCAAAATTTAAGAATTTTTCTCTGAGTTGTCATCCCTGACTTCAATCGAAGCCGGTAAAGAAGCTGTGCGCCAAAGTGTTTCTTTGGGGCTTTTTGTGTGAGTATGTGCGTGTGTGTGTGTGTGTTATATTTTTGCCCAGTTCGTTTGAATTCGCTGCGCTGCTGAACTCAATAAATTTTTAACTTTATGTTGTTCCTTTGTTTTTTTTTTTTTCATTTGGTTTATTTTTGTTTTATGTTGTTGTTGATAGAATTTTTATCGCAAAATATCAATCAGACGCGTTAAGAAAAGGCCAAGTACGCGCTTACACTGCACTGCACTGGACGGCACTGCAAGTGCTTTCGTTGGGCCATTATTTTCGGCCGTAACTAAATTAGTGGCTTGTTTGGTTTTACGTTTATGCGATTTTCGAGAGGCCCATAAACTTCAACTTGCCCCGTTTTTTTCTTCTCTTTTCTTTCTTATATACTCGTAGTTGGGCATCTTATGGTGCCGTCGTCATCGTCGTCGTTGCCGTCATTTGACGGAAGTGCAACAACTGAAATTTTGACGTTGTCAGTTTGTGTTTATGGTAGCTGCTGCCGCCAGAGAAAGGTCGTCCATTCTCTTGTTACAAACGGTTTTTAATGTAGCAAAGGTGAAGGTTGCTCGTTTCTATGTTTATTTCTTTGTTTGTTTATTTGTTTATTTAGTTGTATGAAAATTTAGAATGGCAGCAATTCACAGTAGTCAAGAAAAGCGAATCGTATGAATTTATTTTCCTCTTTAATCCCTACTTTTATTTTAAAATTGTTATTTTATTAAAATCTTATCAATTTCGATAGTGATTTAATTATCACACAATTAAAATTCCTTTAGGTAGAAGTCAATTTAATGGATTAAAAATATTCGAAGTGATTGTTTTTAATAAAAATATATAATTACTAGAAGCTTTATTTAGAGTTTAGATTAATGAGTGAAAAGATTTTGAAATCAGAGCACTCAGTTCAATTTTACCATTGTACTACATCCAGGAAAGAATCGGTGTAAAAGAATAGAGAATTATAAAAAAAAGTTTTGAATGGGAAAGGAAGTACACACATTAATTCCAAAACTTTTTAAGTTCTCAAGTAAACTTCATGATAACCTGAGGTTCCGATCACCAAAACAAAAACTTTGAAAGATTCGTCTTTCGATTTGTCTTCGTTATCGACTGGCAAAAGAGTTTCCGTCAATTTGGTCCTACAAGGAAACCCCGCTAAGGTTGTACTCAAACAGTAACTTGCCTTCTCCAGTACACTGATTTAATCTAATATATAGTAAGTGTCCAAGGGTAAAAAGCTACCAGTGTGGATACCCCGTGCATAGATATTCCATTTTTTTTACTCCTTATTAAAATAGTTGTCCCTATTGGATACTCTCCAAGGGAGCCACTGTTGAATTGTAACTGTTATCGACCTTTTATATCTAGATCCGCATTGTTCAGTAGAAGCATAGGTACCACTAGCAGGATGCGATTTTTTCATTTTTCAGCCATTCTTTGCAAAACTCTATAAAATTGTCATTTTCGTATAAGATTACCATAAAGCATCAAACTTCCGACTATGCTGAACTCACACAACAACAACAACACCAAGAAGAGAACGAATTTAAAGCGAGTGACAAATTTGTAACTTGCTCCATTTGAATGCATCAAGCGCGCATTCGTCCTAATATGGAGACTAACCACGTCAATTGCGCTGACAGCTCTAAAAAACTCCACAAAACTCGATTCTGATATTCAAATGCGAGTGTGACGCATCTTGTGTGCCGCACCATAGTTGCACATTTGCAAAATGCAAATAATCAGCATAATGATATTACAATGATGACGACGATGATCATCACTCGCCGATGTATGCGAACGATTTCGATCCTAGCGCGGTCACAAATTATTACCTTTGCGATGCCATAAAACCGCTTTAATCGCGCCATACTCGTAGTTCACTTGCAATTGTCAAAAGCGCGCACGTCAAAAACTCGACAACAACAACAACAACAACAACAGCGGAGAAAAAAACCAAAATAATATTTGAAAAATAAAAAAAACAACAAAAAATACAAAAGCGAACCCATGAAGAAGATCGCGTCTTGAGGCAATCAGCGCACAGAGCTATCATAAATTTGTCACAAATTTCAGCGATTTGTCAGTGATCGTGCTCGTTTGAGACGTACGGCAGGCGGGCAGGCAGGCAGGGTCGCTCGGTCGCTCGGTCGGTTTGTCGCATTCATATTTATTTCGACGGCTGTGGGGACAAATTGTTGCGGCGACAGTCGTCAGAGGCAGAACGCACAGACCTATACAAATGCAACAAAAAAAATAAAAATATACCTATACATATACACATGCAGAATACACACGCTTAAGATTTATTACAGTCGCATGCGAATGTTTTTCTTTTTGTTGTTGTTGTTGTTGTTGTCTGCTGCGGTTTCAGTTTGTATTCGAATATTTTATTTGCATTCTTATTGAATTGCTTCGATCCGCCAGTCAACTTCGCGAAGTATCTGCAATATTTTTTTGTTGCTTCTCCATTGCTGTAGTCGTTGTTGTTGTTGCTGTTGTTGTTGCCGCAATAGTGTTCACGCGCTGTTATTATGCAAATATAAAGTTGTAAAATTTTATGTGCGCGCCATTTATTTTACCATCAAAGCCATTTATGTTGCATAAATTACGGCGTTTAGGCACTCTTTTTCTTTTTTTTTTTATATACCACGCTTTACAATGTTTCACGTAATTACTTAATTTTTTCACGTGTTTCGTTTTCTTTTTGTTGTTTTTATAATTTCATTTTACATCTTTGCGCTAAAGTGGTTTTGTTCGTGATCTTGATTTTGAAGTCGCAGCATATCGATTTTGGCAAACAGTTTAACATTTCGCTATGCTTGGTATGCAAATAAAGTTTGGCTGTCAGGTTAAGGTATTTATTATTGCCTTTTTAAATGTCATCCTTGAAGTGTATGTGTGAATGTGAAGTGTCGATTTTTTCACACATTACAAAGCGTTTTCACGGGCTTTAATTAAACCTTACAAACTGGGAAAAACTGCTTCAATTATAGAGTCTAGGTTCGGTATGTGACCTACCCCTTACACTACTCTTATGGTACAGACAGAAACCTTTTTAGAAATTGAACTAAAATCTTAAAGAAGCTAATTTTGAGTTATGAGTTTATGATTATTTTGTTTTTGTATTCGAATTCTTTATACTAATCACCTTTACCAATAACGATATTTCTTTAAACTTCTCGGATTTGAGATTATAATCTGCGGCGAATGGAGTAGAATCTGCCAGTCCAACGCAAAGAGATAATGTCCGAAGACGATTATTCCGTGTCATCGTGCCAGGCAATCTATTGGACAATTCGGATAGATAATGAAACTATCTCTAGTAAAAATATTTCTAAACAAGTTAGTTTAAGTTTGTTTCTTCTAGTGTAAACAAAAGAAAAAATAAAATTTTTTAAAACATGTTAAAAGGAATCTAAATTCTTTAAATGTCATAAACGAGAGAAGCATATAAGACAAAAAAGGTGCTCCTCACCTTACCACATCAACAAAATTTGACAAGCGACATCTACCGATCTGAGGCATCGTTAAAATGTCGAACTCTGAAACCTTTCTTCGCTGCTATTTAGAATTATATTCTCTACCTCATTTATTAAGATGTTTCTATTTACTGCGAGCTTCTTAACATTTTAACGCTTCACCATATCCTTAATACGAGTTTAAGATCATTTTCATTTTATTGCTCGACAGCAGTTTTTCATTTCGCGAACTGTGTTGCTGACTAGTTAGTGCTGCCGCGGCGGATCTTCGTTTAATTGCTGACAAATTCATGCAGCGATTCGCATTAATTGTTCGCGCATCAGCAAATCTCAGCAACGACGCATTTAATCTATTTTGCTCGTAGAAAAATGAGTTTTTTTTTTTTTGCTCTCTCGTTTTTATTTTTATTTTTTGTTTAAACCACAAGGCGCACCGGCGGCAGCGGCGGCGGCACCTCAATGTGCAGTGAGCAACACAAACAGCAGGCGCACATTCCACCGCAATGCATACACAACCTGCACTTGTACATGCGCATGCGCAAGCGCGCGATCTAATCTGCAGCGCGATCGTTTATTTGTTTTCTAGCGCGGACGTACGCTCACTCACTCACTCACTCATTCACTCACTCACTCACTCACTCACTCACTCGCTTAATTATCGAGTTTAATTAATCTGCACTTGCAGAGTCAACGCCGATATGCGCATGCGGACCAGCTGCTTTTTCGAAGCAGCAGCGGCGGCAAACATTGGTGCTAAAACAGTTTCTGTGGCCCGAAGTCGTCGCACAACAACAACAACAACAACAACAACAATTGGCAAATTGTTTTAGCCTCTTTACGATAAGCGATTGACAGAAACACATTTGCGCTGATCGCGTGGTACGGATTTGAAGTTTATGAGTTCGGGGATTTGTTCGGCTTTGTTTGGGAGTATTCGCGCGCACAGAGCATCGACATGTGCCGCCAAGTGGCTTCTTAACGTCTTTACGTGCGCCTAAGATCATTTGCGCTTAACTTGTTTGATTGCCGCTGTCAGTCGTGAAATTAAAAATGAACTTGAGGCTGGCTGCTTCGCTGGCTGTTTGGCTGTCTGTCGGTCGGTCTGTCTGTTTCTCTGTCGGTCGGTTTGTGCAGTTAAACCGCTTTATGTGGTCTAGTATGCAGGAAGTAATAATGTTGGACATTGCTAACTGAGCTTTAGTTTATGTCAATTAAATTTCGTTCGAGTAGAGATTAAAAATTTCAAGTTTAGGCGGTGTTTTGCATATGTGATTACTTTTATACGTACATAGACATAAAATTCTTTGTAGGATTTACTTACTCGTATTCTTGTTAGAATTTAATTTATTTATGATGTTGAATCCTAACGAACAGACAAAAAGTATTTATACTTACATATATAATTTTATATGATCAAATTCGTAAATTAAGTAAGATTAAGATATAATCAGATCTTACTTCAATTTGAAATAATTCTGTTTAGATTTGCTTTGATCTAAATATATATATCTATAGAGGTTATTTCTGAGGTGATTTATGTTATCTTAAAATAGGCCGCAAGTAAGGCCTTTCCTAAACCTGATCAACCAACTTCTGATTCAATCTAGCTGAAAAATTTTGAGTTTATGATATATTCCAAAATTTATTTGAGACTCCTTGAACTTTTGAATATGAAATGAAAGATACTTCAGTTTTTTTTGGGATTGTCAATTTTAAGAGGACCATAATGAAGATATGCAAGATGTAATACATTCTAAGAATGTTTATAGCTATTGACATTGTTATAATACGAGTACATGGAATCGATTCATACTTGAAGGTGGTCCGACCTAAACTCCTGCAAAACCATCAAATGTTTCGTGAAACAACCAAATAGGAAAGAAGGAATGACCTAAAAGTACTGATTGGTGTAATCACAGGGTATAATACATGTGGTCAACATATGACCAACATGGGCGTCATCAACGATCCAATTTGTCAGTGTCCTGCTTTGAGAACGAAGACACTACAGAGCATTATCTCTGTATGTGTCCGGCTTTTGCAAGAGCGATTACTGGGCAGTGTTGTGATGAGTATGAATAACATTCAAGTTTGGGGAATAGTGTATGAACTTATCTCTTATTTCCCATCCACACGCTTCATTCCTATATCTCTACTTTCTATTACAGCACAATGGTCCTTGAGGACTGAAAGCTATGGTCCCATACCAGCCCACATTAACTCCAACTCCAACTATAATACGAGTCCACCTAACATCGTATTTGAATATATATATATAAATACAGAATTGCATCTAAACATATTTATATGAATCTAGATACTCGTACATATAGTGAGATCAATTTATACCTAAATCCAGATTTAAAGGAACCTAACTATAACTTTTTTCATAAATATAAAATATTAACTCTTGCTCTTAAATGAAGTTAAAAAGTAGAAAGTTTGAAACAGTTTTAACCCAAATATGGGATAACTATTAGTTACAGCATTAAATACCAATTACGAGTGTTATGCAACCGGTTGTTAATATAACAAACATATCCATTACTAATAGCAACTAGCAGTTGGAAGCAGAACATATTTGGTTACTGTCGGACATTCACTTCCACTCTAATTTGACCAAATGTCAGACCTATTTCACCATCTGTTTTTCTCTGGCGATATTTTGTCATCATTAACAAGTCTTGCGAACAATTCGTTATCGCAAATATTTTCAAATACTACCGTTAACAATATTGAAGCTTTCATTCAATCGGCATATAATCCGCCAAAAGTACAACTAATGGAAGCGATTGGCAATAATTTGAACCTATTAGGTTCTTGTAAGGCATACCCTGCTGATACCCTAACCAAACTGGCAGTTGCTAACCAATTTACCACCTTAAGACTTTTGGAATATTTTGGCATCAAAAACGATTCGTTATTGTAAAAAAAATACTACCGTTAACAATAACAAAATCTAATTTAGCCAAAGCACACTTCTCGTATCGGATGGATACTCAGACGGACGACTACCTTATGCAACATAATTAGAAATTATATTAGCTGCACTAAAGTACTGTTTAAATCAACAAAATTTGCATATCTAACGATGCTCAGCGTTGATGTTTATTTACAACGCTTAAAACATTCGAGAGAGAGACACCAAAAAAAAAAAAACCAAGTGGAAGTGATTTTCAAAGCTGACACTACGTCACGGCAAAGTTTTCAATCAATTTAATAATGCTCACGGTCAGGTTGGCAGCAAAAATTGCAGGTAGGCATTCGCTTCGAACATGCCTTAACCGCAAATATTTGACAAACGAAAAAAATACAACAAAAAAAAGTAATTACACTTTGGTGTATCGAAGCGATGCACAGTAACACCGCAACACAACGGTGCCTGCACTTTAATTGAAATTCCAACGGATCGGAATCAGATCGCAAATGTTTTTCTTATTTTTCTTATTTTTCTTATTTTTTTTTTCATTTTAATTTGTTTAAGAAATGACGACAAAAAATACAGAATGCAAAAAAAAAAAACCTCCATGGCAAGATAGTGCTTTTACTGGTTTGCTGGCGAAGCCACAGCCACAGCCAAAGCTAAAGCTAAAAGCCTCAAGGCATGACATCAATATTATAAATTATTAACACCTCTGCCATTTGAACTGGACAAACCAGCGTAAGAACTGGTCTCGTCTCGTCTCGTCGATCGTGATCTCGCGTAAGATCAGAGTGTGGATCACTTTTGCGCTACAACTACGCAACTGGAAGGCTTCCTCTATCGCTGCTGCTTTTTCTTCTTCTTCTACTTCTTCTACTGACTGCCACTGACTACCTCTAATCAAAACTAAACTTCTAATTGCACGATCCTCGTCGCTCTCGCGCATACACACACACACAAGTTGCAATAAATAATTACATTAATGGAAATTGATTTCTGGCATTACGAAAAACGACAACCGAAAGACACTTGAATTCGAAGTCAACCCATGGACATACATATGTGACTTCTTGGTTTGCTTTGGTCTCTTGGGTTAAGTCTTCACTGCGACAACTAAACCGACACGATACGTAAAGTGTACCTACCTGCCTGTCTGCCTGCCTGCCTGCCTGCTGGCAATAGCAAGTGCTGGTCTACATACCAATTTAACTGATAACTGGGCGAAGGGGGTTACCATGTATCGGCGTCAAGACAAGCCTGGGTTAAAGGTGCCTAACTTTAGCTACAGTTGCATAGCAATACAAATCTAAATATACTTCCAACATAGAGAATACTTACATGACTCATTAAAATTATGTTCCAAATCTTCTAATTACATCGATTGGAAATGTTTTAAAACGGCGTTGGATGAGTTCCTCAAATGAGTTGGAGGATAAAGTTTGTTTCCAAATGCGATTGGTTTCATACTTCAATACATTTTCTTTGAACTAATTTGTTTGGTATGTCAGTCGATGAACTGGAATGTCATTGTCTGACTGAAATTGTTGGGTGGTAACCCTAAAACGACATAGTGCCAGCGCCATTAATAAGTTACGATGTAGCCTAGCCACGACATTGAAGATGATGTACAACTGCTATTAGCATTAAAGTATATTATCAGCAGCAGCTCGAACTCAAACTCAAACTCGAACTTGAACAGCGGCAGCAGCACCAGCACCAGCAGCAGCAATAGACGAAGTAGAAGCGTGTAGCGCGTTCATTGCACTGAATTCCTGCAAAACAGGTGCACAACAACGTTTTCAGCTAAGAGTCCAAGTCAAGTCAATCCAATTCACAATCCGCATCGTCGTTGTTACTGGTACACAACACATACCGAGGCACACCACATTAAACAACATGACGCGTTGCAAAAGTCGCATGCAACCCATTAAAAATGTTTGCTATAATGTGGCGGCTGCAGAAGGCTCCTTATTTGGTCGGGTTTTGGCCTGGCCGCTCTCTGGGTTGGTATATCATGGCATGGGTTAGGTTTAGATGGATTATTTGCTTTAGTTAGTTGGTTAGTTTGGTGTGGTTTGCTTTGCTTTGCTTTCCTTTGGTTTGGTTTGGTTTGCCTGCAGTGGTGTCTTTTTCTTGTCTCAAGTTGAACTAAATAATAATTAGCACAGGTTCAATTCCGCGCTGGTCATTCACCATCAACATCAACGCTGCTGCTGGTGGTCGCCATCTTTGTTGCTGCTGCTGTTGCTACTTATGATACAGTTGCTCCTCCACATCGACGACGGTGGCAGTGGCAGTTTGCATGTTTCTTTGCTGCTGCGGAGTGAAATTTTCTTTCGTGAAAACTCGTGCTCTGCCCTGCTCTGCTCCGCTCTGCTTTCGAGGGGGTTCATAAATAAATGGATTCAGTGATTTTGATGTTGCATGTTTAATTTTGATGGTCCGCTGAGTTTTGGTGCTATATCTGTACATGACTATGTGCAGCAATTAATTGCTGCTATTGAAGCCATTTTGCAGTTCAGTTTAAAGCTGGGTGGGTTTTTTTTCTGTTTTTTTTTTCTTACTAAAGCGTAAATTAATGTGAAACTTGTTATTAATTCGTTGAGAAATTTACGATCTACATATTTACATTTTCTTTTAAACTTGATAAAGTATACAAGTATATATATACATTTATATATATAATAAATCATTTCCTTATTCAAAGGCAACACTTTCTACAATAGATGAAGTAGTCGACTTTGGTTTAAACTGAACTTTTGTAAACGATAACTTCGTTTATGATCAGTTCTATGAAATATATAACAATCATTACATATTTATATACAAAATGTAACAAAAAATACAATCAAGTCAAAAGTATCTTTAAAATTTTTTAAATAAAAAATAAGCTATTAAAAGAGTGTCCCATGGCGAACATTACAAGAATATATCACTTTATGTTAATATTTCCTATGACTTTGAGAAATCAGTTATGTATTGTTAACTAGTTTAACATACATATGTATTTACCAATATATCCTTTAAACCAATAAAATTTTAAAAAAGCAGCCCTAATTAAAAATAACGCATATAAGTTAATGTTAAAAATGTTAAAAATTTCTGGAATGCATTCCAAACTAACCTCACTCATAACCTCAGCACGCAAACTCTTTCAATCATTCTAAAACAACAACAACAACAACAATCAAAATCACCTTAACGATAAGACGGACAAACATGACAGACAAACAATGAACCGAATTGGAGCGATAACAACACTTGAGATAGCTTGCCCAACAGCCACAAGAGCCGAAATGCCTTGAATGAAAAGATACGACGCGCCCGTACTTATGTATGTACGTATGTATATGTATGTAACGACGTACAATTTAATATAGAGATACCGATTTGCCTGAAGAATAACTATTATCTGCTGCTCAATGTTTATCGATATTAAATAAATATGACGGACATTGCTAAATAAGGAAATACTATATATCTTCTGATATATGTTATATATTCGACAAACTGATTTCGACTAATTGAAGTGTTCGAGCGCCATGGGCGACAAGTTAAGCTTTGTCTTAGCTTACGATTAAATTTAATATTTTAGCAAAATAGGTATCAAAAGAAAGGTGTACGAGTATACTAATTTTTTTTAAATCTTCGAAATACTTTCTTAAAAGAATTGACATGGAAAATCGTTGGCCTACACTTATAGCCATATTACAAAAATACGAATAAGATATCCAAGATACACTGAACGATTACATTTCAAAAAACCAACCTACTATGTAATATTATTTTATAAATAAATAAACAAATTCATGTCTATGATCAAACTACGCATTTAGTTTTAAATTTCGAAACTTAGACCTATTGACTTCTAGGGTCTGCCATTCTGATTACGAGTGTCAATGGAAATAAAATGAAATACAAATAAATAAAGTAATAAAAAAAAGAGCAATTCGCAGCATATTCGGAGAATACTCGCATTAACTGAAATCAGTACACGGCTGCGTATAAGTGATCTATAAACACACACACACACAGACACACTCACTCACTCACATATATACACGCGCACTGACATCCATGTTAGTGTGTGTGCGCGAGTCGCTGCGCAAATATGTGGCTGTTACCTTTTGTGCCTCTTGTAGCCGACTTTCAGCTGAACTCGCTCGCTATTTGAGCTTGTTGATTTAATTTTTTTTTTGTTTTGTTGTTTTTTTGTTGTTGTTGTTTTTGTTGTTGTTTTTCTGAACTGACAGCTAGCGGCGACTCTGTCAGCGCAATTGCGAAGCGATAAAAAATCGCGTCTGAATTAAAAGTGACATGGTATGGGGGAGCAGAGAAGATGGGAGAGTTGAATTGGAGGGTTAACTACGTCAACGGTGTATTGGACGGAGGAAGAAGAAGGTTGCCGAATGCGCACAATTTAATCAAGAGTGCAAACGTATGTATGTACGAGTATGTGTGTTTGTTTGATTTCTTTGGTGTATGTATGTGTGTACGTAATCGGGGTCAATCGTTGATAAGCGTTTCGGGCTGCATTTCGAGAACCTTTTCGAAGTGCTGACGAATTAATGTGTCGTAATTTGTTAATTCTACTAAATATTCTGTACGAATAAATTTATTTACGGAATACATATTTACTTTAGAAACTTTTTTCTTCTGTTAGCACATACTCTTATGTACACGCATTATCTTCAAACTTGATATATGCATATCTGGGGTGGATCTGGAAGAGTTTATGTTTATTTTTTTATTGCATTTATTTCTCCATAGAAAATGTTCGATATAGAACTTAACATAAAGTTGGTGAAATTATATTCGCTACACGCCCACATATACATAAATAAATTGCTAGAGTTTAAGAGCTTGTTATGCTATGTTGAAATATTAAGAGAAAAAACTTAACCAGGACTATAGATGATTTTAAAAAAAAAAACACATTTTGCAGTTATGGTAATTTTTATATAACCAACATTTTGAAAAGTTTATGGTGTGTTCTTTTCTAAATCGAGTGAACCTTTTGAATGATTCGATCTCATATCCCAAATTGTCACACTCAAAGAAAAAATGGAACATTCGCTGTACGCTCCAATGTAGTTGTTTGTTCTTTTCTCAGTATAAAAATGGTAAGATTGAGGCAACATGTTGTTGTTGTTGTTTCTTGACAAGGCAACATTTTTTCCAACAAAAGAAATCGGTATTAAATTTTGATTAATAAAATAAAAGTCATATACATATGAATTTTTATTTAAGAATCACTTGACAGATATTAAAAAAGTGTTATTTAAAATAATTTACTATTTCGACAAGTATCGAAACTTATATTAAAATTTAAAAGCTGACTCCCCTGAACTATTTTGCAACATTTAACTCAGTAATATTTAAACTATTACAATGCATTCACAATTAGTTTTAAATAAAATGTTGTTTAAATATTATAATGGAAAAGTGCTGAAACCAAAAAGGCTAAAGAAAAAACCCAACAAAAATTGTAATCTTTCAACTTTTGCGATTAGAAAGCCACATGTCAGCTGCTGACGTCGACCGTACGCGTCGCGTCGCGTCGCCTCGTCCGTCGATTACAATTTACACTGTCTCGATGGCAATGAACTTTGCCAACGCGCTTCGCCGGGGCACAAGCAGTTCGAAATAAATACCGAACATAAATTGAAAACAAAAAAACGCCCGTCATATTCGTACTTCGAACAAATCGTATGCGAAGCCAAGCCAAGCCAAGCCAACCAGCCTATTAGTACATATTATTGACATAAACAACACGCGCGCGCGCTTGACTGACACTATCGCCGAGCGTTGTCGATATACAGCGACACAGTCGCCAATCCGTCAGTCGACACTTAGCACCCTACCAATACCAACAGCAGCGGCAGCACTAACACAAGCAACAGCGACAACAACGACAAACGACAATGACGACGACGACAACGACGACACCCAGCACCGCTATCGCCAGAGCCGTAGAGCACCTCTGACATCCGCAGCAGTTGGTGCCACCGCCACCTCAACATAACACAATGCTCAAATACTCGTACAAGTTAATTCCAAATGCTAATCACGATCGAAATCAGTTAGCGATAAATCGACTCCACAACCCAAAACATGCTAATCGCCAAAGCAACCCAAAGCAGCCCAATGCGGCGCAAAGCAAAGCAACGCGACGCAACGCGCCTTTCTGAAAAACCGTCAAAAGTCAAAAAGTATAAAAGGTTCGTTCTTATGTTGGAAGAACGGTTAGATTGCTATCCCGACTACTGACTGGCACCAAACGTCAAATCGTGAAAAGTAGTGCCAATAGCATCAAACTGTTTAATTCACACTTCAGTATTTTTGTTAGTTATAGTTGGTTTTATTGTTTATTGCCAGATAAGGTCAATGATTTTTGTAGAGTTCTCTTTGGAATTGTCGAAATTTTTTTAATTGTTTTGATATTTCAATGTGACTTTGGTGTAAAATTCCATCTCGTTGTAAATAATAAAAATTTACTTTGTGCAATAAGTTCTAAATTTAAGCTTATAATTTGTACTTAATTTAAAATATTTGTTGGTATTTACACACAAATAAATATCGGGTTTTTTTTTCGTTTCTACTTATTTTCATGTGCCGCACAATGGGTTCGGTCATATTGATTTTGCGTATAAATTTGTAATACTAGTTTATATATAGTTTTATATATTTTTTAGAAGTCAGTTTTTGACACTATTTTATTCAACTTTTTCATGAGAAAATATACGAAGGTGGTCCGACAAGTACTTAGCCTACAAAAGAAAAATGGAAATTTTTGGAAAAGTGGATATTTATTTCTCAACAAAGTCTCCTTTTAGCTCGATACACTTGACCCAGCAATGCTCCAACTTCTGTAATCTCTCTGAAAAATGAGTTTTTTCGAGGATTGCACAGTAGGCCTCAATCGGACGATAAGGCTAAGAACTTAGTGGACCTCGTATATGAGAGAATAAGTTTGATATTCCGATTGCGCAATATTCGAATTATCACATAAACACCAAAATATCACATATGTCAGTATTGTGATACTTGATTTAAGGTGATTAATTTGAAATCGGGTTTAGAGGCGTTCGATTTCTTGGTTTTCAAAACAAAGTATTTTTTTCTTCTTTAAAATCGGCATCGGCTTGTATCACTCAATAATTTTGGCATCGGCCATATCATTGACCAATGCCCATATAGTTATTATATTGTATATCCAATCAGGGCCGTACCTAGGAATTCTGGCGCCCGGGGCAAGAGTGGATATTGTCGCCCTTTCAAAATATTTTTAGGAAAAATTTTCGAAAATTGTACAGTACTCACTTAAAATAACTGTCGCCCTAAAGCTTCTTCCACGTGCCGCCCTTACAAAGCAGCGCCCGGGACAATTGCCCCCTTCGCCCTCCTCTAGATACGGGCCTGTATCCAATTATGTAGTTACATGTTATAACTTAATATATTTGATTTATCTTTTATGGTTAAAGTTTTCTAATCCCACTAATTAAAAGCAAAAATTCTGATAAATCATTTGTTTTCAAAGAAGCCAAATGTCCAATAACTAATAAGCCCGTACTCTTATGGTGCATTTATATTGCCGCTCAGACCGACTACAATTATCGGTTGTTTTCCTTTAAAGCCGATAATAAGCTTAAAGGTTCATGTACATGTCACCGTTTGCCTTATTATATGTAAGCAGTGTTGACCTTTGTTCATTTGCAAAGTTGTAAAGTTCTAAATACGCTTTTACTACTGTCGCGTGAGAACGTGAACGTGCAAATATTTGCGCTTAAGTCTTAACGTTCACTTCTCAGTTTACGACGCACAGTGGATCGAACACTCTCCGGCAATAACGCAACCGTAGCGCTTATTCGTAAAGTGTAAACGATTAAAATAGACACTAAGCAATACAATGTATTTTAAATAGCTCATTGAATAACTAGAAAATTGAGTAATACCACACACAAAAGTCAATGAAACCCTCGTCGAAATTTACACTTTTGTGCAAATAAATTTGGTTTTTCCCTAAAATTGAGAATATCTAAAAAACTAAAAAGTTATAAAAGTAAAAAAAATGCATGTAAGAAGTACAATGCTATAAATTTGAAAATTCTTGAATGAAAACAGATGCAATAAAACAGTAATCATCATTAAAAAAACATATATCGATTTATCGATAATTTTACACCAATATCGGTATTATAATATCGTCTTCGGACATTATCTCTTTGCGTTGCACTGGCATATTCTACTGCATTCGCCACAGATAATGTATCGATGTTTTAAAAAAACGATATAATAGTGTCATCGATATATTTCAAGCGGATATATCGATATTTCATGTTTTAATATAAATTTCTTAATATACATTTTTCGGTTACTTTGAGCAATTAAAAAATTTGCTACATTAACGAAAATTTGTTGGCGATAACTTTTAAAAAGATCTTTGATTTTAAATGACGAAACACTGTTATTTCATTTCTTACCATTTTGTAAATGCTAAATAAAAAATCGACATTTAATATCGATAGTTTTTTGTTCAGTATTCCAAACATTTAATGTTTTTTTTTCATCAATATCGATACTGGCAATATCGATATTACATTCTTATTGATCAGCTCTCACTAATTCTATAATTAGAAATCTACAATTGAGTGTCAGCACATTTTTCGACATAAGGATAAAATAATATGAAAAATTCCTGGGTCGCACATATGTATCCTCATTTACTTGGTTATAATACACCAATAATTTCCGATAATTCGATAATTTTGTTTAACTTATCGTCACAAGTGGGTCAATATTAGCCTTTTAACAGCTCGGGGTCCTTACAATAGCACCACTGTCACCTATTACAGTGATTTTCTTATTTCAAAATTTTACGTATATAAAAGTATTATTTTTTACTTTTAGCCCACTGTCTTTGACCATTTATACCTTAGCTACCCAATAGAATATCTTTTCAAGTTACTTATTGAATATTTTTCGTAATTTTTTTTTTTTTATGAGTATTAAATGCGTTTCGTAAATATGCGAAACGCATTCGTAGTCAGTGAGCAACGTCAACGCTCGGCGACAGTAAAGACAACAACCAAACGATTTTCGAATGAACTATTTGCGTAATGTGATCATAAATCTAAATACCCACTGAACTTTTTTAAATGGTTTAAATTTTCTACACCGATTGTTTCGCGGGCTCAACTTAATAATACGATTCTTTTTTTTTCTTCATTTTTGCAGGTAGCATACCAACAGATATTTTGAAGCAAACGTCGGCGACCGCAACAACAGCACAAGCAGTGGCAGCAACAACAACAACAACCGCAACGATTGTGGGTGTTAAAGCTGCGACAACATCGACAACGTCCTTATCGCTGTCATCGGCATCATCCACGTCCTCGAATTGCTCAAGCGAGGTAGGCGCTTTCCACAGTTACAGCAACAGCAACAACAACATCACCAACAGTAGCACACATTTCGGCAATAGCAGCAGCAGCAGCAGCAAGAACTTTGACAACGGCAACATCGTGACGCATAAATCACCAACCAAACGCAGAAGTAACGGCACGACTAAAGCGTTACGTCAGTCGGTAACACCAACGCCAAGACTGGCACCGACAGCAGCAGCATCATCGAACATTGCTGATGATCTAACAACAATTGCTTCGAAAAATCATCACCATCAACGCATTAACCATAACAGTAAGAACAATAGCAACAACAACAACAACAACAACAACCGAAACAATCACTCGCCGAACGCCTTCATTGCTGCTGAGAAAATGATAAGCGAGCGTTCGTTGCTGTTGAGCGGATTCAATGCACTCGAGAGCGTTAAAAAACTTTGCGACACAACAAACGCATCAACAGCAGCAACATCGATTGCGTCAGCAACTGTCACGCCAACAACACAAGCAGCGGCGGCCGCAGCTTATCTGTACTTGGAAAAGGTGAAAAATGAGAAATTGTCACCGAGTGTGACAGCAGCACAAATTGACTCCTTGCAGGATGCTATCATGGAGTCATCATCAGCAATTGGCAGCATTAGTAACAATAATAACAATAATAGCAGCAGCAGCAACAACAACAACAACAACAATAAAATAATTAGTAGCAATCACAATCAATTAGTCATTAGTCATGTGCAAAATGTTGCCGCTGGCGTTGGTGGTTTGAGTAATGTTAACAACAGCAACAATAATAATAACAACAACAACAACAACAGCAATCATCATACACATTCGCAACATCTGCAGAAACAACAACAACAACAGCAGCAGCAACAACAACATCTTAGTAGTAATAGCGTTAAGAGGGAAAGACTTAGTCCGGGTACAAATGGCGATTTTCAGTCAACATTATCGAGGTAAGATATCCAAATTAATCCCTTTGCTCCCCGCAGGGCCATCGAATCATATATATATATAATCCCATCTTATTTGGGATTTTGTTTTTAATTAATTTTTAAATAAACTATTTAAATTGGTCGTAGTTTCTGGAACCTAAAATATCAAGAATCGATGATAAGCTTAGATTAAATTTTATCCTAAAGTTCAACATTTTTGGTCATAGTCAAATATTTTGAAAACATCTATAATTTTTAACTGATATAAATGTTAACCCTCGTATGCCAAAACGTTGTTCTGAAGTTATAAGATTAATATCTTATCACAATTTCAACCTTAATTTCAAGTCGTTTTTTAGATTTATAAGTCCCAAAGTTGATACAAACAACTTAAATCTTTTGCATTAAACCAAATTTTTATTTAACTAGCGAATGCCCGGCATGCATTGCAATGCCACTTAACAATGTGTTGCGGAACTTCCCGGTACTCTCGTTAGTTCGCGAAACTTCCCCGTACTCACCGTTGTAGCGATTCGGCTGTGAAATTATCGGCAGTTGCCATACAAACTCAGAAACAAAATCTCAAATTTTTAGGAGCAATATTAGCAATGTCATTTTTACGCAATCGAACAAATTGTGGGCATAATAAGTGGGCGTGGCAGTTTTTTATAACCTGTTATTCTTCCCGGTGCATCCTGTTACATGTTTTCTATATGGCGCATCAAGTTCCTGAGCAATGGTGGTAGACGTAAAATTGATTCACACCTTTTTTGAAAGTGGGCGTTAAATGTATCCAACCACGCCGATTTTTTGTGAAGTTGTAGACAGTGCCTATACAACCTTAGATACCAAATTTTAGACATTAATTCAAACTCGCCCATTTTTGGGGAAGTTGTCGCCAGTGCCTATACAAATTCAGATGCCAAATTTTTAGATGCAATATTAGTGAAATTACCGAATATTTTTACTTAGTTTTACAAATGTGGTCGTGATAGGTAGGTGTGGCAAATTTTTGCCCAAAACCATCCTTGCCGTGGGCATAGCGACTCCTCAAAATTTCATCACAATCGGATAAATGGTTTAGACGGTAAAAAGAGAGAAAGATAGAAAATAAAAAAGATACATTAATTTTATATCTACTGATAACACTTACAGTTTGTGACTTAATTGGCCTAGTCTAGCCTAGTCTACATTATAAGGTCATATTTGAAGAGCATATGGGACAGTTTTTCGTAGCATTTTCCTGCTTTTGGATTCTTAACGAATCAAACGACTAGAACTTGATTCGTTAAGAATCCAAAAGTAAAATGAAGCCATACAATATATATATACTCGTATTTCTTTACCTATTCCAAGTTGTCGATTCCTAAGTAAAGTCCACAGCGATGAATAACTGAGACGACAGTGTTAAATAAAGAGCAAAATAATTTCTTAATATCCATGCAGCAGTATAACTATAAAACCACTTTAAATTAAAAGTATAAGCTTAATTTTGATTGCGTGATTTAGTCACTACTATTATTTTTTTTCCTTTTCAAAATTGTACCTCCATGGTGCATACGATGCAAGGTTTTTATAACTCACACAACGTGACTGGCAACCATCAATGGGTTGCCAGTAAAAAAAAAACAAAGTACTTTACTTTACAATCCAAATGAAACTATGTGATTACCACATGTGCAACATGATGGGGCCAAACAACCGGGATGCAAAGGAAGTAGTTATCGTAGGTAGTTGGTGGTGGTGCCATGGATCGCAAAGAAAATCCAACAACAACAACAACATCTACAAAGAAAAACAAAACAAAAAACTCCACAAAAAACCAACGCCAAAAGAACGTGCCTAAATTTCGCCCGTGCTCTGTGAGACGCAGCACATTTAGGCAGGCATTCCTTTCCTTTCCTTTTTTTTGTTGTTGTTGTTTTTTTTTTTTGTTTACGACTCCGCGCAACATTGGTGGATGTGTTGCAGCATGTGGCTGCTGTAAGTTCCGAAATAACTCGTGCTTTACTTCACATTTGAAGCTAGCTGGGGTTCGTTCGTGTCTTTGTTGACGTAGTTTTTGCTCCCCCCACTGATTTATCGTGATCTTTTTGTTGGTAGTAATTTTATTTTTTGTATTTTTTTGCTGTATTTTTTTTTCTATACATATATTCCTTATAATGTTTATTATTGCAAATTGCTTTGGCGGTTCGTAGCCAGCTACTGTCTTTGTATTATTTTGTATTATTGTTGTTGTTGTTGTGATCGGTTTTTCAATATAACAATTCATTGGATTTGTTTGGAGAATGTGCGATGAATGTGCGATTGTTAAGTGAAGCTACCGTTTTTGGTTAGCAGGAAGGAGTTCGATTTCGAAAGTTTGCAGTCAGAATTTATGAGGAGCAGTTAAACATGAATTTTTTGCATACTCGTACATTGAAAATAATTGCTGAGGAACCTGTTGAAAGATTTATTATATAAAATTGTTTAAATTTTGTTTAAATTAGTATTTTGGAAATGATTTTCATTTTAATAGGCAGTCATATTTATTATTTTAATCATAAATGATCTTCGATTGGATAGATAAAACAGCTGTTTATTATCACATGAAATATAAGTGATATGACAAATGTCTTGTTGATTTAAAATTTTTAAGCTGAAATTTCCAAATTGGAGAACCTAAAGACGAAAATCTCTAATTTTGTTTTTACATTAAAATTTTTCACTTTTAAAATACGAAGTTCTATTTTTTTAGAGTTAGTGAAAAGGTTAATAATAGGTCGTGATCAAAAAATGGCTCCTAGCCTAAGTGGGTCTCTTTTCAAGAGACGGCCTTTACAAACTAACTTGATCGTGATCACTATCATGTGATTTTTTAACTTTTCATAAATTATATGGAATGATTCGAACATGTCAACAAAGGGGCTCTTAATTATTTAAAAAGTAAAAGTAGTCAAAGAAAGTTGTTATTAAAGCCTATAGGAAGAATCCTATAAGCTCTGTCATGTTCCGAGGTTACTTTTTAAACATGTCAATTATTAAAAGATAATATTTATATTGGGCTTAAAAACGAATAACAGACCAGCAACAAAGTTCTTTTTAAAGTTTATAGCTAGTATTAAGTCTCTAGGGAGGATTAGCTTAAGTTTAGACTTTTTCAAATTTAGATAACTTTGAAAACTCATCTTAATTAGGGTTTACGTTACAGCTTCACTCCATTTCAACGTATTAAACTAGAAGAAAACAATTTTGAAGAAAAGAAGCAACTAGAGTAATCCCTGTTTACACCTAGACTGACAGGGTATAATATGAATAGTTTTGTCTTTTTCACTCTTTTCGATTTAAATGCAGTTTGCAACTGAGTTCATCTAGTCTTCTAACTTCTCCAACTTAAACAAGTGAACTGAAGCTGTATTGTATACCCGATTTTTCTTAATATTTTTGGATCAAACAGCTGAGAAGCTTCAAAACAAAAACCGTTAAATTCAATTTTGGGGAGACAAAAATTCTTTGGAAAATGTAAAAAATTTGCATTGCCAAAAATCTTTTCAAAAAGGTCATACCTAAAGCTTTAAAGGTTCTTAATATGAATTCAAAGCCGATATATCCGAATCTTCTTTGTGAAATTTGTGAGCTTATTAAAAAAATAATTGTTTGCTACTTCCTGTCAATTTATTGGAAATTTTTTTTTAATTTAAATACGAGTACGTAATCAGTTTATTGTGTTCTAATCAGTAACGTTTTGTATTGATTTATCGGTTTTTGATTTAAAGCTCCTCAGATATTAAAACGATTATGATTAAAACTGTATTCTAATGGCTAGAGTGTAATTAAAAATCCATTTAAACAATTTTTTTAATACTAAAAGTATTAATAATTCAAATTCTAACATAAATAAGTTTAATTCAATACTTTGCTTAAGTAAAGTATTCACACTGATTTGTGTCGAATGAAATGTATCGTTGGTAACTCTAAAACAGCCCAAAGCGTATTTATATTACAAATCTGACAACCACACCCAAACTAATCCCGAATTGCCATTAAATATATTAACATTTTAAATTTAGGAAGTCCGCTTAACGAAGACATTCAAAACAAACTTTTTTTGAAATCAACATTAAACGAACACAAACAAAGATTTCAACTGTTGGACTTAATGTTCCAAGAACTTGGCTCTACCAAAACTCAAATAAAAAAAATACCTGTTTAAAGTTTGGAAAAATTTATAAATACATTTGTTAACTAATTATGCAACATGTTGTTGAATGAATGCCTCGCATGAGATGACAAATATTTCTCAAACAATGGCAACATTGTGAAACGATTCGTTTAATTCATAAAAATCAACCGTGATCAATGATCACCAAAACACTCACTCGTATGCGACTTCTGCTTGGTGAGTGAACGCCGACTAAAGAATTTTCCAACAAAAAGATAAAAAAAACAATAAACAAACAACAAAATAAATGAATTTCAAAGTCGAAGTTTAACATTAATCAAAAGTGATGCAAAGGTGGAACATTACAAATCTTCGCGTTTGCGCTTTTATCGCGCGTCGGATGGCCGAAGGTGCCGAAATCTTCATATGCCAATTAATATGCAAATTAATGGGCGCCAAGCGTTACTTTGTCTTGTTTTTTGTTGTTGTTTGTTGTAGTATTAATTCGTTGCCACTAATGGCGTTTTAACTAATTTATCTATCTATCTAGCTGGCTGGCTGGCTAGCTTAAAAAAAACCGACAGCCATGGCTAACTGACAGGTCTAGCTTAGTGGCCGGTTGCTTCTTTGTTGGCGTGTGTGCGCGCCTGCGTGCGTGCGTTCGTTCGGTGAGATTTGGTTGTTAGTTTTCTTGTTAATTAATTTGTTATCAAACGCCTAATTGAGATAAATTGCTTATTTCTGTTTATATCTAATTTTTCGCACCATCAATTAAGTTATGAATTAATAATGACTTTAGTTTACTCAATGATGACAGCAAACGTGTGGCCAGTGGTTGGACATTTGAATATGCAGAGAGAGAGAGAGGACTCTTATCTGTTGTATGGAACTTGTGTGACAGACTGTCTAACTGCAAATTGAATGAACTATTTTTTATCATAGTGATTCAATCATTTATTTATATATTATATTATTGGTATTGTATTTATTTCAATTAAAGAAATAAATACCATACAACCAAATATAGATAATAGTGAACGGGCGGAGGGCTTTTCGTCTCCGTAATTTTCGAATCAATAAATCGAAATCTAGAGGGGATATGGGAGTTCCGAATAAAAAACACGGAAGGTTTTTATATCCCATTAAATAAACAGTCGCTTTATTGTTCTTTCCAAAATGACGTCTTCTTCTTGACAGTATTCGTATCAGATCAACAAAAAAGACGAATTCTAATTCGGTTATACGACAGTGATTAAATTTTTTCAAGTTGCAACTTTCACCGACCTCTATATTTAAAAATTACAATTAAAAAACTTAAAAACTAAGAATAAAGTAAAAATTTTCATTATGACATTATCATTTATGCCATTCTAACCAAAAATCGTTTGTATCATTCCACATAGTCTAAATTATTTTATGCCATCAGTACTCATTTAAGCTCGTCAATGCCTCGTATATGTAACTGGTATATCCTATAACTCAATACTTCATACATTAGCTGTTTTTATTCTCCACACAACAAAAAAGTTTACGAGTTGCTCGCAAACTTATCAATCAAATGCAGAGTGTAAACCTCGTAAAGAGACATTCATGTTTGCAGTGTTGCCATTATAAAGAAAAATGATAACAAGATTTATCAATAAAGTATTAAGCTGGATATCATTTTTTGACAATCGATATCGTCTGACACTTGTTCGTAATTCTTCTATTATCTATCTATCTATTATATAAAAATGAATTCTTCTTTCTTTCTTTCTTTCTTTCTTTCTTTCTTTCTTTCTTTCTTTCTTTCTTTCTTTCTTTCTTTCTTTCTTTCTATCTTTCTATCTTTCTATCTTTCTTTGTACCAAATGGGCGTCTAAACCATTCATCCGATTTAGATGAAATTTTATGGAGTTGCTGTGTTCAAGCCAACTTAGGTTTAGGGCAAAAAAAATTTTGCCACGCCCACCTATTACGCCCACAATTTTTAAAAATAAGTAAAATTATTCGATTATTTCGCTAATATTGGTCCTAAAAATCTGAAAATTGGTATCTAAGTTTTGTTTCTGAGTTTGTATGCCGATAATTTCACAGCCATAACTCAGAATCGCTACAACGGTGAATACCGAGAAGTTCCGCTAACCAACGGAAGTACCGGGAAGTTCCGTTACTAACCGAAGTACCGGGAAGTACCGGAAAGTACCGGGAAGTTCTGCTACCATTTTTTTAAGTGGCATTGAAACGCATGCCGGGCATTCGCTAGTTATTTATAAAATGTTGATAGTAAATGTCTGATATACAACCTGGCAACCTGCAAAGTGCGTTCATGAAACGATGTTTACAAGATTACGATGTTACAAGTTGATATAAGTACAACTGATGATATATGATGATGCTATCTAATCATGACTTATTCAATTTTTGTTTAACTTTAAACTTAAATTGTATAATTTTTTTTTACTTTCATTAAATTAAAAAAGAATTAATTCTTTGTTGTATAAATAAAATTCTTAGCTATAAATATTACAGAATATTTCGAGAGATTATTGTTCCACAACAGGTTTCCTCAATTTATAAAATCACTTGGTTGTTTAGTTATGTTCAAAATCCGTCGATTGCTGCTTAATTCACCATTCGCATTAGAGCCAAAGCGATCGATTTCAAGTTTCTCACGACATCGGTTTATTTGCAGCGCAAAAAACGAACGCTCGAAACTAATCCGATACTAATTCAATACTGGAACTAAATGACATGTGATTATTATGCAAAGTAAATTAAACAAACACATTTACACACATTTTACTCTGTTTAGTATCATTGTTGATCTCTTAAGTTAATCAGAATTAACGAAACGTATTCATGATCAAAACATTTTTTGGCATATTTTGGCAGATGTGACAAATTTCAACATTTTTTTTTATTCGGTTTTACCACAAATCGTCCGAAAATGTTGTTGGAGTCGAGGTGTTATTTTTTTTTGGCTTTCTAACCTTTTGATGCCCATACAAATGTCAACATTAAGTTAATCTTTGACACATTTAGACATATCGAATGGGCATTGATTTGCATACCAAATAGGAAACTCATTTCATAATTATGTAAATGGGTTATAAAAGAATTTCAAGCTATAAAACCCGAATTTATATGTTGACCCCTGCCTGGCAAGCGTGACACAATAATTTCTTTTGCATAATTAAATCAACTTTAATAGCTATAACGTGTTTTTTCGTTTGTTCTTTTTTTATTTTTATTTTTTTGTTATTGTTTTATTTAATAGATCTCGTAGCGCCACACCCTCATCATTTCGCGGCACACCGCCTCAACATTCTTTGCACAACAGTCCGCCGCAGACCATGGTGCCCATGCACAATTTGTCCACCAATTTGCTCAATAGCATACAGCAGGCTGCTTCTGCAGCAGCAGCACAAGCAGGACGTCACAATGCAACGACAACGATGTCGTCGGCGGCAAGTACGCCTAGTGCGGCGAATGCAGCGTTGCCAACGGATTTTTCAGCGCGCAACTATTCCGACTTTATGCGTAGTCTAGCGGCCAAGTACAATAATTCCAATCCAAATGAGTGAGTAGCAAACATTCCAACCGTAATTTTCGGTGTATTCGATCTGCAACATTTTTTTGTTTTGTTACTGTTCAGTTCTAGTTCCATGCGACGCAATGCATTCTTCGACAATACAATTGCATCAACACAGTCCAGCAGCAACAACAATAACAATAGCAAAGTTGCTTCTACTGTGAGTAAGCATCCTTCATCCACCTCCGTATTATCTAGTTCCTTGGTTAGCAAAGAGCTGTCGTCAGCAGCACCACCAGCGCCACCGCCACCACTACCACTACCGCCGGCTTCAATGTCACCACACGATGTTGCCGCCGCCGTTGCACTCAAGTCACAAAACGCTCAAAACCAAATGGCCGCAGCAGCGGCAGCAGCAGCTGCCGCAGCAGCCGCCGCAAATAGTACCAGTGTATCGCCCTTTATGACTTCGATTCTGTCCAGTTTACCCTTTTCGCAGGGTGTCTTTCCACCGCTGATCGATATGAGCAGCACGCAAGCGTTGGTCACTCTGGTAAGTTAGACATTTGACCGCTTTACTCATGTTACACCCGGTGTATAACAAACGGTTCGCATCGCATCATTTACTTTAGGCGCGTGCTGCAAAGGAGGCCGAAATTCAAAATGTTCTGCGTTCAGCTCAACATCCGAAACGTCCGAACTCCAGTACCTCTTCCTCACCACGTCCCAGTTTAAGTGCAGCCCTGCAACAGGCCGCACAATTCGTTTCACCTGCCCTAATCTATTCGGCCCAGCTACAACAACAACAACAACAGCAACAACAACAGTCCCAGTCAATCCAGTCCACTTCACGTCAGTCTAGTCCAATGCATGCGCGTTCCTCCACAATACTATCGAATGATACGAGCGCTGATAAAACATCAGACAGTACGGCTGTTGCTCCATCTACGGCCACACCTTTAGACCTGAGTTCACAGCCACCATCAGCAAAGCGATTTAAGGCCGAATCGACTTCTAGCCAAAGTAGTGTCGATGGTTTGCTTAACACCGCCACCAGACGTGTTTCATCCACAACGACATCGCCATCCCCGCCCATATTAGAGAAGATCGCTGCAGCGGCAATTGTTGGTTCCAGTACGAATACGGAAACGACAGCGACAAAAGTTGCCAGCACTATTACTTCCTCAACGGCAGCGGTAACAGTGGCTGCTACAACGACAAATACCCGACAATGTCAGGCGCAAAGCGAGGAAGTCAATTCTTGGACAGTCGACGATGTGTGCACGTTTGTAGGCGGAATTGATATATGCGCTGAATATGTGCAGGTAAGATTAATTTTTAAATTAATTTATATTTATCAGACCCTTTAGATCATGACCTTTTAAAGAGACTTTCTAACGAGACAGACTATAATTGAAAGAATACATAGTGTAAAATTTAGTTCTATTTGTTTAAGTACATCTCAAATCCATCTGGTCAGTTCTAATCCAAACATAAACGTTTAAGTACAGCTTTGAACTCCAGCGTGAATTTGACTTTTTGACTATGAAATCTCTTTTTTTTTACTTTGGTCATTCAAGGCAGTCCACCTAAATATGGTTGTTACACTTACAATGTATTGGAAAAACTGTGTTTGCATAAACGCAACGTTTAGGTGAATTGCCTACAAGGATACGAAAAAAAGAAAATTAAACGATTGAAGTGATCATCGTCCATTTGTCGCAAACACAAACTGCCAATTCGGCCGACATCTTGACTCTTTTTAGTATCAACACTTACCATCAATAATAATTGCAAATGGCTTATTTTAAGAGTACGACGACGACGACGACTACGCCAAAGTCAAACCAGTTACTTATAAGGCTTACATGCTGAGATTGTTTGCACTTTAGATAGGCCGGTTAAAGCGGCCGAAGCCGAAGCCGAATGCCAATACTTAAACCGAGATCAAGCCTAGCCAGTTCCGGCAAGTTGGACGACTTTTGATCGGTGGTCGGTCAGTTTTGCGGTCGACGATCGGTCAACGTCAAGTCATTAAAGCTTAGAGACCATGCTAAAGTGTAGCAGAGTCGTCGCTGTTGTCGTCATCATCGTCGTCGTTGTTGCCGCCGCCGCCGCTTTCCTTGCCTGCCAACGCTAGTGGCAAATACTTAAACTAGTTCGAACGACGGACGCTTTAGTTGAGGATGTAAAAATGTTATGGCTGCTGTTGTTGCTGTTATTGGCGGCGGTAACAACCACAGCAGCAGCTACAGTCTCCTAATCAAGATGGTGGCAAAACAAGTTGAAAGTCAGTGAAAAGTTTTTTATCACGACCGACGCGCCGTTGACTGATTTAATTGGTATTGGGAATTATACGACTTAAATTATGTCTTAATGAAAAAATCAAACTTGAACTAATTGTTTCGACTTTTTAAGAGCTGCGCTCTTGTGTTCGTCGCTTTCGTAGCTTTCGAACGAGTTCAAGTGATCCTGTTCAAAGTTCAATGCGACTCCAATGCCAATGCTGCAGACTAACCTTTACTGGTCGAAAGAAAAAAAACCGCACATTCAGTTCGACTTTCTCAACTTCAAGTCCATTGCCGATCAACCGAACGACGACGGACAGCGCCATACCAAACATACCAAACTTGTAATTCATAAATTAACAACGTTGTTGCTAAAAGATGAACTAAATCGACTTAAAGTCTTTATGTACAAGTATACGCCATACACGCCAACTGGAATAGACACATTTGATACCATTCGCGAAACTTTAGCCTCATAGCATGTCAAGCCTGTCTGTCTGTCTATCTCTCTGTCTGTCTGTCTTTCGCTGTGCTAACGAAAACAACAACAACAAATAAACTCAACAGAAAACTAAATCTAGTACGGTTGGCTAGTCCATCTATGCAACATCAAATGTGCGTCTGTGAGCCAAACAAAACATGGACCTGATCGTGCATGCCACACCACTTTTGAACTATATTCGAAAGCAATTTGAGTAATATTCAATTGAATTTATGGCCACAACGACACTTGAACGTCGCCATAATCTCGTTGTTATACCCTCAAAACGATGTCGGCATGTACGGTATATTCAATTCGATATTTTGTTTGTAACCTGGATATGCAAAGGAATACTGTGGATTATTTGGAGGATAAATAAAGTTGGAACAAGACCAAAGTTTGTTTTTTAAAAATCGATTCTAATTTACAGAAAAGTGTATTTAAGCTTCGGTGTAGCTTGAGTTTATTCTTTCACTCGTGTGTATGTTTAGTTGTTGTGCATCTCGATGGCCTTTCGGCCGCTACGGCGACGGGGTTGTCCCACCAGCCGCCCGTTCGTTCGGTTCGGTTCGTCCGTTCGCATTCGATGTTACACCTCTGTAATGTTGCTCCAGTTGCATGAACTTGTTCCGCATGCGCGCTTTCGGAACTCGCAATGTCATTGCAAATCCGTGGTCGTCGTCGGATTGTGTTGCTGTTGCCGGTTTTTTGTTTTGTTTTGGTTTTTGTGAATTTTTTTTCGTACGCTGTTATTTTGTCGTCTGTCTGTTGTTTCTGCAACAAGATCGAGTGTTCATTGCAACGACCCAAGTCAAGCCAAGCTAAGTCGGCCTGCCTGCCAGCCAGCCAGCCAGCCAGCTAACCGACGACCGTCCGACCGACCGATCACCGCACAAGGGGTGCATGATCTTATGATTATTGTGGAGGTTGTAAATAAACGCGTGTATGTGTATATCTGCGGTACCAATGCGAATGCGAATGCGCATATCTCCTATATGAAGACATTGAAAACTGGTTCAGTGATATTTAAGACATAGAGCATCATATTGCTATTGCTTGATGCTGCTGCTGCTGCTGCAGCAAGTGTTATTGATATTGCATAGCATCGCTGCTCTCTGGTTGGCATTGGAGAGGGAAATGCATGGGTGGGTTGACATTAGATCGTTAAAGATGAAGAGTCATAAACATAAGTTTTAAGCTGCAGGATGCTACATATAATCTTTAATGGCGTTTTAATTTATGGCGGATCCAGGCGGCATAACAATCTGCAATGCGATAATAAAATTGAACTTTAAATTTGCGACAAAAACAACAAATTAAATTATATTTGGTATCTTAAGCAACAAAAAAAAATAATAATAATTCCAACTCACCAACGAGACACCAACAACGACTTTAACGACGACGACAACGACGACGACGACGCAGTTTTAAACTTTCGAAATGTTAAATGTCAAGTCTAGATACAAAACCACTCAATCCGAATCAGTTCAGTTCGGTTCTTATTGCATTTGACATGGTAAATGCCAAATGTTCACGTAGGCGTCAAAATAGTCATGACTTCTCCGAAACACACACTTCAGTTCACCACCAATGTGGCGGGCGGACGTTGCGCGGTTATATTCAACAGCGCGTCGCTGTTGATACCACAAAACAAGCAAAGCTCAAAATCACCCGCGCATAATTTTCGCCAAATTGTTTGTTATTGTTGCTATTTGCTGTTTGCCATTGTTGTTGTTTGCCAAGTTAGCGACTCCAGTCTGTGGTGGCGGCGTCGCGACGCGACGCGTCGTCCTCAGCGGACGGGTCGGTTCATAAATGTCAAGCTTATACCTTGCAGGGAAATCGCAATAGAAACAAACAGTGTTCGAAAGTAACGCTGTAAGATTGACAGCGATACCATAACAAGGCTTAAGTACGCCCTAACAACCAACCGAGAGATGTCAAAGTTGCAGTTTCACTCGTTTTATTTGTTCGTTCGTTCGTTCGTTCATTCGTTTGTATACGAGATTTTTGAAGACCTCAGCCGTTTTCAAGCATAACTTCAAAGTGTTGCATTTCATTTTGCTGCGTTTGCAATGAACGTCACTTGTGGTGTTTGTGTGCGTGTGTGTGTTTTGCCATCAAAATAAACTGTTCCACAATTGTCCTAGAATCAAGACGACTTTGTTTACAGTTGAACTAAAATGTCACACAGTCGCACCACATTTGTCATCTGAGCTGGGGTTTAGAGGTCTTCATCTATCCACACAGCGAGTTCGTTTACATTGTTTACCATTTGCGATTATGTACGTGAATGTTTTGTTTATCTTAATTCGTATGGAAGTTGAGTTCTATCGCACACACGCACACACACACACACACTCAGACGTGCATAAACACTTAGTTTCATTAATAAGTGTCATATGCACATTTTTTTCTATTTTTGTTTTTGCATAAATAAATTCATACACTCTAAGTATTCTATTCTGCTTAATGAACAGAATAATCCAATCGCACATAGCATATGAAAATAAACAACTTTGCAAACTTGTTTCATATGGCATTCCACGTTAAGTTTGTCATTAATTTTTATGATGTCTCGATTTGCGTAGAGCTACGCTAAGATTGCTTGTACGTCGTCTTGAAGTACACGTGAAGATAAGTGAAAAAAGAATTGATTAGCAACAGAGCACATGCTTGAAGAAGTTATGAAGGTAAGGCCCTCTAGATATACATACATATGTATGTGTATAGGAAATAAGTTCCCGCAAGGGTTATGTACTGCTTGTATTAGTTTAATGAGGCCTTACTGAAACCAAAAAGAAGAGGTTATGGACTAGTTGATAAAACGTGTTCTTTAGCGATGATATGAGAGCCGAAATTTACCATTTATATTTTTTAATTGTTTCCTAGCTGAAGATTAGCTTTAGTTTAAAAGTCTACGTCTTGAGAAATATGATCTTAACATATTTTGGTTACTTAGAGTGTTAAGCTGAAATTAAGCCTAGAACAAAAAGTCTGATAATAAATACTTTTGCTTCCTAACCAAGTCTAAAGTTCTGTTCAAAATCAAACTAACTGATAGTAAATAAATTTTTGAATTAGCTTAAAAATAAAAAAAAATCGCTTTAAATTAAGCTCTTATATAGCCACTCCAGACAACAAATTAAGACCTTTTTAATTAGTTAATTTAATAAATCAACACTCGAGTACACTTAGAAAATATATTCTTTTGTAGTTCTCGTATAAGTCACACAACGAAATGATCAATCCTTTTAACGGCACGTGCTCAAACTCTGTCCAAGTAAACCAAGCAACCGGAGCACTGACTCTAGCTACCATGATTCCATTGATTCAGGCTTAATTCTTTGTTGCATCATCAAAACTCGGACCAAATAGTTTGCGGCAACATTTAAATTGCTCTTTCCGCACCACATTTCAATATACAAGCGCGCTACCCACATCGAAAGCGTTGCTGGCAACAGCAAAAACAACGCAATTTTTTTTTATTGCTGCTGCTGCTGTAGCTTTTCGATCATGTTGTTCGATAATGATGTCGTCTTATGACGAAGATGTTGTTCTTGCTCTGTGACTGCGGCTGCTGTTGCTGTTGCTGCTGTTGCTGCTTCTGCAGATGATGTTGACGACGCGAACTTCAACATCAACAAAAATAATAACAACAACAGCAACAACAACAAGAACTACGACAACGATGATTTCGAAATTGCTGCGCTTAAGGTTGAGGTTAGAACAATCGCAGCTCGGAACTTACCTTCAATGGCCACAGCAGCCACTGCTTTTATTGGTGTTGTTGTTGGTGTTGTTGTGGCTGCTGCTGCTGTTGAAATCACTGCACGAGTCAGTTTGCAGCAAGTCGCCTGTACAAGGAAGGAAACGATTACATCGACAACAAAAGGCAAAGTCAGTGCAAAAAAAAATTGTTTGTCAGTGCAGAGGTTATAGGAAATTCGAAAGAGTACGAAAAAGGTTAGAGGTATCCAAACAGCGCGTCGAAACATGCCATTTACCTAAAAGTCGCCCCTTTAGCTGACTGACTGACTGACTGCTTGCTTGCTTGCACAAAAACTTGTTCGTTTATGGTCTGTTGGAAAAAACTTAAAAAAAAAACTAAAACAACCCAGTGGATTTAAGAAGATTTTACGGATAAGTCGAAACTGATTTACCCTTATAAAATTTAATCCAATATCCGATGTCGCTAAAATTCTTAATACATTTTTTTATTAATTCCAAATATTTATGAGTTATAGACATAATATTGACATTATTTTTGCTGCATCTTTAAATCAATGTTTTCAAGATAATCAAATACATCAAATCAATTAGATACCTTACTCATAGGTTAATAGGTTCATTTGGGTAGTCCAAAAACATTTTCTAGACCTATTTTGCTTTAAAGATATTGACCATCCCAGTAGGCACATTCACACTGTAAATAGTTTTTATACAGACTGATTTTCCTAGAGGTCAAGGCTTTAAGATATAACTTTAATCAATTGAACACTTTTTTTAAATGCAATGTCAAATTGAAACCTGTTATAAATGTTAGGTTAATGGAAGAGTAAACCAAGTGGAGGTGTCTTGTGTATTTTGAACACTTAAATGGTTATACTGGTAATTTCCTTATGTATATGGATATATGTATTTGTCTCTTCAAAAGAGTCCTAACCAGAATACCATAGCCAATACATCCTATCAACCTTTTGTGCGGAGTACAACTAAAATCAAGAAACCAAGTATACAAACAAAAAAAAACCCAAATAACACAAGAAGGAAAAACGCTGCAGGCAAGAAGTCAGCTTAAAGTCAAATGCCAACCAGAGGATCATGAAACGGTGTTCCACAGGTCGATTATAATAGTGTAGAATGCCGCCGCCGCTGCCGCTGCTGTTGCTCTGTGTGTTGAAGAGTGCCTCCTCTCTCGTGGTGTGTTATCAAAGCCGATGATGATTATACCTACTTGCACGCCTTTTTTGTTATGTTGCAAACTGCAGCAGCAGCAGCAGCAATCGCAACAGCAACAGCAACAGCTACAACAAAAGCTTATTGGATCGTTTGTTGCTGTTGTTTGGGCTGCCGCGATTGCTGCTGTTTTGTTTTGTTGCTCCTGCAATTGGGTGCTCGCTCGCTTGTATTATTATGCGCATGCGCGCAGTGGGCACATAATCTAAAATTGTATCTTCGGTGTGTAACCCGGGGCAGTTTCATTTCTGCTCGTTGTTTTTTCTCTGTTTAATGTTGTTGTTTTTGATGTTGCGTTTTTTTTTTGTTTTTTGCAAAAATCAACTAAATAAACTGATTATAGTTGTATACCGTAGGAGAAAGAGAGAAAGAAATTAACAACAACAACAAATAAGTTTGTCGGGTTGCAGCACAAACTAAAAAAGGATTTATTGACGTCATATACAGGGTTCAAATTTTAAATCTCTAAAATTTTTAATTATTACAGTTAGATCTATGAAAATATTTCAATAAACCCGTTACCACATTTTCAATTAATCAATTATACAGGGTCAATTAAAATAAACCGTTTTGAGACATATATATTTTACAACTTAAAAAACATACGGGAGTAGTCCGATAAGTACTTAGCCTCACCTCCTTATAGAAGCTTACTTTGCAGACCTCGAGAAAACGTATTTTTCAGACGGTTTAAAGAAGTTGGAACATCGCTGGGTCAAGTGTATCGAGCTAAAAGGAGACTATGTTGAGAAATAAATATCCACTTTTCCAAAATTTTCGTTTGTATTTTGTAGGATAAGTACTTATTGGACCACCCTCGTATATCTTAGTTAGTTATGTTTAAGATAATTTTCTTACATAGCTTTAAAGTTTGATTTAAAGTATATTTTAATAAGAAAATTGTTGTCGATTTCTTAGAAATTGGCCGAGACCACGAATTCCTAGAAACACCCAATTTGGTTGATCAAACCGAAATTTAGGAGTATGAAACATTATCTAGATTAATTAGCGACGGGGAAGCTTTGTATAGTCGATGCCCAAACTTTGAAAATCTGAATATTCTTAAAACTATTTGATAAAATAGGAAATGTAAAAGGAATCAAACACCCTTGACCAAGGCGCATTTCTATTGGCTAGAACGAAAACAAAGAGCGAAACAGAAGTTGAGTGGAATTCGATAATTGGGTGCAAATCGATAACCAAGTGGAATGGAACTTGATAACGGAAATTGAGTTAAACGAAATTTAACACCCAGAAACAACTTCGTGCTATTCGCTACACTGCACAATACAATTTGGCTTAGTCGCCTAATGGGTGCACTACAAGTTAGTACTTACATACTCGTATTAACTTGGTAGATTACTGTACACTGTTCTAATAATAATAATAATAATACAGGCCCGAATTAGTAGATTCTCCGCATTAGATTCTGGATTACGGTCCGCATATTCTTTTCAAATCTTTTGTTTACCTTGTTCTCGATGTTCCAATAAAATCCTTAATATTCTTATTACTTACCAAAAAGTTTGCCGAAACTTAGGGAATATTGTATTTATTCCATTTATTAACTGAATATTTGAGTGTTCGTTGTGCACCTTCTGGAGTTTTATAAATACTTAAACAGCAAAAATTCTTAAAATATTCCAATATTTAATCTTAAATATTACCAACACAAAATGTGATTTAATCGTTCTTTTCTTCAAATTATTTAAATTTTTAAATCAAGGTCTATAACATACATACATATTTCAACTAGTTCTTCGTCACATAGCACTTAAAAATTACAAGAAACTCCAAATAAAAAAATGCGTAGTTCTCAATATGGAATCGCCGATGAAGGGCTACCACGCATCACTTTGGCATTCAAGAACAAGCCACACTGCCTTCGCACTATTATTCGTTAAAGCGTTCAAGTACGACGATTTTCTAAGTCGGGGCAGAGAGGATGTTAACATTAAGCGTAATTGTTAGGTACTGCAAATAAAACAACAACAAAAACAACAACAAAAAACAACACAGCATTAAAAGCCACATCAAGCCAAGTCAACTTCCACACTCGAAACATTCGGTTCAACTCACCGGCGAACTTAAAGAACTTAGGTAGGTTGATAGACGCAGAAGTCAGGTTGGTTGGTTGGTTTGTTTGTTGCCAATACGTTTGTTAAGGTAGTCAGTCGTCGTCAGGTAAGTAGGTGGCTTGGTTAGTGCACCTACCCACGTTTGTTTGAACGATGACGATGGCGATGATGATGATGTTGCCGTGAGCTGCCGGCCAAGTAGCTTTAAGCTTCTCAATTTTCGTTTTCAAGTTCTGAAGTTGGTCGGTCGATCGGTCGAACGGTTGCTCCATCGCCTTGGTTAAGTTGCGACGATTGGCAAAACGCTTACCACAAAGGTTAAACAGGTCAACATCCGAACAACTAAATTGATCGCAATACAATTGAGTACCAACATTTTGTTGCTGTTGTTGTTTTTGTATTTTGTACTGCTGTTCTGTTTCCGAACAGTTAAGGTAAAGCAAAAATTAAAATGTATACCGGCAAAAACAAAATCAGCAAACAAGTATCGCAGGCGGGCAGGCCAGCCAGTCGGCCAGCCAGCCAACCATCTGAACCAGCAGCCAACAGCAGCCAGAAGCATTATTGTAGGTGCTTATTAGAGGGTTTTTAGTTTATGAACGAAACGTTCCTTACACAGTCCAGTCCGTCTGTCCGCTGGTAAGTTGGTGGCTTGGTTTGATCGTACACTTGTCTGTCCATTCTTCCGACCGTCCATCGTCGCCACTCACGTTTGGCCGCCACTCAGTAGAGCAGACATTCGACCACGAAAAAACTAAAAACAAACAAAAAAACAAAATCGAACCTGAAGTCACAGTGAACAATCAACGAACACCTACGAATACCGTCAGCCAAAGTGAAATCTTTGGAAGTTACTTTTGTTGTTGTTGTTGTTGAATGAATTGAATCCAGTCGCTACAGTCTTAAAAGCTTTCGATAAACGTGCTTATGCTGCGAATTATATTGTTCGATTGAGTACGCGATCCAAAAATTCACAGTTGAGATTTCGGAATGTTAAAGTGTAGCGCACAAATTCTTTCGGTGACTCTTTCGGTTACTCTTTTGGTATTATGATAATATATTTAGTTGAAGGTTTGACAAAATTCCAAGCAAGTTCTTGTTTGTTCACGTCCCTAGTTAGTCCGTCTATCATACCATGGCATGGGTTATAATCTTACTTAATCAATATAATTCTGTGACTCTTCCTCAGACAAATTCTTTTAGTCCTCTATTCTATAAAAAAAAAATTAACCTTCTGAAGATAGAAATTTGTATCTTCAATTTGTTTGTAAATACAAACACCGCCACTGTTCGGTTTCATATACATTTTCCCTGCAACGTATCTCACCTTCAGATGAACCCACTTATAAAGCAACATTACAAGCGATTTAGGGCGGACAATATGACAGAACTTGTTGCGCGCTCTGCATGATTCTTTTGGCCACAAGTTCGTAACTTAAGATGATCGCAAACATGTACGGAGTATGTTCGTATGTGTGATTTTTGTCGCTTATGTGTCGATTTTAAATTTATTAAAGAGACATTTTGTTAATTTCTGCTTTGATATATCTATCTCCCATTTTTAATTTTTTATATTGATACGCGCGAGTTCTTTCGCTAAATAGATACGCAAATTAATTCGGAGCTGCTCGATATTGAAATGGTTCATACCATATATCGATAATCGCTCCATGTCTATGTGTAAATAAAACAAAGAGAAATATCGAAGAATGACCAGACCAGAAAAGAAAAAAAAAACGAAGTTGGTTTTTTTTTAAGATTTCTAAAAATATATTTCAGACAGGTAATAAAAATAGCTTTGAACGATTCTCAAAGATTATCTAACTGCATTACATACTATACTAACTTTGTTGTTTTTTACAATATTTGTTGTTCGTAATAAAGTTATTTAATTTCGCATATATTTTGTGGGTGATAACCAGGGACCGGATTTTGACGACTTGTTGAAATATTTGCGTTCTAGAATAAAAAATTTAATAGAAATAGTTTGCATATTTTATGCTTTTATCAATTCATTTTGCATATTTCTACTAAAATTTTAAATTTATAAATCGTTTATTAAAAAAGTACATGAATTTACGAATAAGTTGACAGGATTTTTAAAATAGTGAAAATATCAAATTTCATATTAAAGGATCTGCTTCTGCCTAAGCAGAACAAGGCAGTAGTAGTAGTAAAGTGGAAGCTGGTTCGGCTACAACAGCACAAGTAGCACAGTTGATACATTTTGATACCACCTTGTCCTGAAATAGGAAACGAGATCAGTTCTGAAACCACCCAGAATCAGCGAGTTCTTCTAAAGAAACTGGGAAAGCGGAATGGAGAGTGCGAAGCCTAACTCTTGCTAGAGCCGGGCATTCATAGATGAAGTGCACCAAGGTCTCTGATGCACTAAGGTATTAACAACAGCGACAAAATGCATAAGGAATACCCAATCAACGAGCATTTAACCTAACAAGGCAGTAAGACAAAGAAGATTTAATTTTATGGCAATTTTTTTTCTAATCAACAAGGTTTGATTAAAATTTCTTGTTCTTTTATGAATTTAGTGGAGCTTTGGGAATGTTTCGATATCTTTTATCAAAATGTTTACTAAAAAAAATGAAAAAAAGAAAAAAAAATTTGGTCCTTTCAATAATCATTTAAAATGAGCTGATCAGCTTTGTTGTAAATGCGTTACCCTAGGAGAGATACTATGAAATTTCATAAACTTTATCCGACTGTATTTTGTTTTTTTTTTTTGTTCCTTTATCAGCTTGTTAATTATAAAATAAAAGCAGAGTTAGAACAACATTGAAAAAAGTTCATGTTCATTAAATAAATTTTAAAATCCGTTCCCTGTTGATGAGTATATCAAATGAATACTCGTATATATTCGAGCAAATGAAAATAAACGCTAGTATTATAATCTGTATTCTATGAAAAGTTGTTTTATAACTCAATAAAAATGAATAAATATATTTGCATTTCGTACCATAAAAATCCAATCGAAATTGATGAATTTGTATGTTAATGTCGCGTTGAGGTCAAAAGACTTTTAATGTTCGAGACTAATTTAGCTATTAAAGCGCGCCCGTACTAAAATATGTTGTTGTTGTTGTTGTTGTTGTTGTTGTTGTTGTTGTTGTTTTTTCTCTTCAACCGCCCGTAATATAAATTCTGTCAAAGCAAACAATGTTTATTCTGTAATTCAACATGAATGGGCTGTGTGTTTCTTTTGTTGTTGTTTTTTTTTTTTTTTTTAAATTCAACCGCGGGCTTTAAGGTACGCGCCTCAACGCATAAATTGAACATAAACTTCAGTTTATGGCTTATATCCTATGGCGTTATCCTAGTTTATAGCTAAAATCATAGTTGACCGGTTTCTGACGCTTTCAATGGTCACGTTTAATAGCGTTGAATGACATTGACTATTGGCCAAGTGGTAGTAGACGTTAAGAGACAAATTCCTGTAAAAAACAAAAATTTAAATAAAGAAAATAAAGGAGTCTCGTATATGGTTGGCATGGTTTGAGTGCTCTCCGTCTGTGGAAGACTCCGTGAAAGTCGTTAAGCCGCCGTTTGTCCTGCTTTGGGGTATGACTCAATTGAGTGGCGGTTGTTGTTGTTGTTACTGTTTCTGTTGCTATTTTTTTGCATAATCATTTTTGCTTGCTTGCTTGCTTACACAGCTCTCAATTAAGTTGTAATCTTCGACAAGAGCAAGATATTCACGTGCCTCTGCCTGCGCCTGAGCCTGCGCCCGCGTCTCTACATCCTTTGTAGAAGTGTGCTGCGCGCATGCGGCCTAAATGATTTTAATGGCTTTGCCTCCATGTGATCATTTTGTGCTCATTCTAATCGTAGTTAGAAGCGCGCCAAGGCACCTACTAATAGTAAAATTGTTGACGCTTCCAAAACGAACACAAATGTTGTTGCGCGTTTTTGTTGCTGTTGCTGTTGTTGTTGTTGTTGTCGTTGGCGCTGTTGTTGTTGCTGTGATTATTTGTAGCTGTGCTTGTTGAACAACATCGCTTGGCTGGCTGGCTGGCTGGTTCGTCAAATATTTCACTTGGCTTGCTTCGGGTTAAGCATGCGCTAGAAAATTCATTGGCAGTAATTTTTATACACGATTTATTTGGTTTTTGATTGATTTTGACTCTGGCTAACCACAAACAGTGTTGCTCGTTTCTATGTTGCAAATATCACAAAGTTTTTTTTAAATTTTGTATTTTTTTGAGGCAAACAAATTTTTTTTATCGTTTCCAGCTTTGATAAAGTAGTGCAGATAATGACAAAGATTCGTAGATGACCGCAAGGAGAAAAGTTTTTGCGGATTTATGTCAGGTCGATTAGAGCAATTGATAGCGAAGATAGAGAAATGTCTGCAATGGTTTATAAAATCGTCTACATCATCATCATATAAATGAAGCAACCAGCGCAACTCAGTAGGAACTTTTTGATGATCTTGTAGCTAATATATTTTTTCTCATATATTGTATTTTATGTTTTCTTCGCTCCTCCTGAAAAATTTCAGAAATGTTGGTTCCAGCCTTTCGATATTCTTCTTCATTTTAGCTAACAAATGTCTAAGCTTGCGCTTTCTAAATTTGGTGCGTTTCGCAGCAGATTAACTGTTTCCTGCTCCAATCTAACGGTTTCGGCATTATTAAAATTTTGCGCATATTTATATCATTGATCAATTGCAATGATTTGCATTTTGATCCGCACTTCCGCCCGCCATTGTCCGCACAACAACGTTTTCAAGAAATATTTCTTGCAACCAATTACCAACTGAAAAGCATAAGAGACTAAATCTATGTTTGCATGTATATGTTAGAGTAAACCGGGGAACACTTGAAAGCGTGTGATATAGAAAGTTAATGGAACTAGTTTTACAATTTCTATGTCAGATAGGATAAGTTAGTACAGCTACAACCTTTCTACAGTTGAGACATCTTTCTGAAAATTTGTTTTGTATAAAACAAAAAAGGTTTCCAATTTCTTCTTTCAACTTTTTAAATACATAATCCAACTTAATAAAGAAAAGTATAAAAACCTTAAAATTTTATTTTTGTTCTTACGAGTAAATAAGAAAATTGATAGGCTTGAACTAGTTTATATATGAGATTTTAAACATCCAAAACTATTTCTGAAACCTAAGTGTAAAATGTCAAATTTTCCTGAGCTAAGGTTAACACACTTGAACATTAATTTTTTTACAAATATTTTATTGAACTTAATTAACTCATTTACTCAGCTGGTAATCCACCGATTATCGGCCACAGACTTATTCACTCCACCTCTCCAGCTGCCAGCTGGTACAAAATGAAATTCTTAAGTGCTGTCAGAATTCCCAGAACTTGCTTTTCCCATTGTCATTTTCATTGATCTTTCATTGTGTCTGGAGAATTTTTTTCAATATATATTTTGAAGAAGTATTCCGAAATGATGAGAACATATTTTAAAGTATTTCATTAATATCAACAATTTTGTTTTATAAACTTTAAAATTAAATACATTTATTTATTAAATTTATCATTTATGTGTACTCCTTGGAAATGAATTAGTTTGCCTAAAAGATGTAAACAACGTTTCAAACGTACAATTGTACTCGCTGTTCCTTATTTGAAAAAAAAACAACAAAATTAAAGTTCAATAACGAAGAAAGCCATTGTCAATACGGCTCGGATCGGTTCGGCTGGTAGAGCACTCCAGCGTTGCGCCGTCCACTACGTTAGCTGTCATTTAGTCTAAATATTCTCCTCTGCGAGTGGGTACCATTCCACGCTGGAGTTCAACATTATTACTTTGCATATTTGCAGCGCCATTATGAGGCGCAGACGCGCGCACATTGATTATGCTTCATGTGCAATATCCTCCTCCGCGGCTGATTATCTCAAGTTGCTGTTGTTCGCTAGTGTTGTTGCTGTTGCTGTTACTCCGTTGTTGTTCTCTTGTCAATTATTGTGAAAATTTAGAACACGCTTTTTCCTCGTCTTAACCAACAGCAACAACAGCATCAGCAGCAGCAGCAACAAAAGCATACGAGCGCCCAGCATATGACAGGCTCGAAAAATATGAAAATTACTTGAAACGTACGCTCGTTCGTTTGCTGCACTGTGCTGTGCTGTGCTGTGCCAGCGCATGTGCAACACGCTTTTTGCGCCTAGACTAACCCAGCTAAGCTAAAGCGATTATCAACGAAACAATCGAGCAACCGACCGACCGACCTAAAGATCGCGCCTGGCCAGGCATGCGCTAACGAAACCAAAGAACGAAGGAAGGAAAGAACGCACGCGACCCAAACAATTGAATTTTTGCGGTGGCGGCTTTAATGGTCTTGTTTAGCTTTTATCTGCTCAATGAATGCAAATTCCAGGCTATTGTGGATGAGACTCTCTCTCTCTGTCTCTCTCTCTCTCTCTGTTGTTGACTTTCTGTTGGCCAACAAGATAAGCGAAATGTTTTCTCGTGTAATTTAATTTTTTCTTTTTTTTTTAGTAAAGCTGAAGTTGTTCTTTTTTTTTTGTTGTTGTTGTTCGATGGTGTTCTTGTTCTTGCACTTCAAAATCACACCGGAAATTTTTGCATTTCCAAATTGCATAACTTGCCCGACTGTGGGTAAAGGTCTTCAAAGATAGCCGAGGTTGAAGTTATAGTTCGATTAAAGTTTAGCCTAAGCTTGGGCACATAATAAATTTCTTGTATTTGTGTATAGTATATATAACGTTGGTTCCAAAGTAAAAAAGTCCAAGTCGACTTGAATCATTTGTGAAAGTGTGAAATATTTATGAAGCGAACATAATTTTTTATTAAAGTAGCAAGAACAATTTTGTTGGTTTTTTTTAATAACTAAATGAAATTTGATATTTCAGAGAGCTACATTAAATTTAGGAAGTATTTATAAAAACGGTACGGAGTAGTAGTAGTAGTAGTAGTAGTAGTAGTATAGTGGAAGTCGGCTACACCAACACAAGTAGCACAGTTAGTGCCGTTTTGATATCACTTTCTCCTGATTATTGGATGAGATCAGTTCTGAAACCACCCTGAGAGGTTACGGAGTACTCCAATGTACTAAATTTCAATGAAGTATTGCTTGCGCTTGTCTAAAGTATTTTATTTGAAGCACCCTTGTCTCATTCATATTTAAAAAAGTATTCCAGAGAAGGATTATATTCAGAGCACTCCTTGGCATATGATATTCGAATTTAAATATATATAATTTTTTTTCGGTAAGCTTTAAAATCTTCTTCTGCTAAAATATCTTTTTCGACTTGGACTTTTTTAGTTTAATACTATCGAAGTGTGCATATACTCGTGTATGCTTGCAAATTCTTAAGTAAGCATGTGCTTAGTTTTTATGTGGTGAGTGTGTGTGGGAAGCGATTTAACGATTAGGACACCCTCGACTGCGTCATATTGATGTCAATTTTTATTTCTTTAATATAAAGTTATGCTTAAGGTCCTATTTATCTATCGCGCTCATTTTATTTCTCTCAAGGAATATGAGTTTTGGTGTGTGCATAGAGAAGCCGTAAAAAATATATTTTCTTGAACAATTACAAACAAAGTATCAGATTTACATTTACTTACGAAAATATGTTTTAAATATATGGAAGAGTTCTATATTTTCTTTTGCAAAACAACAGTGATAATTTTTACTCTATTGATGCTAAAAATAGTATACTTTATTTTAAAAATCGGCAGAGAAATCGATTTTGTTATAACTAATAATAGAGTTATGACAAGAATACAGAGACATTTAACCAAGTCGAATCTGTATGCAGACTTTTTTTTAAAACAGCTGTTAATTTGGCTTGTTATGATGGAATTTGCTTCCTCAATGGTGTTTATTATAACAAGATTACATTTAAAAAAATTAAATGTATCGTTCGTTATTTGAATAAAATGAACAACTGGAAGCATAGTCGAATAATGTCGAATTAATAATAACAATATACAATATTAAGAGGACAAGAGGCCAAAGCGAAAACAACATATATGACATTATAACAAAATAATTTTTTATTTTTTCTTTAAAGTTTTTGAATATTTTTTAAACATTAAAATTGAATAGAACAAATATTTATTTATGTCTTATATATTTTCTGATATTAAAGTGAATGGAAGT
This sequence comes from Suillia variegata, assembly GCA_949127995.1. Taxonomy (NCBI): domain Eukaryota; kingdom Metazoa; phylum Arthropoda; class Insecta; order Diptera; family Heleomyzidae; genus Suillia; species Suillia variegata. The sequence continues at coordinate 14,839,033 of OX421844.1, forward strand.
AAAATTTCTTCCTGATATGGACTTACAACGTTATTCGGGGTTATGTTTTATGTAACAAATTGAGTAGTTTAAATATACTTTTTTACAGTTTTAAATATTTAACTAGTGAAATATTAATAATTCCATTCATAGGTCCGGAACCCTTCTGTGGGCTAAACAGTAGCTTCATAAATAACTTGATATTTGTATGGGAAAACAAAGTCTGTAGAGCTCAAACAGGCATGCGCCAGTCAAGAAAACTAACTGGCCCAGTACATATCAAAGTAGAAGTTATGCTTAACTTTAGCATAAAGAAAATTAAACTCTATACTGAACTGTTAACATGACATTTTAAACTCGATTACCATCTGAAGAAAATAGCAGTGGTAGAAAATGATTCATGCCGACTCTGCCAAAAGGAGCAGAAAACGGCTTAACATGTTCTTTGCACTTGTCCAGTGGTAGCAAGACACATATTTGACCAATTAGGCAACGGGACTTGGAACTAGAGTGACATAGTCAAAATTTAGGCCACAACAATTACGAGATTTATAAATAGTCTATAATTGTGTTTGAAGGGCAACGAGGCTGCACAATAGAACGATCAGGTCGCAGTGCTTCTATAACCATTTCATTAATTAATTAATATATTTAATAATATTTTCCTCTCTAAAAGTAACAAAAATGTTAAAGTAAATAAATAACCAACAGCCATAAACAAAGAAAATGCTCATGATACTATAAAACCAAGTACTTCATTCTTTAGTGTAGTGTTAAATAATTGAAATAATTTACTTCAAATAATTTTGCCTAAAAGTGAAGACATTGCAAAAAATTTAAACAAATTTTAAAGGAAAAAGTCGAGTTTAACGAATTTTATTGCAATAAAGTTTATAAATAGAAACAAAACATATTCGTATAAACTAAAACACATTTGCATAAGTTTCTGTGGCACACACAGAAAGGTGTAAAAGTGTTCAAGATACAAATTCTTAATGATTTGTTGTTTGTTGTTTGTTTACTCATTTAAATAAACTACGCAGACAAAATGTTGGGCCACGCTTAGGCCATTCAGTTTGTTGATATCGAGCGTTAAGCAGGGCGCGGTCAAGACCTTTTCATACAATACATGCAAATTTTACACTTTCGAATTACAATTTAAATTAATTAGGCAATTTATAGGCAGATAAGTTAAGTTAAATTAAGTTTAGTTTGCTTTTAAAAATTATCTACAGAACTTATCTCTAGAACATTGTAGCAAATACATGTTAAATGTATGTATATGTTATATTGTATATAAAATCATATAATTTTAATAAATCTTTCTAAACTCTTATTGAGTAATGCAAATCGACTTTTAATCGTTCAAAAGTCGGTACAAAAAATTTTAATTCATTCCAACTTTTAATACAAAAATTTGTTTTTGTTTTTGTTTGCATACACATATTAAACAATTTAGTAAATTCATTACGTTAAGGTTAAAAGTTAAAACCAAAAAAATCGCCTTTTACCCACAAAATCGCAAATTGCAATTTGCTGGCATGCCCGCGTCGTTTCTCTACACAATTTTCCTCATCACTTGTTCGCTTTTCCCGGTCTTCGTCTTGGCAGCACTGACCGCCAATCGCACATTTAATGACTTTTGGCTTCCGGCGCTGCTGTTGTTTTTTCTATGTTGTTGTAGTTGTAGTTGTTGTTGATTTTGTTGTTTTTCGTTTTTTTTTGTAACTGCTGCTGCTGTTGCCACAATGCCAGCGCAGCGTCTGCGTGTGCGCCTGTGCGCGCGCGCACTTAACTTGATCAATCGGCGATCGTGATTTTGCTACCCGTAGGCGCGTGCCCCACTATTCTGCGGCCATAGAGAACTTTCGTACAACACAGACACAGACGCTGGCACAAGCTCATGACGCTGAAATGTTGGCGCATTTGCATTTGCAAAGGAAGTTGTAAATGGTCTTTTAGATGAAGGCTGCGCAAGAAAATGCAAAGTGATGGTGGATGGTGGATAGATGGATGGTTGGATGGATGGATGGATGGATGGATGGATGCTGAAATTGCCGCATTTGTTGAGATTGCCTTGCAAAATGTGGTGATAAAATTATTATCAATTAGTTTTGGCCCAGCGATTAGGGTAGGTCAGTTAAAGGCGAGGGCAAGGTAATTCATTATTCTAACGAGATGTATCGAATTTGGAATTTACTATACAGAGTTACTGTGCAGAGTGCTCTGATTGTGTTGCCAACTGATAAAGTTGCGTTCATTCGATAGAGCGCCTCTTGTGGAGTTGATGTACATATTTGTTTTTGAAATGATATGTAAACATTTTTTTTGAGAATTTTATTAAAAAAAAATTGATTTTGAGTAAATTTAAGAAATTCAAAATTTGTAATTTTTGTTTACAAAACGGTAAAATTTTCGACAACGGATTCAAACGTATGTTGAAATATTTGAAGATGGATGTGATCGGTTCGAATTTATACAAGATCAAAACATAAGGTATGGATACGTGTACTTATAAAGAAGTGTGCACTTGCTATGAATCCGCCGTCCAATCAAAGGAAGTCTTCTTCCTTTAATTATAAATACAATATGTTAAAAGTTTAGACATATTTTAGACCGTTTGAAATGATTTAATAATATGCCTAAATTAATGATTTCAATTGAGATATAACCGCAAATTGTAAAAATTTCAAAACAAAATAAAAACATTTTCATTATCCGATTTATATAACTAAAAATGAAAGATATGTAATTTGAATTGACAATAACAAAAATCAATTTGTAATATCTAATTTTTTTTACAAATGAGTTATTTAAAATTAAGGAACGATTCCAATTTAATTGGAAGATTAGCAAAGTTAAAAGATAAGCATGATCAATCAATAGAGACAAGAATTTCAAGAATTATCGAGTGAAGTAATACCTTGAATCGGGATAAATATAATAATTTAATATAATGTCAAAAAAATCTAAAAATGTTGATCTTATATTTCAAAACTCTGCAATTTTAACTCTTCTTTTTGCATATTTGTAACTTTAAAAATGTTCTTCTTGATCTAGCTCTTTCACTTTGAATCTTGTCCATACAATCATTAATGGATCATGGTCTTTTTCAAGTTAATGAAAAGAAAACACAAGTTTCGTGTTGCGAAAAAAAAAACTATAAATGGAAACTTATGCCCTTCCTAAACAGTTTAGTAAGACAGTTTTTCCACTATAAATATCTTTAAGGTAAAGCATTCAAAAAACGTTTGTAAATGGGAAATGAAAAGAGTCCTCCCTCTCCTCTTTTCCCATTTTCAACCCATTTGAAAGATATTTTAAGTAAAAAATCATTACTTTATACGAAATTTGTTTATGAGAAGAAGAATCAATATAATAGTACAGAACCTTTTTACAAACCTCAAACTTATTAGAAAAACCACAATCCAGTTGATGGACTCTTAAATACTCCAGCACTAAAAATACAAACAAAACTAACAACTAAAACTAAAATCTAACTACAGCCTAAAGTGAAGCATTTACCACAACAACAAAAAATTGCCAACTTCTATTTAAAAATATAAAACAGGTTCAAAAATTTCAATCATGGCAATCTTTAATAGAAATCTCAGACCGATCTCTGCACGCGTTTGGCCGTAGCAAATTCAAATGCTACCACTCACTAAGCGAGCGAGCGAGCGCGCGCGCGGCATGTTCATAAACACCTCAGTTCGAGCGATTGAGCGACCAACCGACTGGACGGATCTCAACTGAACGAACGAACGACCGAACGGCAGCAACTGCCTTTTTTCATTAACAATTTTAAATGCCCCGCATTAATCACAAAACGCCTCCCAAAACACGGTCAGCCATCAACTAATGTTGCTGTCTCTTTTTCCATTTTTTGTTTTTTTCTTATTTCGTTGCAGCACTTTCGCGATCAGCGTCTCGACGGCACCGGACTGCCGCTGCTCACCGAGGAGCATCTTGTGAACTCGTTGGGCATGAAGTTGGGACCGGCTCTTAAGTTGCGCTCCATGTTGGCGAAGAAATTGGGCGGACCGTGTCCGTGCGTCGCGTGTGTTGCACAGGCACAACAGATGTTGGCGTTGCAACAGCAGCAACAACAACAACAACAACCATCGGCACCGACAACAACGGCAACGAAAACAACAGCAACGATAGCAGCAGGTTGTGGCGCAGCAACAACAGGTGCTACGACGGTAGTAACGAATGTTAACACAGCAACAGCAACAGCAACAGCAACAGCAGCAGCGACAGCGACAACGGCAACGGAATATGTTGCTCACGATGTACAGCAGCAGCAGCAGCAACAAAGAACAGACAACAGCAGCAATTCCGCGTCTCTTTTAACGTGCAGCAACATTAATAATAACGATGGCGTCGGCGGCGGCGGTGGCAGCGGCAACAGCAACGACAGCAGCAGTAGTACGAGCAACAGCAACAGTTGCCGCCGCAATAATGTTGCAAATAATTCAATTTCGAACAGCAACAACAACAACGACGACGACAACAACAATAGCAGCGCCGGCATTAGACGACGGCCCGGAAGCACTGACTCTGCCAGTTAGTGGCGGCTGCAATTCGTGTTGTTGTTGGTGGTGATGTTTTTGTTGTTGCTGCTACTGCTACTGCAACAGTCGTTCTTGTTATAGTAGACTATCTGTAGTTAAGCGATTTTGATAGTTTTTAATATTTTTTGTTCTCGATTAAGAGTTTTAGAATAATCGAAAATGTTTCTTTCTTTTTTTTATGTTCATTGCAAGCAGCTTGCAACCAACAACAACTTGCAATACACTTGCAACTCGTTTGCATTTTTAACTTTAATTTGTATATTCTCTCTTTATACATATGTACGCAATGTTTTGTTATGTTATTTACATTTAAGATTAACGTAAAATTCACCAAAACGCCTTAAAAAGAACAGCAAAAATCGCGAAGTCTTCCATTTGAACGTATCAAACTTAAAGCTAAGATTGAAAATCGATTTTTTTTTTTGTTTAACAAAAGTTAATAGTCAATTTATTTTTAATTTTATTAATTAAATTAAACAAAACAAGATTTACTTACCTACAAACACCTTCCCAATACAGCCCAAATGTACTTAATTTTAATAATACAAATACAGACATTTATTTTACATAACAATTGTAAATGTTCTTCTATATACAATAATTTAGATCTAATCAAGCAACAATTTCATAATTTTATTTAAGCATATGTTTAAGTTAAAAGTAGTTTACATATACATATGTAAAGTAAATACATTTAAATTATTGTCTACTAGTCAGTATAGGCACAGTTTAGCAACAAACAACAAACAAACAAACAAACAACTACAGAATCCTTAGCGAATCCTTTCGACAATTTCTAACAAATTTATTTTATATGTTATTTTCTTCTTTTGTTTTCTCAGTGGCTAATTTTTTTTTTAAATCCATTTAAAGTTTTTGTTCTTATGTACATATACAATATATATATATATAATTGTTTTTGTTTCCACATATTGCGGCCATTTACCAAATAAAACGCAAATCTTTGAGACTAAACATAAATTCAATCTAGTTAAGTCGTGTTTGTAATTCACAAATAATTCACATACATACGAGTATGTATATGTACATATATACATATATGTAGATATATATTTTTATTAAATACTACTGAATACTTTCTTTGTAAATACATATTAATAGTTTATTTAAGTTTTTAGCCGTAAGTTTGTAAGATTTTAGGCCGCCAAGCAACTTAAATTTTTTTTTTTTTTTTTTTTGTTAACCATAAGACGATGAAAATGTTAAAATGCAATGCACGTGTATGTTTTCAAATACAGCATACCATAGAGAATGTTTACACAGACATACATACATACGAGTACATACGAGTACATACATAAATATAGTACATATTTGATATGAAAATAGTAATTTTATTTAATGAAATAATGAAATAATAAATATTCGAAAAAAACACATTCAAAAATTGTTGGTTTTATTTTTTGTGCATTCATTCATTCATGCTTTATAAAATTTGATACCGGTTACACGGGTATGGCTAGGAATTATTCGTTTATTTACAAACGAATCGTTAAAGCGAGTCGTAAAACAAATCGGTTTTACCATCACGAATAATATTTGAATCGAATCGTAAATGGATCGGTTCGTTAACGAGAGTAGATTTCATGCCAGACGCGATATCATTAACGATTCATATACGAGTGTCGTTTTCGAATAAAATGCGAATCGCTAGCGATACATTTTTAATCACATGGTTTATCGGGTTTATTAAATTTTTTTAAATAAATAGTCAAAGATATTTAGCTCAGTTTTTTTTTAGAATTCATATATGACAATTTGTTTTTCTTCCATATACCTAATCAATATTTGATTAAAATTTATATAAAATTTCGAAAATTACCGAAAATATTTTAAAGTTCCTTTTCTTTACTACTGCCACTAATTTATTAATCAATTAAATATTTGAATTTCTAGTTTGATACGAAAATTTAAGCGATTTGCAGTGATTGTCGAAAATTAATTTTGTATACAAGGCATATATGACATTTCCATTTTAACATGCATATCTGACAAGGACAGCTTTGTCAAAAAATCATTCGCCAAATCGCTGAGCCGGAGCTCATGATTGCTAGCAAGTGGCTGACTTGATTGGCGCTTTTATCAAAATATATCGCGACCAATGAATATTTTAATCTGGCAACGTCCCTATTTCCCCTACTACGTATCCCGTTATGTCCCGCTCATTAGTGCGGCGAATTAAATAAAAAATGTTAGTGCTGTCTATTCGCAACGCGGATCGACGGCTAAGTACTCGGTAGTAGGTATTCGGTTACTTGATTTATACCAAACGCAACATTGTATTAAAAGGTATTTTAGATACATTTTTGCTATAAACCCTGATTTCAAATCAAATCCATTTTTTAAGTAAAGAAAACATTTATTTTATTCATTTATATAATAATAATTGACATTCTTATAACAGCACTTTTTATTAAATATTATTACCATACATAATTGCTATTTATTTACTCTCGCTACCATATGGATATTATGGTTATCTAGTTGATCATGTTAATCACCACACGTGATGATCCTTTACAGGACTAGTTTTAGGTTTAAATTGTTTACTATTAAATATTAGTTTTCGTTTCAGGTACATCCCAAGGGCAAATACTAGAACTATCTCCCTCAGAGCATAATTTCTTGATATATATTTATATCTGAATAGGTGACTTCCAAGTCCATTTTAATTAGCTACGATGGGAGATATAATTCGGTCCTGGGTCTTGGGGACTGTAAAAAATTAATAAATAGAATTGGAAGAACAATTTGAAAAAGAGACATTTTATTCAATTAGACTTAAAATTTTTCAGCGGATAATCATAATTAATTACTTAAATGCCTCTTGTTGTTGTTAATGCAATGGATTTGTGTTTTAAGTTCTAGTGCGAAATAAAAATAGAAATTAATTTGTAATTAATATTACTCGGTAGTTATTATTTTTTAAAATTTAGTTCTTGACAGTAGTCGTTATCGCGTTGTAATCGCATTTTAATCGCCGATTATAAATTTGTAACAACAAAATGTTTATTAAAAATAAATCTTATACATAATATACGTATGTATGTATAAATATTTTCATAATGGGCATATTGTTAACCGTTATCCGAGCAACTTACAATTAATTAAAACAAATTTAATATGATCTTTGAAAAATTTTGTTTTTGTTTTAGCCACTTGTTACAGTTCGGCTCTTAGCGCTTCGCTGGTTTGGAATGAAGAGAACCAAGCCACATAAACGAATTCATAACGTACGAGTGGAATTTTAAAATTAATTTAAATGCAACATAATTCATGGTCTCTAAAACTAAGAACACAGTACAACAAATTAAAAACAACAAATAATAGCAAAAACAGTAACAAAAACAAAAACAACAACAACAAAAAAACCCAACCTGGAAATGCATTTTGCAGCAGCGAAAGAAGTGCAGTGCGGCGGCGCATGCGCGCACAATTAAATCGCAAATTAAAACACAAAAGCTGACCTTAGCGCAGGCGCCGGGTCAAGCGCAACCGTTGCGCCAAAATGCAGCCAAGGATGCACACCACCAGTACAGCAATTACAACAACAACAATTAGACGCACGCAGGGCCAGCGAACTGAAGACACAAGGAGGTGGGTGGGTGCAATACTGATAGCGGCCTGCTAAAGTAACAGCAGCAGCAACAACGCCAGCAGAAGCAGCTAATTACAAACTGGAGCGCGAGCTTAAAGGCGAATTCATTAGAAAAGCGGCTGAATGTGCCAAAGACACGCAAGTTCCGAGCCCCTGCACCTGAACTTATCATCACGCACACTGTATACTTATACATAGTAAAATGGCTGTAATTAAATATTTCAATTATCTTGGAAGTTGGTTAAAAAAAATCTTAAAACGGTTATTCCAATAAGAATTTCGGAATTGAAATTTTAATATAAATCATTTATATATGAAAAAGTTTAAAAGGAGTTTAAATACAAAATAATAATGACATACAAACATTTCTATATGAAATGCATTTAGAAGCATTTGTCTCGGATTTTGAATAGACCCATTGAGCTATAAATCAACATCCGATAAATCTACTTTAGAAAAAATTTGCTTTTTGATGTGTAAATACTCAAATTTCTAAAAATAAAATTTATATTTGTAAAACGGATAAATTTCGATTCCTTTGAAAAACGTAAAAATTTAGCCAAAATTCCTTTCAATGTGGTTATTGCTAAATCATACAAGGTCCTTAATATGAATCCAAACTTAAACTGTTTTAAACCGCTTAAAAATTTGGGGTCAAAATATATAAATAAAACTTGTCCTTGCAAACACCGTCAAACCAAAATATTTAAAATCTTGTTTCGAAATTTGTAAGCTATTTTCGTGCTGCTCCAGGAAATCATTTTTTTTTTCAAATTTCAATTCAAGGACATAATCAGTTTTGTGGGTTCTGTCCAGTAAAGTTTTTTATGAACTCATCTATTTTTGATTTAAAGCTCAATTCTCAAACGATATCAATGAAAATATTTAAATGTAATAATTGAAGACAAATTGAAATTAGTGTGTGGGATCGATTTAGTTCCAGAGCAAAGTTAGATAGTTTTAATTCGTTGAATTAATAAAAATAAGTTCAATTTTATTCATTTTTTATTCAAAATCGACTAAGTCTAAATTATCGATATACCCGTTTTGGCCAGTACACCCGTGTTTACCAGTGCACAATTGGAACATTTAAAAGTAGCAAAAATAATGGAATTGGTCAATTACCGTCCTTAACAAAGAATTATATAAAAAAAATAAAAATTAACAAGTTTCACATTTTAGAAAAGAAAACCTAAAGAAAAAATAATCTGAAAGATTAATTTTAAGCAGTCACATCCTGCTTTTTGTCCTCCGTCTTTTCACCCTTGTTCTCGACCTCCTGCTTGTCCTCCTCCATCTTTTCAACCTTTTTCTCACTCCCATCCACACTCGAGCCATTTTTTTCCTTCTTGCCGGCGGTGAGCAACGCCTTCAAGCCAGTTGAACCGAAACCACATTCGCCGCGAGCTGTATCCTCTAACTTGTCGACCTGCTCTAGCTCGGGGTAAAAGATGCGTTCGCAAATAAACTGCGCAATGCGATCACCACGCTTTACCTCAAACTTCTCGTCCGAATGATTAAAAAGCACTACACCGAGATTGCCGCGATAGTCCTCATCGACAACACCTGCGCCCACATCGATGAAGTTCTTTACCGCCAGACCAGAACGTGGTGCTACACGTCCGTACGAGCCCTCTGGCACTTGAACCTGTAGGTCGGTCTTTACCAGAGCTTTGCCGCGTGCCGGCACCACTACATCGTAAGCGCTACGCAAATCGAGACCGGCTGCACGTGCGGAACCGCGTACCGGCTCAAGCGCCTGATCGGTCAATTTTGACCAGCGAAGTATGCACTTGGAGTCGAGTTTCATTTTCTTGGCGGTGGGTTGTTCAGCTATTAGCTCTTCAGTGGCGGACATCTGGAGAAGGCGAAATTAAATGTTTGTTTTAATGAAAAATGTTTCAATAAAGTAAGTTTAACATATATACTAACAAAGTTTTTGATATTAAGGGGCAGGTTTAAATCAAACAAATGAATGACTTTGACTTTTGCGTCCTTACACTTCCTTTGGCGGTTTTAATGAAATTGCAAAATTTTTGGCAAGCTTTCGGCTAGTGTTGGGAAAATCGACTTCGATTACTATCGAAAATCGATTTTGAGTAAGAAAATCCCAAAGCGAAGAACCCTCAGCACCAAAACAAAATTGTTTTAAAATGTCAATTGAAGATACTAGCAGTCCAATTGCCGAAGCTTTTCTGGTAAATTGAATTAAACTTATTAGCTATTTAATATGATTAAATTATATATTGTATTTTTAAAGGAGGTGGCAAAAGAGAAGCAGAGGTAACCAATGATGGCAACTGACAACATGCCACTTTGCACTCCAGAAAACGTGGGTTTCAAAGTTTATTTTATTAATTTAACCTTTTTTTAATCGACGTAATTTTTTTTTAATTTTGACCTTAAAAAAACGATTTTTTCTAAAATCGACTATTGACTGACAAAACGTAGTGATCGAAATCGAAAATCGATTTTTCGATTTGACTCTACTTTCGGCGTCAGTTTTCGCAAAAAAGCGTCATTTTAAAAACTTTTTGGCGCGCTTTGCGAATTTTCTCAAAATCAGCTGATTCTTTTTCGAATTTCGAAACGTAACATAATGACGTTGTAACGTAACTGCTTACGTGTTTAGTAGGGATGCGTATTATAAAATGTATGATTAGACAAATTTATATTTCTGTTGCTAATATTTGTATTGTCAATACTTTATAGAATCTTTACTTCTAGTTTGACCCTACCAGAAATGATATATATATATATTAGATTGAATTTTTCTTACTATCTCTTGCGAAAGATAGGTTTTTACAAAGTTGATATCATATATCAAAACATAAGAACGTTGAAAAAGCTTAATATCGCATCAAGAGGGCAGAAGTCTTCTGGTTTTTAGCGGAGATGCAGAAATATTTTCTTTTAAACATTGAAACATTTAAAAAATCAACAACGAAATTTCAAAAAGCTTCTGACTCATGTAATTTCGAGCGTTGGAAAATTAAAGTAAAAAATCCACAGACATTGCAGCCCTGAAAAACTTTGACACTTCAAGGCCGCAAATAATTGGAAAATATTTTGATTGTAGTGCAAATTGAAAAAATTTAAAATTCGCAAAAATTTGTTTATTTCAATCGGTCTCGTAAAAAGAAAACAAAAATAATAATAAAGTAAAATAAACATTTAGAAAAGGAGTGGTCTTTTAGAGGCCCTACTGGATTTTTTAATATTAATACGTTTCAGTAGATACATTAAAATCGAAATGGACTTCACCGACTTCCAAGTGCGCAAGGTAAGTGAAATCAATTTAATAAAAAATAACAAAACATTAATAATATGAAATATTGTTGAAATTGCGTCGCGTAACAGTGCCCAGACACCGCTATGTACATTCCCAACTTTATCACCTCCGAGGAAGAGCAACGTATACTTTCGCAAATTGAACGCACACCCAAGCCCAAATGGACGCAGCTGCTGAATCGACGCCTTATCAACTACGGCGGCATACCACATCCCAAAGGTATGGTCGCCGAAGAGATACCTGAATGGCTGCAAACTTACGTGGACAAAATTAACAATTTGGGTAAGCACTAAGTTGTAATTAAATTTTAGTTATTTACATTTTATTTTCGCAGGCATCTTTGAATCGCAAAAAGCAAATCATGTGTTGGTCAATGAATATCAGCCTGGTCAGGGCATAATGCCACACACCGATGGTCCACTCTTTTATCCCACCATATCAACCATATCCTGTGGCGCACACACAGTGCTGGAATTTGCGGAACGTGAAAAACCAACTAACGCAACGACTAAAGAAGATGACGAAAATAAAGCAGTAGGAGGCAATGCCGAATGCGAATCAGATAAACAACAGCATGAGCAGCAACTGCCTCAAGAGGAGGAGCCTTACAAGCGCGAGGTGCGTTTCAAGCTGTTGCTAGAACCGCGCAGTCTACTCATATTAAAAGACTCTTTGTACAGCGACTATTTGCACTCCATACGCGAGCTTAGTCAGGATGTGCTCTGCGATCGCATTTGTAACTATGATAACTGCGAGAGCGCCTACAAGATGGGCGACAGTTTGGAGCGTCGCACGCGGATATCGCTGACTATACGCAATGTGCCGAAAACCAGCAAAATGAAGCTTAAATTTTGCTAAACCTGGAGACTGAGGCGCAACAATAATTAAAAAAATAAATAAATATACGTATACGTATGTATATTAAATTTAAATTTGAAAGATACTGGGCGTTAAGTGGACAAGTAAATTCTCTTTTATAAAAGATTTTAAATTATATTTCAAAGTGAAATAGATTCTTTATTTTATAAGTTTTATATTAACAGCAAATTCCAAAGTACCAAACAAATTGTTAAATGTTACTTTTCCTCTTAACGTCTAACGTCTTATCAAAATTAAAATAAAATAAAAATAAAGGCGCAAATACTACTTGACCACCTAAGCCAACATAATCTTCCACAAATCTAATCAATCAAGCACCACATTTGAAGACAGCTTTTGCTTACAAGAATCTGAACTTCGGAATATATACCTGCACTGCGCTCAATCGCTTCTTCCTATCTTTAACTTACTTTTGAGCTGGATTCCTTTAGTTGGTTGTAAGTATTTTTAGTTTTAAATTTGTTATACTGCATTTAGTGCATTTGATATACAATTTGATAAAGCATTTGCAAAACGTTGAATGTTTTGCAGTAAACTCAAGAACAAAACCAAATAAATAAATGCAACATTGTACCTATTTAATAAGTATACAACTTGTGTATTCCATAAGTGCTTTAATTAAATAATTTATTTACTAAGTTAAAATAGTCAAATAATTTGTAAACAACCACCACTGAATTCTTGCAATTTAACATGCAGACAACAGTTGACTTGAAAAATCCTTTGATATATGTGTAAATTCAAAAATACCAAAAAAAATGCGACATGCTTATGTGTTGTTACAAATTATTATATATATATAAAAAGAAAATGTTACTGTTTTTGATTAAATGTAGTGTGTGTATTTTTGTAATTTTAAATTTTGAAATAGAAGGGCACCGGCACCAAGACACCTGACAAAGAGTTCGCATTTTGATTTAATTTTATGCTTTAGAATTTTTAGCCTGGAAATCAAATAATATACAATATTAGATTGTTAGGCAATTGAGATGCAGATCGTTCCCTCGACAAACGCGAGTAAATATCTTGTCTGTGCTGCTTAATGGTGCTGAAGACTGTGTAATTCCATATAAGCAATGAGGAGCAGAATTTAATACCGTTCGAGAGATTCTACATAAAATATAACGTTCATTTTGTGTCGATGGTTAGTACTGGGTTAAATGGAACAAAAAACTATATGAGTCGATGTTGATTATGGGCATCAGTTGGTCAAGCCAACTAACGTCAGTGCGCGAAGCAGCGGTTTTTGGGTGCGGATAAAACCGAAGGTTCAAAAATTGAAATTTTTTTAGAAGTCTGCTTAAACAATATTTTATATTTTGTTGTTGTAATACCGATTGTTCCTGTATAAATTAGATTGTGAACAAATTAAAAATGTTAATTTTTGTTCGAAGAATTTTGTTGAAAAATATTTTTTATTTATTATTTTAAGTCGACCATTTCAAAATCTTAATATTTGTTTATTAATTTTATAAAATAGTTTATGAAAACAATAATTTTTTCGTTATAAACAAACATAAACACTTTTAAATAATTAAAACCATAATAATGAACTCTTCAAACTTTTTTAGCACCTCATCCCGTCAGCAAATCCATCCACTTTAGTTGAAATTCATTCTCGAAAATAGCGCGATCGTACAGCCGCACCTCGCTGATGCGTGCCGATATGTCTAGACGCAACTCATTCACCGCCAAATGGAAATTCTGACGTGCTATGCGTTGTTTATTCGTCGTCAGCTTCTCTAGAGGTCGGCGAAAAACATTCAGCATTCGTCCAAGATGATATTCTACGCTGGGACAGCGTTGAATGCAGACCCACAAATTTTCAGGATTGCGAATGTTGGCGGGAAAGCGACGCCGCATGTCGAACGGTGCCTGGCCGCCGTTTAGCAACGCTTTCACCTCGGCAACAATGGTGGCATGCGCTTTGGCATCACTTAAACTGAGCGTTTTGTATTCGTATTTGTCGCAGAAGGCAATCAGATCGGCAATGCAGCACCACGAATGACCGGCGAGTGTAGCGTGCTGATAACTATTCCAGTTGACATATTTGCCAATGGCGGTATCGATGTAAGGCGGCGATGACCGAAGTAGTGGTGGTGCAGCAATAGACGGTGGCGATGGTTGTTTCTCTGCAGGTACGCTGGACGTTTCTGTTGTCGTTTTTTCTGTAGGTGGTGGCAATCCTTGGTCGGATAGGTTTTGTCCAGCGCGAGTCGACCCGGTACGTAAGATCGATTGTCGTGCGATCGATGTTTCTTTTGTCACCGTCGACGGCAGATGCGATTGATCTGTTTTAAATTTAACCGACATTTTTGTTTTGTAGAATAAGATTTAAAACAATATTCCCGTTTTTTATTCGGCTGCTTTTATGTAATCACTTGCTTGTGGCGCTTCTTGCTAATTTCCACTTTGTATTTGCACTGATTTGCGTTTTAACTAAAGGGTGTATTTTTAATGGGATTTTTATTTTTATCTTTGTTTTTTTATCAATCAATCGCTCAGTCGGCATTCGCTTAATTGCATTTGCGCATTTAATTGAAAGATCGGGCGCAACACTGGGATAAACATTTGCATCGATTGACACTCGCTGCGGAGTTCATCGCTTGGAATACGATGCAAATTAGTCGGCTATTTTTAGATCCAATTGGAGCAATAAAACAGAAAGTGTTTAAACTGCTTTAAAAGAGATTTTAAAACAGAAGCATAGAAGAATGCGCACTTTTTTGGTTTAGGCGTGGCTACCAACGAACTTTGTTACTTATCGTTTTTTTTGTTGGTACCTAGAATTTAAAGAATTTACTAACGGTTCTGAAAATTGTTTTTGATTATTATATTGGGAATATGTATTATTTTAATCAAATTTATTCAATTTTTTTTTAAATATTTTTTTCAATAAAAATGTGTATAAAATCATATCATAAATCGAATTCGATGACAGATTTAGTATATTACAATTTTTAAACATATTTATACACTTTCTACCATGGAGCAGACTCAGCCTTTCAAGTATGAAAGACCAGTTAAATAGAACCCATTACGTTTTTAGTACTCTAAACAGTTTTACTAAAAAAAGAAGTCGCTTATTTGTTTAGCATTTTGACTTCTCTTTTAATATACATATACATAATACAACTTTGGGGCTTAAAAGTTTCTTTTATTTATAAAGGCTTTAAAATTATTTTGAATTATGTATTTAAATAATATACATGCATACATAAATTAATATGTGATTTACTTTAATATATAAAATACCTTTTAAGCATTGGGTAATTAGGTGCACTTAGAGTAATTAAATGATACACGTTTTCTTTTTTTTTTTATATGATTGTATAAAATGCTTAAAAAATTAAATATTGCTTACTTTAAGAACAAAAAAGGTTGGGTTTTGATTAAGAGAAAGCACATTTAATTGAAAAGGTTCGCAAAAGGCACAACATTATCAGACAAATAGATTGTGGCAACAAGCCGTTATGTATTTGACTTCATTCTAGTGAATATATGCACGTATGTATGCATTTATTACATTTTTATAAATACAAAAAAAAAATATTTTTAAAATACACATTAACGGAAAAAGTTTGACATTAAACAAGTCAATTATTTTAAGGATGGCACCGTTTATATTTTAAGACGAAAAGTTAAAAGAAAACTAATTGCAAACAATTTAAGTACAACAAAAGAATGACATATTTAAAAGCACAGTTTTAGTTTTAAGCTTAATACAAACAAATGCTTAAAATTATTAACGTTGTCGTTTTACTTAATTTATAATTTATAAATTATCATATTACAATTTTAACACAACTTTTAATGCAATTTGACAAAATTTGCATTTAATACTTTCTTTTTTACTTGCAATAATCATCGAACTTAAAGTTAATACAATATATGCAGCATAAACTTGAAGTATGAAGCATGCGCTTATCATTAATGAACATAATTTTAAATAACAGACAAAAAATAGACGAGGAGGTCAGACAGAAAGCAAGTCAAGTTTAACAATTCAAGTATTTAAAAGATACACATCGAAGCGCGTGGAAAATTAAATATAATTGAAAATTAGTTAACAGCACATGAATATAAACAAATAGAGGCGATAGGAAACAGATTTTTTTGGCTCAAGAAAAGCGCTGATTTTAAGCTTAACAAAGAAGAAAATAAAAAAAAAGAAACTAATTTACAAAAATCGTAGATATTACAATAAATTAACTTAAAACCCAATCGAATGTCACTTCAAACGCAATAATGCGCGGGCACCTCAAAGATAATCATACCAGCGGAATTTCTAAAGCTTGGATTCTCTACACCAGCCGCACCTTCGATGGTTATGGTGCGCGATTTGCGGCCCAAGCGACAAGGAATGGTCGGACTGACATCGACGCGTAGTTCACGTTGACAAATACTGCAGGAAAAAAATGAATTAGTTGATTTAATAAATTTAATCCAATAGTAAAAAGTGAATATATTCAAATTACTCGTAGTATTTTTTGCAGACAATGCCCACCAATTCGCCAATGCGATCCTCCTTTAGCGGTGCATGCTCACCCTGCAACGCAAAGACCAAATCGTTGTCGGCGGGCGAATGAAAAACAATAAGCTGATCGCGTCCAGTGCTGATGCTGATCGATGATAACTGCAAGCGATTTGAAATTAAATTAGTTTATTAAAATAGAGAAAGAAGCAAGATTATTTTGGAGAACTAACTAAAGTTAGAAAAACTGCTAACTTACATCCTTAATGACAATCGAGCGGTTCATGTTCTTGAACTTATTTTTCGCACCGTCCAACTTATAAATTGCGCTTTCGGTCACAATAAATGCACGATCGGCCGACTTGTTGTGCCTGTTGAACTTCTTGGCAAACGACGAAAACAACACGCTCTTGAAACTATCAACATTCTTCAGGTTCTTGCAATTGGCGCTATACGCCTGATAACCCGAATTCTCCTGCGAATTGGCCAAATAGTCGCCGCACCACTTGCGCTGTTGGCCCCAATACAGGCGACGACCTTTAATCGCAGTGGCGGCAATAATCTGCAAACGCAGTTGTGGCCACTCGGAACGCGGATATTTACGCAGAATCATATAGGCACGCCAATAGTCGAAAATGCGACGCAATTGCGGTTCGGCACGACGGCCTGCCAACGGCGGCTGTGGCCATTGAATGCTGCGACCATAGTCGCGTGAATTCTTTGCCGTACGGAAACGCAGAGCTAAATCGTGTACGTATGAGCGGAGCTTGTACGTTTTGTATGCGCGCATTATGCGCATTGCCGCCTTCATTTTCTTGTAGTTGCGACGCGCTATCCAGCCGCGTACCTGCTTCTGCAGCAGCGTCACAATGTGCGGAATCATTTCGTTGCGTTGCTGTTCCAGCGAGAAAAGCGTACGGGGCGAACGTATAAAGATTTTTGTATGGCCGTATTTTACATCGTTGCCGAAGCCCTTCTCGTCGATAAGTACGCGTACGCCATCACGATCGCTGCCAGCGCGGAAATTCGGCCACGTATACTGCGAGATCATCTTGTAGCGCAGCAGAAACTTGTCATAACGTTGGCGATGCACAAAGCCAGCGCGACGTACGCGGACATTCTCGAGCAGACCGAGATAGCGCACCTGATGCTGAACACGCTCATCGTCGAAAACGGTGGCGCTCTTAATGTCATTCGGCTTGATGCAGCGCACATTGAAAGGCTCTTTTTTCAGTAGCGTATTTACGAGATCCACCATCGAACGTTGGAATAGCGTGCCTGCGGTCAGCGGACGCTTTGTGGTCTTTTTAATGTCCTGTGCGCCCTCTGGCCACATTTCGCTGAGGTTGGCGTCCTTCGAGTGATGTAGCAGACGCTTGAAATCCTGATAAAGTGTGTCCTTGTTTTTCTCGATGAAGCCGTTAACATTGTAGATTACATCGCCAGCGTAATGTGTGATGCGGAAATCCTCGCGATGTTTGAGTTCTTTGTCGGTCGGTTTTAATTGACGGCTGCTGTAGTGCGGGTGAGCGCTAAGGTTTTTGTCCATGGCGCCGAGCAGCGTCTCGTCGGTGACTTTGCCTACACTAAGGCAGGCCTCATCCATGATGGCTATGATGCCCTTGTGCGGCTGTTCGACCAAGTCGCAAATAATCTGTAAATTAGTTAAGAATTAATTAGTATGTTATAAAATTGTTAAAGAAAAATAATCACAAACTTTATTATTGAAATATTCAATGTTGGTCCAGGCAATGCCCTCGCGTTGGTATTCCTCCTGCTCTTGTTTCAAGACCAATTCTGTAAATTTTATAAAATTAGTTTTTTTTTCAATTTCAATTTAAAATAGCCAATCTCGGCAATTACCAATGAACAACTGCTGCAATTTTTCATTGCAATAATTAATGCAGAATTGCTCGAAGCTGTTCGAGTCGAAAATTTCGAAACCGTAAATATCCAAGACGCCAATTACGGAATTAAAGCGCGCCTGTGTTTTTGAGCCGCGAAACAGTATCGCACGATTAATACGCGAAATTATCCACGTAAAGAGGCGATCGTAAATGGCCTTCGCCAATGCATCCTTGCCGTACTCAGCCTGTGTGGCGTTGTGCTCCTTCTGCATGACATTGCCACCGGCGGCAATAACACGTTTTGTCAGCGCATTCGAAAGCTCCTGATCGGTTACCTGCAACAGTTTGGCCGCACACTGCAGTTGCGCCTTGTTGCTGATCACCAACTCGTCCTCGATCACTGAAATTAGAGTAACAGGGTGAAAGTTAATTTTATTGAGATGCTGTTTGAAAAAGCGCGTCACTCACTTTGGAATTCAATGTTGCCCAGATGCAAAATTGCGGCTACTGTGCGCCAAATTGTATTGACCTCGTCGGCGGCAAAGCCGAGCGTTTTAAATGCATTATTTGTGCCCTTGTAATCGGCCTTTTCGGTGAGTATGTCCATGCTGCCCTGATTCATGTAGTGATATTTGGTGGGATCTTTGCTGAGATCGTACTGACGCAGTTCGTTGTCACTGGCGCCACGCAAAAGCTGTAATTTGAAAGCGGAAAATTTGAATTAAATTCTTCTTTATAAATTAAAATCTAAAGTAAAAAACTAATATATTATAATTTGGGGAAGTTTTTAAAAAAAATTAATACTAAAACTACGATATTTAATAATATAAAATATTCAAAGTGAAAACAATTATTATGATCCTGTAATGTCGTACACATTTTTTCGCTCTGGTCAATGGTTTCATACAATTTTGTCGGTTTAGATGTTATTCGCAATTATTCTTCATTTAACTACAAAAGAACTAATTATGCTATCCCATTTTTATGGAAGCATTTTAACACTTGTTCGCGAACCATATTTGAAACTTCCGTTTTCAATTCAAACTCATTTGTCTCATGTGTCGGTCGGACAAATTAAAAAGCTGCAATTCTAATTGACCGTAACTGAGTTCTACACAAAAATAAACATCAAAATGCTGATGACTTTTAGTGTTGGTTGTTAAGGGTAGGAACAGTTATTTTAGTATTTAATATGGCGACAATTTATAAAGAATTGATGTCAACAATGCGCACGATTTTCCATTTTCTACAAATGCATGCAAAAATGGAAGCATAAATGCAACAACTTCCTTTAGAAGTACTTAGGAATGCATTAATTACGCTTACAATAAGTGGACGGAAAAATTAACAATTATTTTCATATACAAGTATAACTAACATTCTAATCGCAATCTATCAAGTAAGATTCGTTGCACATCGCCATTCTTAACCTACGCGCGACTGCACCCAATCAGATTTTTCTAAATGGTTAATTGATTATATTCATGTGCGATATTAACACATTCACGTGCGCTTGATTTCAAAGCTTAGCGAATCATTCATTTCTATATGGAGTGTGTAAAATGTTTTATGGAAAGAAGGTGAATGTTGTAAATGTTTAACGATTGAAATGTTTATGTCTAGTGATAAAAGCTCCATATTGCTATAAATGTAAGGCAAATATTTCGGTACTTTACAAAGAAATTTGTAAAATATGATTTTTTTATAAGAGCCGTCTCCAATTAATGTCTTGATCTTGTCACGTTCAAAGAGCAAATATAATTTCATTCAAATGATATCATTTATACAGTACTTATATGCACACATGGAGCAAATATTTAAAAGTATCAAGTTTATTATGGCAATACTTAACAAGTAATTGCGCGTAAGTATGTCTAACACTTGTCATTTAAATATTGAACGAAAAAAAAAAAAAAACACATCATCACTTGTTTATAAGAATATATGTAGATATGTGTACTTGTACTACATGAGTAAGTGTTAATTTAGTGCCAAACCTAAATGACTAATATAATGTTGTTAGTAAAATGCTTAATGGATGGATACTTTAAAATGTTTAAATAAATTTTAATGATAAAAAAAGTGCACTTAAAAAAATACATGATAAACTAAACATGCTTTTAAAAAACTATTAATATATGTTAAATTTTATATTTCAATATTATGTATAGAATTAACTTAAAATCAATACGGGGATTCCTTTAGATATAATTTTTTGATTGTATTCTTCGGATTTAGCTTGTGATCAATAAACAAACCCATAAACTTTAGAAACAAAAACTAATTTGTAAATTCATAAAAACTGAAGTTTTGTGAACTCAATTCAAGTTGATCACTCTTAAAAAAATACAATATATACAATAACAAATTTTATCTACTCGAGACCAAAACCATATCAACAAATTGTTTCTAATATCAGGTGAAGTAAAGTTTTTATTTTTAAAGCTATACACTTATCATACTATAAAGCTAAAAAAATATCAGTAAAACAAAAAATGCCAATGCGATAGACTGAAAAAAACAAAAACAACGCGGCATTAAAGGTAAAAGGAAACGCCAAACCAGCCTTATCATTTGCAGAAATGGATTCGGCAGGTATTTTTCTTTTCATAGAAATCTTTTTAAATTTAATTAAATAAAAATAAAGTGAAAAGCTATTTTGCTGATAGTGCTGCGTTAAGTGGCACACTAGCACTAAAAAATCAAATAAACTTGGGTTTGGTTAAGTGTCGTCGTGGAGGCCGCACCCTCCTCAAACTAGGAAGCACTAAACATAGTTAACTGCGAATGAAAATTACATTTTCACATTTTAACTTTACCTGATAGAAACTGTGGAAATTGCGTTCGCCCGGCTGTTGTTGTACCACACGCGATTTCTCCAGCAAATAGTTCGTTATGATGCCGCCCACAGGATCTGCTTTATAGTCGAATTCGATGTCCATGTATTTGCCGAAACGACTCGAATTGTCGTTGCGATTTGTTTTCGCATTACCAAAGGTCTCCAAAATCGAATTGCTTTGGATCAAAACGTTTTTAACTCTGTAAGGAAGAGAGGGAGCATGAATAAAAATTAGTTTTCAGGGACTAGACACTTTTGATGTTGTTTGGGTAGTAAGTTGAATAAAAAAAAAATTGCCAAAGTACAACTGCATAAAAAGTAATAATCATTTCAGTCGTTTAGTCGTTAACGACAAGTATGATGTGAAGACTTTTATCGCATTTTTTTGGTTTTCCTGGATTTTTTGCAAGTCGTGCACGATATGACGTGACGATTTGTGCCGACATTTTGACAATCCCAATTTAAGTTTATCCTTTCAGATATTAAGTGAACTTTTAATGTTAAAATGATTTGTGTATAAAAGTAAGGAGCAATAATAACCTGCATAAACCTTTCATTCAAAATTTATTTACTTTTAATAATTGTAATTTTAACGAACAATTAAAAACTTAAACAAAAGAATTTTAATTATATACAAATGTTTAAATAAAAGTTCAAAGAGAAAATATCGCTGCAGAGGCCAGGCCATTCCTACACATTCCTGTATCCGATTATGGGTGCCACTAGTGGCCTGTAAAAATTATTTCCATAGGTTATAAAAAATAAATTAAAAACTTTAGACATCGTCAAATAGGTTCGGCATAGAAAAGCAATTAAAAACACTCAAATGGAAAAAAATATAAAATAAAGATAACTCGTAAAAACAAGAAAAAGTTTAAACGCAAGCGGTCAGAGCGTTTATTGCCGCCATCAAAAATAAAGATGTGGCGCGCATGGACATGACATGACAGGATTGACTCGCCGACCGACCAGCGACCAGGATAGGTTGGGTGTGTTGCGAAAACATGCGGCCACTGAAGTCGCACAGCACATGTAACAATTTCGTTATCGGTGTGACGAGTGCGGTTGTTGTTAGTGCAGTCATGAGGAAGGTGAAAATTTAAAAAAATCATTAAATCGTTTTGCTTAATAGATAGATATGGTGGAAAATGAAGTTAGTAGTCGCATTGTGGTAATCCATTGCATGAAGGCTAATTGAAAAGGTGAACTGAAGACGAATTTTGTAATCTTAACTGGAAAATTTTAAGAACAGAACAAATGTGTTTTTAATTTAAAGACAGACAGACAGTAAACAGAAAAGTTAATTATTCTTTTATGAAAAAGAAAACATCACTGTAAAATAAAAACAGAGGCAACTTGCGCAGCTTTTTGGACGCGGCCAAGACAGACAAAATCTTAAAATAGCCAGTTAAGTAAATAAGTCTAAAAAATACCAAATTACATATTCATATTTCTTATCACTACTAAATTTTAAGATTTTTGTATTAAATTTTGACACTTTCCTTCTTTCATTCATTCTTTTATATAGCTATTTTTAAATTTATTATTAAAAAAGGGTCAAAAATACCCAATATTTTGAGGTGTATGGAATGCTACTTAAACCCGAGATTCTAAAATAAGTTTAAAGCAAACTAAAGAATTTTATAGCTATCCAATATCATAATTAATCCTGAAGATTAATCGATTATTCAAAATTATTTATATCACAATTAAAACGATATTTTTGACTTAGATATATTTTAGTCACAAAACGTATGAGACCCTAGATCGCAAATGACCCAAAGAAATGCGCACGTGTATACTCTGACATAGATTTAGAACGCTAAACAGTTGCTTTGGTTATTTGAGTGTATTTTAAAATATTTAACCAATTATTAAAATTATCAAACTAATGTGACAGTTAACCCAACGATATCTTAACTGTGAAGTTACGCTGTTTTCATTCAAGCACCTTTAAATAAGTGCCAACCGTGGTGTCGTCAAAGCGGAACATTAATCAGCGCCAATTTGTTAATGAAGAGTCTCACGGAAGCTTCAGGCAGCGTTTTTGCGTTGGTTTATTTTCAGACTGGTTTTCTTCTGAAGCGTTTTACCCGCGTTACACCCGTGTACAAAAATTATATATAAAGCAATTTGATAGCAAATTATGGGAACATTTCTGCGTACAAGTGTGAGAATATAATTTCGATTGTATTTCAATGCATTGATTAAGTTTATAACAAACAAAAACTACGAATTTTCATATGCGTTCATTTTTGATAAACAAAGAAAGAAAGAAAAATTTAAATACAACAAGACCTAAAAAACGCATTAAAAACGCTCAATTTGTGTACGTACTTAATAACTGCAAGCAATGTAAAAAATAATAAGTAAGCTCCAGACAATGTACGCAAGTGTTGTGTACTTATACATACTCGTATATGTAAATATTAACAAGTCGATAATTTCGCTTTTCTTATCGCTTAATTACGTATTTTCTAAAAAAAATATATTACATTGTCAGAGTTTCTTGGAAAGTTTCGCACTAAATTGAATTAAAATTAAAGATTGATGGTGCGAGTTTTGGCATTTTACAGTTTTAGACAATGGTGAGTCTTGTGATTACTAATTTGGCAGTGTGAGAAACAGCGTGGAGCCTAGACATGGTTAAAATATAGTTCCAAATCAATATGTCAAGTTAAGTTAAGTAACCAACTGTCATAGCTTTAAACTACCAGACAAGAAGGAAACCGTTTTTCATTTTATCTGTGAATGTCCAGCCTTATAAAGGATAATGTTACAAGCTCTAGGTAGACCACTATTTGGAAGTCTCAAAGAGGTGTCTGGTATAAACATCTACGATCTGCTAGGTTCTTAAACCGCACTGACTAGATTTAGTAAAGCTGCAGTATACAATAGTTAAAAGCGAGAAATAGGCAACAAAAACGCGCGAAAGCACTAATTGGATTCCTTTTTTTTAAGGATACACCTCTTTAACTAACCAACCAAAGTTAAGTAAGACCTTTATGTGTTTATGAATATGCGCCTCTATCTTATAAATTTAATAATTGAAAAGCTCTGTAGAAAAACAAAAAGTTTTTTTTATAAAACAAATTTTAAAGTTTAATTTTCATCGTTCTTACCTTTCAATTTCGTTTTGGCCCTGCACGTTTGTGACCGCAGCAATATATTTCATTATAATCTTGGAGGCTTCTGTTTTGCCAGCGCCCGATTCACCCGAAATCAATATGCAGGTGTCCTGATGACGCTGTTTCAGGATTCTGTATGCAGCATCGGCGATTGCAAAAATGTGTGGTTGATTTTCGAACAGTTCACGGCCTTTGTAGTTTTTTATCGTATCGGGGCCGTAGATATTCATCTGACGATAGGGATTCATAGAGACGCACACCTCACCGATGTATGTGTAGATGGAGCCAACCTGAAAGCTGTAATATGAAAAGCAAAAACATTTTAAATTAGTAAAGTAAACAAAAAGCGAAATATTCCGAAACTAAGTGAAATTTTAAGTGACTTCATGTTGTGTGGTCTAGTTCGAAAAATTCTGGCATTATCGTAGATTATAATTGAAATCAAAATAAATAAAAACATGTTATATAGAAGTATACCATGGAGCTCACGTCAAGCGCAGCAAGCTTGGCGCCTGCTGTTTGTTCTGTTTCGCTCTCGTGCCTCTCGCGTTGTGCAAGATGCACCTTGCGTCTACGCTGAAGGGTTGCTGTTAGCGCCTGTCACAGCTGGGACACAAATGCACAGTAGGTATTTTGGAATCCCACTGCTACTACTACTACTACTACTAAATGCAACCAGTTGCTAATTGTTTTTCAAACACTAAACACAATTTGTGAATTCGTTAGACTGTGTGGTAATTCGTGCTTTATTTAAATTTTTAAAAGTTTTATTAGAATTTTCTGTTGTTGTTGATTTGGCGCCAAAAATTTTGAGTTTTCTGGTGTTAAGTATTCGGTAGTATAATATAGACATATGGAAAATATCCATATTCGTGAAATTGTTAATATGATTGACTTTTGTATGTTTTTTTAAGACTTATAACAACAAGCTTAAGCGTTTGTTGAACTCATCTTCTGACCATTTTGGGTAAATTTTAAAAAATTTATAAAAATGTGAGGTAGGTAGATACATACTCGTACACATGTGAGAAACAAACAAACACAAAATCAAGACGTTAAATTGTATTAAATGGAGTTAAAGATATAATAAGAAAAATTAAATTTTTAATTTCACTTCAGATTTTTTGTAAATTTCGAAACTACCAAATTCCAAAAAAAGTAATTGGAATTCACACAGGTGCTCCCAGAATTGTGCATTCCTCTGTTTGCATCCTAAAGAAAGAAGAATAAGTAAATTCATAACTTGCGCTAATCACAGTGATACAAAAATGAAGATTCACATCTGTTGAGTTTTCATCGCAACCACTTCAAAATCAAAAACTTCCAAACAAAATTCGCTTTCAGCGCAAGCGAAATCAGAGCACTTTCAATTTCAATCGACCAACTTTTAATTTACAAGATTACGAGAAAAAAGAAGAAGAAGAAAAAGACGACTGACTGCAGCCAAGATTACAGCACAAATCAATTAGCGCATGACTTCATTTTTTTTCTTTCTTTCTTGGCTTTGCTCAAACGGCAAATGTTAGATCGGACAACACGTTAGCGTAGAAACTGAAACTGCTGCCTGCCTTGCTTGCTTGCCGGCCAACCATGAGTGTTAACCAGGCTAACAACAGAATTAGCGCAGAATGATGCACAATGTAAGAAAAGTCTAAAGCTGACTGTGCAAACTGTAGAATGTGTCTGCAGCGTGTCTTTGGAATCCGCTACCGTAATAAAATATCATATCGGACGATAGATACAAGAAGTGATGTGTTAATAGCAGCCACAAATAGTACAACTCTTTTGGCCAGAGTATACGATGCAGACGACTGCCGACTAGACTGGTCCATTGCTAGAGTTAGACATAATGTTGCTAATGACAAGCATAACACGCACAAATGAAAATAACAACACAAACATTTTTGTTTATTTATTTGAACTTTAATGCTTTATGAGATTTTATTGCCGACGAGGTGTAAATGCAGCAGTGCAACAATGTATCCAATCGCTTTACAGAGACCTTAGCGCACTAAGTACACACATATTGTAAGTCGAAAAGAATACAAATACAAATAAAAAGAAAGGTGCATTTCTACGCTACAATGTTGACCCAAGAGATCGATGGAGCGTATGGCTACTTTCAAAAACTAAAGATTTTGTTATTGTGTCCGCTTTTCAAATTAATGGACTCTTAAATATCGTTAGGTATGCTGGACATTGGTTACATAGGTTCAGATTAAATTGGACATTCACCGTAATTAGTTACTCATGGTGTCTTGGGAGTTTTTTTTTTTTTTTTTTTTGGTTAGATACTGTCTAGGCACTTTTTACTGCAGCCATTAACTGCCGACACTAAATTTAGCTGTTAATTATAAGTAGCTGTCGAATGGTTATTGTCACAACGACACTTTAACGCCGAAGTTATTAAGCAGTTGTGTGTAATTTCGTTAAAATAAAAATAGTTATTACATGTTTCATAGACCGTTTACAAATCACGTTTACACCTTTCGACCAACTTACTATCTCCATTTCAACAAGGCTTGAATTTTGTCTGCGGAAAATATAAATTTTTTCTGTGATTTAATATTTGGGTCAGTTTATTAGTTTTTTTTTCTTTAAACAAAATTAAACATCTACTACATAATAGAAAAATTTATCTTTGTCTCAAATGTTGATGCAATCGAATAAATGTTTTCAAAATTAAAATTATCTTTTTTTTTGCACACTCCGAATGAGCACATGTGGATTTATATTTTTATGTTGAGTGAAAAAGCAAATTAAAAGTATCTTAACTTTTATTAGTACAATAAAAATGGAAAATTATTTGATTGCACCCTAGCCAATAAAATTTGCTGTGGGTACTTTGCTGGCCGAGCTGCATCTAAGATGCTAGTGGGTATCTTTTAAATATATTTAAATAGCCAACCGGCCAACCAGCCAGTCCGATGGGCACCTGCCCGACAGTCTCGTGAATCGAAGGGGCTGACAGGTATTTATGTATGGTGCATTTTTAAATTTATGAATATTGTTAGGCATGATCGTTAAAGGATTTATTTTTAATTGTTATTTAAATCGTATTCATAAAAATGTCTAGAATTTAATGTTGCTTGCTAAAGGACAGCCAGTTACGTATGACTGAGAAATACACGTGGTCATTAAGTTTAAAAACGCTAAAAGCTAAAAAAATAGAAAAGGTCTGGTTTTTTTTTAATACTAGAGTTAGCTTTTAAAATAATTAACTATAAAGAAAAAGTTCGCTTTAAGCTTTATAAATCGGCTACAATATTTTTTAATACAACAGGCTTGCCCAAATTACTTCCAACTGCAGGTTCCTTCCATTTAGTATTATTTAAAACACACACGCAGTTACGATGCAGAGGCGTAACAAGATTCACATTAAAGAATAACAAAATAAGTAAATTGTTTACTTAATTATTTTTGAAAATACAAATTAAAAATAAGATTTCTTTAACTATGAACAGAATAAGAAGTTTAACTTAGAAGATCATGAATTTTTAAGGTTTTAAGTTTTGTAACCTTTAAGTAAAAAAACATTTTTATAATACGCCACTGGTATAACCGACCACGACCACTACCTGCGACTAAAATAGTGCAAGTTAAAATATGACGTCAGGCGCTGAAGTCGTTTGTCGCGTAATCCATGGATTAAACTCATTGCCAACGAAAGTGCAAAAGAATTTCAAATATCGATTTTCGTTCACTACTAAAAACGGCATCACATGGTATAAGCCAAAAGTAAAAATAACAACAGTTAAAATGAAAGAATTACGCATTTGTTTACTACACAGAATAGTTACCTGGTTCAACAACTTTTTTACATACACGAAATATAAAGGAATACGAAAATAAAATTCTTTTCAGAATTGGTATCAGAACTAAAACTGACTATTTGGTTTGAACCTTAACTGATTTGAACAATCATAATGGCAAAAATTAGCAAAAATATTATCATTTAAATATTTACAGTAAAAAAATGTCCCAATCCGAAAGAAAATAAATTGCTGCAATTTTTTTATTAATGTAATTTTAGTGCAATTTTTACAGGATCATCTCGTAAAAGTAACAAGGCCCAATTTTTAAAGAATGCGATTTTTGATTATTGATGTACTCGTATGTGAACTCACAACGTTTTCTTCAACTGTGGAGTAATTTGTTAACAAATTTTAAAGAAGCAGAACTAAAACTTGAGTTAGTTTAAAATAATTTTTTAATTAAAAACCAACAAGTATTTAAAAAAAAACTGAATGGCTGAAATTTTAACATCAAGCATGTACAACAACTTATAGTAATGAAACTAAAATTGCAACCGGTATTCATAAATTATTCGAAATAGGAACGGAAAACGAAAATTTCCTTTTCTTCCTATTCCTGATATCCAACAATTCTTTTAAATCTATTAAGCACTTGTCAAATCAATTCAGATAATATTATGAATCATCTTGTATAAAATTTAAATAATTTCAAACGATAAATTCCACAAGCAATAAATATGCAAATTGTGCTAATAGTAATATTTGCGTGTATTACTCACACTAGATTTTGAGGTTCGTTGTTAATATTACAATAACAAATGCCACATTTGTTTGTTTATAAATAAAAACCGGCTTAAAGTCAAATGTCGTCATTAGGTAAGCATGTATCTGCGAGAATAGAAAAAAAAATTAGGTTCAACGCGATAAAAACAGTTGTTCCTTTGCGCTTTAGAACGCTTAGAACGAAAATTTAGTATTACTTAGACAAAAATTCTAAGAAAACTTTTCGAACAGTTCATTGCGCAAATGATTCAACGAATTTTGACAAGTCACACGAATTTCGCACGCGCAAAACCTTAAAAAATCAAACGAAACAAAAAGTGTTAAAAAGTTGTACTAGTATATAAAAAATGAAAAGTATTTCCATAGTCTATACAAAATGTATTTGCTTTGAAATACGCTTCGAATTATTTTTCTTCCTGCTCGTCGCAACTGCGACTTGATTGCGTCATTTCCAATCTGCCTGCTTTTTCTTTTTTGGTTAGAGGTGTGAAATATTCTAAATTTAGATTTTTTTAAGTGATTTTTACTTGTGTTTTTTTATTTATAACTCTTAAATGTACTTCATTGATTATTAAACAAACTTGATTCCCATACATTTCAAACTATATTCCAGCAAACGTATTTTGTAATTTATTGATATATTTTAGAGAACAAAAAATTTAAAGTCAATAATAATAATAAATAAAAAAATATTAAATGTAAATTGTTAATTGAAAATTCATCGTTATAAAATGAATCAAAAACGAGTTAGAGAATTTATTTCCGGCCTTCTTGCCTTAATCTATAACTGACTAATTTCTATACCTGTATAAAATGGTTTGTAATAGTCATAAGTGGGCATCGTTTATTAAGAAATTAACTTTGTTTCCGGGAAAGTTAACCAAAAACTCAACTTCGATAAGTTTAAAATGTAACTTCTGTTATTAACTTTTAACTAATTAACTAGGTAAATTTTATTGTACTCAATTATGACTAGAGACTGAAAGGTCAAACATTTTTTGGTCGATGCCGACTAAAAGCCGTTACTGATAGTTTGAAATAATATTTTTAAATTTTTTTTATGTGCATTTATTTACAAATTCAAATACAAAATAATAAAGAAAACAACAAATTCAATATTTAACTTCATATGGGAGTAACACCATAATAGGCTATCTATTAATTTCTATCCAAACAATCAAATGACTTAAAGTTTAAAAATTCTGGAAAAATAATTTTGAAGATTTCTAAAATGAAATCAAAATTTTACACTATTCCTTCAATATTTGTGTCAGCCAAATTTGTTGGTAATATGTTTCCATTCCATTAAATTTATTTCATATGAACAAATATGTTAACTTGGTCACAAACATCGCGCTACAAAGCCAACATATGAACGCATTAGTAGACACAAAATAGCATAAATCCGCTGATTTTTATTTATAATTTTATTTTTTTTTTCGTTTTTACCTCTAGAGAAACAATATGTCAGCATTAATTGGAGTGGGTGGTCATTGACGAAACGCCCATTGTGTGCTTGAGGTGTTCAACGCGCCGCAGTTGATAAGCGTAAAAGTAAAACCATGCAAGACAAGGTATAAAACAAATAAAAGTGTTTCAACAGAATCGCAGCGACCGTATCCAATAAAAACAAAACAACAAAAACACTTGGAAAATCACCGAAGAAATTGCACATGTGGATTAGGGTGGCGTTAATTTTGAAAAGTCTGAAACGTTAAAAAAATGTTCACAGTTTCGCGATTGATTTTATTTTGGCGAAATTAAATTCAAAAAGTAAAGATAGCAATTTGGGCTTGTCAGATAGTAATTGAGAGATATTTTTGGCAATTCAGTATAAATTATGGTTCTCTCTATATACAGGGTGGCGCAACAGAAATCACCCTATTGGAAGATGCTCTCATTTTTGCAAATGGCCGCCAATGTCAAATCTGTTTTGACATTTGTGGACTAGACAGATACAGAATACAAGTGAATAAGCCATGGAGCGATACACTCCCCAATAACGCGGAATAATTGTGTCTATTTTTTTGCGTAACAATTCGTCTGTGGTGTTGGCAAAAATCATAATGAGCGATGAGGCTCATTTTCACCTCAGCGGGTACGTGAACAAGCAAAATTATCGCTTCTGGGGAACCGAAAATCCGCGAGTGATGCACGAGAAACCATTACACCCGCTCAAAGTGACTGCGTGGTGCGCTGTTCACGCTGGAGGAGTCATCGGGCCGAACGCCGCGGGTCAAACGACAACAGTGGACGGTGCGCGCTATAGGGCAATGTTGACCGAGTTTTTTCTGCCCGAACTGGACGAATTAGGACTGGTGGACATGTGGTTCATACAGGACGGAGCAACAGCACACACTGCACGAGCCACAACCGACATTCTGAAGGCCGGATGACTTCTTTTGCGCCACCTTGTATTATAAAAGTATGTATCTTTGTATCTTATATGCGTCGTAACCAATCATCAGATTGCGACGAAATTTTAGAGTTGCTTTGCTCACGCCATGAAAGGTTTTAGGCTAACAAAAATTTGCCACGACGACCTATTACGCCCACATTTTGTAAAACTAAATAAGTAAAAATATTCGATTATTTCGATATTCCTCTTAAAATTTAATTTCGGTATCTGATTTTGTATAGGCACTGTCGACAACTTTCCCAAAAATGGGCGTGGTTGGATCAATTATTTGGATTTAAGAAAGTTAAATTTTTAGTTGACCATAGATTAGTTCATAAATTTTTCATATACATCCTTCTCTCAGATACTTTTTTCAGATTTACAGAGACTAGACTATCAAGGTTTGTCCAAAGAAATTTGATTTCTATTCGAAAATTGTTTAAAGATATTTAACTTCAAGACTGTATTTTACATTCTTTTAAATATAAAGCCTTCTGGTTCATAGTTTAGATGTCGCCATAGAACAGTTTTTTTAAGTACAATATTAAAAGAAGTTTTGGTTTCATCTACATTTGTTAAACTATTGTCTTGACTTTTCTTGTATACAAATGACACCATTTTATAAGCAATAATTTATTATTTAAGAATCACCCTTACTATGTGAAAACGATGTCTGGCTAGCTAGCTAGCTAGTTGGATGACATTGTCTGCAAGCAAGCCATGCAAAGGTAAGGCTAGGCATAGCACGGCATCGTACTATGAACTAGAAGACCACTTGCTATAATAATGATTTTATAGCGCAAGCGACCAGATAA
This sequence comes from Suillia variegata, assembly GCA_949127995.1. NCBI lineage: Eukaryota > Metazoa > Arthropoda > Insecta > Diptera > Heleomyzidae > Suillia > Suillia variegata. Next base: position 14,871,418 of record OX421844.1, read on the forward strand.
ATGCCATCGTGATATACCTACATTTAGATTATTTTTTGATATAATGAGCGAGAGAGAGGAAGAAGAAGTCCGTCTTTATGGTGTTTGACCCAAATCTTTTAGTCACTTTTTGTTTAACGTCAAATTGTGTATTTTTGTGTAGATTCTCTTTGTTTCTGATTTTCTAACTTTTCGCTTTTAGGTTGGTTTCTTTAGTTTATTTTGTACGCTATGTTTTTTTATGTTTTTTGTTGTTGTTGTTGTTGTTGGTTTTGTTTTTGCTATGCGTATTTATGGCAGTGTAGTAAATACTTTTTGTGTTGACTTTGTGGCACAAATTTGTCAGTCCGTCCGTCTGTCTGTCTGGCTGTCTACCTATTATGATATAAGCGAAATGTTTCGGTTTGTAAGCGAAATTTTAACTTTTCTTCGTTCGACAAAATTATAACTAGCGGCATTTTGTCTATGTTAACAACAAAAACAACAACAAAACAGCAAAAATGTGCAACAAAATAATTAAGGTAAAGTAACCGTTTTAACCTGCTTTAAAAAAACAAAACAAAACAACAGCAACAACAACGTTAAATATCTTATAGTGTACAAGTAGCTAACTAGTTGTGTTATTTTTTGTGATTCAGTTTTTGCTCAATTCCATTTCCAATGCATAATCGCTTTTTAAATACATCATTTTGAGCTGAGAGATTTATGATGTGCAAACATCAATTTTTTTTATTTTTATTTATTTGTTAAATTAGAAATCGCTGATATTTTTTTCTATAAGGAATTCCAAATGTGCTGATGGTTTCTGCTCTTGTAGTGTAAAGCAAAAGTGTGTGTGTGTGTGTGTGTGAATTTAAATTTTTTATTGCCCGCTTGTTGGTTGTGAGATCTTTTCGAGTTGCTTCCAAAGTATGCGTATAAATAATAAGTAAGCTATTTTTATATTTGGTAAAAATAAATACTGTGCACAATATGAAAAAAATTAAGTTAAATAAATTTAATTTTGAGTCATGTGCTTGCGAATTTTTTTCAATGTCATGTTCGACGAAAAAAGATCCCATAACTTTTACGAAAAATATTGCATTTTGGTGTAATAAAAATGTGTAAAGCTTAATTTTGTTAAATATATTTTAAATTGAAATTATAAAGATAAATTATGGAGGCTACTAAGTAAATACCAGCAAAGTTAGAAAGACAAAAGTGGCTTTTAGAAAAGAAAAAAGTCGAACAAGTGATGAAGGTAATGAATAATGAAAAATAAACATCTTTTAGCAAGCAAATCTTTGACAGATTTATGTACCAGAAACCAGAAGACTTTTAAAACAAAAAGTGTCAAGAATTTGTAGGATACAAAAACACAAAACAACTTAAAATATTTTCAAAAAGTCATGTTAACGCCTTTTTTCTAAAACAGAACGAATTCAAAAATTGTTTTGCAGACTCAATTCAGTATTTTACATCATATAGAACACAAAAAGTTCGGTTCAGTTCTACAAGCATATTTAAATTTTCGACTAGACTCAACCGAAAGTCTTATCTTTGCCATACAAACTTATACGATTCTAATTAGAAATGTCTCTGAAATGTTCTTATCTTAGTTGACAATTGTCGATCGGTCTTAGCGCACTGAATTTGAATTTCAATATTGAATAGTATTGAATCTGACAAATGCTTATCGTTAAATATGAAAAAAAAAATACTTCAACATGACCTCATTAGTGCATGCATTGTCATAGTGGTAAATGGAAACCAGAAAGTTAGGCAAGTACTTAAAGTACTTAAGCAAGTGCGTTTGTTTGTGTGTATATGTACGTGCAAAGTGCACATTTTGATTTTCAAATATTCATTCAAACAGTTTTATTTCTTTTTCCAATTATAAAAATATACACACAAACGCTTTTCGAATTAAGCAGATGAAAGCAAAAGTTGAGAAGCAGTTTTAATTAAATTTTATTATAACATCATTTAACGTAGCATACTTAAATTGCTTTGTAAAGAAATTAAACAAAAAACAACAACTTCGATGCATTTGATTTGGTAAATTGTTTACAAAATTAACAAAATCAAAACTGGGCGCATTTGATTTGGAAAATTGTTTACAAATTGAAAACTTGGCGCATCGTTTTTTTTTTTTATTGAAAAAAATAAGAATAAACGAAATGGCACACTGAAAGCGAAGATCTGATACAATGGAAATTTTCGGAGTATTTTGTATTTGGGTCAAATGAAGTAATTCTTTAGTGCAAAAACTAATATGAATGAAAACAAAAAAGTTAAAATATAAAATTTCTTAGTACTTAGTTTAAATCCAACAATAATTTATTTGAAAGCGATTTGTTCAACTTTAATCAAGCAGATATGGTTTGGGTGTAAAAATATATTTGTTTGGGTTGACAAAATGAGTGGAAGTATCATAAACTTATATTTTTTTATGCCAAACATTTATTTAATTTTTTCAGATGTAGTTCTGGAATTTAGTTTATTCTTTTTTTGGACTATCGTAATAACCGACGGCGCCTGATAAATATCATTTATGAAGTCCGAAGGAGAAGTTATTGAGGTTAATACATTTCTATTAAAAACGCGTATCGACTTGTTGGTCTTTATCTATAATTTTGTTCTATATACATTAAATTTTTCATTGACTTCTTTTAAATTTTGTCCACCTTATTATTTAACCGAAATTTGTTTGTTTAAATTTTAATATACGGTTTCAGTTTTCAAGGCTACAATTTCTTAACAAAAAAAAAAAAACAAAAAACTGTTCAAACTTAAAATTTCCGCATGCAATCTTATCAGTTTCTTATTGGCAAGAACGGACTTAAATGCGACGATATTGTTATGTGGAAAACAAAGTATTAGCTACAATGATATAATATTGTATATAAAAGCGGTATTTTTTGCGTTCGTCTATATAGAATCAGTAATAACTGATAGCGACACAAGATAAGATTACGTATTGTATTAAGTGCCAAATACCTTTGAGTTGAATTTTTTTCTTATTTTTAAATATGACAAACACTTTCAAATATTTTACTTAATACAAACTAAAACAGAAATTCGTAGAGAAAAACTTGAAAAAAACATTTTTCACAATACTTCAAAAGTAGTCACCATATCATCACGTACTACAACGACATTAAACACGAATCCATCATAGCGAATGCAAAGCACACATTTGAGAATTCCGCCCCCTTTAGGATTGTTTACTGTCAGTTTACACTGTGCACTTGAGCATGGCGCATTAAAATAAAATATAAATACATATAAAAACTTCAAATATGACACCCCCGATTTATGTAGTTTGGTCATACCATCAGCCTCATTCATTGGGTTCGAGATGACACCCTTTGTTAGTTGCAATACAAAATACCAAACTCAATCATTTAAATTTTTCAATTAATCGAATATAAAAAACATCGTTACAGAATATTTGTACTGAGGAAAAGATAAAATTTCCAAAATGTATCGAAGGCTTCCACACTGCCTTACGTACACCCTCCCACACAGTGTAAACCTAAATAAACACATCAAACATTTCGATTAAACCAAACAAATTGGCAACTCAAATAACTTAAACCGAACCGAATTGATGAAGGAAGCGTGCTACAAATAGGAATACAAAAAAAAAACGATATAAACTCTAAACATAAAAGGCGATTAATATTGCGTCTTTGGCGGCGAATGGAGCGATTCAATGAAATTTTTGCAATAGCAAAACTGTCGAATGACATCAAATGCGTAATGCGTAATTTCCTTGACCATGCCAAAATTGATTTGAATAGATAGACAGACCGATAAATAGTTCTGTTATGAGCTATATACGAGTAGATAAGTGACTACATGACTTCGTATACGCATACTCGTAGTATATCATAGTAAACCGCTCGTAAGTGTTGTCATTTTTGCGAATTTATTAACTGTTTGAAGGCGATGACTCATGTTACATTAATTGCATTGTTGCTCGGTGTTTACAGTGTTGTATTACTAAGCGCAAACATACTGTACAGCAACAATCGTGCGTTTTCTTTTTATATGACTTGTAACTTTATGGTTTTATTTTAATGTCGCATCAACGTGACTTGAAATAGGAAGCGTATGCTAGTGCATACATATTGTAAGTAGAAATAAATGCAGCTTGAGGATATTTAAAATTAGAGATAATTTAAATTTGTTAAACAAATAAGAAGCATTAAATCCGAACTACGTAAAATGAATTTTTAAAAAGTGCTTCACAATTTTTGGAACTATTTTGGTTTTATTAAAAATGAACACACAAAATTATTTTCCAAGGAAAAGTAATTGTTTAATGATTGTTATTGAATTAAAAAAAATAATCAAGTCATTTTCAAGTTTAATCATACAATTAACAAATCAATAGTGCTCCAATGTGCATCTTCAAGATGTACGCTCTGTAAGAGTGTACTATAAAGATATTCGAAGATTTTTTTTTACAATAAAAACGTCGCGAAGGGTTATCCAAAAATGTTAAGTTCATATATCTAAAGTATAATAATTACAAGGAGCGCTTCAGGGTATATCATTGCAAAGCAGCATTTCCTATGGTGCTTGCGTACGGAGTTTTGTACTGTGGAGCACTCATTTGCATAGCTTATTTCAAAAGAGAACAACAAAGTAGAAAATTATTTTGAAATTAATATGTTTAAAAGCTTAACTTAAAATTTCTTAGAGTTAATATTTAAAAAAAATTTCGAAACCAAAGCAAAAGTTCCCAAATTAACCCATTCAAATGTAACAAAGATGTTGTACAAATACGCTTAACAGGAATTTTTCATTTTCCGGCAAGAAGAAAAAGTACTAAAGGAAATACAGAAGCCGAGAAACAAAAGAAGATGCTATCAATCAAGCACGTTTATGGAGTGTGGTGGAGTGTGCGCCTGTGGATTTTATATACCTGCCACCTAAGTGCGGCATCTCAGCACGCTGCCACTTGACTTCTTAATAACGAGAGAAGTGTACGGCGGCCGATACCCAGAACCGAGCTGCAAGTATTCTGCGATAAACTAACAATAATAAACTTTATTACAGAATTTCAATCAAATTTTTCCGTAGGCAAGCAAATCATTCAAAATACAAAAACAAAACAAAACGAGAAAAAAATTGTTGCAGTGCAATTTCGTAGCGGCACAGCTGCAATTCGTTTGGTTGAATTTGGGATTATGTTGAATGTTGTTGTGTGCATTGCATTACGCCTCAATGTGGAAGCACAAATTTTGGACTGTTTTGTTTTTGTATTTTATTTAATTTTTAGTATCGTTTTGTTTGTGTTTTCGGACAAAAAAACCTGTTTAGGGAGCTTCGTTGGGTTTTGGTACTGTTGTTGCTATTGCTTCCTCCAACTTTTGCGTCGCAGTCGTATCTGCTGCGCGGCATGCCCCCGCCAGCCTAACTGACTGACTGACGCCATCAACCGGTTTCTGCTCTCGACCTCAAAGCGCATTTTTTATATTATTTATTCGTTATTTTTATTTTGCGTCCCTGTTGTGCGATTGAATGACTCACAGCGGCGAGGCGTGATGCGACGCGGCGACCAACGCGCGATTCATTGCAATTCGTTTGGCCAGTAGTCGCTATAAACGCCGTCATAAGCGTGGAGTCAGAGGCTTTTCTACAGTTTGCAATACATTTAAATATTCGTATTTTCTGTTATTTCTATTTAGTATTTATACTTTTTTCGACTATCTGCAGCTTCCATATTAGAGACGCAACGCATCTTTGCATTCCAAAAATACTGAAGAAATTTCAAAATTTTCGATTTAAATACATTTTACGGGGTCTTCGGCGCGCGCACGCTTATTTTGGGGCGCTTTGTTGTTGTCGTTGTGACTTTATGATATTTGCTGTTCGTCGGTGCTTTTACAAAATGACGTATTTCCATATAAACATACGAGTATAAACTAAATAAAAGTCGATTGTTATAAACAAAATCATTATAAATCGACATGGGTTATTTTATGATGTATCTGATACGTGATTTACAGATGTCAAATAAATAATCATTAGTAATTATTTTTAGTAGTAGTTGCAGTTACAATGACACAGTACGAAAAAAACGCATGCAACAAATGCAACAATTTGCAGATATGCGCTATTGTGGAATCAGCGACATGCTGCAGTTGAAACGAGAAAACACATGTCCATTTAAATGTTTCTTATTTTCTTTTTCGAATAGTTTTGTATTTGTATTCGTTTTTGATGCTGCTTCTGGAAACCACTTGAAAGTCGCTGACTCTGTCAGTGCCAATATCCTCCTTTTTCTCCTCCTCCTCCTTGTTGTTGTTGTGCTGTTGTTTTTGTGGTCTTCGTCTTTCTGCGCCCGGCCTTATAAAGTTTCTTGGCGTTCAGTTGCACACAAACTTGAAATTTATTATTTCATTTGTTGTCTGTCTGTCTGCGTTTTGCTTTTAGTATTTTTTTTTTTAATTTAATTTTTTACGCATTGGCATCTAAAGACTTTTCATTTCATTCCAAGCTGCAAGCTGTGTGATGTCATAGCCTTTTCGATCGGAACGCATCGAATGAGTTAGCCGCTTGGCGCTTTTAGTTTTTCCTTTTTGTGCAAATCGCAAGTGAACATGTGCTCGTCTTCGCAGTTAGTTGGCAAGTTATTTTTTCATTTCATTTTAAATGTTTTACAAAATTAAAGTTGGAAGCGGCATTTTGCGATTTTGACCCTCATTTATGGCGTAACTTTCGATTTTTAATTGAGATTTCCTGGTTTCAGTTTTGCAGTTTTTCTTTTACTGCGGTAATTGAGGAAAATTTAAGTGTAAGTTATACAAAGGTAAGCCGTGCGTAAATTAGTTTTTATTGTGTTTTTTTCTTTCAGTTTCTCATATACGCGGGAACTTTTTTTTAAATGTATTGGATACAAATCAAAAGTTAAGCAATTAAGTATCAGTTACAAAATTTACTAAACATAATTTCAGCTCGACTAATTAAACGTTGTTGGAATTGTTAATAATTAATCCTATAAAAGTTGTTTAAATAAATTGATACATTTTAGTTTACAAATATTTGTATTCTCTTTTATAAATTAAAAAACGTTTAAATATAATTTCAAAAAGTTTTGAGAGCTCAAACATTAAATTAACAATCTTATTCACTAATAAGTTTACATATTTACATATTATAAATAGAACATTAAATCCCAAATTTTTTTTCATTTTGAAGGAAGCTACTCGTGCTTTACCGATACGCTAATTAACATCCGCGTCTGCTCCACCATTATTTCGGTATTAGGATTTCCAAGTAAATGAATCAAATAACGAATATACATTTTTAAAAACATTTATTAAATTTAAAGTTAATGCATAGGAATAAGAAAGCTAAATGGAATGATTAATTAAATGTCTTAACGATTTGTATCGTACATTCGATTTTAACTCAACATGCCTTAAAGCAAACGACAAATCGTAAAAGGATTTTTCTAAAGATTCTAAAATTATAAACCTCTTTTTTATGAATTTTGTACGATTTTATTTTAAGAAAAGAGATAAACGTTAATTCGCTAAAAGATAACATGTTAATTTTTTGTTATATTCGATTTTAAGTATAAGGTTTTAAATATTCATGATTTGTAAGGATAACTTCACCATTTCACTTTTGAGATGACCACCATTTGCATGTATACACTTGACCCAGCAATGCTTCAAGTTCTTTAATCCGTCTGAAAAATACGAGGTCTGCAAAGTAGGCCTCCATCGGGCGGTGAGGCTAAGTACTTATCGGACCACCATCGTAAAAATGGAATGATAAATATTAACGAGTTTACCAGAAACAAGAAGTCAGGTCAGTGCTCTTATGTAATTTTACAAAAAGCTAACAAACTCTTTAAACACCCTTCCATACAATTAACATTTTCGCTTTAACTACTTTAATATTTAAAACTACAACAAAGTATTGTTAAATTTACATTGAAAGCAAACATCTAAACATATGCACAAACAGATAGACAGACAGACAAACAAACAAACAAACAACCCAAACTGTTGTGGTGCGTGTCAAAACAAATAACAACAAACCTCCAATATACGAGTAAATCGACAATAGCAACAACACTAACAAAAACTCATTAGCAGTACAACAGAACATTGTGTTGCGGCAATTGTATGGAAATGGAAATGGGAAAAATCACTTGTTCTGGTAAAATAGAAAAAATAAACAACCAAAATATACGAAAACTACATACATATATAAATAAATAAACCAAAACAAGGCGACAACAAACAAGAAATGCTGCTGTTGGGCGCATGCAACAAGTTGTTGACATTCATACACAGACATATAAAACAACATAAATAACAACAATAGCGCAAAACGGCAGCATGGTCGGTGGCATGGAAAATGTGGCAATTGTGGTAACAAATAAATGCTTGTCTTCTATTTAAATCAAAGCCTTCGATGCTGGCGGTTAAATAAAGTGTGCGTCAAGTAATGTGTGAAATTTTCGACTGGCAATGGCGGTCGTTAAATAATTCCTTTTAATTGAAATGAAATTTAAAATTCAATTAGAATGAAATTGTACATGCACTGCTGCTAGAAGAGGTAATCGACAATGCGATGCACTTGACGGTTAAAATAGTATCAACAAAAAAAAAGAAGAGTTCTTTTTGATTTAACAACAAACAATGAATGGATTCGACTGAAATAACCAAAATGTGTTTTGTGGCGAACGTTTCTTATTGCCTTAAAAAAATTATAATAAATAAATAAAAATGAATAACAATAAAACAATAACAGAGATCTTTTTGTTGTTGTTGTTGAAAACATTTGGCGGGAAGTTGTGCAGTGTTGTTCGCTTGGAGCAATGCACTCCAAGTGTCGATTTTAACTACGAGTAGTTAAATGTTTGCACAGTTAAGTTAAACGTTAATTTCATTTCGTTGTTATGTTAATTTCACTTGAAATTGTATAATCAGCGTGTCTCAACGGCATTTTTTTTTTAATTTTTATGAAATCAACCATGGTTATAAGTAACTACCCAGTTGGCTAGTTAGTTCAGTGTAACGAACGATTAACAAAATAGAGTGTAAATTTATTTATAATTGCTGGAAAATATCGATTTTGCAGAGTTCGAAATGTTTTAGTTTTCAAATGACGTTTTGATACTGCTTAAGTAGTTATTAACTGAACGGTTTCATATATTGTTTTAACTAAACAATTGTCATTGAACAAAATAATTGAATAGAGCACGACTTTAAAAGTTATTTGTAATTAAAAATTATTGATCTGAAGATTAAGATAAAATATTGTATAACATTTTGTTTGACAAAATAAATTTACTACATTTTAATATTCTTCAAATCTAAGTTTAATGTAATTTTTTTAATTCAGATATTTGTTGTGAATTTGAATTATTATCAAAATTAAACAAGTTAAATTTTTTAAAAAACTTCGATACCAAAATTAAAGTGGTTTTCTTAAGTAAACACTAGTCGAATTCTCCATCAAAACTAAAAATGTTGATGTATAGTATGGTCAAAAGTTTTCAACTACAACCAACATTTTGAGCTTGCAGTTAAATTTTTTATGAAAGTATCTAAGAGGCCGGCAGACGGCAAAAAGAGAAAAAATATTTAAAATTGTTCAACAAATTTTCCTTCTGGAGGATTTAGCATTTTTAAAAGGAGGTGCTCTTCTTCTTTTAATTATTTAATTTCGAAATGGACTTTAATTAGAAAATTGTTAAATATTAGGTGTACAAATAAGTTTCCGCCGTTTTGAGAAAGATGGCGTGGCACGAGGTTTACGTTGAAATTCGCAGATGTTAACCTACTTGAAAATTAGTTTGTTTATTCCAGAACAACATAACCTTATCATGTTATTAAGTTCGCATTAGCATTATATATTTTTCTTCATCTAAAAATATCTCAATTTGAGTCAACTAAGTGTCATATGCGGGAACTTTTAATTTATTTTTTTAATTTAAAAAAATCTGCTGCTGAGTCGCATCGATTGCTCGTAGAAGCATATAATGAGGATGCTTTGAGTGAGAGAACATGTCGTGAGTGGTTTCAAAAATTTAAAAAAGGTGATTTTGACATAAAAGACAAAGATCGCAGTGGAAGGCCGAAAATTTACGAGGATGCAGATTTGGAAAAAATATTGGGTGAAGATTCGTCTCAAACACAAAAGGAACTTGCACTCACTCACTCAGCAAGCAGTCTCACATCGTTTAAAATCGTTTAAATATTATTTTATTAACAAAAAACGGCGGAAACTTATTTGTACACCTAATATCAAGATTTGTTTTCTCAAAAACATCATAATTACAGCCCATTACTTTTTGTAAAGGATTAAAACCGAATTACTTTTCATTTGGTATACCAAATGTCCTCTGTAATGGTTATAACAAAAAAGTCGAGGTATAAAACCGATAACTTTCAAAATACAAAATGTTAGTGTCTAGGTCAAATTCGTATTTTGCTTAAAAATTCAAATTTAGTTTAGTCATCAAAATTAAGTTGGAATTTGTTTCCCTTCTTACATGAATCTCAACAGTATTGTAAATTACATATATATAAAGTGGCACAACTCAAAAAATGGAATTTTTAAATAAACATAACCAAACAGTTCACAAAAATCAGTTCCACCAGCAAGCAAAAGCCTGTTTTGATTTTTGTTGGTAAGCAGTTATGCGTCTTTTAATATAAAGATTGATGCAATTTTAATAATCGCAGAAGGTCAATGTTAAAATCAATTGATTCATAAAAGTTTCAAATCTATTAGATAATTTTTTTTTTAATTTTGTACCCTATCGTTAAGCTAAGTTTTAGGTGATACAATTACGAAACTATACCAACTCATTTTTATAAGAATTCATATACTAATCAAAATTTCAGTTCGACAAGATTATATTGAATTATATTGACAAACATCTGAAATAAATATTTACAACAAATAACAGAAATTTTTGTAATTATATGCTGAAATACTTTTCAGATCAAACTTGCCAAAATGCCAAGTTGAACTAATCGAAAAAGGAACTTCCAACTAAACGCAATTTTATTCCAGTTATTTAATGCCGACTACGGTTGTCCGCAACACAACGCAACGCAACGAAACCAGTTTAAACGCACTTACATTTGAGTAGAGGCAACTGACAACTTGGCCTTAAGGCTAACCTTGAACTAGACCAATTCATAAACTACTTTAAGAACGAACCATTTCGTTTGTGTTTGATTAAGTGCAACCCACTCTAGGAATAAACTCACAAAAAATAAAACAATAAACAAATTGTTAACACTTACCGCCGCTTTAAGTTGTCCATAAACTTGTCTAAAGTGATTTGATCCATCAGGACGAAATCCTGGACGCCGACTTCACGCTGCATTGCCATTTTGATTTAGAGCGATTCTTGTGTTTTAAATGCGATTCTTTTGAGAAATAAACGAACGGTTGTAAAACACTTTTTTTCTTATTGTTAACAAATTTCAATTTCACTTTTTGCACTTCTTTCGATTTGTTGTTTTAATTTGTTAAGAGGGTCAAAAAGCAAAAGAGCGCGTTTGCGTTTCGAAATGGGCCAAGCTAATTGAAAGAGTTGCGTCGTCGAGTTGAATTAACTTGGTTTAAAACACACTGCAATAAGAAAAACAAAAATATAAGCAAAGCGAAATTTATTAACAAGAAAATGAAATAACAAAAATTATTGCAAACTACAAATTTATTTATGCAATAATTCCTTCCTTCATTTCCATTTTAATGAATCAAAAAAGTGGTAAGTTGTATTTTTGTTTTTGTTGGCAATTTAACAAATTCACAGAAACGCGATGACGAAAGAATTTAGCGAGTTCTTCATTTCCCACCAAAATTCTTCTTATTTTTTTGTATTGTTGTTTGTGGTGGTTGGTTGAATGTTGTTGGTTTTCTTAGTTTTTAATTTTCTTTTGTAGTTTTATATTTTGTTGTTCTTTTATTTTGCACCAGGTAAAAAAATTATAAATCAACGCAAGTTTTTTTTTTATCGATATGTAAATACTAAAACAGTGTAAAATGTAAATAAATAAATAAACACTTTAATAACGGTTCGTTTTACCGCGCACAAAAACTCAACCGACCAGCTGGGAATACTAAAAATGAATGTGAATGAAAAATGAGAAATGAAACGAAACAGCAAAACAAAAATAAAAATACAAAATAAACACTGCCCGGCTTCGGCAACATTTTCCAAATCTATCCAAATTCTATCACTTTGAAATCATTAACTGTGGAACTATTCCACAGTTCACCATCTGCACAGTTCCACATACAGAGCTCATCCGATGAAAAGTTCCACATATCATGAAAGAGTTTGGAGAAAATATTAATTATACAATATATAGAAATAATAACTTAACTTATAAATATATGATATATATGCATGTAATATATAATAAATATATTATATGGAGCAAGTAAATCGTGCTCAGTTGGTTCCGATTTTAATTTTTTTACCGTAGTTTTTATAGCCACATTTTTTATGTAAAAAATGTAAAGCTTTAAAGTTAAAAATTACGTTTTTGTACTTAAAGCTTTTATATAATGTAAATATGTATGTAAATAGCAAAAAACAAAAAAAAAATAAAAATTTCCGTGGTAAAATGGAATAAGTGGTATGAATGAAAATAAATAAATTTTTTATATATTCCGATACAGTAAAAAATGTGATTCCAAATTCGATATTTATTAAAATGGCTTTTGAAAGCTCTCTTGGTGGAAGAGAGTTCAAAAAATGTTGATTAGTTTTAGAAAAACTTTTACTTCTTGAGCTAACTCACATATGAGCTAGGTATCAAATGATTTATTAGGAACTTTTATATGATGCATTTTCAAATTTTACTGAATGATGTATTTTGTTGTGTTTATGACCACCTTGACCAGTCCCGCCAGTCATACAAACCGTTTGACACCCCTAATGATTAAGTAAATCACACTTTCGTAATGTTCAAGTAAAGTGACCATATCCATTTAGCTGGCCAAAAGTAAATTTAGCTAGCTCAAAAGTTTGGAAGGTTCATGGTTGAGCTAGCTTACAATTGAGTTAGCTAACTCAACTTTTTGATTTTGACTAGCTCACATTCGATCTAATTAAATTTACTTACTGTATTGTGCTGAGCGAATGAGCGAGTGGTTTTTGAGCTATTTTACAACCCTGGGAATAACTGTTTCTTTTTCTTTAGTTTGATTATTCTAAATCGAACGGTTTTTGAAAAACCAAGATTGAACTAAAAATGTCCTTATCTAAATTCGTTTGTTGGCTTTTAAGAACTTCACAATCTGGTTACGAAATATATAACTGTTTTTGGTTTTTTTTTTATATGTTATATATATAAAAAAAAAATATATGTACAAAATGATTATTTTATGCGATTCTACAATATTGACTTGGGAAGTTCAAAACTTCAAATTGAAATGAGAAGAGTTTGTGTAGATGGAAAATTGCTCGTCTTGAAACTTTAACTTAACTTTTGAAAAATTAAAACTCATATCCCAAATTTCAGGTTGATATCTCTTTAAACTAGAGCTGTGATCGCTTTGTCATATGGATTAATAGACGGTTATCGTTTAATCAGACCATAATTAGACGCTGTTTAGTTATATATAATGGCAAACCCACCACGCCTTCTTATTGGTGTAACAAATGAAAGACCAAACTCAATACACCCCACTGTGTTTTTTGGAAAAAAAATATAACTTATTATTTTTATTCGAAATATAATAAAGCAACATATCGATCGAGTCGTCTAATAAAATCAGGAACTTAAAATTTTGTCACCCGCAAATTTTATGCAATATTGTTTAAAAAAAAGGCATCCATCGAAATATTATAATAAAATTTCATTTTGTGAAAACTATTTTTTGTGAAGAAAAACTTTTTCGACTTTTTCTTTTGCGGTATGCGTTGTGTGGACGCCGCCCGCATGACGCGGCACACATGCTTTCATCGATGCCGATTGACCCTTCAGCCAAGCGTTGGGCGCATGAGGGAAATCATCTTTGCGGTAGTAGCCCATTATGCCCGACTTGCGTATCGAGCCCAGTTCATACGTTATTAACGGACTGAGTAGATTGGTGGCATGTGCACTGGGCAGTTTAGGAACACGCGCCTTCTCAATGGTGCGCATAACGCAGGTTGTGTCGCATGACAAGCAGGCCAAATCTTGCAGCACCTTGATGCGAGCGCCGGCTGCCGCACAGTCGTCGTTCGTCGATTCGATATATTTTTCGAGTGACGTCTGCAGCGCACGTATCTCCTGCTCGATTTTCTCCTTGAACTTCTTTAGGATTTCATCGATGCTATCGAAGCCAAGCCGTGCCAGCCGATTCTCAATCACGCCAATCATGTTGCGCTCGTTGATACCCAAGAGTTTGTGCATTTCGCAGAACTGCTTATCCATGCGACAGTTCAGCTCCTTCATCTGCTCGTGCGAGACTTTGCGCTGTAACTGATTGAAGTCCACCTTATCGGCGAGCAGAATAGCAATCTCACTCTTATCGATCTTTTCCGCCATCAGTTCCCTCAGCGTTAGTTTGATATCCGCAAAGGTTTCGTGATTGGCTTTGTGCTTCAACTCCATGCGCTCCAATTCCTCTCTGAGATTCGTTGAACTCAAACGCACCTCGCGCATTTGCTCCTGCATTTCGGCGAGAATCTTTACTGTGTGCTGACAGTCTTGTTCCAGTATGGTCGCCGCAATATCATTCACCTTATTCGTAAGCGAACAAAAGTCCGACTTCAGTTCAAGCAACTGGTCGAGCACTTTTTCCGGTGGATAGCCCATGTGTGCATCGAGTTCGTACTGATCCTGTGTGACGACTTCGACATGTACGGACGGACCTATATCGCCGCTCTTACGCGAGGTATGACTTTCAATGTCCTCTTCGGTTTCCTCATCGCCAATGCCCTCCTCCAGTTGTTCGGATCCACGCCAACTTAACGAATGCTCTTCGGCCAGCTTAAAACGCTGCGTACTCGCTATGTAGACGTTCTCCTTTTGTATGGAGTGAAGTTTATGTGTGAGCGCATTCAGTTGACCGATCTTTTGCGGATCAGTGGTTTTGTTATTGATCATAACAGTGGTCAAGAGATGCAGCTGCCTCATTGCCAATTCCAGTTGGTCTTTCATTATCGATATGCCTTTTTGTAGCTCATCGGGAGGATTTTTCGTTGCGGTGCTGTCGGCCTCGATACGCATTAGACGTGATTCGATGCGATCGATTGTGTTTTTAAAGCTCGTCGTATCCACAGTAGGTACGGCTGATATCACTTGTGGCTGTTCGATTGGTTGCACTACTTCTACAACAGGTGCTGGCGGTGGAGGAGCTGGAGCAGGTGCTTCCGGTACAACGATTGGCTCTTCCGGAGGTGGTGGTGCGGCTGGTTCATCTGCTGCTGGTGGAGGTGGTTCACTTTCAGGTGGAGCGGTTTCTTCTGCCGGTGCAGTTTCAGGGGATTCTTCGGTTGCTGCTGCTGCTTCTCCTTCGTCTGCTTCCTTGACCACCTCGGCTTCTTCGGTTGGATCAGAACCGCCGGTTATTCGGTTGTGTGGATTCTCCTTTGTAATATCATCGATTCGTTGATGCAAATCTAAGTTGCCGGTTGAGTAAATAAAACTTATATTAAGATTAGGATTCAGAATGGAAATGCAGGACTAAAATTGAATTTGATAAATCTTTTGAGTTGATTTTGCGAGGTTGTGTGATCAAGTCGACCCATCTGGGTATGCTAACCTTGCTTGCTGGCGATCATGCGATTGCCTGAAACAAAAGGACTGCATGAAGGCGATTTATCGATGTCTTTGAACTTTCTGCGCAAATCTGGAAATTCTTAATTATAATTATAAGAAAATTTGAGTGGTGGACGCCAGTCATACCCTGTCTATTGCCCGCAATGCGACTGCAAGCTGTCTCCTTAGTTATTTCCTCGAATTTCTTATGCAAATCTGTGCAGACAAAGCAGAGATACCTTATACCTTTTAGTATACCTTTCTGATATCCAGAAGTTTTTTTTAAAAGATTGCTTACACAGTTCGCTAATCGATTTTCCGCTGTTTACTATCATCGAAACATTTCCATACTTTTCGCAATCCACGGTCTCTTCGAGTATGTTCAGTTTCTCGACAATCGAGTAGAGCAAACAGTGCAATGCGTAGAAGTTGACATGTCCCGGCTCAGGTGAACCAATGGCCAAATCAATAAGTTGTTTAAAGTTGAGTTCGGCCATTTCTTAAAAAAATGCCCAGCGGCTTCAATGGGTCCTTTCAGTAAAATGGTTTGAGTTAGTGCGAAAAAGAAAATGAACTAATGTTGAATAAAATATTTGTGAAAATATTGAATTTTGTTTTTCGATGTTTTGTCAAATCTAACAATAATTATTGAGGTTTGGGTCTGAGGTGACGATTTACGAAAGTAATTACAAATTTATTCTAAAGAATTGACATAGAAAGCGTCAAGTGATGTTTAGCCAGGAAATATTGATGAAGTAGGTGAACTGATTATGCAAGATTGTTATCTGACTCATATTAAGATTAAGGTGGAAAGGTAACAGCTGATTAGATTTTTTGTTCAATGGAAACATGTTTAAGTTCATAAGGGAAAGGTCAATAATGTCAGATTTCAATTAGCCAATATGTGGATCCATTCAGGACCTTCTCTATATATGTTCCATATGTTCAAAGATTTAAAGAAAATCGATTCAGATTCACACTCAAAAAGAAATAATGAAAAAAGAGAATTATAACAAGATATAAGAAAAAAAGAAAGAATGAAATAAAGAAATAAGTAAAGAACGAAATAAAGTTAGAAATATAAGGTAGTCAGGAATGGAGGGAGGAAACAATAATAATACTTTCACTTCTGATAACATTCAAAGGGATTGCATCAACATCAAGCCCTAAAGAAACTACAGTTGTGTCTGGGTATAGTGAACACTCAACTTTTTACATATAGTACTCTTAATAGTGAACAATCGAAATGCTTTTCAAAATTTTTTTCACTATTTGGAGGTTAGTGAATAACATTTTGAAGGCAACTTCAAGCAGATTGCAATAAAAAAAAACACAACAAAAAAACTCTACTGATGATGTTGGTATACTAGAACTGCGAAGTCTACGTGAAAAAACCTTGCCTTGAAAGAGTGAACAACCCGGCTATAGTCATTGCAATAATTAGTTCTCTATATCCAGACACGACTGTATAAATGTTTCTATTGGATCCCTTATGATTTGAAAATCTTGAAAATCGATCAGAGACTTGTGTCGAATAGTTCAAAGAAATGCTCAAACAACATTTATACTAGGATATTGGATATAGGATACAAATCATTGATCTATGTGTAAAATATCGAAAGTGTAATTCAAACGCATATAACTAAATTTGATGTTATGTTTTGGTCTAAATAAAAACGCTTTTCTTAACTCAAACTAAATCGATTTAGCCGCATTATATGAAACCAAAAAAAATGAATTTATCTTAATTTGAAACAAATAAATTTCCAATTTCAAGAAGATTTGTAAATAATAAATTTGTTCGTGTTATCGATAAATCGGAAACTTGCAACAACAGTTTTGAAAGTTCAAAATAAGACTCTTTATTTCCAAACGAAAGCTTTTGCTCTCTTTGCAAACACGTCACAATTATTTAAGAGCTTTCACTGAGAACCACAATTGACTGTTGCTGGCAATTTCAACTGTTGCTAAAATACGAGTATATATGTACATATACATAAATACATATACATACAAATTTACGTACATACCGGCAGTAGTAGAAGTGATTTGCCGGCATTTGTAAAAGTGTGCCAGAATTGTTTTATACACACACTGGCAGCATTACAACGAAACGGAAACGGAAGCGTGCAGAGTCAGTTTGAGTTTTAACGGAAGCAGCGCGTAATTTGTTTAAAGATTTTTTTTTATACATAAACAAAATTAATATATAACGCTGGTATTTAATTGAGCCTGAGAAAAAAATAAAAATAAAATAAAGAGTTCAAATCGATTTATGAAATGAATGCGGAGAATGCGTAGCAAATTCGAATGCAAACACCGTTAATTGTTCGCGCAAACAAAAGCGTCCGTCTGTCCGTCTGCGCATAAAATGAAATACTACTAACTATCTACTAGAACTGCGTTAAACAACGTTCCAAGTGGCGTGACGGCGGGCGGTCGGTCGGACGGACGGACGTACGCGATAAGTGCGATTTTTACCGATTCGATTTGAAGTGAGTGTCAGTCAATTCTAAAAATAATTCAATAACGAAAAATGCTCCTAACATCAACAGTCAATAGACATAATAAGTAAAAGACAAACCAGCGTACAGGGTAACTCAGCTGAAGTGAACACGCTGATGCCAAATAGCAAATATTCATTGGGACTATTGTTCATTTAGGTACATTTTCAAAATTATAAACAAAATTTCTTTTTAAATAAAATATGAGTTTATTCGATTTTAAAATAAAATGGAAATGCTACAATTTACATATTTTCGTTTTGAATATTCTGAGAGTTTTCTAAGGAAACCTTAACGATTTCCAGCAGATATCCCAAGCGTCTCTTTAAGTTTGCTATGGGTAAACTTCACCGACATTTTGTGAGTGCTTCAGACGAGGTTATTTGATTATTTTCCAATGGTTTCTCCCGTATTACATTGCAATGTTATTTTTTTCATAAAAATTTTACCGAAAATAAGCGGCTCTTATGGTAACAAAAATTTCGTAAACTGCGCAGATAAATTTCATTAAAAAAATTGTTAAGTAATTGTAATTTTCCATAACAAAATGCCAAGTGATTATTTTGAAAGGTATTCTTTATATTTTACTGAAAAAGATAATCTTGCTGGCCATTGTCATTGGTGCTAACAATTTTACGAAAATCACATTTCCAGTTTTGTTATTTAATTTAAAAAACTTACAAATTGTCTGCCGATGACATACAAACATAATTACACATAATATAAGAGGCCCAATTAAAAAAAACGTTTGATTTGGGTCTCTTAAATTCGTCATGACATACTTTGGTTAGTTTAGGTAAATTATTTTTGTTGCACTATGGTACTATAGTATTTAAATTTTTTCGTTATAATCTTTACAGGTTTCCTTTTTGTTGGTTGCCTTAATAAATTATTTATGAAGAAGGATTTCCAATTTTTCTCTTTTATCTTCTTACTATCTTTTTCTATTAAAAATTTTTTTTGTACTTGTCATTAAGACGTCAAGTTATTTGTTCTGTAGCTAGTTTGAACATCCATCAAACTCATCACAACGCAACGAACTTTCGACCAATACTTGAACAGGTTTCGTGAAAACATTAATTGAGGAGGTCCATAACAAAACGCAACAATTCCACCTGGACACTTTTTTGTCAGGATACATTTAGAGAAGAACCTGTACATACTCTAAAATGAACTTCTAAGATCAATGAAATTCCAATTTTTTCGAATTGCAAAATTAGGAAGATTCTAAAATCCAACATTTATGATTTTTGTAACTCTTAGTTAAATACAAGGAAAAAAACAAGTAAGAAAGTTAAGTCGGCCCTACCGACTATCACAATTGCATTACATTGTTAAAAATCACAATAAAATTAAGATAGTTCATTATTTTAAAATTGTATTAAAAATTTTGTTTTAATGATATTTTATGGCAAAAACATGAACCACCCTAATTAGATTACTTATTTAAAATTGTTTACAGATCAAAAATATCAATTAAAGTTATAAAGGCTTTACCTAAAATATAACAAACATGAACCAACCTATCCAAACTTTAATCAGAAATTCCCAAGTATATCAGAAAATTGTGTAGTTTAACCTAATAAAATCTAATCTAACAGTTCTGAAGATATCGTGTTAACAAAACTCCAGTATTTCTTGCAATCGTTGGCGTGGTCTAGATCTCTAGATCTCCTCAGATTTTGTTTCTGATCAAGAATATATTCGAGTATAAGACAACATTTATCTTTAGTATTTCTTAACGTTACAAACGTTAGCCCATACACAATACATGTACATCACTTTGTGGTGCATAGAAAATGTAGAGGAGTGCCTTAGAAAATCATTTCTGTTAAGCGTTATGCATGGTAATAAATTAAAAAGCAAAGTTAAGTAAACTCTTCTTCGACTAAGCTTTCTAATTTATGTTATCAACTAAAAATGTTGTAGTCTTTTTTTTTTTTTGATAATGCACACCTGGAAAAGGCATAAACCTAGAAAGGAATCATTTGAAGTTTAACAAAATAAATTGAAAACAAACAAATTTGGTTCGAATTGAATTTAAACTGATTTTTCACAAACTATGTGTGCGTAGTCACAGGTGATAAGATAAGAAAATAAAACACAAGAAACCGATACCTAATAAAAATAAAGAAGAGAACAAAAAAAAAAACAAAAGACGAACGAGTAGAATGGTTTGTACTTAAACTTTGATTAAACAATGCGACAAAAACTTTTCGATTTACTGCCCAAAAATTCGAATTGCAAAATACAAACGAAGAAAAAATAAACAATTTTAGAACTTACCATGTCGTATTTTACAAATAAGTAAGTCAAGCAGTTGCACTCATATTAACTCGTACTTTTGTAGCTTTAAAAATTTGTAAGCACTTCGCCAACTAATTATGTATGGAAAATAAAAACAGCTGATTTTCGAGGCATAAATTCGTAAGGTATACGAGGAAGAAACGACTTTAAATGAGTACTGCAAGTATTTAAAATGTGAACTTTGAGAAAGTTCGTTAAT